>CM068368.1:342581482-343785649 GCA_034769895.1 Magicicada septendecula
CCCAGGCTACACATAATATAATCTCCTTTGTACAATATGAACTCATTGTTTGATTGAAATTTTTCTGGTATCATCTCAAACATTATTTTCTTCAAGTTTTTACAGTGATCAGTATCTAAGTGCACTTTAAAATTTTTTAACGTCTTGGATTTGTCTGCATACACATTCATAAAAGACGAACACATATTGCTGTACAGTGAATCTCTGACTGTATACATAACACCTGCATTTCGTTTCATATGTGGCTGAAAACACTCAGACAGTTTTGATCTTCTGTCAGAATTAACCTTATCTGTGTGCTTTTCCTCAAATGCACCAGCTTCAGGAACAAAACTACTTTGTTTACCCAAGTATTCATCAAATACCTTATTTAAATATTCATTTTTACAATTGTATGTACTTCTCAAGTGTTTATACATTTCATTACTGACTGAAAAAACATCACCAGAATGGATCTGCATCTTACAGACACGGTATAGCAAATAACTTTTATTGTTTTTAAATACTCCACCGTTTACCCTTTGATCATACCAATCTGGATAGATGTGAACCAACACTTTGATAAGGTTTTCCCTATTTCTCATTTCATATTTATTTAAAATATTATTTGTAATTTTATGTTCATAAACGTTGGTAATTGTGTGCTGTGTGTTGAAATTTGATTCATATTTATTCAAAAGATTATTTAAATGCTTTCGTTGACCATCCGTTATCTGCTTATCAGGCGCACCACCCTTAGCTGCTATCTTATCTATGCGATTACCGGCTGGTTCCTGTATGTCGACGGGACTATACCGGTCAATCGCATTGTTACATTCACTTTCCTGCCTAAGAGAATAATTCAACTTAATTTTGGCTTCACATTTCCTGCTGTGAGATTTATTCCTTTCTAAGGCGGTCTCACTACTACTACAAATTAATTCTAATTTATCAGCTATACGTTTTTCAGTTGCATTTTAAACTATCACCTCATCACAGCAATTACCTAAAGTATGTTCTGGACTAATAGTGTTGTTACTTCTCATTTCACTTTCGTTATCTTCACTAATATTTGATGCAGAATCTAGATACTTGACTTTACCGAGAGATGAGTTACTAGGCCCTAATTGGGTTGTTTCTGTATAATCACTTTCAATTTCATCTACTATGCTACTATTCTCCATTAATCCTTCAGTTGTAACATCTTGGTTTCCTTTCATATTACTTTCTTTGAGAGTATTTTCCACAAGAACATTTGGTACTTCAAATTTATCTCCAGGTACAATATTCTCAACAGTTAAATCTACTTCAGTATCAGCTGACATTTCCTGTAGTTTCGCCATCCTCTCCTTTCTATCGGCGTCCATTTCTTCCCAATATTTCTGCCTAATGGCTATCATCTCCTCATCCCTGGCTTTACTTTCCTCTGAAATTTTCTGCATATTCGCATGCCAGGCTTTATTTTCCTCAGACATTTTCTGCATATTAGATTTATTTTCTTCTGACAGCTTTTGTATATTAGATTTACTTTCTTCAGACAGCTTTTATATATTTGCCAATAATGCCACCAATGTATTTTGTAATTCTAGTGCTTCGGCCATATTGATTATTTATTTTTATAAATTTATAAAATATTATAGTTTTATTTATAGTAACGGCAATATTTTTGTATACGTATTATTTCTAATAACGTCCGTTTATGTTATTATTATTATAGCCCAGTCTCACAATCAAATGTAAACACTTAATCTAACACAGATAACAATAATAATTCAACCTCCATACAGATAATAACTCTATTGTTCAAATATCTGATAAGAGAGAGTATTCCAACTTTAATCTACCCTCCCTGATAACATAGAACAGCACATTTATAAATAGTTCAATCAATTTAGTCTCTACACACTCAAATAAATATTTCTTTTTTTTTTTAAATTAATTCATTAATCGAGCCCAACGTTGGCAAGCACCAAATATCCTTATGCAGCAGATCAAACTTTATTATTCTAATAAGGATATTGTGAGTGTGTAAAAATCAATACAAGTCTATTATGGAGGAGATGAAATATTATTTATTATATACAAATATTGTTTATAAAGATGTATAATGTTTTTTTTAAATTGTCATGTATTGATAGTATATTAAATTGTTTGTATTGTTCGATTAATATAAATCGCTTTTACTTGTTTGCTGCAACGCCCTCCTCTCGTCTCGTCGGTCCCGTCTCGTCGTCCTCTTCTACAGCTTCACTCCTTCCTGGTGTCCTCTTCGTCTCGTCGTCCTTGTACAGCAAGCGGCTCCAGTGGCGATATTTCAGAGTCTCGTAGTTATGTTTAACTGCTTCCACGATATCTTGAGTGTCTTTAAGTTCCCTATGCGGATATCTTAACTTACACGACACAGCACTGAATTTTATTTTAAATTTTACTTAATTATTTATCCTCTTGGTTCTTACCGCAAAACTTCGTTAAGAATTACAAGGTTTATAGTTTACTTTATATAAAATATTCCTACATTCCTTCTTTGTTCTTACCGCAAAACTTCGTTAAGAATTTTAAGGTTTATGGTTTATTTTATATAAGATCTTTTTACGTTTGTAAGAGAATAACTCTCTTACCCGGGGCACAACTTCCCCTAGCAACGTCGACAGACAGACTGTGTTCAACCTAGCTCTGCAACGTATGAATCTCACTGAATTTGGTGTAATTTGATAGGCCAAGCCCAACTCACATGATTGATGGAACAACCAGATACACAAAATTCATGAAAAACTTTGTATAATTTTGCATAGTCCTGCATGGAAATTATCTACAATTATTATTACCCTATCATGATAAGAATTACACTTGAGTTTTGCTTTACTTAAAAAATCATATTTCTAAAATAATTACAAACCTCAGAGTATACACAAATCAAAGCTATTTATTTAAATAATTCCTTGTCAAATTTTCATGTAAATCGGTTAACTACCACTGCCGCTATATCGATCGCAGATTATCACACCCGCACAAGCGCACCATTTCATACAAAAAATACATGACAACATAGTACAATTTTTTATGAAGAGTTTGGTGTAACATATATGCTTATCATTTTTTAAATACAAAACTTATGACAAAAAAAAACAAAATATTACACAAACAAAATTAAACAAGAAAATGCTTGTCATTCATGTACTCTAATATAAACAGCATATCTTATCATCCTGTGTTCTGTTGCAGGATTAACCCCTCCCCGTGTAAAAAAAAAAAAAATTGTATATGGAATACAAAATTTTTTTTTTTAAACCTAAATTGACATAATTTCTTCCCAATAATCATAATCATCTAAATAATAACATAATAACTTCAAAAATCAAAATAACTGAGTAGCTTCTATCAAACAACATTTCCCCACCTGTCACTTTGACAGCTCTAATTTTAAACAAACAAAAGCACATGGCTGCTTACCAACAAACATTCCTGAACACTGATAAGGATGTCAATGTCAGACGTCATTCGGCTATATCTACAGTTCAACCATACATTTTTCCACATGATTACAATTATTCTTAATTTACATATAATTTTATACAATTTCCTACCAGTCATTCTACTTATATTCTGGCATTCTAGTTTAATTATTTGTATTATCCTTCTTTTAATTTATCGCACAGACTCATGCCGCGCAACCTTTCTCGTTTTTTGATTGCTCTACGCTTGCATTTGTTTCGGTAATTGCCGATACATTGCTTTGATTTAATTTTTAAAGGTTTATATGTAATGCCAGTTGTATTACCCAGGCTACACATAATATAATCTCCTTTGTACAATATGAACTCATTGTTTGATTGAAATTTTTCTGGTATCATCTCAAACATTATTTTCTTCAAGTTTTTACAGTGATCAGTATCTAAGTGCACTTTAAAATTTTTTAACGTCTTGGATTTGTCTGCATACACATTCATAAAAGACGAACACATATTGCTGTACAGTGAATCTCTGACTGTATACATAACACCTGCATTTCGTTTCATATGTGGCTGAAAACACTCAGACAGTTTTGATCTTCTGTCAGAATTAACCTTATCTGTGTGCTTTTCCTCAAATGCACCAGCTTCAGGAACAAAACTACTTTGTTTACCCAAGTATTCATCAAATACCTTATTTAAATATTCATTTTTACAATTGTATGTACTTCTCAAGTGTTTATACATTTCATTACTGACTGAAAAAACATCACCAGAATGGATCTGCATCTTACAGACACGGTATAGCAAATAACTTTTATTGTTTTTAAATACTCCACCGTTTACCCTTTGATCATACCAATCTGGATAGATGTGAACCAACACTTTGATAAGGTTTTCCCTATTTCTCATTTCATATTTATTTAAAATATTATTTGTAATTTTATGTTCATAAACGTTGGTAATTGTGTGCTGTGTGTTGAAATTTGATTCATATTTATTCAAAAGATTATTTAAATGCTTTCGTTGACCATCCGTTATCTGCTTATCAGGCGCACCACCCTTAGCTGCTATCTTATCTATGCGATTACCGGCTGGTTCCTGTATGTCGACGGGACTATACCGGTCAATCGCATTGTTACATTCACTTTCCTGCCTAAGAGAATAATTCAACTTAATTTTGGCTTCACATTTCCTGCTGTGAGATTTATTCCTTTCTAAGGCGGTCTCACTACTACTACAAATTAATTCTAATTTATCAGCTATACGTTTTTCAGTTGCATTTTAAACTATCACCTCATCACAGCAATTACCTAAAGTATGTTCTGGACTAATAGTGTTGTTACTTCTCATTTCACTTTCGTTATCTTCACTAATATTTGATGCAGAATCTAGATACTTGACTTTACCGAGAGATGAGTTACTAGGCCCTAATTGGGTTGTTTCTGTATAATCACTTTCAATTTCATCTACTATGCTACTATTCTCCATTAATCCTTCAGTTGTAACATCTTGGTTTCCTTTCATATTACTTTCTTTGAGAGTATTTTCCACAAGAACATTTGGTACTTCAAATTTATCTCCAGGTACAATATTCTCAACAGTTAAATCTACTTCAGTATCAGCTGACATTTCCTGTAGTTTCGCCATCCTCTCCTTTCTATCGGCGTCCATTTCTTCCCAATATTTCTGCCTAATGGCTATCATCTCCTCATCCCTGGCTTTACTTTCCTCTGAAATTTTCTGCATATTCGCATGCCAGGCTTTATTTTCCTCAGACATTTTCTGCATATTAGATTTATTTTCTTCTGACAGCTTTTGTATATTAGATTTACTTTCTTCAGACAGCTTTTATATATTTGCCAATAATGCCACCAATGTATTTTGTAATTCTAGTGCTTCGGCCATATTGATTATTTATTTTTATAAATTTATAAAATATTATAGTTTTATTTATAGTAACGGCAATATTTTTGTATACGTATTATTTCTAATAACGTCCGTTTATGTTATTATTATTATAGCCCAGTCTCACAATCAAATGTAAACACTTAATCTAACACAGATAACAATAATAATTCAACCTCCATACAGATAATAACTCTATTGTTCAAATATCTGATAAGAGAGAGTATTCCAACTTTAATCTACCCTCCCTGATAACATAGAACAGCACATTTATAAATAGTTCAATCAATTTAGTCTCTACACACTCAAATAAATATTTCTTTTTTTTTTTAAATTAATTCATTAATCGAGCCCAACGTTGGCAAGCACCAAATATCCTTATGCAGCAGATCAAACTTTATTATTCTAATAAGGATATTGTGAGTGTGTAAAAATCAATACAAGTCTATTATGGAGGAGATGAAATATTATTTATTATATACAAATATTGTTTATAAAGATGTATAATGTTTTTTTTAAATTGTCATGTATTGATAGTATATTAAATTGTTTGTATTGTTCGATTAATATAAATCGCTTTTACTTGTTTGCTGCAACGCCCTCCTCTCGTCTCGTCGGTCCCGTCTCGTCGTCCTCTTCTACAGCTTCACTCCTTCCTGGTGTCCTCTTCGTCTCGTCGTCCTTGTACAGCAAGCGGCTCCAGTGGCGATATTTCAGAGTCTCGTAGTTATGTTTAACTGCTTCCACGATATCTTGAGTGTCTTTAAGTTCCCTATGCGGATATCTTAACTTACACGACACAGCACTGAATTTTATTTTAAATTTTACTTAATTATTTATCCTCTTGGTTCTTACCGCAAAACTTCGTTAAGAATTACAAGGTTTATAGTTTACTTTATATAAAATATTCCTACATTCCTTCTTTGTTCTTACCGCAAAACTTCGTTAAGAATTTTAAGGTTTATGGTTTATTTTATATAAGATCTTTTTACGTTTGTAAGAGAATAACTCTCTTACCCGGGGCACAACTTCCCCTAGCAACGTCGACAGACAGACTGTGTTCAACCTAGCTCTGCAACGTATGAATCTCACTGAATTTGGTGTAATTTGATAGGCCAAGCCCAACTCACATGATTGATGGAACAACCAGATACACAAAATTCATGAAAAACTTTGTATAATTTTGCATAGTCCTGCATGGAAATTATCTACAATTATTATTACCCTATCATGATAAGAATTACACTTGAGTTTTGCTTTACTTAAAAAATCATATTTCTAAAATAATTACAAACCTCAGAGTATACACAAATCAAAGCTATTTATTTAAATAATTCCTTGTCAAATTTTCATGTAAATCGGTTAACTACCACTGCCGCTATATCGATCGCAGATTATCACACCCGCACAAGCGCACCATTTCATACAAAAAATACATGACAACATAGTACAATTTTTTATGAAGAGTTTGGTGTAACATATATGCTTATCATTTTTTAAATACAAAACTTATGACAAAAAAAAACAAAATATTACACAAACAAAATTAAACAAGAAAATGCTTGTCATTCATGTACTCTAATATAAACAGCATATCTTATCATCCTGTGTTCTGTTGCAGGATTAACCCCTCCCCGTGTAAAAAAAAAAAAAATTGTATATGGAATACAAAATTTTTTTTTTTAAACCTAAATTGACATAATTTCTTCCCAATAATCATAATCATCTAAATAATAACATAATAACTTCAAAAATCAAAATAACTGAGTAGCTTCTATCAAACAACATTTCCCCACCTGTCACTTTGACAGCTCTAATTTTAAACAAACAAAAGCACATGGCTGCTTACCAACAAACATTCCTGAACACTGATAAGGATGTCAATGTCAGACGTCATTCGGCTATATCTACAGTTCAACCATACATTTTTCCACATGATTACAATTATTCTTAATTTACATATAATTTTATACAATTTCCTACCAGTCATTCTACTTATATTCTGGCATTCTAGTTTAATTATTTGTATTATCCTTCTTTTAATTTATCGCACAGACTCATGCCGCGCAACCTTTCTCGTTTTTTGATTGCTCTACGCTTGCATTTGTTTCGGTAATTGCCGATACATTGCTTTGATTTAATTTTTAAAGGTTTATATGTAATGCCAGTTGTATTACCCAGGCTACACATAATATAATCTCCTTTGTACAATATGAACTCATTGTTTGATTGAAATTTTTCTGGTATCATCTCAAACATTATTTTCTTCAAGTTTTTACAGTGATCAGTATCTAAGTGCACTTTAAAATTTTTTAACGTCTTGGATTTGTCTGCATACACATTCATAAAAGACGAACACATATTGCTGTACAGTGAATCTCTGACTGTATACATAACACCTGCATTTCGTTTCATATGTGGCTGAAAACACTCAGACAGTTTTGATCTTCTGTCAGAATTAACCTTATCTGTGTGCTTTTCCTCAAATGCACCAGCTTCAGGAACAAAACTACTTTGTTTACCCAAGTATTCATCAAATACCTTATTTAAATATTCATTTTTACAATTGTATGTACTTCTCAAGTGTTTATACATTTCATTACTGACTGAAAAAACATCACCAGAATGGATCTGCATCTTACAGACACGGTATAGCAAATAACTTTTATTGTTTTTAAATACTCCACCGTTTACCCTTTGATCATACCAATCTGGATAGATGTGAACCAACACTTTGATAAGGTTTTCCCTATTTCTCATTTCATATTTATTTAAAATATTATTTGTAATTTTATGTTCATAAACGTTGGTAATTGTGTGCTGTGTGTTGAAATTTGATTCATATTTATTCAAAAGATTATTTAAATGCTTTCGTTGACCATCCGTTATCTGCTTATCAGGCGCACCACCCTTAGCTGCTATCTTATCTATGCGATTACCGGCTGGTTCCTGTATGTCGACGGGACTATACCGGTCAATCGCATTGTTACATTCACTTTCCTGCCTAAGAGAATAATTCAACTTAATTTTGGCTTCACATTTCCTGCTGTGAGATTTATTCCTTTCTAAGGCGGTCTCACTACTACTACAAATTAATTCTAATTTATCAGCTATACGTTTTTCAGTTGCATTTTAAACTATCACCTCATCACAGCAATTACCTAAAGTATGTTCTGGACTAATAGTGTTGTTACTTCTCATTTCACTTTCGTTATCTTCACTAATATTTGATGCAGAATCTAGATACTTGACTTTACCGAGAGATGAGTTACTAGGCCCTAATTGGGTTGTTTCTGTATAATCACTTTCAATTTCATCTACTATGCTACTATTCTCCATTAATCCTTCAGTTGTAACATCTTGGTTTCCTTTCATATTACTTTCTTTGAGAGTATTTTCCACAAGAACATTTGGTACTTCAAATTTATCTCCAGGTACAATATTCTCAACAGTTAAATCTACTTCAGTATCAGCTGACATTTCCTGTAGTTTCGCCATCCTCTCCTTTCTATCGGCGTCCATTTCTTCCCAATATTTCTGCCTAATGGCTATCATCTCCTCATCCCTGGCTTTACTTTCCTCTGAAATTTTCTGCATATTCGCATGCCAGGCTTTATTTTCCTCAGACATTTTCTGCATATTAGATTTATTTTCTTCTGACAGCTTTTGTATATTAGATTTACTTTCTTCAGACAGCTTTTATATATTTGCCAATAATGCCACCAATGTATTTTGTAATTCTAGTGCTTCGGCCATATTGATTATTTATTTTTATAAATTTATAAAATATTATAGTTTTATTTATAGTAACGGCAATATTTTTGTATACGTATTATTTCTAATAACGTCCGTTTATGTTATTATTATTATAGCCCAGTCTCACAATCAAATGTAAACACTTAATCTAACACAGATAACAATAATAATTCAACCTCCATACAGATAATAACTCTATTGTTCAAATATCTGATAAGAGAGAGTATTCCAACTTTAATCTACCCTCCCTGATAACATAGAACAGCACATTTATAAATAGTTCAATCAATTTAGTCTCTACACACTCAAATAAATATTTCTTTTTTTTTTTAAATTAATTCATTAATCGAGCCCAACGTTGGCAAGCACCAAATATCCTTATGCAGCAGATCAAACTTTATTATTCTAATAAGGATATTGTGAGTGTGTAAAAATCAATACAAGTCTATTATGGAGGAGATGAAATATTATTTATTATATACAAATATTGTTTATAAAGATGTATAATGTTTTTTTTAAATTGTCATGTATTGATAGTATATTAAATTGTTTGTATTGTTCGATTAATATAAATCGCTTTTACTTGTTTGCTGCAACGCCCTCCTCTCGTCTCGTCGGTCCCGTCTCGTCGTCCTCTTCTACAGCTTCACTCCTTCCTGGTGTCCTCTTCGTCTCGTCGTCCTTGTACAGCAAGCGGCTCCAGTGGCGATATTTCAGAGTCTCGTAGTTATGTTTAACTGCTTCCACGATATCTTGAGTGTCTTTAAGTTCCCTATGCGGATATCTTAACTTACACGACACAGCACTGAATTTTATTTTAAATTTTACTTAATTATTTATCCTCTTGGTTCTTACCGCAAAACTTCGTTAAGAATTACAAGGTTTATAGTTTACTTTATATAAAATATTCCTACATTCCTTCTTTGTTCTTACCGCAAAACTTCGTTAAGAATTTTAAGGTTTATGGTTTATTTTATATAAGATCTTTTTACGTTTGTAAGAGAATAACTCTCTTACCCGGGGCACAACTTCCCCTAGCAACGTCGACAGACAGACTGTGTTCAACCTAGCTCTGCAACGTATGAATCTCACTGAATTTGGTGTAATTTGATAGGCCAAGCCCAACTCACATGATTGATGGAACAACCAGATACACAAAATTCATGAAAAACTTTGTATAATTTTGCATAGTCCTGCATGGAAATTATCTACAATTATTATTACCCTATCATTGATAAGAATTACACTTGAGTTTTGCTTTACTTAAAAAATCATATTTCCAAAATAATTACAAACCTCAGAGTATACACAAATCAAAGCTATTTATTTAAATAATTCCTTGTCAAATTTTCATGTAAATCGGTTAACTACCACTGCCGCTATATCGATCGCAGATTATCACACCCGCACAAGCGCACCATTTCATACAAAAAATACATGACAACATAGTACAATTTTTTATGAAGAGTTTGGTGTAACATATATGCTTATCATTTTTTAAATACAAAACTTATGACAAAAAAAAACAAAATATTACACAAACAAAATTAAACAAGAAAATGCTTGTCATTCATGTACTCTGATATAAACAGCATATCTTATCATCCTGTGTTCTGTTGCAGGATTAACCCCTCCACGTGTAAAAAAAAAAAAAAAAATTTTATATGGAATACAAAATTTTTTTTTAAACCTAAATTGACATAATTTCTTCCCAATAATCATAATCATCTAAATAATAACATAATAACTTCAAAAATCAAAATAACTGAGTAGCTTCTATCAAACAACATTTCCCCACCTGTCACTTTGACAGCTCTAATTTTAAACAAACAAAAGCACATGGCTGCTTATCAACAAACATTCCTGAACACTGATAAGGATGTCAATGTCAGACGTCATTCGGCTATATCTACAGTTCAACCATACATTTTTCCACATGATTACAATTATTCTTAATTTACATATAATTTTATACAATTTCCTACCAGTCATTCTACTTATATTCTGGCATTCTAGTTTAATTATTTGTATTATCCTTCTTTTAATTTATCGCACAGACTCATGCCGCGCAACCTTTCTCGTTTTTTGATTGCTCTACGCTTGCATTTGTTTCGGTAATTGCCGATACATTGCTTTGATTTAATTTTTAAAGGTTTATATGTAATGCCAGTTGTATTACCCAGGCTACACATAATATAATCTCCTTTGTACAATATGAACTCATTGTTTGATTGAAATTTTTCTGGTATCATCTCAAACATTATTTTCTTCAAGTTTTTACAGTGATCAGTATCTAAGTGTACTTTAAAATTTTTTAACGTCTTGGATTTGTCTGCATACACATTCATAAAAGACGAACACATATTGCTGTACAGTGAATCTCTGACTGTATACATAACACCTGCATTTCGTTTCATATGTGGCTGAAAACACTCAGACAGTTTTGATCTTCTGTCAGAATTAACCTTATCTGTGTGCTTTTCCTCAAATGCACCAGCTTCAGGAACAAAACTACTTTGTTTACCCAAGTATTTATCAAATACCTTATTTAAATATTCATTTTTACAATTGTATGTACTTCTCAAGTGTTTATACATTTCATTACTGACTGAAAAAACATCACCAGAATGGATCTGCATCTTAAGCCGCGTCCAGACGTACGAACCGCACGGTGTGCACACCGTAAGCGTACATGAAATTCCCCCATCTGGACAGTGCGACGTACACGTTGCACACGGTGCGCGCACCGTTCGCACACCGTGAACCACGATCCAGATTTTGTCGGTTTTTCCCGCGAACACAAAGCGGTTCGTGCGTCATGTGTGGACAGGTAGTTGATGTCTGGACAGTGCGGCGCACACATACCGTTCCCCTCGCGAACTAATTTGTGTTTTCTTTCTATTGTTTTTCTTTCTAGTTTCTTTTTAGTGTTATGGAGTGGTCAGAAGATAAAGTTCTCGAGTTGATCGAAATTTATAAACAATATCCATTATTGTGGAAACCTTCAGATCCACAACATTTTAATAAAATAAAAAACTTACCTACCTATCTTGAACCGAAATGGGTTCTCGCATGTAGGTCTGCTTCTTCTGAATAACTGGGGCGATCATCTGCAGCAGTTCCTCATAGTTTGTTGAGCTCATTCGAGTGAAATTCCTGTACTGACGACTGATTTCTTGATTTTTCAGGATTTGCAATAATTCCTCGTCTTTTCGTTGCAAAAAAATATTTGTTGACCACCAACGACGTCGGCGATCCCGTCGGTGTTTCCTCTGCCTCAAAATATAACCGATGACGGTGGCAGCACCACTGCACACGAGGAGAGCTCCTTCCTGCTCCATAGTAATTGCAAGACTGGTTCGTGGTTGGTACGCCAGAATTTCTGGATCTCGGAAACTCGCACACCGTGCGCCGAAACAAAAATTTATGACGTACGGTGTGCACACGGTGCGCGCACCGTGTGCACACCGTGCGGTTCGTACGTCTGGACACGGCTTTACAGACACGGTATAGCAAATAACTTTTATTGTTTTTAAATACTCCACCGTTTACCCTTTGATCATACCAATCTGGATAGATGTGAACCAACACTTTGATAAGGTTTTCCCTATTTCTCATTTCATATTTATTTAAAATATTATTTGTAATTTTATGTTCATAAACGTTGGTAACTGTGTGCTGTGTGTTGAAATTTGATTCATATTTATTCAAAAGATTATTTAAATGCTTTCGTTGACCATCCGTTATCTGCTTATCAGGCGCACCACCCTTAGCTGCTATCTTATCTATGCGATTACCGGCTGGTTCCTGTATGTCGACGGGACTATACCGGTCAATCGCATTGTTACATTCACTTTCCTGCCTAAGAGAATAATTCAACTTAATTTTGGCTTCACATTTCCTGCTGTGAGATTTATTCCTTTCTAAGGTGGTCTCACTACTACTACAAATTAATTCTAATTTATCAGCTATACGTTTTTCAGTTGCATTTTAAACTATCACCTCATCACAGCAATTACCTAAAGTATGTTCTGGACTAATAGTGTTGTTACTTCTCATTTCACTTTCGTTATCTTCACTAATTTTTGATGCAGAATCTAGATACTTGACTTTACCGAGAGATGAGTTACTAGGCCCTAATTGGGTTGTTTCTGTATAATCACTTTCAATTTCATCTACTATGCTACTATTCTCCATTAATCCTTCAGCTGTAACATCTTGGTTTCCTTTCATATTACTTTCTTTGAGAGTATTTTCCACAAGAACATTTGGTACTTCAAATTTATCTCCAGGTACAATATTCTCAACAGTTAAATCTACTTCAGTATCAGCTGAAATTTCCTGTAGTTTCACCATCCTCTCCTTTCTATCGGCGTCCATTTCTTCCCAAAATTTCTGCCTAATGGCTATCATCTCCTCATCCCTGGCTTTACTTTCCTCTGAAATTTTCTGCATACTCGCATGCCAGGCTTTATTTTCCTCAGACATTTCCTGCATATTAGATTTATTTTCTTCTGACAGCTTTTGTATATTAGATTTACTTTCTTCGGACAGCTTTTGTATATTTGCCAATAATGCCGCCAATGTATTTTGTAATTCTAGTGCTTCGGCCATATTGATTATTTATTTTTATAAATTTATAAAACATTCTAGTTTTATTTATAGTAACGGCAATATTTTTTATACGTATTATTTCTAATAACGTCCGTTTATGTTATTATTATTATAGCCCAGTCTCACAATCAAATGTAAACACTTAATCTAACACAGATAACAATAATAATTCAACCTCCATACAGATAATAACTCTATTGTTCAAATATCTGATAAGAGAGAGTATTCCAACTTTTATCTACCCTCCCTGATAACATAGAACAGCACATTTATAAATAGTTCAATGAATTTAGTCTCTACACACTCAAATAAATATTTCTTTTTTTTTTAAATTAATTCATTAATCGAGCCCAACGTTGGCAAGCACCAAATATCCTTATGCAACAGATCAAACTTTATTATTCTAATAAGGATATTGTGAGTGTGTAAAAATCGATACAAGTCTATTATGGAGGAGATGAAATATTATTTATTATATACAAATATTGTTTATAAAAATGTATAATGTTTTTTTTTAAATTGTCATGTATTGATAGTATATTAAATTGTTTGTATTGTTCGATTAATATAAATCGCTTTTACTTGTTTGCTGCAACGCCCTCCTCTCGTCTCGTCAGTCCCGTCTCGTTGTCCTCTTCTACAGCTTCACTCCTTCCTGGTGTCCTCTTCGTCTCGTCGTCCTTGTACAGCAAGCGGCTCCAGTGGCGATATTTCAGAGTCTCGTAGTTATGTTTAACTGCTTCCACGATATCTTGTAGTGTCTTTAAGTTCCCTATGCGGATATCTTAACTTACACGACACAGCACTGAATTTTATTTTAAATTTTACTTAATTATTTATCCTCTTGGTTCTTACCGGAAAACTTCGTTAAGAATTACAAGGTTTATAGTTTACTTTATATAAAATATTCCTACATTCCTTCTTTGTTCTTACCGCAAAACTTCGTTAAGAATTTTAAGGTTTATGGTTTATTTTATATAAGATCTTTTTACGTTTGTAAGAGAATAACTCTCTTACCCGGGGCACAACTTCCCCTAGCAACATCGACAGACAGACTGTGTTCAACCTAGCTCTGCAACGTATGAATCTCACTGAATTTGGTGTAATTTGATAGGCCAAGCCCAAGTCACATGATTGATGGAACAACCAGATACACAAAATTCATGAAAAACTTTGTATAATTTTGCATAGTCCTGCATGGAAATTATCTACAATTATTATTACCCTATCATTGATAAGAATTACACTTGAGTTTTGCTTTACTTAAAAAATCATATTTCTAAAATAATTACAAACCTCAGAGTATAAACAAATCGAAGCTATTTATTTAAATAATTCCTTGTCAAATTTTCATGTAAATCGGTTAACTACCACTGCCGCTATATCGATCGCAGATTATCACACCCGCACACGCGCACCATTTCATACAAGAAATACAGGACAATATAGTACAATTTTTTATGAAGAGTTTGGTGTAACATATATGCTTATCATCTTTTAAATACAAAACTTATGACAAAAAAAAACAAAATATTACACAAACAAAATTAAACAAGAAAATGCTTGTCATTCATGTACTCTGATATAAACAGCATATCTTATCATCCTGTGTTCTGTTGCAATATAGTTAAATGCAAACAGCTACAAAGTGAAGAATCCCAAAAGTGTTTAGTATTAGTCGCTAATCGACTACTTGTAAGTTTCTTATTATAATGAATTGACCGTAGAAATGTTCCGGCAATAATTTTCCTGAGCAGGGATGATGTTCCCCTGTTCTCAGAAGGTGTAAGGATGGACAGCGGAGTAATGGACCCAACGTGGCCACCCGAACTGAACCACCGCACAGGATAGGGAAAAATGTTGGGGAAATTGAATATTTAAGGGATAATTATAAAATAGCTGAAAAGAGTGATATTAGATTCCAGAAGTATGAATGAAGAAAACAGAAGGAAGATAGCAGAAAGAAGCTTAATTGAGAAAGTGAATTTATAAGAGGAAATAGAAATATGAGTGTTAAAACAAGTTTTTTATGATTAGTGTGACCAGCCCTTATCAAGTAATATGTGGAAGACCACTACCCAGAGAAATAAATCATTGATGAATGTGCCTCCAAGAGAGAGAGAGAGAGAGAGAGTTGAGTAGGAAATCAAGCCTATTACCATTTAACCGATAACAGGTGTATAAACAATCAGAAAGGAAGGAATATTATGAAGATTAATGGAAGAATCCGAAGATTGAAGAGTTCAACAATTTATTTTTTAAAACCAGTAAACAAAAATAAATCTGTTCTAGTGGGGGGGGGGGGCTTTATGTAACGTTACATAACCCATGCCCAAATATGATAACACAATGACCCCACTCTAAAAGACAGAAATGGTTAATATGTACCTAGCTATAGTTTACTTTGTACTACAGAACACTGTAAACAATAACAAAGTGACATGTTTAAAAGGAATAAATTCCAAATGTTTAGTACCAAGCCATGTGTTGTTCAATCAAATATACTGGAACTTACCGTCTGCGGCTTTTAGAAACAGCGTCTTTACAAAATTGACATGTTTCGGGACACTTGTCCCATCATCAAAATTTAAAACAATCGCGTATCATTTAAAGTTGATACACTTGTCAATCACTTAAAACATTAAAATCCAATATAAAAAAAATAACTTAAAATAATATGATACTAAAATATTTACAGCGAGTGCGAAGGTTTACCGATGTACATCGTATGGAGACCGACCACACTGTTTCTAAAAGCCGCAGACGGTAAGTTCCAGTATATTTGATTGAACAAAGTGACATGTAGTGTACAGAGTGAAAAATAGTGTACATAGTGAGAGTGTAAACTTTTAAAAAAAGAGCATCTCACAGATTTATACTGTAGATGAAAAAACAATCAATTGTAGCAGTGGACTATATTGCTGCTGACAAATTTTGTATTTTTTTGTATTTTGTATAATTTGTATTGTGTAGGCCACAATGGTCTTGTACCTAGGTATAATTTTATGTTTAATATAATAATTATGTTTAAATATAAAATAATCCAGGGTTAGATATAAAATAATAATAATATAAAAATATTATGTGAGCAAGATGGCATAGGAAAATAGTTTAGAGTAAGGATACTTTAAGTAAATAATAAATAATAAATAAATCCAATTAAAGGTAATTAAAATATAAAAGACCAATGTACAAGATCAAGGAAAAATATAAAGGAAAACCTTAAATAAATTAAATTGGATTATAAACAAAATTTAAAAAGGATTATTTTTCTAAAAAGAAGAAATAAATTTAAAATAATTAATAATAGCCTATATACTAAAAAGTATATAGATTCACCAATAAAAAACCATAAAAAAATCTTGGTTACTATGAGTAACCAACTAACAAGATTGAATTTAATTGTTAAAATGATTGGGAAGTGAACGTTTTGGAAATGTGTAATGCCTATTAAAATTTGAAAAAATTAATGAATACTTTTGGAATAACTAGTGCGAAATTTAATAAAATTGACGAGTGATGTCCACCTTATGTTAGAACTCCTTTAAGTATCAACATTCACTTCCTTAGTTTGATGAAACTTTGAAAAAATCCAACTACCAGTTCCAGGCCTAGTCTTGCTGCACATCGACATTTTGGTGAGATCGTATCCCAGTAAATTTAACTAAATTACAACTCAACTATAACTTCTAACACTAGAAACAGCACCATATAAGTAAACACTTCAGGAAAAGAGGTGGAACAAACTTTATTATTTTTTGTTAACCAAAAAATCTGCATAACGGATATCTGTGAATTTCTAGCCGCCTTTAAATAATTTCGTGGTTATGGGGAAGAACATAACCTGTACTCTGGCGGATAATCTTGGAACTACATACAAAAAAAAAAATATAATCTATTAATTATTGTAAAGCTTGGTATTAAATTATTCATTTCTGACAGTCTCATAGTACAAAGAACTTACAAAAGTAACCCTGGGAAATTAATAAATTATTTCTTTATTGTTTTATATTTTATAACAGATAAAAATATTTGTTATACATTCTATGTTTACAAAATAAGATCGAACTAATGTTGTGTTGATAGTGAGAATCGATTATACCTTTCTGTTTTGGAAGAAGATAAAAACATTGTATTTATTAAATAAATACAATGAATACTTTGTTATTTGAATAAAATGTGTATTATTTTCAGTAGAGGGTAGTTGTTTACAGATTATCAGGAGACAAAGAAGAGGACGGACAACCAGAAAATATTACATACCATTGGTGTTAATTTAACCTCCAATTTGTTTGTAAACGTCAAAATCAGCTGGTCTCATGAGCGGAGAATTTTAAATTAATTATTTGTATGCCAAGAGGATAATTCTTTTTGCACTCTCTCTCCTAACTACGGTCCAACTACTTCATTGAATTCACCCAAAACAAATCTAAGGAAAAAATCAGCATAATCACACACTCTCGATTTCTTTTTTTTTTAAATAAAACATTATTTCATTAAACAATTACAGTGACTCTCATTAAAGCGAGATTTTCGAGGAGCCTAAATAGATGAAAAGAAACCTTTTTAGGAAACGTCTATAAGTGAAGACTCCGAAGATACCCGCGAGATGTTACAAGATGGCGAACCCAACATTGGGGCTTTTGAACTTTCGCAAATATAATCAATAAGTAACAGAAAAGGATTACGTTACACTACTTACATCATTCCATGGCCAGGGCCTGGTGAAACCGTGACCGCCCGAAATGTGGGGAAACTACCAAAAGACATATAAGGCCAACGCTGACACTGCTACTGCAATTCACGGAAGGTCAACTCTTATATGTTTGGGTATATTTATTAATTAATTGATTAATTTTTGTGTTTACATTTTTATACACATCTATAATTTTAACCTTTGCAAATCCAACATTTCATTTTTCTTAGCTTGTACTACAAATTTCATGATTATAATGGTCACTCATTTACTAAAATACACTATAACTACTGACATAATTTTAAAATTATAAACATTCCCAATTATATATTGATAAGTTGGAGGCTAATTTTTATCCTTAAAGCTAATACGGTAGTAATCGCCCGAAAAGACGGGGTTTCATTGGGACGCGCTCGCGCTCGGGCAGACACACTACGTGAATTCACGTTCTCTTTCTATTACACTTAACACCAAATCCACTCCGCTTACTTTTCCATTTATCCTAACCCGCCGTCTGCTCTAGCACGAACTCATCCCCACAAAACTCATCTTTTTTAAATATTCTGTAATTGCTCTCATTGGTGAAATTTATTTTTACCAATGAGACTAAAAAATTTTGTTTGTGAATGCACTGCCTTTTTGAAATATAGCCTCCATAACTATTTACAATCACTCGAAACAGTGCTGGTACATGATATGGTACACCTAACCGCTGCACCTTGAGTGTTAAAAAAATAATTCATATCACGTACCTTCATGGGTCCCCCTCCCTGTTCAATAATATGGTGAAATTTCTAATCTTTACCAATTTTGATGGAGCCAGACCATCATTGTTTCACCACCCGCAGGAAGCTCTGCCAACCATGGCCCGCCTCCAATTGCCGAAACCCACGGCCAGGACTGGTAAGGTCGTGACCGCCCGAAAATGGGGGAGAGTCCCTTCTGAAAACATAATTAACATATTACAATTCAAAAATAAAATTTTACCTTGACCAATACAACTTCAAATTCGTAGCATTTTGCGTGCCCACTATCTCCTGTGTTACCTGATTGCGTAGTACATATGCATTATTCATTTTTATTTCTACAATCTCATAAGGTCCTTCATATAATAGGAAAAACTTCTTTATTTCTTTATCTTGTGCGCTAGACAAATCGTGTCTCCTTACCAACACTAACTGTCCTATCTCATACTTGACCCATTTACCTGACCCATTTACCTTTTTCATCATGCTTCTGCGTCCTTCTCTCTCCCTTGGTGAGTAGACTCTCGTTGGCGAGTTGTATTTTTACATTTCGGTCGATAGTTCTTTCTTCCGGTGGATATTCAAAAAGTTGTTCTAATATTCTGGGTGGTCTGGCTCCTTTTATTAATTCGTACGGTGTAAACCCTGTAGAATCGTGTGTAGTGCTGTTTAACCAGTCCTCCACCTTCTTTACGTATAAAGGCCATTCTGAGTGTTTGGAGTGACAATACGCCCTGAATATCCTGCCGATTTCTCGCATCACCCGCTCTGCTTGGTTCGACTGTGGATGGTAAACTGCCGTATGCTTGGGTATGATGCCTTTCCATCCAAGAGTCTGTCGCAACTTACCACTGATGAACTGCGGTCCATGATCGGATAAAATTACCTTCGGCTTACCTACGTTGATCATGTAGTCCTTGGTTATCTTTTCGCTGAGCACCTTGCTAGTAGCTCTCTTTACGCTGTTCAACCTAACAAACTTGGTAAAAGTGTCTAAAACAACAAAAATATATACCACGCCTCCTCTACCTTTAGGCAATGGTCCATACAAATCTACCGCAACTAAATCGAAAGGTCTTTCAGCTTTAATAAAATTCATTTCCCCCTCAACCCTATAATTTACTACCTTTGACTTTTGACACAAATCGCAAACTCTTAATACTCTTCTAACTCGTCTCTCCATATTTTTGAAAACGCATGACTCTTTTAAAACATTTGTACATTTTTTCGTACCAAAATGCCCATATCTTACGTGACAATCCCAAATGATCTTATCTACTAACTATTCCGGTATCATTAACCTCCAATCCCGTTCACCCCCTTCTACTTTCTTAAACAGGATTCCCTTATATATTTGGACATGTGTGTTATACTCTGACCCATTTATATCTGCCTCTAAACTAGCTATTATCTTACCTAATTTGTTTTCTGATCTTTGTATGTTTTTAATTTCCCTTAATTTCTCCCCAAAAATTCTGTCTTCCCTTGTTAATCGAAAAATTTGTATTTCTTTCAGATCTCTCCCTGTCTTATTATCTGTTGTATCTACCCTGGACAGAGTGTCTGGTACATTGTTATCTGTTCCCTTAATGTATTCCCAGGAAAAATGATATTCTTGTAATGCTAGCACCCACCTGGTTAATCTGCTATGCATCAGCTGACATGTGTTTAAAAATGATAAGGCCTTATGATCCGTCCTGATGACTGTTTGGTTTCCGAGCAGGTACGTGCGAAATTTCTTTACTGCGAAGACGATGCTCAGCAACTCTTTCTCTGTCGTGGTGTAGTTCCTTTCCGCTGCCAATAAAGTCCTGCTGGCAAAAGCGATGGTCTGGTGTTTTTGATCCTCACCCTCCTGGTAGAGTTGTGCGCCGAGGGCTATGTTGCTGCCATCTGTCTGTAAATAAAACTTTTTCTGAAAATCGGGGTGATTCATCATTATCATATTTATAAATTTCTCTTTAATTTCATTGAAAACAATTCTTTTCTCCTTGCCCCATTTCCATTGTTTGTTCTTTTGTAAAACCGCACTTAGTTTAGAGGTAATCTGCGCATAGTTTCTCTGAAACTTTCGATAAAAGTTGCATAATCCTAAAAAGCTTTGTAACTGTTTGATATTTTTTGGTTCTGGAAAACATATGATAGCTTCTACTTTGTCTGGGTTTGCTAAAATACCCTCTGGAGTGATAATAAAACCTAAAAAGTGTATCTCTGTTTGTAGGAATTTTGACTTCTCCCAATTAACAGTTAATCCCCCATGTTGCAATTTATTTAATACATATTTTATGTGTTCTAAATGTTCTGAGAATGTTCTTGATGCTATTAGTATGTCGTCAACGTATACAGTTAAAAAATCTAAATCCTTGGGTTGGAGTATCATATCTAAACATTTTATAAAACTGGCTACGCTAGTGTTTAGTCTGAATGGCAGACGCTTAAATTGATAGTTCTTACCATTGAAGAGAAATGCAGTAAATTTCCGGCTCTCTGGCGCTAATGGAACTTGCCAGTATCCTGCTGTCAAATCTAAGGACGTCATATATCTGACTCCACTAAACTTTTGAAAAATTTCATTCATGGCTTCCGGTGACTCCCGGTCAGGTATTATAATCTGATTAATTTTTCTAGCGTCTAAACACAACCTTACCTTTCCATCCTTTTTGATGACCACCACTAACGGATTTGAGTATGGCGAATAGATCTTTCAATGATATCCCCTTCCATCATCCGGTCCAACTCCGCTTGCAATGCTCTCCTCTTTGAAAACGGCACTGGATAACTCCTCTGCATGTAGGGTGAGTGTTCTCGTACCTTCAACTCGCATACGTAGTCCCTGGCTTTTCCAGGCAACTCAGCAAACACATCTCTGAAATGCTCAATAACTGCCCACAACTCCTGTTGTTGGGGACTCCCTACAACTCCGCCCTCATTAAAAAATTTATCTGCCCTATTTTCCCATACTCTCTCATCATTCTCTACTCTCTCACTCTCTTGACATACATTCACTCTTGTTTCAATAATTCCCTCGCCTACTCGGTTTTGTATCATCTTTATTCCCGTGACTCTAACTTCATCTAACACCCTCTTAAAATTTACCCTGACTGGTTCATCCCCTCTCTTAAATTCTACCATTCTCTTGTTAAAATCAATTATTGCTTTATTTCTCTCCAAAAAATCGTTTCCCAGAATTATATCTAAATTCAAACCCTTAACTACTAGAAAAGTATTCTCAAATTCTATTTCATTTATGTATATATTTAATTGTACTTGTTTAGTAACTCTTTTACTTCATACTCCAGTTACCCCTACTACTGTTACGCCCGCAACAGTAATGACGGTATACTGGTAATGACGGTATATTTTTGTTTACCCTTTGTAATTCACCCAGTACATTTTCTGAAACTACTGATATTTCACTCCCTGTGTCAATTAATGTTTTATAATTCTTACCTTCTATGGTTACAACTACCTCTGTCAATCCGGTTTTGGTTTCTGTCATCTCTGCATCGTCCTCCTCCAGTAACTCCTCCGCCATGTCCTTGATAATTATATTGCTTCGGTAGTTATACTCCTCTTGGACCCCCAGGTTCTCCTCCGACAATGGCTGGGCCCGGTTCCCCATTGTCTCTTCTAGTTTTCCGTGGATGGACCTGCTACTGCCTGGTTATATCCTCCTCTGCCTCTGTTTCCGCTTCCATTTCCCCTCGGTGCTCCTCTGGTGTTCTCGGCTCCTCTCTGCGGTTGAGTCTGTTGCTGGTACGTTCTCTCACTGCATTGACATTCTCTCGGCTTGTGACATCTAAAACATGTTGTTCTTATAGCATAGTTTTCAACATTACAATCGGCACATCTCCAACCCTCGGCTCTATTGTCACTATTTCCCCCACATGCCCCTCAGTGAAAGTTGGGCATTCCCCTGGGTTGATTATAATTCCCATTTATATGTGACGCTGGTGTGTTTATACGCCTACTCATATCCCGTTCTCTTATATTCTGAAATATATCTAATATTTTCTCTAGTTCCGTAATTTCTATAATTTCTCGGGTCATTAAGGTAATTTGTATTTCTCTCGGCAAATGCTTACTTATGTGACGGACGAATGACTGAAATGGTAACGGTGGCTCTAAATATTTTGCCTCATTATATAGTCGCATTACGTACATAGTCACGTTACCCCCTTGTGTCCCAAAATTACCTGGTCCCATAATTTTACTCCGTAATATTTCTTGTTCTTCTTCTGACCAATATTTCTCTCTAAATGCCGTCTCAAAACTCTGATAATTTACCCAGTCTATTTTATGTACCTCCGCCCATACCGCGGAATTCCCTCTAAAGTAAATGACTAACTTTATCATCTCCATCCAAATTTGTACCTGTAGCTTCTAAATCTTTTATTAAACTATCAAATTTAATAAAATGATCTTGAAGATTTGTGGGGTCACTACATTTTAATGTAAGAAGTTGGCGCCTTACAAAGACCTTTGAAAGTGTGCTGTTGCATTCAAATACATTTCTAAGTGATTTAAACATGTCGAAAAAAGTGTTACAGTCTTTAACATACTCCAAATGTCTGTCAGTTATGCATTGAATGATAATTGATTTGGCCTTTGCGTCTTTAGTTTTGAAATGAGCTTTACCTTTTTCATCCAACTTGAGTAAATTGGCCTCCGTAAATTATGTTAATGCTATGTTTTTTACATTCTTTTCATCAAGAAGTTGAATGCCTTATTCAACTCTAAATTTCCAATTCGAAAAATGACTATCTGTTACCTGGGGCAGATTCTGTGTTGCCATGCTTCACTTAGGTTAACTCACAAACTTTAACTTACGAACACAACACCACTTGACATTTATTAGAAAACATTTTTACTTTTGGGCCCATAACCTATTGAAACAAAACATCGGTGCATATAGGTGCTGAAAAATACAAATCGGGGATCTATAAATTAACTACCTTTCACAGCAGCATCTTCATTTATATATTTTACATATACAAAAAACATACACAGGGATTGCAAAGCTAATAATTATTACATTGAGTATCAACAAACACAAAACGTAAGATAAGAATGTTATATTGCAACACTCAGAAGTAAAGGGACTTTAATTACAACATTCTTTAGTTGAGTTTAAGTAATATTTTTTTTTTGCAGAATGACATCTTTTAAAGAAAATTGAAATTTAATTTGAACAAACAAATTACTTAAACAGTATAAACTACATAAACTTTTTGCAAATGGACAGTGTTAAGCACTACTAGACCAAGGGCCATTTCATATTGATATAAGTAGTGGCTGTTTCTGTGAGCCAAACACTAGTACTAACTTATAAAAATTTCTCCCATTGATCCTAGTAAAGGTTTAGAAGATATGGATAAACAGATCATCTGCTTTTTTATGAATACTTGATTTTATAATATTGTAACAAGAACCCTCTCGAACAATCGAGCACATCCTCCACCCGTCCCTTCGCTAGTCAAAGGAGCAGGTGTACCTTAGTCAAAGCCGTGCTCAAGTATGTTCCAGAGTACTCTGAAATACACATTAGCTGGCACACCGCGTTAATGATGGAAAGTTCATTCTGGAACACATGCGCTACATATATAAGGGTCAGAGGCTGGATTTGTCAGATCAGCTCGTTGAACAATTTTCCTTAGTCCAGATCGAGTGGCATTTTAAGCACTGTAGTGAAGTGTTATTGTGTTATAATTAGTGTGTAACTCTATTATTTTATTGTTATTGCGTGTTAACAAATTTAACTTGGATTATTGTACAAGTTGATTATAAACTGTTATTTGTGATTGATTAAAGCTGGTGATCAGTGACATCATTGGTGTCTTAATTTGTTTCCACTGTACCATTCAATGATCCATGAGACCATCGTAACAATATGCACTAATAACCTATGGAGAAAATAAAATAAAAAAATTTTTAAATTAAAACTACATGAAAGGCAACTGATTGGGAGTTTCCGAGAATATTGTACCACCACAAAATGTTACATAACCTAGACATTCACCAGAAGGGTAAATAATTACACTGAAGTGATAAAAATGAATCGTTTATAATGAATGTAGCAAAGAAGAGAAGGACCAACAAAGAAGAAAGAAGAGGAAGGATCCCAAGAAGCAGTGATGAATACACTGCATGACACTACAACAAACACTATGCCTGACTCGAAATAATGGACATGCCAAGTTCACAATAAGCTGTCAAACAAGCCAGCCCATGACATTAATGTAGAGTCATGTGTTAATAAAACTAATTAAATAATGATTGAAATAATGTAATATCAGTAACAGCATTTTGGCTGAAAGTAAAAGAACAATGACCAGTAAATGACAAAGCCTATGACTAGATTAGCTATGGCCACAATGTATATTAAAAAGAGCATTACAAGCCCAGATGTAATATTAGTGAGTAAAAGTAGTTATAAAAGGAAACCTTATGTCGATGAGTAACTTCCTTATTATACAAAATGTAACTAGTAACAATTATTAAGGCATAAACATAGTACTAAGAATGTGTCTAGCCCATGCCTAAACAAACGTTTGTCAGTAAATTAATAAGGAAACAGGACTCCTAGTGAACATAAAATTTACTGAACAATCAATATAACTAAATGTAATGTGAAATACCACCATTCAATTGTTAATGAACAACGTTAAATTGAGTAGGCCAAACGAAATGTAATTAGAGAATAAGGATTTTTTATAATAGTGTATTACCCTAATTATGTTAAGATTCAATATTGTACAGTTACAAATAGCTCTTAAGTATAATCATAGATGTATTAGTGTTCAAACAAAGACGTTATAAAGAAAACGCAGTGTGAATCACTAAATGTAAAAAGATAGGAAATAATCGTATTATGCATTGCTAGCAGACGACAGTGAGAAACCATGTGTCAAAACATTATTTATAAGCATTGTCAAAGAAAACGAGGTTAAAACCAGTGTTAAGCCACATCAAATTAAAGCCCATGAACTAAACTTTAATTTGATGGTAATAACCTCGAGGTCGGAACTATAATAAGTGCATAGTGCGTGTTAGCATCATTCATTGTTAAAAATAAGAAATTGTTCGGGTAATACCAACAACACAAAAAGCTGAGCGCAACGTTTGCGCCGGTGACAGTTAGAAAGACAATACGTCATTTGTAACGGTTATCAGGGCCAATCAAAAAAGAGTTTACTAAACGACTTTTCTCCCTAAGCACGATACAGTGAAGGGGTATATAACCAGCAGCGAAGAAAATTCGTTACACTTTTTGTCATCTACTCGAGCGAGACAGTCGCCGCTCGTCACCGTAACATTTTTTATAACTTAACATAGAATAACAATAGTAAACCTTTCAAAATTTCTTCAAGACACGTAACAGTACAGCAATTGACTACAAGGAAAGTGCTACGCCAGTAAAGTGAATATTTTAATTAGTGCGTGATTGCAGAACGAGAGAGAGAGTATTGTAATCAGTAATTTACATAGCCCAGATTTAGTAAGAAGAGGGCAGACTCCTCGTTCAAAGTGCGTGTGAAGTGTAATTAACCAGTGGTCATTATAATCCGATCACTGGAGTGTTTTTAAATTTTAATCTATATGATTAAAAGAAATAAGGTAACACAGTGACCATTTATATTACTATTCTGTTTGCGCTGATCATTATTTACCACAACTTTGTACTGACGCAAGGACAACAAAACTTTCAATCTTATACACAGAATCAATTTATTTAGCGGATTTATTAATCCAACGTAAGATATTTGTATTAGTAGTAAGCATCAAAATATATGTTAGTAGATAAGTAAGCGTAACGAACGCTAACCTGAAAAATAATTACGAGTTTTATAAAAGAGGCCAAATTACTAATTATTATTATTATTAACGTCTGTCAAGGCATAAGATAGTTCTTTATTATATTTCAAAGAGCCTACCCGTGAGATATATTATGTAATTAAAAATCAATTTTAGTAATAGATATAAGAGTTTAATGTTCTAAACTGAGCTAGACCGTATTGTAAACGGGCAAATTAACATCAAGTTCATGTTAAAGTAATTATTGTATTTTTTGTAATTGTTGCATTGTGTTAAAGGGTAAAATAAAACCCCGATTTCATTCAGTATAAACCTTGATTATATTTATTTCATATAGTTAATTAATACTCAACATTTGAGTATAGTGAAATAACTCTGAGTCGAGACTTTACTAAATTATATTTGAATTGTTGTGAATGCCTCCAGCATTTAAACGAAACATAGAGAGAATTTATACAATTCTAAACTTTATTAATTTGTTTTTTCATGGGATTTTTTCCTAAAATAAACCCATGTGGCGCCCATATTGCACACAAGGAGTGATATAACCTTGTTGATAAAGTAAGCTGGTCATAAGAGCATCTTGGCAGTTTATTTTTTGGTAAGTGAACATCAGAACTTCCAGTATCACGAACAGGTACGTGAAAGTGTTTTTTATCATAAATTATTTGTCCAGACGAGACTTGACGATACGTACACTGACAACACTTAACCAAGAAGAGGAGTTCCACTGCAAGATCGACGCTACGGCTACATTCATCCACCGACCAGCGATTAATATTTTATTCACTATAATTATCACACTTTATTACACAAACAATAATTACCTTTTATCACTAAAAAGAATTGTTGCATATAAGGCAAAGAGATTTCATATTAACGTTTTAAATTGTAACACGAGATTCGGCTACAATCGATATATTAAATTAAATTAAATTATATATAAAAAATTAACACCCCGATAATTGTTAAGTAACAAATTGGCGACCAACAGAGTGTGGCTTTAAAAATATTAAACGAATAAATTTTTTAATATTACAATATTAAGCCCGGCAAATACAATAGAACAATCACGCCTCACACACACAGACACAATAATAGATACGAAGCCAGCCAAAGCAAAGAGGTACCGGAGAAATAGAAGGAGAAGGGAGAGAGTAGACTGGGACCAAATATACAGAATGTTGAACATAGATGGTGAGAAGATGAACCGACAAATGGAAGAGGAAAAGAGACAGATGAGAGAGGAGTCAGACCAATTAAGACGTAAGATAGAAGAAGGTTTTGCCAGACTCCACGGATGGGAAACCCAACAAGAAAGAAGGAACCGGAATACAAGATGGTTTAATAACCAAACAGCATGGCGAGACGAAGAGAAGAGGGACTACCATTACCAGAGATGGGAAGACGAGCGTAAAAGAAAAGAAGCATTCGAAGAGGAATTGAGATACAACAAAATAAGACGAAATAAAGAACTATTCTACAGCCAAGCAGCACAACGGGACGAAGAGGAAATGAGCTATCGTAACCAGAGACGAGAAGACGAGCGGAAGCGAAGAGAAGATTTCGAAGAAGAATTGAAAAGGGCTAAGAAATTACTAAATGAGAAGAAACCGATAAATAAAGATTTAATGATAAATAAAGGAAATACTGATAGAAATGAGAATCACCTTAACGAAAAATCTGAAAACAACCATAGCAAGAAAGATTCCACGGAACCACTACCAGAAAATATAGATAAGGATACCCAAGACCAAGAGGGCAATAAGGATAACCAGGAGGAGGAAATAATAAGTACCGACCCAGTAATCGAACGAATAATGGAGTATGACCATAATGAAATAAGTGAATCGCTAACTGAACATAGTGAAACCATGAGTAAGGACATGGAAACCCCCCACCAAGAAATAAATAATAATAAGGATACAACGGGCGTGAATAATGAAACAACCCAAGAAACAATAAACGACAATCGACCAACCGTAATCTTAGAACATACCAATAAAGAATCAGAACCAGTAAATAAAAAATTAAGAGAAACCGAGGACACGAAAACGCCTGAAGGGGAGACTACCGCCAGTGACACCATGGAAAACCAACCTGAGGGACCCGAACCAACAGAGCTGCTAAGTTTCCAGGAGATGATGGTAAAATGTAGGAGGGAACAGTTTCCCGAACCCGTAGAAAATAGCTTTGAGAAGGCAAGAGAAGAAATGATAAACGATATTAAACTATGGAGAGAAGAAATCATCCAACTATGGAGGGAAGAAATGAAAAACAATGGCGAACCAACAACCACAGAAACACCAAGTGATGAAATTGCAGAACCATCAATTTTACAACCTAAAAATAATGGTAAACAAGCAGAAAGGGAACAAGACGCAAAGACATTGCCATCTGAAGACAAGCTCGACAGGAACAAAGCAAATATTCAATACATGGAGATCGACGCCGAAGGTGTAAAGAAGATCCAAATAATTAAGAAAACGGAAGAAATGAAAGACGAGGACAAACCGGCGATAGAAGAAGTACCCAATGATGAAGCCATGGAAGAATTAGGTCTACAAACCAAAGACAAAGCAATAGAGAACCACAGGAGTAAGAAAAAGGAAGAAAGAAGCATGGTACGTCCAAAGGAGACAAGGATTACAAAGGAAATAGTAGAGATGACGCGAAGTGGTCTAATTAACGTGATTAACTTCCCAAGCATCGACTGCAGAGCAGGAATCAATTGTAAGAAAGATGAAAGGAACTTCATAAAAATATTAAAAGTAAATCACCATAAAATAGTGAATAAAAACTTAAATAAAGATATTTTTAAATCAAATATGCCATCAAATGAAAGACACCAGACAAGGTTAATTGATTCCTTAATGGATAACCAACCATTGAAACATTTAATGAATAATCCAAATGACGGAACGATTAAAACAATGTTACATACCAGTGACTATGTTATGACGGAGAAGGTT
The DNA here is from genome assembly GCA_034769895.1 of Magicicada septendecula. NCBI lineage: Eukaryota > Metazoa > Arthropoda > Insecta > Hemiptera > Cicadidae > Magicicada > Magicicada septendecula. The sequence continues at coordinate 342,611,418 of CM068368.1, forward strand.
ATAAACAACGAGATAGTTAAAGTGAATACTCCTAGAAGAAGGATGCATCGCAAGAAGAAGGAAAACTACCAGAAACAAATGGACCGGATCATTGAAGGATACGCCCAAGCAATATGAAAATTGTGGAAGGAAAAGAACCAGTCGACATAAAATTCCAGCCAGAAGACAGGAGACAACAAACCAGAGTTAGAAGAGACACCAGAAGTTAATTATAACGAAAACCAGGAGGACACCAGACACCTGGGTAACAAAGATGATGAGGAGAAGAAAACAAAAGGACATAAGGTCGTTGAAGATTTGGTCGCAGCAAAATGGAAGAGCCGAATAATAGTGAGGTACGCAACAGGGGCGGAAATAAGTCCAAACATAAAGATGATCCAAACAACAAACGCACCGTATATGAGTGACTATGGCTAAACATTAAAAACCCATCAACCACTGACGAAAAAGGACAGATATCAAAGATAACCGAGAGAAGCTACCGAAAGTTAAAGAAAATAAAGAACAACCAGAACTATGTAAAATTAATCAAGGAATATGAACATGTATTATGTATAATGAGATTTATTATAAGATGTTGAATATCATGAAATGTACAAACTAAGATACGTAATACTATGAACAGCAATCAAAAATGAATCCAAGAAAATGTAATTGACCCATAATGAGCCCAATAGAATGGTGAAGCACAAAGAACCCCGTATATATACTATTGAATGAACTTATTATAAGACAAGAGTGAACTATATTATCATACGGTGAATATAACCAGAGTGTTTACTATATTAAATGTACTAAAAGTGTCTACCATGAAAAGTAATTAAAGGATAAAGAAAAATGTTTATCATATATGAATATTATGTACAACCGAAATGATTATCAAATAATACTACAATGTTACTCTAATCCTTCAAAAGTAATTTCGATAAATGAAATTATTTATCCAGAATAAGTGATAAACAGCAATCACTTGAAGGAGCAGAGGAGAAGAACAACAAAGCGTCGAATATTGAAAAGAGATGGATTAAACAAGGAATGAGAATGTTGATTAAATGATAAAGAAAAATGTTTATCATGTTACATAAAAAAGAAATAATGTCTATTTGTATATACCAAAAATGTGTATCATATTGTATCTAACGAAAATGTTTATTATATGAATATTGTAAACCCCTGATAATCAGAGACTATAATGAACCAAGTGTTAAAAAACCCAATGTATAAACAATATTAAGAGTAAAATATGGTGAACTCAAGAAGAATTTAAAGACCAACTGCATAATTATATAGTGATAAATTTAAGTGTGTAATCTAAAGACACTGAAATAAACAAAACAACTTACAAACTAGTATCGAAGAATAGCAACAAGGCTGATGAATAACATAGCCAATATGTCAAATTATAAATAGAATAATGACCTGTGAAGAGAAATACGTTAGCTAAAGTGATAAAGCATGAACAGTGATAACAATGAAACCTCTAATACCTTGAATGTTATATTGAATATGATGTCTTATTGAAATAGTAAATGATATGTTATATTTTAGGTGTTGTGATAGTGCAACGGTTGTTATGTGCAACTTTTTATTGTCCCAGACAGAGATGAGGATTTCTCTGATTCTGAGGATGTGTAACTGAGGAAAGGCGGAGAATGGAAGCCAAAGAGAGCCCCTCTGATTCCGAACCCATTACAAATGTTAGGGAATTAAATTGTAATATGTCAAGGATTATAAATCAAACACTGTGAGGTAAAAATGTAAGAACAAAAGAGTATGTCACAAGAATCAAGATGTGTTTAATGTAAAGAAAAATGTATTATTGTAAGACAGGAAATTGTTAATTTAAGAAATAAGACATGTTATAACTGAATGACTAAGAAGATAAGAAACTTGAAAAAATACTAGTAAGCTAAAAAAAAAAAATAATACTAGCCAAGAACTCAGTCTAGTGCAACACACCAACAAACTATTGAACTTAATGCAGAAAGAAGCAGTAATAGTATGATAAAACCAAAATAAAGTGATAATTTCTTCAAAATATAAAACTTTTCTCAAATTATCAATTTTGAGAGGGGAGTATATGTAACACCACAAAATGTTACATAACCTAGACATTCACCAGAAGGGTAAATAATTACACTGAAGTGATAAAAATGAATCGTTTATAATGAATGTAGCAAAGAAGAGAAGGACCAACAAAGAAGAAAGAAGAGGAAGGATCCCAAGAAGCAGTGATGAATACACTGCATGACACTAGAACAAACACTATGACTGACTCTAACTAATGGACATGCCAAGTTCACAGTAAGCTGTCAAACAAGCCAGCCCATGACATTAATGTAGAGTCATGTGTTAATAAAACTAATTAAATAATGATTGAAATAATTTAATATCAGTAACAGCATTTTGGCTGAAAGTAAAAGAACAATGACCAGTAAATGACAAAGCCTATGACTAGATTAGCTATGGCCACAATGTATATTAAAACCAGCATTACAAGCCCAGATGTAATATTAGTGAGTAAAAGTAGTTATAAAAGGAAACCTTATGTGGATGAGTAACTTCCTTGTGACGATTTTAAAGAATAAAAAAGAAATAAAAGAAATTTAAAATAATTTAAAATCTCACATTAAAACAAAACATAAACCCCTAAAGAAAATGATAATGTAACACCGCAATATACCCAAAATAAATAGTTTAAAACCAAAAAGAATTCGAGAATAAAATTGCGATAACACCCCTTAATAATTAACCCGGCTTTAACCTGCCGAAACCAGCATCAACACGCATAATTACCCGTGAATAAGACTAATAATAGTATTAAATCGCAACTTGATAAAAAACATAACGATGTACAATAATAAAATAATAAGTAAGAGATACCATAATATAATTAAATATGTCAGAGAATAAATGAGTAAATATTAATCGGAATATGGAACTACTTTTATGCTGAATAGTAGATGACGCGAGATTACTACTCTCACCCCTTAACTAAACACACTTGAAATGGAGCGGTCGAGGCGTAAACAGCATACAGCCGTGATGCGGTATAGTAATAATATTTTTAAAAGTTAACAAACTTGCCAGTTGAGACGTAGCGGCACTCGGTACACATTTAAAAACCATGTGAACCGCGAATATAGTCTGACAGTGTAATTACAGTAAATATGTAGTAAACGAGTGAGTGTGGATGAGAATTGCGCGTCTGTGACATCTCTAGAAATCTAAACAATAAAGTGTATGTAATTAAAAATGTGGTAAAATCATAATGTGAAACTCAATAACTAAATCCAACATGTGACGTGATTACAAGTGAATAAAACTTTTGTGCAAAAGATCCAAAACAACAAGCGATTACTACAACTTATTAAGAAAGAGAGAACCAGGACTCACCATGACTAAAATGACATCCGAACTTCAACAACAACAGAAATCTGATCTTCAGAAAAACTACAAGACACCAGGACAACCGAGAGAGTCGCCGATTCGCCGAGGAGGATACCCACAGGTGACACGGAACTTTGGCTTCCGTGGTTCAGAACTTGAAGTAGAATATTGTATGATAAACACTAAATAGATAAAAATTGAACTTAAAGTAAAACAAGAAAGACTGATTTAATTAATTTAAATGTAATTTCATGTTTAGCAATAACATGCGTTAATGTAAATAATTTTTGGTTAAATAAAGCAATATTTAAAATGACAATCTCTAAAGTTTATGAATAAATGTTGTAACAAGTAACTTCAGTAACCATAAGTAGTAAAGTAACAAGTGTGATGTAGCGTTGGAACATTGCACTACTAAATGAAACCATCCCTCAAATGGTATAATGAGTAATAAAGTAATTCATTAATGGAGTAGAGTAAACTTTAAATTCCTAAGTAATACATATAAACTCGGATCCGAGGTAAAATGCGCTAACTGTATTATAAATCTTAATGTAGAAAACCCATTACAACTTTCACTGTAAGTTAAAAGTTGATATGTTATGTATAATCAAATAGACGTAAATAAAGAGATGTCATCTTTAGTACAATACTAAATTGAGTGCATAAATCAGCAGACTACCCCCCCCCCAGTTCCTTGTATATTAATTGTTTTAGTGATTTGATTGATTTTCAGCTTGTTACAACGAAGGCAGCCTGTATAATTGGCAGAACCAATTAATGCGGGTTCCCTATGTTATAACGCCAGTTAAGATGTTATAAATTGCGCAACTCTGCTTTTGTCACACTGCTTTTGCTTTTTGTAAAAAAAAAATAGGTAAATAATTTTATTATTAACATGCGCCACTTTGTTTTATTTAATAAGTAATTGTGTAATATTGTGACACCCTGTTGATCTATTCACTCGTTTACTCTAAAATGTGTCTAAAATTTTAAATAAAATAAAATGATAATTATTATTATAATAGTATAGTAAATAAGTAATTTTAATTATGATTTAATAAAAGTTTAATAATATCTTAAACTATACTAACGTGTTATAAAAGTGTATTAGTGAAATAAGTAAAAAGAAATTAATAATAAAAGTGTGTGTGAATTATGTAAACACCCGGTTGTAGCCTGCTTGAAAATAATTCCCCAGCTGCCAGTATTTAAGACTAAACTCAGCTTGGTAACGGGCTGTATATTGCGTACGCATCGCACATGCCACCCCTCTTTGAAGCAAGCCAGTGCAAGTTAATAAGATGTCCGTCAGCTGTTGTTAAATGGAATAATAGAGATATATTCATCCTCAAGTTGGTTTCCCCTTCGGACGCATAAACAATGCCATTGTTTGAAGAAAACTAGTTTGACCCACATTCCAGCGTAACAGCTGATCGTTGAAAGTAAAGTGTTTGCCCCCTTTTGTTTAAGTATTACAGCTGATCATTTAAAGAGAGAATAAAAATTATCTTCGTGAAATTCCGCTTCTCTCAGTAGCGTAAGAAATTAGGATTAGAAATAATCTAAAGTGGAGTATGGGATCCGCTTTAGGTTATATTAGAGGTAATTAAGAATTATATATGTAACGTACCATAGTCACAACGGCGCCGACTGAAAAGGGTAATGATGGTGCAGAAAGCTAACTGATATAGTTAGAGTGTGCCAAGGTAATCATTAGAGAGTGCTGAAAGCTAACTGATGTAGTTAGAGTAAGCCGATGTCAGTCGGGCCACGATATTGTGAATTACGGAAATTAGTATTAAGAATTAAAATATAAGTTAGCGTTTTAAAAAAGAGATAAAGGGAATTTCACGAATGAGAACAAGACAAGAAATAAATGAATTTCAAGAGAGATAGAGAAAACAAATCGTGTACTAAATTAAGCTTCACACAGTAACGGCAAGCATACTTCCAGTACATTGCTGACCTAATAACCCATAAAATACTCACCCGGTGTCATTTTTAAGCGGAGGAGTATGTGACGATTTTAAAGAATAAAAAAATAAATAAAAGAAATTTAAAATAATTTAAAATCTCACATTAAAACAAAACATAAACCCCTAAAGAAAATGATAATGTAACACCGCAATATACCCAAAATAAATAGTTTAAAACCAAAAAGAATTCGAGAATAAAATTGCGATAACACCCCTTAATAATTAACCCGGCTTTAACCTGCCGAAACCGGTATCAACACGCATAATTACCCATGAATAAGACTAATAACAGTATTAAATCGCAACTTGATAAAAAACATAACGATGTACAATAATAAAATAATAAGTAAGAGATACCATAATATAATTAAATATGTCAGAGAATAAATGAGTAAATATTAATCGGAATATGGAACTACTTTTATGCTGAATAGTAGATGACGCGAGATTACTACTCTCACCCCTTAACTAAACACACTTGAAATGGAGCGGTCGAGGTGTAACACAGCCGTGATGCGGTATAGTAATAATATTTTTAAAAGTTAACAAACTCGCCAGTTGAGACGTAGCGGCACTCAGTACACATTTAAAAACCATGTGAACCGCGAATATAGTCTGACAGTGTAATTACAGTAAATATGTAGTAAACGAGTGAGTGTGGATGAAAATTGCGCGTCTATGACATCTCTAGAAATCTAAACAATAAAGTGTATGTAATTAAAAATGTGGTAAAATCATAATGTGAAACTCAATAACTAAATCCAACATGTGACATGATTACAAGTGAATAAAACTTTTGTGCAAAAGATCCAAAACAACAAGCGATTACTACAACTTATTAAGAAAGAGAGAACCAGGACTCACCATGACTAAAATGACATCCGAACTTCAACAACAACAGAAATCTGATCTTCAGAAAAACTACAAGACACCAGGACAACCGACCGAGAGAGTCGCCAATTCGCCGAGGAGGATACCCACAGGTGACACGGAACTTTGGCTTCCGTAGTTCAGAACTTGAAGTAGAATATTGTATGATAAACACTAAATAGATACAAAATGAACTTAAAGTAAAACAAGAAAGACTGATTTAATTAAATTAAATGTAATTTCATGTTTAGCAATAACATGTGTTAATTTAAATAATTTTTGGTTAAATAAAGCAATATTTAAAATGACAATCTCTAAAGTTTACGAATAAATGTTGTAACAAGTAACTTCAGTAACCATAAGTAGTAAAGTAACAAGTGTGGTGTAGCGTTGCAACATTGCACTACTAAATGAAACCATCCCTCAAATGGTATAACGAGTAATAAAGTAATTCATTAATGGAGTAGAGTAAACTTTAAATTCCTAAGTAATACATATAAACTCGGATCCGAGGTAAAATGCGCTAACTGTATTATAAATCTTAATGTAGAAAACCCATTACAACTTTCACTGTAAGTTAAAAGTTGATATGTTATGTATAATCAAATAGACGTAAATAAAGAGATGTCATCTTTAGTACAATACTAAATTGAGTGCATAAATCAGCAGACTACCCCCCCCCAAAGTTCCTTGTATATTAATTGTTTTAGTGATTTGATTGATTTTCAGCTTGTTACAACGAAGGCAGCCTGTATAATTGGCAGAACCAATTAATGCGGGTTCCCTATGTTATAACGCCAGTTAAGATGTTATATCCTTATTATACAAAATGTAACTAGTAACAATTATTAAGGCATAAACATAGTACTAAGAATGTGTCTAGCCCATGCCTAAACAAACGTTTGTCAGTAAATTAATAAGGAAACAGGACTCCTAGTGAACATAAAATTTACTGAACAATCAATATAACTAAATGTAATGTGAAATACCACCACTCAATTGTTAATGAACAACGTTAAATTGAGTAGGCCAAACGAAATGTAATTAGAGAATAAGGATTTTTTATAATAGTGTATTACCCTAATTATGTTAAGATTCAATATTGCACAGTTATAAATAGCTCTTAAGTATAATCATAGATGTATTAGTGTTCAAAAAAAGACGTTATAAAGAAAACGCAGTGTGAATCACTAAATGTAAAAAGATAGGAAATAATCGTATTATGCATTGCTAGCAGACGACAGTGAGAAACCATGTGTCAAAACATTATTTATAAGCATTGTCAAAGAAAACGAGGTTAAAACCAGTGTTAAGCCACATCAAATTAAAGCCCATGAACTAAACTTTAATTTGATGGTAATAACCTCGAGGTCGGAACTATAATAAGTGCATAGTGCGTGTTAGCATCATTCATTGTTAAAAATAAGAAATTGTTCGGGTAATACCAACAACACAAAAAGCTGAGCGCAACGTTTGCGCCGGTGACAGTTAGAAAGACAATACGTCATTTGTAACGGTTATCAGGGCCAATCAAAAAAGAGTTTACTAAACGACTTTTCTCCCTAAGCACGATACAGTGAAGGGGTATATCACCAGCAGCGAAGAAAATTCGTTACACTTTTTGTCATCTACTCGAGCGAGACAGTCGCCGCTCGTCACCGTAACATTTTTTATAACTTAACATAGAATAACAATAGTAAACCTTTCAAAATTTCTTCAAGACACGTAACAGTACAGCAATTGACTACAAGGAAAGTGCTACGCCAGTAAAGTGAATATTTTAATTAGTGCGTGATTGCAGAATGAGAGAGAGAGAGAGAGTATTGTAATCAGTAATTTACATAGCCCAGATTTAGTAAGAAGAGGACAGACTCCTCGTTCAAAGTGCGTGTGAAGTGTAATTAACCAGTGGTCATTATAATCCGATCACTGGAGTGTTTTTAAATTTTAATCTATATGATTAAAAGAAATAAGGTAACACAGTGACCATTTATATTACTATTCTGTTTGCGCTGATCATTATTTACCACAACTTTGTACTGACGCAAGGACAACAAAACTTTCAATCTTATACACAGAATCAATTTATTTAGCGGATTTATTAATCCAACGTAAGATATTTGTGTTAGTAGTAAGCATCAAAATATATGTTAGTAGATAAGTAAGCGTAACGAACGCTAACCTGAAAAATAATTACGAGTTTTAAAAAGAGGCCAAATTACTAATTATTATTATTATTAATGTCTGTCAAGGCATAAGATAGTTCTTTATTGTATTTCAAAGAGCCTACCCATGAGATATATTATGTAATTAAAAATCAAATTTAGTAATAGATATAAGAGTTTAATGTTCTAAACTGAGCTAGACCGTATTGTAAACGGGCAAATTAACATCAAGTTCATGTTAAAGTAATTATTGTATTTTTTGTAATTGTTGCATTGTGTTAAAGGGTAAAATAAAACCCCGATTTCATTCAGTATAAACCTTGATTATATTTATTTCTTATAGTTAATTAATACTCAACATTTGAGTATAGTGAAATAACTCTGAGTCGAGACTTTACTAAATTATATTTGAATTGTTGTGAATGCCTCCAGCATTTAAACGAAACATAGAGAGAATTTATACAATTCTAAACTTTATTAATTTGTTTTTTCATGGGATTTTTTCCTAAAATAAACCCAAGTGGCGCCCATATTGCACACAAGGAGTGATATAACCTTGTTGATAAAGTAAGCTGGTCATAAGAGCATCTTGGCAGTTTATTTTTTGGTAAGTGAACATCAGAACTTCCAGTATCACCACGAACAGGTACGTGAAAGTGTTTTTTATCATAAATTATTTGTCTAGACGAGACTTGACGATACGTACACTGACAACACTTAACCAAGAAGAGGAGTTCCACTGCAAGATCGACGCTACAGCTACATTCATCCACCGACCAGCGATTAATATTTTATTCACTATAATTATCACACTTTATTACACAAACAATAATTACCTTTTATCACTAAAAAAGAATTGTTGCATATAAGGCAAAGAGATTTCTTATTAATGTTTTAAATTGTAACACGAGATTCGGCTACAATCGATATATTAAATTAAATTAAATTAAATTATATATAAAAAATTAACACCCCGATAACTGTTAAGTAACAATATGTTCATTCCAGAATTTTTCTGGAAAGTCTTTCTAACTTGAAATATGCTTATCTAATAATGTCCCCATCAAAGAAACCATCCAAACACTAGAACAACTGCTCAGACAAAACAACACACCTGAAACACACATACAAGAAATCATCACACTTACCAAAATAATAACTGAACAAAATTACTTTACATACAATAACAAGATATACACACAAACAGAAGGTCTCCCGATGGGATCCCCCATATCAGGAATACTAGCAGAAATATATATACACAACATAGAACAGAACCACATAATAAACAACAACAAATACACTAACAAAATTATATACTGGCACAGGTATGTAGATGATATATTACTTTTATTCAAAGGCAACACAAGAGAAGTTGAAAACTTCCACAAATACATAAACACTATACACCACAAATTAAAATTTACACTGGAAATTGAACAAAACAATAGTATAAATTTTCTAGACCTAACAATTAACAAAACTAACAATACACACACGTACAAAATATCCAGGAAACCAACCACAACCGACATGGTTATACACAACACAACATAAACATGCGGCCTTCAACCATATGCTCCATAGACTAACTAAAATACCCTTAAATAAACAAGATTACACCGACGAACTCAACACAATAAAATACATAGCAATAAAAAACGGTTATAACCCCAATTTAATAAACATACTACACAAACGCATCAAAAACAAAAACAACAAAACACTAAATACCATCAACACACAACACAATAAATACATCACACTCACATACCACAACTCATACACACACAAAATCGCCAATACATTCAGAAAACACAAATACAAAATAGCATTCAGAACAACCAATACCATCAAAAAACACATCAGTAATACAAACACAGACATAGACAAATATAACAAAACAGGTGTTTACAAATTAAATTGTAATGACTGCAATAGTTTCTACATAGGCCAGACGGGAAGATCTTTTTCATCCCGTTATTCTGAACACTTAAAAGCTTTAACCAACAACAATATACACTCCGCATTTGCCACACACATACACACAGAAAACCACAGTTACACCAACATAGACACTATTCTTGAAATTTTACATTACTTACCCAAAGGTCGAAAACTCAACACAACTGAACAATACGAAATATATAAACACCACACAACACAACCAAACAACATACTTAACGATCAATTACAATATAAATCACATACACTTTTTGACACAATTATACAAAAAACAAACATTAAGTTGAATCCCCGCGCCAATCCCCTTCCTCCACGCACCACCCCCACTACACCTTCCACACAACAACCGTTACCAAATGATGGCTGAAGAAGGCGAATACGTACGCGGAAACGCGTTCAACGAAAAGCAGTAAGTTTCACAAGAAAAAGTTCATTTTAGATAAGTGTTAGTGCTGTGAAAGAAGAGATGAATAATCAAGACAACTGAAATATGCTATTGAGTCAATAGGAATAACTTCAAGTGAATGTGAGAGGGCTGATTTCTAGCCATCACACAGCATTTTTTGTCAAGAAACAAACAATATGACAACACAATGACAAAATATGGAAACTCCTTTCCTAAAATGTCCAAACCACCAAAACCATCACTAGAGTTTGATTGAGGCTCCGGGATGACACCATCATGAGTGACATGATTTCGATTGTTGTGCGGCTAACCTGACAGACAATGAAGCTCTTTAGAAATATCAGTAAAGTTTATTACCTTTTTAGATACAAGTTTATAAGTATGTTAAAAATTTTATAAGACTTTAAAAATGTAGACCTCCTTTGTAATAACCTGATGTAAACTTATACGCTAATGTAAAATATAAATATATTTGTGTCTGTACAACTTTTGAATTGATGCGTTCCGGCACCTATAATTTTAGAAATCAACCACTGACTACAAGTATTATAATTTTATAATTATAAATTTTATAAAATGTTATACATTTTGTAAGACAATTTGCAATACCCACATTGACATATGCGAGTGAGGTGTGGGTCATGACAAAAAAGGAATGTGGCGAGATTTAGAGTGCTGAAATGCAGTTTCTTCGAAGTACTTTAAACCATACATTGTAAGATAGAATAAGGGTAGAATATCAGAGCAGAACTCGAAGCAGAGGACAAAATGAAATTATTTCAGCTTACAGAAGACAATGGTGGGATCATCTGGAAAAGATGATAGAGGATCGATTGCCAAAAGTAGCACTGAATTATGTATGTCTTTATGTCTTTTTCACCTTCTTATGATGAGAAACTCATGGAGGTTGTGGCAAAGTATGTCGTTTTATATGACACAAGTATGGCTGTTTATAAAGATGCAGTAATGTGAGACAATATTTGGAAGGAGATAGGAGAAAACAAGCTTGGTAAGCAGTTAAACACTTTATTTATTTATAATTATAATTATTTCTTTATAATGCAAAGCATTTAGCCAGTTATTTGTACTATGTTATTTTGCCAAGGCACTTGCCCAATGGGACTGGAGAAAAAGTTTTTGAATGTGTTTCTCAATTCAAAACCATATTCTCCATCTTGCTGTTTCTATTGAGTGTGCCAGTAAGCAAAATCTCCCCCGACTGCATTACAAGTGCTGTGCAGAGAAAGGTTGGTGATGGGGCTGCTGTTGATAGAAAAGAGAAGAGATAATCTTGAGACACATGTTTTTTTGTCAACTACATTAAGGCCTTTGAAAATGTGAGATGAAATAAGCTGTGGGATATCACGGACAGACAAGGCATAAAAAAGCACCAATAGATGTCATTAGGAGCATGTACAAGAACACAGAGATAACTGTAAAAACTGAATCTGGTGAGGTCCTTAATGAGTGATAAATAAAGGGGTCATACAAGGGTATAGCATTAACAAAAAAACAAAAACAAAAAAAGGTATACAAAAACAAACAAAAATGTGAGAGAAGTATTGAAATAAACACATACATCTAGACAGTAAATTGAGAGGTCTTAGAAATACAAATATTAACACTGATACACATAAAAATTTATTAAGCTTTTGAGAGAAGTTAAAAATACAAAAAACGCGAATGATACTAAAGCTTTCAAATGTTAAATAATTTTGTGGCTTATATATTTACTTTACCACATATTAGGGGTGAGCTGAAAGGATTTTTAGTGCAATTAATATTAATAAAAACAAAATCAGAAATAAATTGGGTACGAGACACTGCCTGGCATGTTACATACGGAAACTTAATAGTTGTGATTGAGTGTAAATTGTGTTTGTGAATTGAATTATTGGAAAGTTATTTGAATAAAATGATTTCAAAAAGTATTGTACACCGCCAGGAATATGGAAAATTATTCTGGAACTTTAGATTCATTTTTCACTAGTATCCAAGTCACTTGAAATTATATTCAAAAACTTACGTTAATAGTTCTGTCAGTGATTTACGTTTTGTCGTTACGACGCGTTTCAAGACGTATGTCTCATCATCAGGTGTTTCACTCGATAGGAGAGGTCATCAATACATTAAAATAAAATAAATAAACGAACACATAAAAACACAAACATGAACGGAACATACACGGCCGGTACGCACCGCGTTGAAGTCAAGCCCGCACTGTTGTTATTACTGTACGTTATTTAATCAGTAGTCCATGTGTTTTCAATCTTATCTTGGATGCTAATAACTACGTCATATAGTGAGTTTGATTGGAACTGCGGTTGATCATTTAATAGGAACTCGGAGATATTCTTACTATTATTTGTGTCACTACCTTTAATTTTACTGAAAATTTTTTGTGCCTTATATATTTCAAATTCTTCAGCAGAGTTCATGTATCTGCCTTTGTTACATACATGCAGGGGTCTAAAGTTGGTCTTACACGAATTTTTTCATGATAACTTTTGAACGCATCAACTGATTTTTGTAAAACTTGGCACACATATCCACACTGTTGCTCTACAGAACCTTGTTGTTTTTTAGATTGATCATCCCAAAAATAGGATGTGGAGTCTAAATTGTGAAAAAACGCAATATCCCATGTGAGGTATCAAATTAAAAAGAATTTAAACCACAATCTGAATATAGCATTCATTTTTGAAATTTTCAAAGTTTTTAGATGTCAGAGCTCAAAACTTTGGCAAAATTTTTGATGAAATCACAAAAATTCATGTGACATGTTAAGTTAAAGCAATTTTGACTAAAATCTGAATGTAATGGTAAGTTTTAAAATTTCAAAATATTTGGACTCTAGGAACCAGTAAAGAGATCATAATTTTTTTAAGTGTAAATCCGACTGGGTGTCAGATTAAAAGGAATTGTAACCCAAATCCAAATGTTCCTAAGTGTTTGCATTTATTGTATGATTGTGTGCTCTACAGTTATGTTACTAAAGAAATATTAGAGTAATCGGTGTTTTTAATTTTTCTTGGAATTAGAAAATTGTGTAATAATGAAATTTATGTAATAGTAAATGTACTTTGTTCAAAATAGTGAGCGAGTTTTGCAGCTCAGGGAGCATAGGCCTCCTAGTTAATGAGACAAATATATTTAAAAATAGTCCGATGTACGAGGCGTGTCCGGAAAGTAAAGATACAAAGGTCATAATTGGTCTAAAAATATTTATTTACAAATAATTAACTGACAATTACATAAATACATATATCTTTATTTCTCTACATATTTACCACCATTATCCAAGCACCTATTATGTCTGGGAACCAGCTTTTGTATCCCCGTGTCATAGAAGTCTGCCCCCAACCCTTTGAACCATGTCATGACCTCTTCTTTTACCTCGTCATCGTCATCGAACTTTTTTCCAGCCAGATATTGTTTCAGGTGAAGGAACAAGTGAAAATCACTGGGCGCGAGGTCCGGGCTATGCAGCGGGTGATCCAAAACATCCCATTTCCAACTGCATGCATACTGCACGCGTGACCTCTGCGCTGCTTGGCAGTTGGAAATGGGATGTTTTGGATCACCCGCCGCATAGCCCGGACCTCACGCCCAGTGATTTTCACTTGTTCCTTCACCCGAAACAATATCTGGCCGGAAAAAAGTTCGATGACGATGACGAGGTAAAAGAAGAGGTCATGACATGGTTCAAAGGGTTGGGGACAGACTTCTATGACACGGGGATACAAAAGCTGGTTCCCAGACTTAATAGGTGCTTGGATAATGGCAGTAATTATGTAGAGAAATAGAGATATATGTGTTTACATAATTGTCAGTTAATTATTCGTAAATAAATATTTTTAGACTAATTACGACCTTTGTATCTTTACTTTCCGGACACACCTCATACAAACATACAAAGATTATTGTAAGATAGTTGAGCATATAATATAGCCTACACTTAAATTTTTGAGCTAAACATATGTAGGATTAGATGCTGTGAGCATGCTACTAGTTTATTTAATTTCGTCAAACTCATCATATCAATACCAAACATAAAAAAATTACCCCCACCCCCTTCAACTACCCTTTTTATTTATAGATATGTCATCTACCTTTCTATAGTGGACTATTATGACCTTTTCAGGATACTTTATTTATCAAAATGAAGTACTTTACTTTTGTTAAATCTTAAAATGTTGCAGGTAAACTACCCCTCCACCTTAACTGATCTTCATCAAAATCAATAGGCCTTGGGTCTTCTACAACTCTGGCACATATGCTAAAACTTATTTGATTCTGTTCAAATTTGCGGCAGTTATCGTTTGTCATAGAAAAAATTCTACACACAGACACTTTTCAGAAAATGATTTTTCTTCATGTTTTGAGGGTAGTAGAATCAGAATCAGCTCTTAAACACAATTTTTTTGCCACAACCATACTTCCATTTCCTTACGAAACATGTAAGTAATAACAGTTGCACAGTTTTATTATCCATCTCAAAATGTTATACAGTAAAAAATATAATTATCATTGTTAAATTGCTACACACAATATATGAAAATCAGTGTTTGGCTTGCCATAAACACTTTCAACCACTGTTTGAAACAGTTGAATAAGATCACAAGTGTAGTTTGGGGTTGGGATATGGAAAATTGTGACCATTACCCAGAATTTCACTGTAGAATCAGGAAAAACCAGTTAAAACCGTATTTTTAACCAAGAGTGACCTTTCTCTCCCTGAGTAATGGGGACAAGCAGAGTGAGCCTACTGTTGGCACTTGGTACACCCAAAGATACGTACATAATGGATAGAACTTGTATACTGACAACTTTCACATGCATTTGTATTTGAACACATGAAACCCATGGTATCAAAAATTGCACTATATGTGCGTAATCACAGGTGGGAAATTTCTACGATGAAGGTATACCATATAATGCCTGGTGGTCCGCTACGAAAAGTGCTTCAACAATGATGGAAACTACATACAAAGGTAGTCAAGGTGTGTACTTGAAATTGCAATAAAAATGTTTTGGAAGTATATTCTTGGTTTGTTTCAATAACCTGTTGGAACTTACTTTCTGGATATACCTTGTACAATTACTAAAAAGAATCTGGTATTACTGTTCCCAAATACAATAAATTACGCAGATTTTTTTGATTTGGCGTATGTCAGTTACAATATAGTAATACGTTTTTAAGTCTTCGTCTGGTATGAACCACGTCAAAAGTGTCTTGTATGACAATGCTTCAATCATATTACAATGAGTATCCTCAGGCCTATGTGAGAACATAATACAGTAATAATTTAGTTTAAACAAGACAGTTCTGTGACAATTAAAAACAATTCAACTTTTTTTCACAACAAATCATTCACAACCAACCTATTGATCTTTCATGAACTGAACAATTTGCGATAAATTGTCTGATGAAAGTAATTTAAAAATCCATTGGTACTTGTAACAACAAAATTCCAAATAGCTTAGTTCTGAATGTGGTTGCAAAGTACCATATGGACGTAAATTAATTTTAATTAAATATTTTTCACACTTTTTTAGGGTAAATCATCTTAAAATAGGTGATGCACATCAGAAAAATGTAATACAAATTTATTGTTATTGTTACATATTGTTATTATTATTAAGGACTTCCTTTTGTTTTCACTAGTATCGCACATGTGCTTTTGAAACAACAAATTCTCTCTCAGTAACTCTGTTTCCATTTTTCCTGCAAATTAAAATACCATTTACAATAAATTATTAAATTACTCTGCACAATAATGGGAAGAAATATCGGTATGGAGAACCATACGTGACTTCCATGTTCTAAGATTTATATTTAAAATTATTTACGAAATGAAATGTTTCCATAGAAACTACTTCTTTCCACTTATTGCTTCAGCCTTAACCACAGTACTGTGGTCACTAACGTATACCACCACACGTTATCGCACTCGATTTTCACTGATGATGGCAGTCGACGGCACTGCCGAAACGTCTGGTTTTGCAGAAAACATTGGACTATGGCCAAACAGCCCGGGAAGGAATTTTAACAACAAACGACTACTTCGTTGCCGATAACATAGTACACATATAAAAATTATCCCCTCCTCCTTCAACTATAATTTTCATTTATAGAAAATTACCCCCACCCAGTTCAACTAGCCTCTTCATTTATAGATATTTCATCTACGTTTCTACAGTGGATTATTAAGATCTTCTTATCAGGATACTTTATTTATCAAAATTAAGTACTTTACTCTTGTTACAACAAAAAATGTTTCAGGTAAACTGCCCTTTCCCCATAACCGATCTTCACCAAAATCATCAGGCCTTGAGTCCTCTACAATTCAGGGATGCATGCAAAACATTATTTGATTCTGTTTGAATGTGCGGCAGTTATCGTTCATCATAGAAAAAATTAACCTTGTTATCACATAAAACGTTGCAGGTAAACTACCCCTTTCTCTTAACTGATCTTCACCAAAATCAATAGGTCTTGATTCCTCTACAATTCAGGGACGCATGCAAAACATTATTTGATTCTGTTTGAATGTGCGGCAGTTATCGTTCGTCATAGAAACAATTACTCTTGTTAAAACATTAAAAATGGCAGGTAAACTACCCCTTTCCCTTAACCGATCGTCACCAAATCAATAGGCCATGAGTCCTCTACAACACAGGCACATATGTAAAAAATTATTTGATTCTGTTTAATTTACGGCAGTTATCATTCTTCATGGAAAACATTCTCTTGTTACAACATAAAATGTTGAAGGTAAACTACCCCTTTCCCTTAACCGATCTTCAACAAAATCAACGGACCTTGAGTTATCTACAATTGAGGAAGGTATGCACAAAGTTATTTGATTCTGTTTAAATGTGCGGCAGTTATCGTTCGTCAGAAACAATTACTCTTGTTAAAACATAAAATGTGGCAGGTAAACTACCCCTTTCCCTTAACCGATCTTCACTAAAATCAACAGGCCTTCAGTCTTTTACAATTGATGAACGTGTGCAAACAAATATTTGATTCTGTTTGAATGTGCGGCAGTTATCGTTCGTCATAAAAAAAATTACCGTTGTTAAAACATAAAATGTTGCAGGTAAACTACCCCTTTCCCTTAACCGATCTTCACCAAAATCAACAGACATTGAGTTCTCTATAGCTCAGGAAGGTATGCAAAACATTATTTGATTCTGATTGAATTTACGGCAGTTATCATTCGCCATAGAAAAAATTATCCATGTCAAAACATAAAACGTTGCAGGTAAACTACCCCTTTCCCTAAACCGATCTTCAACAAAACAATAGGTCTTGAGTTCTCTGTAGCTCAGGAAGGTATGCAAAACATTATTTGATTCTGTTTGAATTTGCGGCTGTTATCGTTTGCCATAGTAAATACCCTTGTTAAAACAAAAAACGTTGCAGGTAAACTACCCCTTTCCCTTAACTGATCTTCACCAAAAACAATAGGTCTTGAGAACCTATTGCCCGATTATAAAACACAGCACTTCACTAATAACCACTTGAACTCACATAGTAATATCGTCCGAAATAACTCTCGAACCGCACTGTAATTTATCGCAACTATAACTGAAACTGAACGTCGTTGAGTACTGGTATTTATACCCCCCCCCCCCGCCCGAAATACTAGTTTGTTCCATAATGCGCGTTAGTGCCAGTGTGTACGACATAATTAATTGTGGCCTTGACACAGTCCACGCGGCTGGCGGCTTCCAGAAAAGTCTCACGAATGCGTCGAGAATCACGTACGCCACACAGATTCTGCTGGATTCATCTGGAACATTTGATAAACACGTAGATTGTTCTGTGAAGTCGTAACACTATACTACGAACCTGCCATACTTGTCAAACATCTAAGTATTCCAACCAGCATACATATGTTGAAATGGGTAGTATTGTAACATGTGATAAAAATGAATTGTTATGGATTGATTTTCTAGGACCACTACCACATACAGCCAGGGGAATTAGGAATCTTGTAGTCTGTACAGACGCTTTCTCCAAGCATGTGAGTTTATATGCTATTGGCCGACCAACAACCGAGACAGTTCTTAAGGTAATTCTTGAGAAATATGTTCCAAAATATGGGCATGTTAAAAAGATATTATCGGATCAAGGTAAGAAATTTCAGAATAAGAAATGGCAATCTGAGCAAGAGAAGCATCACATACAGGCAGTATTGACGGTGATCCAGAGACCTCAAGGTAATCTTGCGGAGAGGGTAAATAGGGAATTAGGAAGACTATTCAGGGCATACTGTAATACCAATCACAGTAAATGGCCTGAATATCTCGAGTTTTTCGAGCAAGCCATCAATGGAAATTACGATACGACTGGATTTACGCCTAAGGAACTACACTCCGGGACGATGCCTAAGCTTGTATGGGATGAATATGTAAAGCGAGTTGCCACACAAAACTTACCTGTTCCAAAAGAAGTTAAGTGTGCTAGAAGACGTATTAAAAAGAGTGCAGAGGAACGCACAGAAAATTTAATGCGGAACATAAACTTCTAACATTCGAAGTAGATGAGATGGTTCTTCTAAAATCATTAAACGTTGGTCATAGTGAAAATAACACAGCTGCTATATTCTTTAGGTTATATAATGGACCTTTCTTATTATCTGAGCAAGTTGGTAAAAATACTTACATTGTTACTAATCCTACAACTAACCGTACTATTCGTAAATTCCATGCATCATCTTTACACAAATATTATGTTAAAGAATAAACTGTTCATGTATATCAGGTTAAATGATGCATGGCTGTATTGAAACAAATTGTATAAAAAAAATAAATGTATTTAAGTATGTGAGGTGCGATGTCAGGATATGTGGAGAAATGTTTGCAATGTTAGATAAGTAGACATGACATCATCAAATGTTATTATGGCTTATCTTGAGAGGGCACAGTATTCAGAATCTGACCACATGGAATTGTTTATATTTTCGTTCTGTCAATGTGTTGAACTGTCAAATAGAATTGAAGTAATTTAGTTGTGGGAAGAATATTTATTTCTTAACTAAAACTTAACTAAAAATGAACTTTTTTCATGTGAAAAACTTACTATTTTATTGTACGCGTTTCGGCATAGTATCTGCCTTCTTCAGCTTTGGTAACAGACAGGCATATAACTTACACATGAAACTCACACAAATATTACACCACACAGAACTTGAAAATGTAATACAACACACACAAGACAACATAGAAAAACTCAAATTGACAATACAACATCGACACAACAAAAAAATAACTAACCTTACGACACACACAATTGAATCAATCCCTGAACCGGCACACATATTCCACGCACGCGTAGTTAATACAACACACATTAATTTCACAAAAGATGAAATGAATTTAATAAACAAAGGACTGAAACATAATTTGAATACCAATACAACTAACATCAAAAATCACAATAAACACATACGCGACATCATTATAGACGCAGAAACGGCTGTACAAAACACGCACCTCAACGACCAAGACACGATACGTCACGACATAAAAAGAAAACTTCAAAACACACATACAAAACCAAAAATACACAACAATGAAATAAAAACACTCAATAGTGTAAAACACAAGTTACTGGAACACAACACAACAATCCTAAAAGCCGACAAAGGTAACATTAGCGTCATAATGGACAAACACCAATTAAACACTAAAATCGAAAGTTTCTTCAACGAAAATAATATAACGGAAATAAATAAAGACCCCACACTAAAATTTCATAAACAGATTAATAAATTTATAAACAACACCAAACATATAATCAAACCCGAAAACGCCAAATACCTTAAACAAATAAAACCTAACCCCCCTAAACTAAATGCATTACCAAAAATACATAAACCTAACATTCCAATCAGACCATTAATAAACAACACACAGGCCCCCTCCCACAAAATAGCAAAACAACTAGACAAAATAATCAGAGAAAACATAAAACTCAGCAACAACACCTCTATCAAAAACAACATTGACCTAGTCAGGAAAACTGAACACATACACATCCCATATAACTCAACTCTGGCATCTTTTGATATAACCAATTTATACACTAATGTCCCCATCAAAGAAACCATACAAACACTAGAACAACTACTCAGACAAAACAACACACCTGAAACACACATACAAGAAATCATCACACTTACCAAAATAATAACTGAACAAAATTACTTTACATACAATAACAAAATATACACACAAACAGAAGGACTCCCGATGGGATCCCCCATATCAGGAATACTAGCAGAAATATATATACACAACATTGAACAGAACCACATAATAAACAACAACAAATACACTAACAAAATCATATACTGGCACAGGTATGTAGATGATATATTACTTTTATTCAAAGGCAACACAAGACAAGTTGAAAACTTCCACAAATACATAAACACTATACACCACAAATTAAAATTTACACTAGAAACTGAACAAAACAATAGTATAAATTTTCTAGACCTAACAATTAACAAAACTAACAATACACACACGTACAAAATATACAGGAAACCCACCACAACCGACATGGTTATACACAACACATCAAACCACCCAACACAACATAAACATGCGGCGTTCAACCATATGCTCCATAGACTAACTAAAATACCCTTAAATAAACAAGATTACACCGACGAACTCAACACAATAAAATACATAGCAATAAAAAACGGTTATAACCCCAATTTAATAAACATACTACACAAACGCATC
Source organism: Magicicada septendecula (assembly GCA_034769895.1). Lineage (NCBI taxonomy): Eukaryota > Metazoa > Arthropoda > Insecta > Hemiptera > Cicadidae > Magicicada > Magicicada septendecula. The sequence goes on from CM068368.1 coordinate 342,632,963, forward strand.
AAAAACAAAAACAACAAAACACTAAATACCATCAACACACAACACAATAAGTACATCACACTCACATACCACAACTCATACACACACAAAATCGCCAATACATTCAGAAAACACAAATACAAAATAGCATTCAGAACAACCAATACCATCAAAAAACACATCAGTAATATAAACACAGACATAGACAAATATAACAAAACAGGTGTTTACAAATTAAATTGTAATGACTGCAATAGTTTCTACATAGGCCAGACGGGAAGATCTTTTTCATCCCGTTATTCTGAACACTTAAAAGCTTTAACCAACAACAATATACACTCTGCATTTGCCACACACATACACACAGAAAACCACAGTTACACCAACATAGACACTAATCTTGAAATTTTACATTACATACCCAAAAAGTCTGTTACCAAAGCTGAAGAAGGCAGATACTATGCCGAAACGCGTACAATAAAATAGTAAGTTTTTCACATGAAAAAAGTTCATTTTTAGTTAAGTGTTAGTGCTGTGAAAGAAGAGATGAATAATCAAGACAAATATTTATTTATTTGATTTTGTTTCTTGTTTACATTTTTTTGAAGTGATGTATTATTTGTTTTATGTAAAAAAAAATTGTAAACATGTAAACAAATTTTTTTATATGTGGAGGTGATAATCCTGCAACAGCACACAGGATCTACGTTCATATAAGTGGAATACTAAGGCTATAACACATTTTCTGACGGTCATAGGCATGCTTTAAATTGATTTTGTTCTTTCTTTGTAAAGTAGCCATAAGTTTTGAACCAACCTATGTTTAAAAAAATATTTTTACAGCATCACAGAACAATCTACGCGTTTGTCGAACATTCCAGAGAGATCCAGAATGTAAGCGTGTGGCGTACGTGCTGCTAGACGCATTTTGCGAGAATCTTCTCGACTATGCCGGGCTTCACTTGGGCGCTCGGCCTGTGTCAAGGCCGCAGTTAATTACGTAGTTCACACGAGAGATAAGACGCAGTTTGGAAGCTTCTGGTGTGTGAGCGGGACTATAAATACATGGCGGTAGCGGCCTTAGTTTTTCAGTATCAGTTGCGATTTTGGGTAGTGCGGATCGAGAGTACAGCTACGATATATTTCCAGAGCGGTTCGAGTTATTACTGTAGACCGTGTTGTTAAGTACGAACTGTTTTACTGTAACAATTAAAGGTGAGATTAGTGACTTAATTGGTGTCTTGTACTTATTTTGTTTTCCACTGTACCTACGATGATCAAGTAGACCGTCGTAACAATATGTTATGTTAAAATGTTCACAATTTTATGCTCTTTTATGTCATGTGAAATATTTGTGTGCAAGTGCACGGGTGCGCATGTGATTTACATTTTATTTAATAACTTCGTTGAAAATTAATATTTCGTTCTGAAACTTGGACATGGTATTCTCATGGTTGTAAGCTACATTTTCCATATGCTCATTCTCCACAACTATAATTTTTTTATTTTTTTTTAATGAAATCGGTCTTCTTTTATTTTCGTTACCTCCAAGAAAGTAATAAAATTTGTAGATTAAATCTAGACAGGGTTGTGCAGAATCGGACAGAGTTTCAGCCTGATTTCCGGATATCACTAAGAACATCTATGATGTTGCTAGAGTTTCCACCAGTCAGAAGATCTAAAAATTATTTGAGTTGATGCTCTGTCGAGTGCACATCGCTCAGTTTCTTCTAAAGTCTCGTCATAGAACGACGTACTCGCTGTCACGAGATTTTCATGACAAGACAAAGTCGATTTCGTTAAGACTTAGGAGTTGGTTCACGGTTCGAGTTCTTCGTAACCATTACCACATATAGAACTCAGATATTTTTAAATAGATCATTCTCTAGTGCTTTTTCGCACAAAGTGGAAGATTTTCCGGGTTAGGGCCAAAATACCTAACGTGGTGTTTTGAGTTTACGCGAGAACACTTCAAGAAGCCGGAATTTGGGTAAGCTTAATACACGATCTATTTTACCCAGGTTTGATCCCTGAGATTAAGTGAATTTAAATTATAAACAATAACAGTTCATATCGCAGTGTGTTTATGTGCCGAGACGTAATTATTCAACGGGTTGATCTTTGGTCGACGTGGAAAGTAGCAGGAGGGACTATGCTATGTTTGTCTATGCAAACAGTTAGAATTCAAAGCACAACTAACTTATTTGTAAAACAAACCAATAGACTCATTTATTGAAAGACAAATTTTTAATAAACAATTTTATATTATAAAGCAATAACACAATAGTAAATTTTAATGTGTTAATGAATAAATTTTCCTACCTCCAGATATAGACTGTTGTAATAATTTCAATGTAACTTCTTGGATTTCATTGTCCATGACGTGTCCGTTACTTAACTAAATTTACCTTAAAGCCTAAACCAGTTTTCTCCTTTAAAAGGCTTCTTCAGAGGACAACGCTACAAAGGCAACAAGACGGACAACGCTACCTACGGCATGCTTTAAATTGATTTTGTTCTTTCTTTGATTTTTTTTTTTTTTTTTTGCTGTACCTGTGGTTTGGCCTCTGAAGAAGCCTTTTAAAGGAGAAAACCGGTTTAGGCTTTAAGGTAAATCTTTATGATTTTACTTATAAAAAACTTAGTGTTCCGAGTCGTTAATACAATAGTGATATTCAATGTAACCTATCTATGCAGTTATAATTTGTATCATTGCAATATATACAGTATATTGCATATTTGCCCAGGGCGGTATGTTTGTAAATATTTAGCATAGAAAAATATATGATGAACAACAATACAACAATAACAACAACACAAGACACACCGCCCTGGTGTTTGTTTGTTAGTATTGTTGTATAACAATATTATGCAAGATAAGAATTGTCAAAGCATAGACCTGCCCCCGCAAGTGAATACAGCGCTTGTGTGTGTGAACGCAAGCTACAACAGGCAAGAATCTACAATGGGGTGATGCGTACGAATTCTCTGTAATCAGGTTTTAACCGGATAAAAATAAACTAATTAATACGTTTTAAACCTGTGAACAAAACTTACCCCAATTATATAAACACTATTACATTAAAGAATTTTTAACGAATATAGTGATGTAAAAGTATTGCAGAAATTTGGAATAATAAAGACGCCAGGTAATTTAATGTTAATTACTAGTGTAATTAAATAGTAATTAATAAGTGTGTTATATGCGAGTGACCAGGAAAAAATTATGCAAACGATGATGATATCGCTTGTGCTACGAGGATGTTTACGAAATCGCGAAAATGAACCAAAAAGTGATTTGTAATTAAAAGGACGCTTTGCACGAAATGACACTATTTAACAGGTTGAAAACAGTCCTGGACTTGTCAGATTGCCGTCCAGTATAAATACCACCGGCAATTTTGGGGCGGTCTGAGAGACTCAAGATATCTTCACACAACCTCACGCTGCTGGTCTGCCGATCGATCAGGACATCTTTACCACACACACACCAAGACTTATGGAGGAACTCTGGACCATCACAAACAACAACCCGTAGAGACAGAGAACACAGCATCGACATAATCATCATCACCAAATTCTCAGGATTCAGGACACACACACACGCGCACACACACAACGGTAACGTTGGCAGTACGCCGGTGATGAATAAACAATTATATTTTTGTTTGTGACAAGAACCCTCAAAAGAAACTTATATATGAACAGTAAAGACTTAAAGTATTTAATTTAAATAGTAGTTAAAGAAAAGAATTTAATTTAACAAGAAAATTTAAAAATACTAATCTTTTGTTGTATATTAAAATTTGGGTGTGTCAAAAGAAATAAATAATAGGTTGGAAGTAAATGTTATATTTTTTATTTTGTTTAGAGCAACAATTAATTTTATTCTTGAGATTAAATATTATTTTTGTTTGTAAATGAGTTGGCATTATTTAAAATTTGAGTCAAAGTCAGACACACTGAAATAAAAAGGTTTACATAATTTTTAATATGTCTGTTTAGCTAGTAAGATTATATGGTTGTTTATTTTATATGTCATGAACAGCATAGAAGGTTACATTGTATTTGTGTAAACTTATAAAAGAAAATATTTTTATTTATCTAAGATTCTAATTTTTTAATATTTGCATATTTTCTATTAATATTAATAAATCATAGAATGATTATTTTGAAATGGTTTTAATTAATTAAACTAGTCAACAGTGTATTTGTAACATAGATCAAAATATCATTTTTAGTATACATTTGGCTTGCAAATAACGAATAAACAATCAAAAAAGAGCCAACATGTCACATTCTTATGTTGCAGTGCTATATGTACTGTTCCTATACAATATTTTTCTGTTTTCACAATACGACGATTGGCAGCATTGCAGACGGTGGAGGTGGAGGAAGGGGTGATATCCTTTGTTGTATCTGCTTACTCCTAATCCTTAGTGAGGCAGTGCACAGTGAGGTTATGTGAGCTTACAAGTATAGTTTTTTTTTTAAAAATGTCAAGTGTTCAGCGCAGATTGTGTAAAAATTGACCAGATAAGTTTTGTTACGTTTGTGGACGTTATGTATTGAAGTCACAACATAGGCCTATAACAGAAGATGATACAGTATTAAACAAATTGATATTTGATAAACCTAAGGGATTTGGTTATTTAATTCAATTATTTACTAAATATCTCCTTCGAGCGCCATCTTGTTACCAACTGTAATAAGAAAATTACCAAGGTTCGTTTCAGCGAACTAGGAGAACAGAAGGTGGTTGCTGAAATAATAACAATCATTTATGTTCATCAATAATTAAACGTTATTATTACTTTATTATTATTCATATTTCATGTTAATAAAATCATACAGACAAAATTTGAATTAATAATTGACAAAGCGTGAATAATAGTTGTTGATTACCTTGAATCTCTTTTAATTTACTTACTCGCATTACAATAACAGATTCTTGAAATACATTTTTAAGAATTATAACGGGAACGCAAACCAGCCTTCTTATTACTATAAACTATAGTAAAACTATATTCTCACACACACACACAACACACACAAAGCTACTTTAGAGATCTCATTTTTAAATATTTTATGCTTTCTTCAAAATTTATTTCCCCATTTTATTTAATTTTTTAAAAAAGAAAAAAAAACAGCATTTTTAATTATTATTTTGAATGTCTACTTTCCTGTTCACGAGTAGAAGTTCGACTCCTGGAGTGTCTCCTCATGGCGTGCACTGTTTTACTGTTTTATAGTTCGCACTATCACATTTTACTGCCGAACTGTTAATTTTAGATGAATATTGGCCGGAAAACTGTTTGTATTTTAGATGTACATATAAAGATTCACATTTTTTATTGTATGCGGGCCCGCACTTACGTTTCGAAACTTTGTATCGGTGTTGCTCGCGCGAGCATGGAATTTTGACTGGGAGCGAACTACTTGCGCTAATTTGTGAAGCGACTGTTGTTCGTTCAACTCTCATTGGTTTACAGTTTGTATCCGTTCGCCAGTGGACTGTTTTTTGGCTTGTTGACAAAACTGGTGACACACATCGTTATATAAATTGCTGACGCAACACATCGCCTGATGTCTGGTTGCATAATTGGTTTACAGATCTTGTTACATAACGTGTTTACGTTTTTCGTGTTCGTCATTGTCCTTGAACTGACTTTGGTACAGTTTGCCGGTTATTAAAACTGTTTATATGAATATTGTCTAATAACTTTGTTTTCAACGCCTCCAGCAGTGTTGCCGTTGTTGGGATCGCTTCCACATAACAAATTTACCTCTCGGTCATAACATTTTTCTATCATTCAACAAGTTAATTATTATTTATGAAAAAATACAAATTCTGTTATTACCCCAGGTATGCCCAAAAATGCCCCGCTACAATACCCCCTCAATGAGATATTTTATGCCGAAGCATAAAAAATCTCATTGACACATTCATACTTGCTAGAGGGATCAGCCAGGGTATGTCGCCACAACCCCCTGTATGGTTTACACAAAAGAATAATCAACTCACCCTTGGTCCGGTGACTGTGACCGCATCTGCATGACAATACTGGACTTCTCTCTCGAGATCCCAACACCGTAGAGTCAGACAGATACTCAACGCCCCTGCTCTGACGCGCAGGCCAGCTCAGGTCCACCGCCACAGCATCACCAAACACTGAAACAAATCAAAATATTAAATAGTGGCCTTATACAACACCATATCCCCAACTGATCTGTTCCCCCCTAGCGGTGCTGGTTTGCGCTAAGAAGCACTGGTTTTGTTCTTTATTTATATTTAACATATATATGAATACCTAACTACAACATGATAAGATTCTCTTACACTAACAAACACAACATAACATAAGAAAACATAGACATAAAACATAAAATAAGAAACATATTACACTTCTAATTCCCATTAAAATAAACAACTGGTATTTAAAATGTTACACACTTTACATTATTAAATTGGCATATAAAATCAAAAAATTACTTTTAAACTTGATTTACTCTTATTAATTCGTTTCTCAAAATTACAAAAATTATTTTATTTTTTTTTTTTTTCAATTATGGCCATCATTATTCCATTTCATTACTTTGGGTGATTCTACGTTATTCATTATTTCATTATAATTTACTTTATCCACTTGGCATTTACTCATAATCTTACCCCTTTTATTACTCTAATGCTCCCTTACAAAATCTTTAACTAGTATGACACCCCTCTATCAAAAATTTACTAACCCTTCTCTACCTCTAACTACTTACTACTTTAACTCCAATCGCCACCTTCTACTCTTATAAAAAAAAAATACTCTCTAACCCTTTGTACATAGGATACGTGTTTCCCCCCCCCAAAAAAAGCTCAATTCCCGTTCTCTGGCCCCTGGATTTTTACCTACGGCGGCCCCTTCCCACTAAAACTATACCAAATCCCGTCCCAACCCTTATGTTGCGGACTCCCACATTACACTACCACTACTACAAAATTGCCATCCCCAAAAAATCTCACTCTCATAACTTCACTACAACTACAACAAATTAACATCAACAAAATAAACAATATATCGCTCAAAACTCTACATAAAATCTCCATAACTACTGTGTCTCCACTTATATTTCTCAAAATTCTATAACATATACTAACTCAAAACAACATTGTATTATTTTCATCTCTCATTCTCTTTAACTTTTACTTCGATTTGAACAGATCTATATGTCCCACAAAATTCAACTTGAATTGACTCAAACATTTTATTCAACTAATTACTATCACCCATTTCTATCTTTTACAACCTATTGAAAATTTTACTTATTACAACTATTTTTCATTTTATTTTAAAATCTATAAACACATTGAAAACATAATATTATATTTTTATAATACTTATTCCTAACATACTAATGCAATCAACACACTAAGACATAATAACACAATATAAGAAGTATTTAGTGCATCTATTTTTTAAATTCAAACAAAATTATTGAGTAGCAAATCATCATTATTAATTAAAATATATCAAATTTTTAATACGTTATCCCCTTGGATAACCTCCCAGCCACACACACTATTTCAATTATGTAAGATGTGGCGCCTTTTCGCTTCCACAGAGACTGTATATTTTGGAGCAGGGTTTTACCTCTCCGTGTCTCTGCTTCCGCTGTTAAGTTTAAAATTTGGTGAACATCAACATGTTCTCGTTAATAATCATGCACCCTTAAACGGATCTACCACCTGGCTCTGCTGTTCCTTCTCGAACAGAGTGGCAGCCGCTGTTCCATAGTTTGGTGATTCCCCTTTTTATTACCCCCCATCAATTTCAAAATACACCTTTACAACGATAACAGCTATGGCCAGTTATGGTCAGCGCGTAATCGTAATGTGCCCCAACCATAGCTGTTAAAGCTAAACCAATTCCACGGTCAGGGTTCGGTGAGGCCGTGACCGCCCGAAAATTTGGGGAATCACAAGTAAAATATCTTTCGTAATATTAAATTTACGAATTTATATTTAAATGACAATATTAATGTAGATGGGGTTTTAACCCACTTTATATGTAAGCTTAACCATTAACCATTAACATAAAATATTAAATACAAAATCTACAACCTTCCCCCATAGCAGTTCCACACTACACTGTTATGTCACTTCATTGAGCACCAAACTACCCCCCAAAATTATCCCCACATCTTGTATTGATAACAAGTTCTTATATTACTACACATTTCTTCAAAACGTTCCTATACCCACTAATACTAAAATCTAACAATTATATTTGGTCACCTAATGCTAAAAAGTTTTGGAGAAAGAAAAAAAATTATATCTTAAATTTAAAATTATACACATCCAAAATTATTTTGGTTTTTTTTTTTTTTTTTTTTTTTTTACATAGGAGGCTGACTCTATTGTCATAAACTTACTCTACGTCTAGGAAGATCGCAGCCGCCTGAAATGCCGGGTCTTGCTGCAAAACGCATCGGCACCCGATAGATATACTACGTGAATTCACGTCCCCTCTCTAAAACACACTACCCCCTCTCCTACCATTTCTTCTACCCCGCTTTCTATCGTGCGCCAAAACGTCTTGCCCCAAAACTCGTCGTTTCGGGCCAAACAGAAAATATTGTCAAAGGCTCCACTTTAATTTTGCCCTTGACACCAAAAAATTTAAATTGAATGCACTGCCTTTTACTTAAATGCAGCCTCCATTATTTACAAACACTCTAAGGCAGTGCAGGCACGTGACAGGCACACCAAAACCGCTGCACCGGGAGTGTATAAGAAAATAATTTGTGTCACGTACCTGTGGGGTCCCCCTCCCCGTTCAAATGTGCAGTTAGATTTTCTACTTTATACCAATTTTGGCGGAGCCGGACCATCGTTGTTTTCACCGCCCGAAGGAAGATCCGCCAACCATGGCCCGCCTCCGAGTTCCGAATTCCACGGCCAGGACTGGTAAGATCGTGACCGCCCGAAAATGGGGGAGGATCCCTTCTGAAAACATACAATAATATTTGAAAAACTTATTTATAAACATAACAATTAAAGTGACCTATATAATTTTAAATTCGTCGCATTTTGAGTACCTACTATTTCCTGCGTCGCTGGGTTCCTCAGCACATACGCATTCTGCATTTTTATGTCTATGATTTCATAAGGTCCTTCATATAACAAGAAAAACTTTTTTATTTCCCTATCTTGAGCACTGGACAGATCATGTCTTTTTACTAACACTAACTGGCCTACCTCATACTTGGTCCATTTACCCTTAGCATCATGTTTCTGTTTTCGTCGCTCTCCTCTAGTAAGTAAATTCTCGTTCGCCAATCTAATCTTCATATTCCTGTCCAAAATTTGACCTTCAGGTGGGTATGTGAAAAGTTGTTCTAATATCCTGGGCGGCCTTGTTCCCCTGATCAACTCATGCGGCGTAAATCCCGTGGACTCATGGGTGGTACAATTCAGCCACTCCTCTACTTTTTTCACGTAGGATGGCCATTCTGTGTGTTTGGCGTGACAGTACGCCCGGAATATCCTACCAATCTCTCTCATCACCCGTTCTGCTTGGTTCGACTGAGGATGGTACACTGCCGTATGCTTGGGTATGATGCCTTCCCATCCAAGCGTCTGCCGCCACTTGCCGCTTATAAACTGTGGACCATGGTCAGATAATATAATTTTCGGCTTTCCCACATTAAGCATATAATCTTTTACTATTCTCTCACTAAGTACTTTACTAGTTGCCCTCTTAATGCTATATAATTTTACAAATTTTGAAAAAGTGTCTAAAACTACAAATACATATACCACACCCCCTCTACCTCTGGGTAATGGTCCATATAAATCAACCGCAACTAGATCAAAAGGCTTATCTACTTTTATATAATTCATCTCTCCTTCCACTCTATAATTCACTACTTTCGATTTTTGACATAAATCACACACTCTCAACACTTTCCTCACTCTCCTCTCCATATTCTTAAATATACATGATTCTTTCAAAACATTTGCACACTTTCTCGCACCAAAATGACCATACCTTATATGACAATCCCAAACAATTTTATCTATTAACCCATCAGGTATAATTAACCTCCAATCACGCTCCCCACCATCTACTTTTTTAAACAAAATGCCTTGATATATTTGAAATCGCTCATTATATTCAGATCCCTCTACGTCTGTTTCTAAACTAACAATTATTTTACCCAGTTTGCTATCAGATCTTTGCAAGTTTTTAATGTCACTTAATTCCTCACCAAAAATCCTATCTTCTCTAGTTAACCTAAAAATTTCTATTTCTTTAAGGTCCCTACCAGTCTTATTATCTATAACATCTATTCTAGAAAGTGTATCTGGTACCTTATTATCTGACCCCTTTATGTACTCCCATGAAAAGTTATATTCCTGTAAGGCTAATACCCACCTGGTTAATCGGCTGTGTGTTAGCTTACATGAATTCAGAAATGACAGTGCCTTGTGGTCCGTCCGGATTATCGTAGTATTCCCTAAGATGTAGGTGCGGAATTTACCCACGGCGAACACAATGCTCAGAAGTTCCTTTTCTGTTGTCGTGTAATTCTTTTCCGCCGATAACAGCGATCTACTGGCGAAGGCGATCGTTAGGTGTTCCTTGTCGCAGCTCTCTTGGTATAACTCAGCACCTAGCGCTACATTGCTGGCGTCGGTCTGCAAATAAAAGATCTTATTAAAATCGGGATGATTCATCATTATCATGTGACTGAACTTTCTCTTAATTTCATTAAACGCAGCTCGTTCCGCATCGCCCCATCTCCACTGTTTATTCTTCTGCAGGACAGCACTCAGTTTGGATGTTGTGTGTGCGTAGTTCTCCTGAAATTTCCTGTAAAAATTTCCTGTAAAGGTGTTCCTTGTCGCAGCTCTCTTGGTATAACTCAGCACCTAGCGCTACATTGCTGGCGTCGGTCTGCAAATAAAAGATCTTATTAAAATCGGGATGATTCATCATTATCATGTGACTGAACTTTCTCTTAATTTCATTAAACGCAGCTCGTTCCGCATCGCCCCATCTCCACTGTTTATTCTTCTGCAGGACAGCACTCAGTTTGGATGTTGTGTGTGCGTAGTTCTCCTGAAATTTCCTGTAAAAATTGCATAAGCCTAAAAAACTCTGTAGTTGCTTAATGTTTTTAGGTTCAGGGAATCGCATTATTGCTTCGACTTTGTCAGGGTTGGCTAATATCCCCTCTTGTGTAATAATAAATCCTAAAAAGTGTATCTCTGTCTGCAGAAACTTAGACTTGTCCCAATTCACTGTTAAACCCCCTACTTGTAGCTTATCTAATACATATTCTATGTGTTCTAAAAGTTCAGTGAATGTTCTAGAGGCTATCAAAATATCATCGACATACACAGTTAAAAAGTCTAAGTCCTTAGGTTGTAAAATATTATCTAAACATTTGATAAAACTGGCAACACTGGTGTTTAATCCAAAAGGTAAGCGTTTAAACTGGTAATTCTTACCGTTAAAAAGAAAAGCTGTGTATTTCCTACTCTCTGTTGCTAATGGTACCTGCCAGTATCCAGCGGTTAGATCTAAGGACGTCATGTACTTGACTCCGCTAAACTTTTGTAAAATCTCATTTATGGGTTCTGGAGATTCTCTGTCCGGTATAATAATCTGATTGATTTTTCTAGCATCTAAACATAACCTTACCTTGCCATCCTTCTTTATCACTACCACCAAAGGGTTTGAATAAGGTGATACTGAGCGTTCAATTATGCCTCCTTGCATCATACGGTCTAATTCCTCCTGTACAGCCCTCCTCTTCGAAAACGGCACCGGGTAGCTTCTCTGCATGTATGGTGCGTGGTCCCGAACTTTCAACTCACAGATGTAGTCCTTCGCTTTCCCTGGTGATTCATCAAACACCCCTCTGTACTGCTCCACAACTGCCCACAGCTCCTCTCGCTGAGTACTTCCTACAACTGTATTTTCATTGAAAAATTTATCGGCTCTATTTGCCCACACACTCTCATTACGCTCATACACCTCTCTCTCCTCATTTTCTACACCATCGCTCTCTAGACATATATTTATTTTAGTTTCTATCTCTCTATCACTTATCTGTTTATGTAACATTTTTATTCCAGTGACTTTATTTTCATTTACTACTTTCTTAAACTCTATTCTGACTGGTTTATTCCCCTTCTCAAATTTTACTATTTGTTTATTAAAATCTATTACTGCTCCGTTTCTTTCCAAAAAATCATTTCCCAATATTACATCTAGACTTAACCCTTTAACTACTAGGAAAGTGTTTTCAAATTCTACTTCATTTATTAAAATATTTAATTGTACTTGTCTGGTTATTCTTTTACTTCTCACCCCAGTTACCCCCACTACTGTAACCCCTGCAACTGGTAATGACGGTATATTCTTGTTTAACTCTTTTAATTCACCCATGACATTTTCAGAAATCACTGATATCTCGCTACCGGTATCAATTAAAGTTTTATAATTCTTACCTTCAATGTTAATCGTCACCTCAGTCAATCCTGTTCTGCGTTCCACCACCTTGTTCTCCTCTTCTTCTAACAACTCTTTTGCCATATCTACCTTGATGACGTTGTTTGTGTATTCGTTAATTACTTGGACCCGGTCCTCCATTGACAATGGCTGGGTCCGCTTCCCCATTGTCTTCCTCAGTTTTCCGTGGATGGACCTGCCACAGCTTGATGATTTCCTCCTCTACCTCTATTATGATTTCCTCCTCCTCGAGGCGCTCCTCTATAAAATTCTCCTCCTCTCGACTGTTGATTTGGTGGTGGGTTTGTCCTCTCATTTCTGGCGCACTCCCTGGTTCGATGACATCTAAAACAATTCGTTCTATTAGCATAGTTATCAATTTCACAGGCTCTACACCTCCAACTCTCGCCCCTATTATCAAAACTTCCTCCCCGCGCTCCTCTATGAAAATTCTGTGTACCCCTGTTATGATGGAAATTATTATTATTATGGTGTGGTACTACTGGTGTGTTCGGACGTCGTCCCATATCGCGTTCCCCTATATTCTGTAATACATCTAACATGTTTTCTAACTCGCTTATATTGGTAATCTCTCTAGTCATTAAAGTTATTTGCACCTCTCTGGGCAGGTGTTTGCTAATATGTCGTACAAATGATCGGAATGGCAACGGCGGTTCTAAATACTTTGCTTCGTTATAAATGGTCATCACATATATGGTTAGATGGTTATTAATCCTACCAAAATTCCCATTACCCATTATTTTACTTCTTAGTATTTCTTGGTCTTCTTCTGACCAATATTTATTGCGAAAAGCTATCTCAAAATCTTCATAACTTTCCCATTCGGTATGGTGTACTTCCGACCATATCTCGGCACTACCTTTGAAACATTTGATAATCTTCAGCAACTTAACCTCCCAGCTACTATTATTAAACCGATTAAATTCCCTAACCCTATTTAAAAATTGCATTGGGTGTACTCTACGATTGTCACAATTGAAAGTTTCTAATTCTACCTCATTATTTGTGTCTCGTGTCATAAATACTCGTTCAATAACATTGTTTACATTTTGATTTTTCACTAAACTTAATTCATCTCGCATATTACTAATATTTTGTTCAAGTGAATACAATTTTTTATCATTACTATATTCAGACTGTACATTATTTTTTGCTATTACATCGATAGATTCATTTACTGCTTGTATTTCTGTCTTATAATTACTTTCAATCTCATTTATTTTAGATTCTATCTTACTTTGGTGTTCATCAATATTCTGACTAAATTTTTCAACTGTCATTACTACACTACTCAACTTACATTCAGTTTCAATATTACGTTTAATAATTTTAGATTCTATGTCATTGTTATACTCATTCATTGAATTTATTAATATTTCATTGTTTTCATTGATTTGCTTCTCAACTCTGTCTATCTGACTATCTATTTCATTAAATTTATCATCTGTCTTTTGTACTGAATCATCTAACTTGGTTTCTACTTGGCTGATTTTATTAGTAAATTCTACTTTGGTATTTTCACAACGTCTATTAATTTCTTTAATTTCGCCTTTTAATTCATCAAATTTGTCATTAATTATTGAATTTTGCATATTAAATTTAGCGTCAGAATCGCTCTTTATTTCATTAATTTGGTTTTTTAATTCTCTAAAATTACTATCTTGTTTTTCTACACTATTGTACATCATATCATACAATCTTGCTAACATAGTATCATTATCAGGTTTCCTATTTTGAGTTCCTAAAATAGGTGTTGAATGAATCTCAACTGCCTGTATTATTTTTGACTCCTCAAGACTACTGTCAGTTGTTTGAATTCCGGAGTCGCTACTTATTTGATTTGCTATCTGACTATCAGATAAACTGATATCATTATTATCCGCCATTTTTCTTAAAACTTTTAATATATATTTCTTTATAAAATCTTACCATATGTAACGCATACTTCTCAAAAAAAAAAAAATATTCTACTCACCAATATTAAACATAACCTTTTACGTCTACCTTACGTACATACGTAAATACAAACTCCAAACAACCATTCTGTTCTCCCAAGTAGGCTTAAATTTATATAATTATATTATATAAATCGTCCCTACGTTCGGAAGCCACTGATACAGTATTAAACAAATTGATATTTGATAAACCTAAGGGATTTGGTTATTTAATTCAATTATTTACTAAATATCTCCTTCGAGCGCCATCTTGTTACCAACTGTAATAAGAAAATTACCAAGGTTCGTTTCAGCGAACTAGGAGAACAGAAGGTGGTTGCTGAAATAATAACAATCATTTATGTTCATCAATAATTAAACGTTATTATTACTTTATTATTATTCATATTTCATGTTAATAAAATCATACAGACAAAATTTGAATTAATAATTGACAAAGCGTGAATAATAGTTGTTGATTACCTTGAATCTCTTTTAATTTACTTACTCGCATTACAATAACAGATTCTTGAAATACATTTTTAAGAATTATAACGGGAACGCAAACCAGCCTTCTTATTACTATAAACTATAGTAAAACTATATTCTCACACACACACACAACACACACAAAGCTACTTTAGAGATCTCATTTTTAAATATTTTATGCTTTCTTCAAAATTTATTTCCCCATTTTATTTAATTTTTTAAAAAAGAAAAAAAAACAGCATTTTTAATTATTATTTTGAATGTCTACTTTCCTGTTCACGAGTAGAAGTTCGACTCCTGGAGTGTCTCCTCATGGCGTGCACTGTTTTACTGTTTTATAGTTCGCACTATCACATTTTACTGCCGAACTGTTAATTTTAGATGAATATTGGCCGGAAAACTGTTTGTATTTTAGATGTACATATAAAGATTCACATTTTTTATTGTATGCGGGCCCGCACTTACGTTTCGAAACTTTGTATCGGTGTTGCTCGCGCGAGCATGGAATTTTGACTGGGAGCGAACTACTTGCGCTAATTTGTGAAGCGACTGTTGTTCGTTCAACTCTCATTGGTTTACAGTTTGTATCCGTTCGCCAGTGGACTGTTTTTTGGCTTGTTGACAAAACTGGTGACACACATCGTTATATAAATTGCTGACGCAACACATCGCCTGATGTCTGGTTGCATAATTGGTTTACAGATCTTGTTACATAACGTGTTTACGTTTTTCGTGTTCGTCATTGTCCTTGAACTGACTTTGGTACAGTTTGCCGGTTATTAAAACTGTTTATATGAATATTGTCTAATAACTTTGTTTTCAACGCCTCCAGCAGTGTTGCCGTTGTTGGGATCGCTTCCACATAACAAATTTACCTCTCGGTCATAACATTTTTCTATCACTCAACAAGTTAATTATTATTTATGAAAAAATACAAATTCTGTTATTACCCCAGGTATGCCCAAAAATGCCCCGCTACAAAGATATGAGAAAAGCATACTTTTGTATTTTGGTTGCAAGGTAGGGGACCAAGATAAAAATTGGGCTCCCCATATTTGTTGTGTGTTATGTAACTCTTATTCAGTGGGTAAGAGGTAACAGAAGTTCTATGCAATTTGCTGTACCTGTGGTTTGGCGTGAGCCAACCAACCATTTTTATGACTGTTATATTTGTCTAACCAATACTGATTGATATTGAAAAAAGGAAAAAATAAAATTGACTACCCAGCAGTGCCTTCTGCAATTAGACCTGTTCCTCACGGAGAAGGCATACCAGTTCCAGCTCCACCATTACATTTTGAAGATGTTATCATTCCATAGCTCAATGATGATGAAGATCTATATACTGAAACTGAAGATTTATTGGAAAACAATATTGATCGTACTTATTTGCCTCCTTCGAGTTACCCTCATCTCATTCAACAAAATGAACTAAATGACTTGGTCAGTGACTTAAGCATATCAAAACAGCAAGCTGAACTTCTCGGCCGAACTTCCCTTTTGGAATCAAGACTACAAGAGTGGAATCTTTTGGCAAAAGGAACAACCATTACCTCCTTCAGAAAAAGAAATGCTAACTTCTCGGTGTTTTATAAACTGGAGGGTTCAATGTGTGTATGCTTCAACATTGTGGGGTTGATGGCTGAATTTGGAATACACCATATTACTACAGAATGGTGCCTTTTTATTGATTCCTTTAAATCTATCTTGAAAGCTGTTTTATTTCATAATTGAAATAAGAAGCCATCAATTCCAGTAGCTTACTCAGTTTCAATGAAAGAAACTTATGGAAACATGCTTGCTCTTCTAAATGCAATTAAGGAAAATCTGTGGAGATTTGAAGGTAATTGCCATATTAATGGGCCTCCAATGTGGATATACAAAGTTTTGCAGTTTCTTATGCTTATGGAATAGTAGAGATATTAAGAAATATTTTGTAAAGAAAGTTTGGCCAATGAAAATATCTTACGATCCAGGAGAGAAAAACGTCTTGTACGATCCCTTAGTCGATCCTAAGAAAGTACTTCTTCCACCCCTACACATCAAGTTGGGATTGATGAAGAATTTTGTTAAAGCCATGGATAGAGAAGGAGAGGGATTCAAGTATCTGACTGAACTTTTTCCTCGACTTAGTGAAGCTAAGATCAAAGAAGGTGTTTTTACTGGACCTGACATAAGAAAAGTCATTCATGACCCTGAATTTGAGAAAAAGCTAAACCAAAAAGAGCTAGCAGCATGCGAAGCATTTGTGAAAGTAGTAAAAGGATTTCTTGGCAACAAAAAAGAAGAAAACTACAAAACTTTGCTTGAAAATCTTTTAAAGGCTTACAAAGCCATGGGTTACCGAATGTTTCTAAAAATACATTTCTTACATTGCATGTTTTTCCCCAAGAATTTAGGGGCAGTAAGTGATGAACATAGAGAGAGGTTTCACCAGGATATTAAAACCATTGAGGCAAGATATCAAGGCCGCTGGGATCCTGCTATGATGGGAGATTATTTCTGGTTTTTGAAAAAATAAGATTTGACACCACTTAAGAAGAAAAAGTGAATAAAAACTAAACCAGACCTTAAAAAAAGGTAAAAAGGTATTTTTTTCTTTGAAATAGAGTGAAATAGATGTACATAATAGATTTAGTTTAGTAAATAATAAATATATTCATTGTATATTAATACATCTGGATTTGCACCATTTATTTTCAGCTCTTTCAACAAAATTTAGCAGATAAGTGTAACAAAAAAACTGTATGTGATAGTTTTTTTGTTGTCATTTTCGGATTCAGCGGTACAAAATACATAAGAAAAAGGATATTTTATTCGTGTTACAGAAAAAAAATATTTTTTTGTAGACCTGTGTTATTTCATGTCAACATCTTACTCCTCTTTGAAAATTATTATGCAACTACATATACTTGACGCAACGAGAATAAAAAAAAATCCTGCAACCTGGCCGGTGTAATACACTTCATAGTTGTGTTGAGTACATGGTAATGTATTTGTGTAAATTTTTGAAATACTTGTAACGTTGCTACATATATATATATATATATATATATATATATATATATATATATATTGTCACCGGACAAAAGGCTTGCCGCATGACAAATGGCGCCAATCGTATACTCTAGTGTTTTTGGTGGCCCTAAAAAGGACCTGGTGGCGAGAAAGCTGAAGTTGGTCGTGCCGCACTGAGATGTTCGGCGGCTGCACCCGATGATCGTGGCGTACTGCAGTCCTCCTCTTCTTACGGCATCGGTTGTAGAGTCGGCTGCTGGCCCAGCGATGTCCATCGCTGGCGCGGAACGGGAGTGCGAAGCTGCAAGAACGGCGGCGGTTCTATTCTTCGGCTGTTCCTTCCGTCTGACTCTACCTCGATGTTGTCCGAGAGAGGAGAGGAGGTGAAGTGCGTCCGATAGCGTGGCGATGAAGAGTGCGCAAAATTTTCTGCCGGCTCGGGTTTTATTAAATAACCGGGATCGCTGATTCGCTCGCTCTGAATGCTGATGCCGGATTGGCTCGCTGTGTCCACCGCTGGTACCAGAGAGCAGATGTTCGCATACCGCTGCCGTCACAATATATGTGTGTGTGTGTGTGTGCCGCAATGCTTGCACCTGTGTTCCTGTGTTATGACGATCTTTCGAAACACTATCTCGTCGCCAACAACAAGACGAACAGCGCTACTTACGACAGCCTCTGATGAAGCCTTCTATAGGTGAAAGCCGGTTTAGGCTGTAAGGTAAAACTTTACGTTTTTACTTATAAAAAACTTAGTGTTCCGAGTCGTCAATATTATAGTGATATTTAGTTAAGTAACGGACACGTCATGCACAACGAAATCCAAAACTTTGTTTTTACTCATAAAAAACTTTGTGTTCCGAGTCGTTAATGAAATAGTTTTATTTAATAAAACAATATTAATAAACATTAACTCAAAGTGTTAAACACACAGTCACACAGAGTCATTCGTGTATGTTTGTATGTAAT
Organism: Magicicada septendecula; assembly: GCA_034769895.1. Lineage (NCBI taxonomy): Eukaryota > Metazoa > Arthropoda > Insecta > Hemiptera > Cicadidae > Magicicada > Magicicada septendecula. The sequence continues at coordinate 342,651,885 of CM068368.1, forward strand.
TAGGTACAGTTTCTTTTCTTCACGTACCAAACTGTTTCTTGACGTCTGCACTATATCTAAGCCATGACGTAAAATGATGATAACTTCACACACACACGCGCGCACGCGATCAACAAGGTGGGAACAAGATGCCTGCTGCAATCGAATTTAGTATCAAGATGGCAGCGGTTGATATAACCTCAACAAAACACGACGGAGCAGCTAGACAAAATCATGACGGCAGTGGCCAAACATTAAAATTTTTGAATGGCGCAAAAGTGAAAGTTACATATGGCGTAGGTAGAAATTTTTATTTCCCACACTACACTCCATACATTTTTCCACAAAAATTCCCTATGTGAATTTTCATTGTCCCTTAACTTGGCACACCTGTACAGAGACAAAGTGGCCGACCAATCAGAACACTTACCACCAAAAATTCAAAATGACGCAGCCAATCAGAACGCTTCACACTGTGACACCACACCCCCACTCCAAAAAATCAAATCTTTCAATGGCGCGACAGTGAAAGTGTGCTCAAACTGCCCTTTCACCCCTATGATAAACTATTACTCTATGAAAGTGAAAATATAATTAATGGTAGGGATCGGTTGAGGAGGGATGCAGAGTTCAGTTTAGTTATAAGAATAAAGTACCAAATTTCTATAGATACAGTGACTCGAAAATAACATTGTATTAAACAACTAACCCATAATAACAAAAATATCCATAAATAGTGAAAATAGTTTCAGGATGGGGAATATTTTTTTAGAAATTATCGAACCAAATTCAAGTAAATGATTTTAAATATTGTAACAAATTAAAATAAATTTGTTATAAATGTTTGTTTGTAAAAAAAATTTTTATTTTATTATTTTTTTTTGTTTTAAATTAATTTAGTGTTAATTATTTTTAAAATGTTTCGTGGTGTTTCGAACTTCTTATTATTTGTTTTAAGAGAATTATATCCTTTTCTGTATTTAAAATTCCTTTACCAGTTAATAGGATTGTCTCCAGGAACAATCGATTGGTGAACTTTCCTTATTTGTAGGTTATCTTCCTTTTTTGGTTGTGAAATTCTGGTAGTTAAGTCTCTATTAAAATGATATATTATGCTAGTTATAATTTAGAAATAAATAGTATCCAAGTTTATAATATTTAAAGAATTTTATTCACAAATAATTATATAATCGATTTTCTATCGATTGATTAATCGACTCTCTCAGGGTATATCAATAGATTGTACAGTTATTTATTATCGGGTTCTTTAAACAGTTATTTTATATATAGTCAGAGAAAAAGGGCAAAGTATTCAAAGTATAACATTACAATATATCCGCTTATTAATCAAAATACATATATAACATTCAATATATAATAGTAAGTAAAGAAATGTTCGAACCGTGCAGATTTACAGGCAGTGTCGCTTGGGATTGTGGGAAGTCCAAAATGGCCGCTCCGTGTTCAGATGTATGACGAATGCACCTCGCAGATTCTGCTTCCAATAAAGGCTGCTTTTCCTGTGATTTCTCGTTCCTGCAGCTGCGATTATTCCTTCTGGTGTTAGTGGAGTTGTCCTGGTTAAGTGTTTGTGGTTCACTTCGATAAAATGTGTTGTGTTAAGTTATATTTCACTTTCGTCTATTAGGTTGATAATTGCACTGTTCATTTCGTTATGTGGAATTAATGTTTTAATCATTTAAATTGTGTATTCACTGGTTTTCTGTTTTGTTTTATATTAATTTAATGTTTGTAGGTGTTCGTTTCACTGAAGTTAAGGTTTAAATGTAATTTTACTAAACTCGTGTTTTTTGCAGTAGACTAGGCTTGTTGAACGAACGCCATTTATGTCTTCACTATTAGGTTAATATTTTAGTAAGAGCTCGTCTTAAGTGTACTTCACAACATCTAATAAAGAACTAACTCATTTCCTTCGTCTTCTACTAAAGTCTTAGCCAATTTAATATTAGCAATCCATTGTTTCAAAACTTTCTAGCTTCCGCTACATTTAAAATTTTTACATTATATTACTGAATATATTTTTGCTATTATTTAAATTTATTAAATATTAAATACATAATCTTCTTCTTCAGTTCATTCTGCTTGATTTGATACCAAATAAGATAGTTTTACTAAGTTTTTCATCTAAAATGCTATATTTACTTAATTTTGAAAATTGTAAGTCTTAAAATTTTACTTCCTGTCCTTCTCAAACTGTTGCCATATTATATGTAATATTATTGATTGTATTAAATCTCAGATTGGAAAAAAGGTTTATCTTCCCTTAATTTCTTGTAATTTGATTAATTGGTTGTCTTTTTAAATATTATGCATGAATATGTGACTCCCCTCTTTGAACTTTCAGTTTTTACATTTGCATTTTTAACAATAATTCTTACTATCTTTTTACCATCTCTTTCTTAATTATAGTTCCAGTTATATGACTCTATGACTGATTTACCTTATATAAATTCCATCAGTTTAACTATTTTTCAGTACTAATTCCTCAATTATAATGCTGTTTAGATTTACCATTTGGCCTAGATTTTTAACAGTTTTTACATACATAGTTTTTAAATAATACATCTTGTTCATACCCTTTCTGACTTTCGATTCTAATATAATATTGATTAACATTTCCTTATTTTAACAAAAGAACATTTAGTATATAATTTATACTATTAATTCATAACACATAATTGAAATTAACAATGGTATTTAATCTCAGACATTTTAATCTGGATTAACTATTCTTAAAACATAATAAACATTTCCATAACAAAAGAATGGTATTTAACTCTGATATTTCAGTATTGAGTTATCTGAACTTATTCTAAACAAAACATATCTGTCCTTCCATCGTTTACACTATTTCTTATACTACAGAGTGTCCGAAAAGTCCCGCACCATAGAGGTTTACAATATGTGTTCAATATGGTTACCGGTAGTGTCGAAACATAACTGTAAACGATCTCCCAAGTCCCGCAGAATGTTGGCCACCAAGCCAGGTGTTACAGAACGGCACCCAGTTGTGATTCGCTCACACAGATAGTTTATGTCCATGATCTTGACAGCATAAACTTTGGATTTTACATAATCCCACACAGCAAAATCTATTGGGTTTAAATCTGGAGATCGTGGAGCCCATTCCACTCGTCCCCTACGGCCAATCCACTGTGGGAAGTTTTCGTCAAGCCAATCACGAAATTGTGTACCATAATGGAGGGTGCACCGTCCTGCATAAACCATTCTGGTCTTGGACCCAGCAGATCCAAATCAGGCAATAATGAATCTCCTAACATTTATAAATAATTTTCACTGTTAACTGTTCCGTCAAAGAAGTAAGGGCCAATGATCCGGTCTTTCCACAAACCACACCACACCATGACGCGAGCTGCTCCTTGTTCCTTACTGCTGGAAAACCAGTGCGGATTATTCTCAGACCAGTAACGTAAATTCTGTCGCTTCACCTCTCCGTTTACATAAAAGTTAGCTTCGTCAGAGAACATAACTTTTGATAAAAACTGTGGGTCCTCTTCCAACTGTGCCAAAAACCAATTGTACATTTCCACACGCCGATCCGGATCATCATCTGACATGTGGTGTAACACTTGTAACTTGTACAGGTGAAACTTATGTTTTTTCAAAATGTCCGCGACTGTTGATCGAGGAATGCCCACTTCCAAGCTTGTTCGGCGAATTGATTTCTTTGGACTTGCTGCTACCTTTGCCAAAACCCCTTCCACCACATCTTCTGGTGTCCTTGAACGTCCAGATCGGGGAGCATCTGCCACACTACCTGTAGCCTGGAATTTCCTTAACAGTCTGCCAACCGTGGTGTGCGACAATGGTTCTCATTCCGGGTGCCTCAGATTAAATTCTGATGCAATGTCTCTATTGGAGAATCCTTCTCTTCCACAGAGGAGGATAAGCTCTACCCGCTCTTCAGTAGTCAACATTTTTCAGTACTGCAACAAACAAAAACACAACCCAATTAATGAAATCCCTATGGTGCGGGACTTTTCGGACACCCTGTAGTTTCATTTTCAGTCTTAGCTGTTTTTTGTTTGATTTCTGGGGTAATGATTCTTGGTCACTTCATTTTTTATATGGCCTGCTCTCGTTTTATTTACTGTCATTCTAATGAATGTTGTTTATAAAAAGTGGCAGTTATTATTTAGAAACACTTGTATTATTTGTCATTATAATACTCTATTTAAAATTATTCATTGACATAATATAAACACTTTAAAGTTTGTATAATTTCACAATTTACTCAGTTTATGAACTCCAATATTGACACATTAGGTTTATTTAATATAACATAAAAACTTGCACTGATCCCCTTTTTATTCTTTGATTTTATTTCTAATTATTTCTTTTATGAATTTGCTAACTGCTATAATTTTTATTGTTCGACTAAGCTTTTCGTCATCACTGACATCTTCAGGTCTTAAACAACCAATGATGTGATGACAAAAAGCTTAGTCGAACAATAAAAATTATAGCAGTTAGCAAATTCATAAAAGAAATAGTAAGGATGGCTGCTAATTTAAACAATACGCAGAATATTTCTAATTAGTTTTATAGTCTTTTAAAAATCAAGGAATTTGTTTATAGAGGATAATACTTACTTACTTTACTTTAGCCAACGCCCGTACGTGGTTCTTCAACCATTCGACGTCGAGCCTCCCAGTAGCGATTGATTATGTCGTCAGTCGTGTACGTGAGTGCTTGGCAGTCCCGTAAGTGTTCTCCGTCCATTCTTCCGGAGTTGCAAAGCGGACAGGTTTCGTTCTCAGCTAGGCCAATATATAGAGGATAATGTCCAATATATATAGGCCAATATCCTCCATTATAGAGGATAATGGAGGTTTGTTTTTTGCCTTATATAATTAATTCACATTGGTTCACTTTCAATTCTACTTTATACACTTTTGGTTTATATCTATTTTACATGATTTTCTAATTTTGGGATTTTGTTATACTTTCATTTGTCATTATTTTTATTACTTTCTTTTGGGGTTTTGTTTTGGTTTCTTATAAGAGCACTCCTTCTTCTTGTGGATTTTGTCTTGTTCTGGTTTCTTCTATAATTACTCCTATTCTGCTTCTTTCTTATAAAAGTATTTCCTTTTCTAATTGTGGATGTTGTCTTGTTTGGGTTTCTTCCTTACTTACTCCTATCCTACCTGGGTATTACCTTTTTCATTTTTAGTTTTGAAGTTTATTTTTATTACTCATCACTCTTTGTAATTTTGGTTTTAATGAAGCTCTTTCTTCAATCTATGATTGTGCTTTACGGTGGTTCTTAATTAATTTTTAATGTTGCTTTCTTGGATTTAAAATGTTTTTATTTTATTTTATGATCTTTCTCTTCATTCAGAACTATGGGCATTATCTGTCATGCTACAGATTGCTCTCCTCCAGAAGTGATTATTTCAGACTTAATTATGGATGAAATAATTGCTTATGATAACTTTTTATTTATTATTCTTCGTCTTCCTGTCCATTTCTATATCGGCTTCGTCATACTTGAGTTTGTTTGATTCTTCTTGGATAGTTAGTGTTTTCTGAGATTTATTATTATTATTATATATTTTTTCTTTTCTTAACTTTGTGTTTTATCCATGGGATATTAATTCCCTAACACGTGAGCTGGGGCAGTCCAGAGAGGCACTTTTGGCTACATATACTCTGCTGGCCATACTACACTTCTAATTGAGTTCAGAGGCAATTCATCTCTGCTCAAAAACATAATGCTGCTGGAATTATCTACAGACAGTCATCAAATAAAAATTACATATAGAATAGTCTAATTTTCGACTAATAAAAATATCTTTGGATACTTCACTTCGTTGTTTCTCAGATTATCTCACATTTCCTATCCCATTTATTCTTCTTAGTATTTATTATTCTCATTATATATTCTTCTAACTTTTTAGCTCAGCTGATATATTCATTTTTATCATGGATGGAAACTTTGTTAATATGTTTGTTACTAGTTATGGTGTAACTTTTTCCTTTTTCATCTGAATTCTCATTACATATTCTTCTGGTTATTGATATTGATAGAACATTTCTATATTTTACATTTTTTTTCTTTAGTTCTTATTAATTATTTGAATGGTATTATTTTGTCAGTTCGTTTTTTCAATTGGTTTCTTTATAATTGACATCCAAGTCGTTATTATGATCATATTATATAAACATATTTTTTTTTTCTTTTCTCTTTCTCAGAAAGTTATTAATCCGCTTTTGTATTCATTAAAATTAATTCATTAATATTATATTTTTCCATGTGGTCCTTATTTCTCTTTGCCTTTCATTAATGTTTTATTATTTTCTTGTCAAAACCATTTTCTTCATATGTTTGGTATGAGTTGTTCTTTTTTGTTTTTTTCAGAACTGAGTAATATCATAATCATCCTTCTTCATTGTCTGTTTCCATAATCATTTCATAAATAGTTAGTCATAGGTCGTTCTTATTATATTATTTTTTTCTTTTTTAGATTTTGATAATTTTATTATAACAACGAATTCTTCTCTTTGGCTTTCTTTATTATTGCCTTCTCTTTTTCTTTTTCTAAATTATTTTCTTTTCAAATCACTTGTGTAAGTTGGTCTTACTATTATTGTTCAGAATTTCGAGGGTTTTATACAAAATTCATATTCTTTTTCTTATCTCATTCAAAATTAAATTCCATACGTAATTAGTTGTAAGTTGATCTTACTGTCTTTTTTAAAATTTTGTCGATTATTACAAACACAAATTCTTGTTTTTAATTAATCATATTATTCTCTTCAAATCATTTGTAAGTTGATCTTATTATTTTTTAGAATTTTGACAATTTTATACAAAATTCAAATTCTTCTTTTTATTTCCAAATTGTTTTCTTTTAAATTACTTGTAAGTTGGTCTTACTATTCTTTAGAATTTTGGCAGTTTTTTATATTCTAAATTCAATCTTCGTAATATTTCTTTATGGAGGCTTGGTTGTATACTCCTTTGACTTTTCCGGAAACTATTTCTTTCAGTTCATATGTGTTGTTGTTATTATTTTTGGCAACGAGATATGGTCCAGTATAGAGTAATAATAGTTTCTTCATTATCCCTTCTAGGGTGCTGGGTAGTTCTCGGTTTTTTAACAGTACTTTTTCCCTCTTCATACGTTATTACTTGTCCCATCGCCTTTTGATATTTGGCTTGCCGTTTCTCTTGGTCTTCAGCCACCTTGTTATAAAATTTCACCTTGTCAGACTTACGACCATCATTCATCAGGAACTCTATTATCTCTTCAATCTCTCGGGGGGTTGGTTTCTCGTACATGGCGGAGTAAGGGGTAATTCCTATAGCTGGATGGTGAGCGAAATTTAGGAATTTCTCCGTTGCTGCTAAGTACTCTTGCCACTTTTTCTGTTGGTGGTGACAGTACATTCTCAAGATTCTCCCCACTTCTCTCAATACGCTCTCTGCCGGATTACTACTTGGGTGGTAGACTGAGGTCTTGTATGTTTTAATTCCAAGTGATAATAATGTGTCCCGCCATCTTTTCCCTTTAAACTGTGTACCATGGTCAGTAATGATTGAAGCTGGTTTTCCTATTTCTGGCACATATAACTCCGTTATTACTCCAAGAACTTTTATAGTGGTTGCCCGATTAACCGGATATAGCTTTACGTACTTTGTAAAATGGTCCGCAGATGTCTAAAAACACCTCCAGTTTCACTTTAGATGTTATGGGTATCATTATACCTTCCTTTTTTTCGTTATTAACCTTAACACACTGGCAAATATTACAGGATTTTAGGTAATTTCTCACCTTTCGGTTTATGTTTTTGATCTGACAATTCTCCTCTAAGGCCTGTATCACTTTCAGGGCTCCCATATGGCCATACCTTATATGGTAATCGATTATGATTTCTTTTTCGATGTGGTTCGGAATAATCATTTTCCATGTTTCTTTATTTAAGGCTGTTTTAACAAATAATATACCTTTGTTAATATGGTAATATTTAGAAACGGTGTCATCGTCTGCTTCCAATCGAGTAATAATATTTTTTAGCTTAGGGTCAGATTGATGGTGGATGCGGATGTTTACTAATAAAGCCTCTAAATCGGATCTTGTTTTAATAAGGTTGTAGATTTTGACTAAGCTCTCCTTCTCTCCCTCAAAAGTCTGGTCTTCCAAATTAACGCGTGATAACACATCTGCTACAACATTCCTTTTCCCCGGGATGTACTCCCATTGTAGGTTGTACTCTTGCAGGGCGAGTACCCATCTAGCCAGTCGGCCGTGACTCAACTTGTACCTACGTAGAAATGAGATAGATTTATGATCAGTGCGGATGGTAACTGGATACCCTAAAATATATGTCCGGAATTTGCTACATGCGAATACTACACTGAGTAATTCATTCTCGGTCACATTGTTGTTCTTCTCGCATTGATTCAGGGTTCGACTAGCGAAGCTAATCACCAGATGGTGACCCTCCTCATCTTCCTGATATAAAGTTGTTCCTAAACTGATGTTGCTAGCATCACAATTTAAGAAGAAAGGTTTTTTAAAATCCTGGTGACGAAGTATAACTATCTCTAAGAACTTGTCTTTGATTAGTTGGAAAGTAACGTCCTGTTCTTGACCCCAAATCCATTTATTCTTCGAAGACAATTGCGGTTGAAACTTGGCTGTCAGCTCGGGATATTGATGCTGAAACTTTCTGTAATAATTACAGAGTCCGTGAAAAGATTGTAACTGTTTCCTGTTCTTCGGTTTAGGGAACTTCTGAATCGCCTCCACTTTTTCTGATGATGGGGTTATACCTTGATCATCTAGGTTAAAACCTAAAAACTGTACTTCTCGAGCAATGAATCCAATTGATTGCTCCAATCAATTGATTGATTGCCAATTGATTGATTTCTCCAATTTCAGAGTTATGTTATTTTTTGCAAACTTCTCGAGTATATGTTCTACTCTGTAACAGTGTTCCTCCCAGGTTTCTGAGGTAATCAGCAGATCGCCTACATATACTGTGGTAAATTGGAGTGCTTCCTGTCCTAATATCTGGTCCATACAGGCCACAAAGATGGCTACTGAATTCACAAGTCCGAAGGGCAATCTCTTGAACTGGTAATTGCACCCTTCGAATGTGAACACCACATACTGGCGACTCTGTGGGTGCAACTCCACTTGCCAGTAACCACACACAGTGTCCCATGTACTAATAAACTTGGTACCGTGGAATCGTTTCAAGATCTCCTCTATCTCACTGGGTGATGTTCTGTCATTAATGATTGTTTTATTTATTTCGCGCGCATCCAAACAAAGCCGGACTTGTCCGTTTTTCTTGGGAACAGCTATGATTGGACTAGTGTATGGAGATTGACTAATCTCAATTATGTCACTGCTGATCATCTTATTAATTTCCACTCTCACGGCCTCCTTCAGTGAATGCGCGATGGGATATGACCTCCGTTTATATTCCACGGTTTCCTTAAATTCAAGTTTACACTGATAATTCTTTACCTTACTGGGTTCATCGGAGAATACTGATTTATACTTTTCATGTACCCTTATCAGACGATTTGCTTGGTGTATGGGTATTTTCTCGTTGGTGGCTCCGCACTGGAAGTCCCGTATTTCCTGTATCTTAACTGACCATAAATCCTCTTCCACGTTATTATACATTATCTATTTATTCAGGGAGCTGTTCTCTACATAGTTTATTTTCCGAAGTTGTTGGTGTATACTGCTGGGAAGTATATTCTCGCCTCCTACTAAATCTGCTGTCCATGTTATTCCGTCTGAAAACAGTGATACCTTTTCTTTGTTCAGATCTATAATGGCGGAGTTCCTCCTTAATACATCGCAACCTACCAATATATTAAATGGCAGTCCGGTGGCGATTAAAAATACCATATTCAAAGCTATACCACGGCTAACGACATTTACAGAAACTTGTTTTCTAATAGTTTTGTTCTGGCGGCCAGTTGCACCTACTAAGACAATATTGTTTACTGGCAATATTGGCAATGTTTTACCACATTCTTTGTGGATTCTTTCCAGTTCAATTATGTTAATTATTGATATATTAGCACCGGTATCAATCATGATCTTTGTGGGGATTCCTTCTACTTCCGCTTTTATATATAATATTTCATTATTCTGACTATCGAGGCTAGTTTCGTTCTACTTCCACTCTGACCGTAGTATTCCTCATTTTCACAACTCTCCAGTAATTCGGTCATGGCTTGCACTGTCTTTATTTGGCTGCCCCTTCTTGCCCTGATTATATCTTCGTCGTAGTGGTAGGACAACTTGTTCACCAGGCATTCCTCGGGTATTGCTAGTTCTAAATGTTTCGCAAGACACACCTTTCCTAAGAAATATGCCGTCATGGTGTTACCTAGTTGGGCCTTGTATCGTCCATGGCAAATATTGTCTCGTATCAGGTTCTGCATGGTTTCTGACCAGTACTTCACTTTGAACAGATTTCTGAACTGTTGGTAGTCCGCGATCTCACTTCGATTCACCATCCACCAATTGTCGGGCATTTCCCTGAATGACTCGTCCAATATCACCCGGTTGTTATTCCACCTACTCCCTCTATGTTTGGCGAAGTATTCCTCAATCCGGGCCAGGAACTCCATCGGTTTCCTTTTGTACTGTCGGAAATTCAGCCATTCCAGATTTTCATTTATTGGTATCCCAGTAAAGTTAGTGAGTCTATTTCTCATGACTTCCATTTCTTCTTGGCTCTGCCGTACTTGACCCGTTATATTCGTCATAGCCTCTTCCATTCCGTCACACCTTTCCGTGACTTGACTCTGTACCTTCCCGAATTCTTCCTGGGTTTCTCTTCGGTTTTCTTCCATCTTCCTTTTACTGTACTCTTCGATGTTAGTGAATCTGGTGTTTACCACTTCCTTCAATTCCTGTACTTCCCTCTCGGTCTGGTTACATTTTCCGTCAATGTTCATGATCTGTTGTTTTATTACCATGGTTTCTTCTTCTATTTTCTTGTTTGTATATTCCTTATTATCGTTGAGTTCCTTGCTCATCTCTTCTCTTAGTAACTCCATCCTTTCATCTAATTTGTCCAGATTTTCCTGGTTAACCTCCCTTAATTCTTCTCTTAATAGTTGGTTATCCTCTCTCAATTCTTCCAACTTCTCCCCCATCTTCTTACTGTTTTCTTCAATTCTCTTATTGGTATCCTCAATTTTATTACCCAATTCTTCCTTGGTTGTTTTGAATTCTTCCTTTAAAAACTGGTTGTCTTCCTTCAATTCTTCCAACTTCTTATTTAAGGACTGGTTATCTTCCTTCCTTTCCTTACTCAATTCTTCCTTTGTGGATTTGATTTTTTCTTTTGTGGAATCCACTTTCTTATTACCTTCCTCCATTCTCTGATTCATTTGTAGGAGCATTTCCATCATCTTATCTATCTTTGTATCTTCAGTGGTCTTGGATTTCTCTACCTCCTTCTCCTGGAGATTGACCTCCCCTGTTTCCGTTGGTATCTCAGGTTGTATCTCTGGTAGTGCGGGTTGTTTCGGTTCCATTGTGGGTAATAATATTTCCACGTCTTCTACCGGCGTCGCCTCTTTGTCTTCCATATTGATCTCTGTTATATTCTTTATTTATTGCCTTTTTATTAATTTATTATTACACTTTGTAAATCTTTTATACTTTCGGCTAGTGCAGCAGCCATATTGTCTAGTACCAACTTATACTCACCATGTCCAGGATCTCGTTAGACGTATTGAAAAACCATATGGTTGTTTGAAATAACTACTAATTCACATTAAATGTTCTAATCAATATTACTTTATTAAATTCAAAAAGAAAAGAAAAACATCATCAAGTTATATTGTTTCTGTTAAAATACAAAATTTCCTCTCTCCCTCGTACATTTTAACTTTAATGATATTCCAAAAGACGTATTCATTAAATAAATCATTTGTTTAAAATCATCTGCAAAAATAAGAAATAATATAACTACACATTATTATGCTACAAATATCACCCATAACGAAAACCAGCGCTTTCACACACACACACACACACACACACATCTTCCCCAGTTTTTAAGAGCTCATATTTAGTTTAATTTCACCCCTCTGTTCTTGTGTTATGAAAATAACAAAATTTGATAATTTGTGTATTTCCTTGTATGTACTTAGCTGAATTTGAATCCGATTATTAGTCCAGAAGACGTCACATTGTTTTACGTGCACACTTTTATTTTTAAATCATTTGTTCCAAACTGTGTTAATGTAAATAAACTGTTAATCACTTTTAGTATGAATTTCTATTGTTAAGTCACATTTTAAATCTATTATTCACATTTTAGCAGGTTTTGCGGGTGAATATCACGCACAGCCGGCGAACACACAGTACTTCGCCTAAAACCGGCGAACCGGCGACGCACAGTTGTTTAGCGTCCGCGGTGTTCAGAAGTTACATGCCGACTGGGGGAGAGCTACAGGCGCTAATTTGTGAAGCGGCTGTTGCTGGATGATCAATTTTCTTTGTTTGTATATAGTTTGTATCATTGCGCCAGTAGACTACTTTCGTTTGCCGAGTGTCTGACGAAAACTGGTGACACACCTCGTTATGTAATGCGCTGACGCAACACATCGCCTGATCGTCCGTTATATATTTTGTTGACAATTTTGTTGTGTCCTTGAACTGACTTTGGCACAGTTTGTCGGTTATTGAATCTGTTCATATAAAATATTATTAAATGATTCTGCATTCAACGCCTCAAGCAGTGCAGCCACCGTCGCGATCGCTCCAAACAGCAAATTTGCCTCTGTTTATAAATTTTTGTCACTATCACCAAAATGTTATTTATTATCATAAAAAAAAATACAAATTGTGTTATTGCTCCAAAATAGGGCCGTTACATCTCCTTTTCGGCCTTCGCCGCCCGTTTTTCGATGTTGCTCGACGTTCCATTTTCCCTTTCTTCTAACTTTATAACTGCTGCCAAGCTCCAATTAGGGATTGGGCAAATTATAGTGGCCTATCAATCACTAATTAAAGCCCCTTAGTTGGTCGCCAATTTGTAACAAATTAAAATAAATTTGTTATAAATGTTTGTTTGTAAAAATTTTTTTTTAAAATTATTTTTAAAATGTTTCGTGGTGTTCCGAACTTCTTATTATTTGTTTTAAGAGAATTATATCCTTTTCTGTATTTAAAATTCCTTTACAGTTTATAGGATTGTCTCCAGGAACAATCGATTGGTGAACTTTCCTTATTTGTAGGTTATCTTCCTTTTTTGGTTGTGAAATTCTGGTAGTTCGGTTTCTATTAAAATGATATATTATGCTAGTTATAATTTAGGAATAAATAGTATCCAAGTTTATAATATTTAAGGAATTTTATTCACAAATAATTATATAATCGATTTTCTATCGATTGATTAATCGACTCTCTCAGGGTATATCAATAGATTGTACAGTTATTTATTATCGGGTTCCTTAAACAGTTATTTTATATATAGTCAGAGAAAAAGGGCAAAGTATTGAAAGTATAACATTACAATGTATCCGCTTATTAATTAAAATACATATATAACATTCAATATATAACAATAAGTAAAGAAATGTTCGAACCGTGCAGATTTACAGGCAGTGTCGCTTGGGATTGTGGGAAGTCCAAAATGGCCGCTCCGTGTTCAGATGTATGACGAATGCACCTCGCAGATTCTGCTTCCAATAAAGGCTGCTTTTCCTGTGATTTCTCGTTCCTGCAGCTGCGATTATTCCTTCTGGTGTTAGTGGAGTTGTCCTGGTTAAGTGTTTGTGGTTCACTTCGATAAAATGTGTTGTGTTAAGTTATATTTCACTTTTGTCTATTAGGTCGATAATTGCACTGTTCGTTTCGTTATGTGGAATTAATGTTTTAATCTTTTAAATTGTGTATTCACTGGTTTTCTGTTCTGTTTTATATTAATTTAATGTTTGTAGGTGTTCGTTTCACTGAAGTTAAGGTTTAAATGTAATTTTACTAAACTCGCGTTTTTCGCAGTAGACTAGGCTTGTCGAACGAACGCCATTTATGTCTTCACTATTAGGTTAATATTTTAGTAAGAGCTCGTCTTAAGTGTACTTCACAACGTCTAATAAAGAACTAACTCATTTCCTTCATCTTCTACTAAAGTCTTAGCCAATTTAATATTAGCAATCCATTGTTTCAAAACTTTCTAGCTTCCACTACATTTAAAATTTTTACATTATATTACTGAATATATTTTTGCTATTATTTAAATTTATTAAATATTAAATACATAATCTTCTTCTTCAGTTCATTCTGCTTGATTTGATACCAAATAAGATAGTTTTACTAAGTTTTTCATCTAAAATGCTATATTTACTTAATTTTGAAAATTGTAAGTCTTAAAATTTTACTTCCTGTCCTTCTCAAACTGTTGCCATTTTATATGTTATATTAATGATTGTATTAAATCTCAGATTGGAATAAAAGGTTTATCTTCCCTTAATTTCTTGTAATTTGATTAATTGGTTGTCTTTTTAAATATTATGCAGGGGTGCAATGTAGCAGGCCTCCTCGTGGTGCACCCTGGGTAACACTAAATCTGCTACGGCGAATCGCCGCGAACTCGAGCCTCTATAATGACAGCGATCGCTACAAGAAACGGCCCTTGTAAGGGCGGCAACAATCACCTCCGCATCCTATTCTGGAATGTGGGTGGCTTGAGCAATTCAAAACATGCAGAGTTGAAAGTTAATGCTTTTAGACACGACGCAGACATTATTATAATTGTCGAAGCTGGCGCTTCCACAGACGCCACATGTTTTTACAAAATAACCGACTACTCGTTATACGTCATTAAAAGATCAAGGCAAGTCGCATCCGGTATTATTGCCTATGTACGTAATTTGTATGCAAGTAAGAGCACTATAATCCACGAGATGGATAACCAAGACAAACTGGAAGCTATCTCCATAGACATTTGGAAGAATGGAGTTCACTTTACAGTTATTGGCCTTTATAATCCGCCAAGTAATGTCCCAAACCTGGACTTAATCATGAATATGAGCCAGCACCACAACACCATTGTCGTTGGTGACTTCAATGCCCACTCTACACGCTGGGGGTAATCTTCTTCAAATGCAGCCGGTAAATGTGTTGAAGACATGCTCGACCAGTCCAGTCTCATCCGAATTCCTTCCGACCCAACGTTTTTATCGTACGCCGGGCACACTAGTACCCCTGACCTTGCACTAGCGCACGCAAACCTATCTTCGAGAGTAATGCTATCCTTGAAAGACCCCCTGGAGGGATGTGGACACCGCCTTATGTATGCAAAGATTCTTGGTAAAAACCACCAGCCAGGACCACCTAAGCTTACTCGATGGAACTTCAAGAAAGCAAATTGGGCTAAGTACTCCTTGATGTCGGACGCTTATTTACCCGCAGACCTAGTAAATGCAAATCCCGATGCCTCAACTGAACTATTCGTAAAAGGACTGCTACGACCAGCCAATGAAAGCATTCCCAAAGGCCAGGTAAAGTACTCTCCCTTCTGGAACTGCTCTCTAGACAGACTCAAGAGGGACAGGAACAAGCTGAGACTTCAAGCTGAACGCTCCCACAGCATAGCAGACTGTACTTTTTTGAGAAAATCACAATCTAAACTGAAGCGAGCTGTCACCACTGCAAAACGACACGCTTATAGATCGTTCGTGGCCAAATTGGACTTTAGAAAAGACGGCCCAAAAGCGCACAAGTTTATATCACGACTGAACAACGATGCATCTACACGACACTGGGAGCCTATAACGGCTAATGGCAAGCTCTTAACTAGCCCAAGTGATGTTGCTTCAGCCTTAAGTAAACATTACGCAGCGATCAGTCGTCTCTCTGTAAAAGCAGAAGAGAGAAAAGCGATTACACAAGATGAAGCTCCTTCCTGCCAGACTGAGGAAGAATATCTTCTGTTTAGTAAAGATTTTACACCTGATGAACTTACGCTTGCAATCGCCATACTGAAAAAAGGTAAATCCGTTGGACCTGACGAAGTTTTTCCAGACCTCATTAAGTACCTAGGCCCTCTAGCCTTAAACACCTTCC
Organism: Magicicada septendecula; assembly: GCA_034769895.1. Taxonomy (NCBI): domain Eukaryota; kingdom Metazoa; phylum Arthropoda; class Insecta; order Hemiptera; family Cicadidae; genus Magicicada; species Magicicada septendecula. The sequence goes on from CM068368.1 coordinate 342,667,973, forward strand.
TGAAACTTATCAATTTGACATGGAACACCAGAGTTCCCCACCAGTGGAGAAAAGCAGTAGTAATGTCGCTTCTAAAACGAGGGAAGCCGGCAAGCAATCTCAGTAGCTATCGCCCAATTTCACTGACGAGCGTATGTTGTAAGGCTGCGGAGAAAATGGTTGAACGTAGACTCCATGAGTTCGTCGAAAAGAAGGGGCGCCATCAGCGACTGTCAAGCGGGATTCCGAAAACATAGATCCACAATGGACCAAGTTGTGAAGTTCACACAAGCCATCAAGGATGGTTTCCACAGAAAGCAATCCACATTGGCTGTTCTGGTAGATTTCAAAGCCGCATACGACAAAGTATGGCGCCGTATGCTTATATCCAAGCTAAAGAGACTTGGCGTGAACGGGAAAATGCTAAAATGGATATGCAGCTTCCTTTCGCAACGCTATATCCGGTGCAAATTTCAAAACTCTACTTCCCCTTACATGATGCTGCGCCAAGGTCTCCCTCAAGGAGCCGTCCTAAGCTGTTTGCTCTTCAACATCATGATTGACGACCTGATGTTAGCTATCCAAAAGATCCCAGGAGTATCTTGCTTGTTCTTTGCTGACGATGTCCTAATCTGGGCCACCGGAAGTAACATCCTCGCCCTCGAAGAAGCTTTGAACAAGGCACTTGCTAAATTGGAAGAATGGGTGGATCTGAACAAAATGGAAGTAAGCGCTGATAAGACAGTTGCACAGCTATTCACAATGTCTACCAGGACCCACCCAGTCAACCTAGTGTACAAAAATCTACCCCTAAAGCAAGTATCCTTATCCAAATACCTCGGAATCAACCTTGACACCAAACTATCCTGGGGTGCCCACATCATGGAGGTAGCCGAGAAAAGTCAAAAGCGCATCAACCTCTTGAAGAGACTATCTGCAACCAAGCGGGGAGCTACGCAGGACGTGTTATCCACAGCATACAAAACATATGTCCATCCCGTCTTGGAGTATGGAGGCGAGGTAACCTCCCTAGCAAGCAAAGCAAGCCTAGCTAAATACGACGTCGTGCAAAACAATGCCCTTAGACTGATTACCGGAGGAGCCAAATCGACTCCAATCCCAGCTATGCTCCTGCAAACTGGCATCGAGCCCCTCTACAGTCGGAGAGAAAAATCTACATTGAAATTCTGGGAAAGGCCAAGAGAGTGGATAAAAATTACTGGAATGGGTACAACCATGCTTACCAATGACTCAAAACCCAAACTTCACCCTTGACGTATGCTGAGTCCCTAATTGCCAAATATAATCTGGCAATGGACAACCCAGCTCCTCTAAGACACTTCACCTCTATAGTGCCTGCACTACCTTCCAAGCGGCTTGATCTCATAAGCCTAACTACAAACAAAGCCGAAGCCACCCCTCTCGAACTCAAAGCTTGCGCTCTCGAAACCATTAACTTAAGATATCCGTCGACCGAGGGGATTCACATCTATACCGATGGCTCATATCTTTCTGACACAAAAGGGGCCGGTGCAGAATGGTTCTGCAGCATGTTTGAAGACTCAATGGCTGTAGGGAAAAATGCTAGCAACTACGATGGGGAGGTCTGCGCGGTGCTTGAAGCCTCCAATCAATTAAGCACACATGGCCTAACTCCTTCCAAAGCAGTCTACCTCATTGACTCACAGGCCGCAATATCAGCTCTGAGTAGCAACGCTTCAACTGACTGCCTCCGTACCATCCAGTGCCGCGAGAAACTGGCCGAACTCATCAAGAATGGCTGGGTTGTAGCTCTTCAATGGGTTCCAAGCCATGTTGGAATACCAGGCAACGAAAGGGCGGACATCATGGCAAAACGCGGCGAAGAGACTGACCAGCCTGAGATACCTTTCACACTCAATAGAGCAAACAGCCTCATAACCAACACCATCAACAACGCCACGCTCAAAACTCTGAAGGACCTTAGCATTGGCAAAAAGTGGGAAAGCCTTGCCACAGCGGGAACGATTCCTAAGCATCTTGAGAGAGCTGAGGCAGTAGTACGATTTCGTCTTGCTACTGGACATGACTACCTCCAAGCGCATCTCTACCATATCGGCCTTGCTACTGATGAAACATGCCCTCTCTGTGGTCTTGGCAGGATGGACGGCGACCACCTGCAGACGTGCCAATCGCTGACTTACCCGAACGATGACACAATCAATCGCTACTGGGAGGCTCGACGTCAAATGGTGGAAGCACCAAAGACGGGCGTTGGATAAGATAAGAAGATAAGAAATATTATGCATGAATATGCGACTCCCCTCTTTGAACTTTCAGTTTTTACATTTGCATTTTTAACAATAATTATTACTATCTTTTTACCATCTCTTTCTTAATTATAGTTCCAGTTATATGACTCTATGACTGATTTACCTTATATAAATTCCATCAGCTTAACTATTTTCCTGTACTTAATTCCTAAATTATAATGCTGTTTAGATTTACCATTTGGCCTAGATTTTTAACAGTTTTTACATACATAGTTTTTAAATAATACATCTTGTTTATACCCTTTCTGACTTTCGATTCTAATATAATATTGATTAACATTTCCTTATTTTAACAAAAGAACATTTAGTATATAATTTATACTATTAATTCATAACACATAATTGAAATTAACAATGGTATTTAATCTCAGACATTTTAATCTGGATTAACTATTCTTAAAACATAATAAGCATTTTCATAACAAAAGAATGGTATTTAACTCTGATATTTCAGTATTGAGTTATCTGAACTTATTCTAAACAAAACATATCTGTCCTTCCATCGTTTACACTATTTCTTATACTAGTTTCATTTTCAGTCTTAGCTGTTTTTTGTTTGATTTCTGGGGTAATGATTCTTGGTCACTTCACTTTTTATATGGCCTGCTCTTGTTTTATTTACTGTCATTCTAATGAATGTTGTTTATAAAAAGTGGCAGTTATTATTTAGAAACACTTGTATTATTTGTCATTATAATACTCTATTTAATATTATTCATTGACATAATATAAACACTTTAAAGTTTGTATAATTTCACAATTTACTCAGTTTATGAACTCCAATATTGACACATTAGGTTTATTTAATATAACATAAAAACTTGCACTGATCCCCTTTTTATTCTTTGATTTTATTTCTAATTAGTTTTATAGTCTTTTTAAAATCAAGGAATTTGTTTATAGAGGATAATGGAGGTTTGTTTTTTCCCTTATACAATTAATTCACATTGGATCACTTTCAATTCTACTTTATACACTTTTGGTTTATATCTATTTTACATGGTTTTCTAAGTTTGGGATTTTGTTATACTTTCATTTGTCATTATTTTTATTACTTTCTTTTGAGGTTTTGTTTTGGTTTCTTATAAGAGCACTCCTTCTTCTTGTGGATGTTGTCTTGTTCTGGTTTCTTCTATAATTACTCCTATTCTCCTTGTTTCTTATAAAAGTATTTCCTTTTCTTATTGTGGATGTTGTCTTGTTTGGGTTTCTTCCTTACTTACTCCTATCCTACCTGGGTATTACCTTTTTTTTATTTTTAGTTTTGAAGTTTATTTTTATTACTCATCACTCTTTGTAATTTTGGTTTTAATGAAACTCTTTCTTCAATCTATGATTGTGCTTTACGGTGGTTCTTAATTAATTTTTAATGTTGCTTTCTTGGATTTAAAATGTTTTTATTTTATTTTATGATCTTTCTCTTCATTCAGAACTATGGGCATTATCTGTCATGCTACAGATTGCTCTCCTCCAGAAGTGATTATTTCAGACTTGATTATGGATGAAATAATTGCTTATGATAACTTTTTATTTATTATTCTTCGTCTTCCTCCCTATTTCTATATCGCCTTCTTCATTCTTGAGCTTAATAAACTTTATAGTCTCTTATCTGACTTTGATTCTTCTTGGATAGTTAGTGTTTTCTGAGATTTATTATTATTATTATTATATATTTTTTCTTTTCTTAACTTTGTGTTTTATCCATGGGATATTAATTCCCTAACACGTGAGCTGGGGCAGTCCAGAGAGGCACTTTTGGCTACATATACTCTGCTGGCCATACTACACTTCTAATTGAGTTCAGAGGCAATTCATCTCTGCTCAAAAACATATGCTGCTGGAATTATCTACAGTCATCAAATAAAAATTACATATAGAATAGTCTAATTTTTGACTAATAAAAATATCTTTGGATACTTCACTTCGTTGTTTCTCAGATTATCTCACATTTCCTATCTCATTTATTCTTCTTAGTATTTATTATTCTCATTATATATTCTTCTAACTTTTTAGCTCAGCTGATATATTCATTTTTATCATGGATGGAAACTTTGTTAATATGTTTGTTACTAGTTATGGTGTAACTTTTTCCTTTTTCATCTGAATTCTCATTATATCTTCTTCTGGTTATTGATATTGATAGAACATTTCTATATTTTACATTTGTTTTCTTTAGTTCTTATTAATTATTTGAATGGTATTATTTTGTCAGTTCGTTTTTTAATTGGTTTCTTTATAATTGACATCCAAGTTGTTATTATGATCATATTTTATAAACATATTTTTTTTTCTTTTCTCTTTCTCAGAAAGTTATTAATCCGCTTTTGTATTCATTAAAATTAATTCATTAATATTATATTTTTCCATGTGGTCCTTATTTCTCTTTGCCTTTCATTAATGTTTTATTATTTTCTTGTCAAAACCATTTTCTTCATATGTTTGGTATGAGTTGTCCTTTTTTGTTTTTTCAGAACTGAGTAATATCATAATCATCCTTCTTGATTGTCTGTTTCCATAATCATTTCATAAATAGTTAGTCATAGGTCGTTCTTATTATATTATTTTTTTCTTTTTTAGATTTTGATAATTTTATTATAACAACGAATTCTTCTCTTTGGCTTTCTTTATTATTGCCTTCTCTTTTTCTTTTTCTAAATTATTTTCTTTTCAAATCACTTGTGTAAGTTGGTCTTACTATTATTTTTCAGAATTTCGAGGGTTTTATACAAAATTCATATTCTTTTTCTTATCTCATTCAAAACTAAATTCCATACGTAATTAGTTGTAAGTTGATCTTACTATCTTTTTTAAAATTTTGTCGATTATTACAAACACAAATTCTTCTTTTTAATTAATCATATTATTCTCTTCAAATCATTTATAAGTTGATCTTATTATTTTTTAGAATTTTGACAATTTTATACAAAATTCAAATTCTTCTTTTTATTTCCAAATTGTTTTCTTTTAAATTACTTGTAAGATGGTCTTACTACTCTTTAGAATTTTGGCAGTTTTTTATATTCTAAATTCAATCTTCGTAGTATTTCTTTATGGAGGCTTGGTTGTATACTCCTTTGACTTTTCCGGAAACTATTTCTTTCAGTTCATATGTGTTGTTATTATTTTTTGCAACGAGCTATGGTCCAGTATAGAGTAATAATAGTATCTTTGTTATCCCTTCTAGGGTGCTGGGTAGTTCTTGGTTTTTTAACAGTACTTTTTCTCCCTCTTCATACGTTATTACTCGTCCCATCACCTTTTGATATTTGGCTTGCCGTTTCTCTTGGTCTTCGGCCACCTTGTTATAAAATTTCACCTTGTCAAACTTACGACCATCATTCATCGGGAACTCTATTATCTCTTCAATCTCTCGGGGGGTTGGTTTCTCGTACATGGCGGAGTAAGGGGTAATTCCTATAGCTGGATGGTGAGCGAAATTTAGGAATTTCTCCGTGGCTGCTAAGTACTCTTGCCACTTTTTCTGTTGGTGGTGACAGTACATTCTCAAGATTCTCCCCACTTCTCTCAATACGCTCTCTGCCGGATTACTACTTGGGTGGTAGACTGAGGTCTTGTATGTTTTAATTCCAAGTGATAATAATGTGTCCCGCCATCTTTTCCCTTTAAACTGTGTACCATGGTCAGTAATGATTGAAGCTGGTTTTCCTATTTCTGGCACATATAACTCCGTTATTACTCCAAGAACTTTTATAGTGGTTGCCCGATTAACCGGATATAGCTTTACGTACTTTGTAAAATGGTCCGCAGATGTCTAAAAACACCTCCAGTTTCGCTTTAGATGTTATGGGTATCATTATACCTTCCTTTTTCTCGTTATTAACCTTAACACACTGGCAAATATTACAGGATTTTAGGTAATTTCTCACCTTTCGGTTTATGTTTTTGATCTGACAATTCTCCTCTAAGGCCTGTATCACTTTCAGGGCTCCCATATGGCCATACCTTATATGGTAATCGATTATGATTTCTTTTTCGATGTGGTTCGGAATAATCACTTTCCATGTTTCTTTATTTAAGGCTGTTTTAACAAATAATATACCTTTGTTAATATGGTAATATTTAGAAACGGTGTCATTGTCTGCTTCCAATCGAGTAATAATATTTTTTAGCTTAGGGTCAGATTGTTGGTGGATGCGGATGTTTACTAATAAAGCCTCTAAATCGGATCTTGTTTTAATAAGGCTCTAGATTTTGACTAAGCTCTCCTTCTCTCCCTCAAAAGTCTGGTCTTCCAAATTAACGCGTGATAACACATCTGCTACAACATTCTTTTTCCCCGGGATGTACTCCCATTGTAGGTTGTACTCTTGCAGGGCGAGTACCCATCTAGCCAGTCGGCCGTGACTCAACTTGTACCTACGTAGAAATGAGATAGATTTATGATCAGTGCGGATGGTAACTGGATACCCTAAAATATATGTCCGGAATTTGCTACATGCGAATACTACACTGAGTAATTCATTCTCGGTCACATTGTTGTTCTTCTCGCATTGATTCAGGGTTCGACTAGCGAAGCTAATCACCAGATGGTGACCTTCCTCATCTTCCTGATATAAAGTTGTTCCTAAACTGATGTTGCTAGCATCACAATTTAAGAAGAAAGGTTTTTTAAAATCCTGGTGACGAAGTATAACTATCTCTAAGAACTTGTCTTTGATTAGTTGGAAAGTAACGTCCTGTTCTTGACCCCAAATCCATTTATTCTTCGAAGACAATTGCGGTTGAAACTTGGCTGTCAGCTCGGGATATTGATGCTGAAACTTTCTGTAATAGTTACAGAGTCCGTGAAAAGATTGTAACTGTTTCCTGTTCTTCGGTTTAGGGAACTTCTGAATCGCCTCCACTTTTTCTGATGATGGGGTTATACCTTGATCATCTAGGTTAAAACCTAAAAACTGTACTTCTCGAGCAATGAATCCAATTGATTGCTCCAATCAATTGATTGATTGCCAATTGATTGATTTCTCCAATTTCAGAGTTATGTTATTTTTTGCAAACTTCTCGAGTATATGTTCTACTCTGTAACAGTGTTCCTCCCAGGTTTCTGAGGTAATCAGCAGATCGCCTACATATACTGTGGTAAATTGGAGTGCTTCCTGTCCTAATATCTGGTCCATACAGGCCACAAAGATGGCTACTGAATTCACAAGTCCGAAGGGCAATCTCTTGAACTGGTAATTGCGCCCTTCGAATGTGAACACCACATACTGGCGACTCTGTGGGTGCAACTCCACTTGCCAGTAACCACACACAGTGTCCCATGTACTAATAAACTTGGTACCGTGGAATCGTTTCAAGATCTCCTCTATCTCACTGGGTGATGTTCTGTCATTAATGATTGTTTTATTTATTTCGCGCGCATCCAAACAAAGCCGGACTTGTCCGTTTTTCTTGGGAACAGCTATGATTGGACTAGTTTATGGAGATTGACTAATCTCAATTATGTCACTGCTGATCATCTTATTAATTTCCACTCTCACGGCCTCCTTCAGTGAATGCGCGATTGGATATGACCTCCATTTAAATTCCACGGTTTCCTTAAATTCAAGTTTACACTGATAATTCTTTACCTTACTGGGTTCATCGGAGAATACTGATTTATACTTTTCATGTACCCTTATCAGACGATTTGCTTGGTGTATGGGTATTTTCTCGTTGGTGGCTCCGCACTGGAAGTCCCGTATTTCCTGTATCTTAACAGACCATAAATCCTCTTCCACGTTATTATACATTATCTGTTTATTCAGGGAGCTGTTCTCTACATAGTTTATTTTCCGAAGTTGTTGGTGTATACTGCTGGGAAGTATATTCTCGCCTCCTACTAAATCTGTTGTCCATGTTATTCCGTCTGAAAACAGTGATACCTTTTCTTTGTTCAGATCTATAATGGCGGAGTTCCTTCTGGAATTCTTTCTGGATTCTTTCCAGTTCAATTATGTTAATTATTGATATATTAGCACCGGTATCAATCATGATCTTTGTGGGGATTCCTTCTACTTCCGCTTTTATATATAATATTTCATTATTCTGACTATCGAGGCTAGTTTCGTTCTACTTCCACTCTGACCGTAGTATTCCTCATTCTCACAACTATCCAGTAATTCGGTCATGGCTTGCACTGTCTTTATTTGGCTGCCCCTTCTTGCCCTGATTATATCTTCGTCGTAGTGGTAGGACAACTTGTTCACCAGGCATTCCTCGGGTATTGCTAGTTCTAAATGTTTCGCAAGACACACCTTTCCTAAGAGATATGCCGTCATGGTGTTACCTAGTTGGGCCTTGTATCGTCCATGGCAAATATTGTCTTGTATCAGGTTCTGCATGGTTTCTGACCAGTACTTCGCTTTGAACAGATTTCTGAACTGTTGGTAGTCCGCGATCTCACTTCGATTCACCATCCACCAATTGTCGGGCATTTCCCTGAATGACTCGTCCAATATCTCCCGGTTGTTATTCCACCTACTCCCTCTATGTTTGGCGAAGTATTCCTCAATCCGGGCCAGGAACTCCATCGGTTTCCTTTTGTACTGTCGGAAATTCAGCCATTCCAGATTTTCATTTATTGGTATCCCAGTAAAGTTAGTGAGTCTATTTCTCATGACTTCCATTTCTTCTTGGCTCTGCCGTACTTGACCCGTTATATTCGTCATAGCCTCTTCCATTCCGTCACACCTTTCCGTGACTTGACTCCGTACCTTCCCGAATTCTTCCTGGGTTTCTCTTCGGTTTTCTTCCATCTTCCTTTTACTGTACTCTTCGATGTTAGTGAATCTGGTGTTTACCACTTCCTTCAATTCCTGTACTTCCCCCTGGGTCTGGTTACATTTTCCGTCAATGTTCATGATCTGTTGTTTTATTACCATGGTTTCTTCTTCTATTTTCTTGTTTGTATATTCCTTATTATCGTTGAGTTCCTTGCTCATCTCTTCTCTTAGTAACTCCATCCTTTCATCTAATTTGTCCAGATTTTCCTGGTTAACCTCCCTTAATTCTTCTCTTAATAGTTGGTTATCCTCTCTCAATTCTTCCAACTTCTCCCCCATCTTCTTACTGTTTTCTTCAATTCTCTTATTGGTATCCTCAATTTTATTACCCAATTCTTCCTTGGTTGTTTTGAATTCTTCCTTTAAAAACTGGTTGTCTTCCTTCAATTCTTCCAACTTCTTATTTAAGGACTGGTTATCTTCCTTCCTTTCCTTACTCAATTCTTCCTTTGTGGATTTGATTTTTTCTTTTGTGGAATCCACTTTCTTATTACCTTCCTCCATTCTCTGATTCATTTGTAGGAGCATTTCCATCATCTTATCTATCTTTGTATCTTCAGTGGTCTTGGATTTCTCTACCTCCTTCTCCTGGAGATTGACCTCCCCTGTTTCCGTTGGTATCTCAGGTTGTATCTCTGGTAGTGCGGGTTGTTTCGGTTCCATTGGGGGTAATAATATTTCCACGTCTTCTACCGGCGTCGCCTCTTTGTCTTCCATATTGATCTCTGTTATATTCTTTATTAATTGCCTTTTTATTAATTTATTATTACACTTTGTAAATCTTTTATACTTTCGGCTAGTGCAGCAGCTATATTGTCTAGTACCAACTTATACTCACCATGTCCAGGATCTCGTTAGACGTATTGAAAAACCATATGGTTGTTTGAAATAACTACTAATTCACATTAAATGTTCTAATCAATATTACTTTATTAAATTCAAAAAGAAAAGAAAAACATCATCAAGTTATATTGTTTCTGTTAAAATACAAAATTTCCTCTCTCCCTCGTACATTTTAACTTTAATGATATTCCAAAAGACGTATTCATTAAATAAATCATTTGTTTAAAATCATCTGCAAAAATAAGAAATAATATAACTACACATTATTATGCTACAAATATCACCCATAACGAAAACCAGCGCTTTCACACACACACACACACACACACACACACACACACACACACACACACACACACACACACACACACACACACACACACACACACACACACACACACACATCTTCCCCAGTTTTTAAGAGCTCATATTTAGTTTAATTTCACCCCTCTGTTCTTGTGTTACGAAAATAACAAAATTTGATAATTTGTGTATTTCCTTGTATGTACTTAGCTGAATTTGAATCCGATTATTAGTCCAGAAGACGTCACATTGTTTTACGTGTGCACTTTTATTTTTAAATCATTTGTTCCAAACTGCGTTAATATAAATAAACTGTTAATCACTTTTAGTATGAATTTCTATTGTTAAGTCACATTTTAAATCTATTATTCACATTTTAGCAGGTTTTGCGGGCGAATATCACGCACAGCCGGCGAACACACAGTACTTCGCCTAAAACCGGCGAACCGGCGACGCACAGTTGTTTAGCGTCCGCGGTGTTCAGAAGTTACATGCCGACTGGGGGAGAGCTACAGGCACTAATTTGTGAAGCGGCTGTTGCTGGATGATCAATTTTCTTTGTTTGTATATAGTTTGTATCATTGCGCCAGTAGACTACTTTCGTTTGCCGAGTGTCTGACGAAAACTGGTGACACACCTCGTTATGTAATGCGCTGACGCAACACATCGCCTGATCGTCCGTTATATAATTTGTTGACAATTTTGTTGTGTCCTTGAACTGACTTTGGCACAGTTTGTCGGTTATTGAATCTGTTCATATAAAATATTATTAAATGATTCTGCATTCAACGCCTAAAGCAGTGCAGCCACCGTCGCGATCGCTCCAAACAGCAAATTTACCTCTCTTTATAAATTTTTGTCCCTATCACCAAAATGTTATTTATTATCATAAAAAAAATACAAATTGTGTTATTGCTCCAAAATAGGCCCGTTACAATACCCCCTCAATGAGATATTTTATGCCGAAGCATAAAAAATCTCATTGACACATTCATACTTCCTAAAGGGATCAGCCAGGATATGTCGCCACAACCCCCTTTACAGTTTACAAAAAAATATAATCAACTCACCCTTGGTCCGGTGACTGTGACCGCATCTGAATGACAATACTGGACTTCTCTCTCGAGATCCCAACACCGTAGAGTCAGACAGATACTTAACGCCCCTGCTCTGACGCGCAGGCCAGCTCAGGTCTGCCGCCACAGCATCACTAAACACTGAAACAACAAATCAAATATCAAAATAGTGGCCTTATATAACACCATATCCCCAACTGATCTGTTTCCCCCTAGCGGTGCTGGTTTGCGCTAAGAAGCACTGGTTTTGTTTTTACTTATTTCTAACATATATATCACAATACCTAAGAACAACATAATACCCACTTTAAAATTCCATATTCCCAGGCTATCTACTTTTTCTTATTAACTTTATCCCAAAATTCAAAATCATTGCCCTGATTCCCATCAGAATTTAAATAAACAGACGACCGACTCATAAACATTTCCCATTACCATATTACATTTCTCTCATCCCCAATTTAAAATGCATTTAAAATAGTTAAATTCATAAAATTCTCTTAAATACTAACAAACACAATATAACATAAGAAAACATAGTACATCATTAATTCACACTGTTATTATCATCTTAAAATAAACAATTTACATCTAAAATTTACACACTTTACATTATTGAATTTGCATATAAAATCATAAAATTTACCTTTTAATCTCAATTTAACTCTTATTAATTCGTTTCTCAAAATTTTTTTTTTTTTTTTTTTCAATCTTCGTTTTACCCATCTTTTCATTTATTATTCCCTTTCATTAATTTGGGTGATTCTACGTTATTCATCATAATTCACTTTATCAACTTGGCAATTTACTCATAATCTTCCCCTTTTATTACTCTAACGCTCCCTTACAAAATCTTTAACTAGTATGACACCCCTCTATCAAAATCTACTAACCCTTCTCTACCTCTAACTACTTACTACTTTAGCTCAATTCACCACCTTCTCTCTATATATAAAAAAAATACTCTCTAACCCTTTGTACATAGGATACGTGTTTCCCCCCCCAAAAAAGCTCAATTCCCGTTCTCTGGTTCCTGGATTCTACCTAAGGCAACCCCTTCCCACTAAATCTATACCAAATCCCGTCCCAACCCTTATGTTGCGGACTCCCACACTACACTACCCCTACTACAAAATTGCCATCCCCAAAATCTCAATCTCATTACCTTACTACAACTACAACAAAATAACAACATCAAAATAAACAATATATCACTCAAAACTCTACATAAATTCTCCATTTCTACTGTGTCTCCACTTATACTTCTCAAAATTCTATAACATACATTAATTCAAAACAACATTACATTACTTCATCTCTACTATTTCTTTAACTTTGACTTCAATTTGGACAGATCTATATGTCCCACAAAATTTCAACTTGGACTGACTCAAACATTTTATTCAAACAATTACTATCACCCACTTCTATCTTTTTAAACCCATCAAAAATTTTAACTATCACAACTTTGTTTCATTTTTATTTAAAATCTATAAACACATTAAAAACATATTATCATATTTTAATAATCCTTATTCCTAACATACTAAATGCAATTAACACAATAAGACATAATAAACACAATATAGGTAGTATGTAGTGCATCTAATTTTCAAATCAAAACAAAATTATTGAGTAGCAAATCATCATTATTAAAATACAACAAATTTTTGATACGTTATCCCCTGGATAACCTCCCATACACACATCTTGTATAATACGTCACATAACATCATACACAAATTGACATTAACCTTGATTATTAGTATACATTTAAACAAACAATTTTTTCTTTTAAGTAATTTATATAAAAATTTATAAACACTCTTGTTTAAAATCTTTTCATTAACTCTTTTACATATCCTCATTACATTATTTATCCTATATTGCAATTAGATTATTCAAAATTTCAAATTTATTATTAACATATATTTTTAACCATTAAGTTATTCCACAAAATAAACCATTTAACATTTATTTATTTATTCATCAATTATTAGTAAATTAAAATCTCATCAAACGATTTAAATTCATTATAAAAATTCAAACACATAACATTCAATCACCATATCGAAACACCTCAACTTATTTACTTCAATCGATTATTAAAACACAACATATTTCAATTATTATCAAAATTTACAAATCATTAATTATTGTCTTCATAATTGTTTCATTATTTATTTAGATGGCAAAAATATTAATAATATTATTATTATTAACACAACATTTTCTAATACATATACACATTACTTACCTAACATTTCATAATACACACAAATGAATTCACTACATTATATTTACAAAGTATACGTCAATAATTGTTCAATTGTTTCACACTTCATATGTCCAAATCAGCAAGGTCGTTACCAAAATTTACAATATTTAACAATGTTTATTCACTAATTTTTTGAGTTCAACCTCCATCGTCATATAAATACCTAATATATTTATAACATACATCATTTTTATCCACATACCAGTTGTTATAATTATTACTATCATAATAACCTATCAACTCTATTTCATTCATTATACCATTATAAATCTTGTCACCATAAGTTATGATTGTCCAGTCTACATTAGTATTATTGTTTAACGTCAGGTAATTTGTTTTATCATCAGGTAAGCCATTATCTTTCATAAAAATATTATCAAAATAATTTTCTATCTCTCTTTCAACAGGTAAGTATCTTGTATGGGTCATCTTCACCCCTACCACTCTTTCTCTCAATTCATCATAATTTATTTTTAACTTATATAGTTCTATTTCACTCGCAATACACAACTCTCTCTCTTCATAATACCACATCACATTCTCACAATTATTACAGACAGAGGGTACAACATTATACAACATCAATATACTCTTTACTTCATCTACTAATATGGGTCTCTTGCCCTTCAAAAACAACATTTGTGAACACTCTGGTTCCAAAAAATTAATGGGAAAATTTACGCTCTGCCCACATTCAACTATAACATTATTCTTCCACTCTCTTTCTACTTCATCAATACATCTCAACATCTCATAATCACATTCTACACATTCATCAGTATTTTCTCCATTATTCTTTACCCCCACTATACTCTCAGAATTGTAATTAATATCATTATCATCAATAGTCATTATTTTATTATCTAACACTACCTCTCCCACTATTTCGTCATTTTTAATACTTGTCATACTTATAACATTGTCACCTAACTTCTCAACACTCTGTTCTAATTTATTTAAACTGGTTCTTATTGTTTGATTAGTATTCTCTAAACATTCATTCATTTCTTTGATTTGGGTTTTTAACTCATCAAATTTACTGTCCTGAATATCAAATTTATCATTGAAATTGTTATTCTGAATATCAAATTTACTGTTCATTTTCTCTAATTGCTTTAGTATAGCACTCATCATATCATTTTCTACTTGTTTACATTTTGTTGAGATTGGAGTCGATAGATTACTCGAGTCGTCTATAGGTATTCAGTTAGGCTGAATTCTTTTGATTGATTTACTGGGGTTGAATGAACCCCTGGTTCTTCCACACTAACCGACTCGTTCATTTCAACTGCAACCTCATTATTATCTGCCATTTTTCTTAAGATTTTTTAAATATATTTCTTTGTAAAATAGTTTCATATGTAACACATAATTATTATTAAAAAAAAATATTCTACTCACCCATACTACAAAAACATGACATAACCTTATTTTATACGTCTATTTTACGTATATACCAAAATTTCATTTCCTACTCCAAACAACCATATCATTTCTGCAACAGGTCCACATTTGCATAATTAAATTTATGCAAACGGTCCAGCTGGTCGGGCGCCATTGTTATATTCTTTATTAATTGCCTTTTTATTAATTTATTATTACACTTTGTAAATCTTTTATACTTTCGGCTAGTGCAGCAGCCATATTGTCTAGTACCAACTTATACTCACCATGTCCAGGATCTCGTTAGACGTATTGAAAAACCATATGGTTGTTTGAAATAACTACTAATTCACATTAAATGTTCTAATCAATATTACTTTATTAAATTCAAAAAGAAAAGAAAAACATCATCAAGTTATATTGTTTCTGTTAAAATACAAAATTTCCTCTCTCCCTCGTACATTTTAACTTTAATGATATTCCAAGACGTATTCATTAAATAAATCATTTGTTTAAAATCATCTGCAAAAATAAGAAATAATATAACTACACATTATTATGCTACAAATATCACCCATAACGAAAACCAGCGCTTTCACACACACACACACACACACACACACACACACACACACACACACACACACACACACACACACACACACACACACACACACACACACACACACACACACATCTTCCCCAGTTTTTAAGAGCTCATATTTAGTTTAATTTCACCCCTCTGTCCTTGTGTTACGAAAATAACAAAATTTGATAATTTGTGTATTTCCTTGTATGTACTTAGCTGAATTTGAATCCGATTATTAGTCCAGAAGACGTCACATTGTTTTACGTGCGCACTTTTATTTTTAAATCATTTGTTCCAAACTGTGTTAATGTAAATAAACTGTTAATCACTTTTAATATGAATTTCTATTGTTAAGTCACATTTTAAATCTATTATTCACATTTTAGCAGGTTTTGCGGGCGAATATCACGCACAGCCGGCGAACACACAGTACTTCACCTAAAACCGGCGAACCGGCGACGCACAGTTGTTTAGCGTCCGCGGTGTTCAGAAGTTACATGCCGACTGGGGGAGAGCTACAGGCGCTAATTTGTGAAGCGGCTGTTGCTGGATGATCAATTTTCTTTGTTTGTATATAGTTTGTATCATTGCGCCAGTAGACTACTTTCGTTTGCCGAGTGTCTGACGAAAACTGGTGACACACCTCGTTATGTAATGCGCTGACGCAACACATCGCCTGATCGTCCGTTATATAATTTGTTGACAATTTTGCTGTGTCCTTGAACTGACTTTGGCACAGTTTGTCGGTTATTGAATCTGTTCATATAAAATATTATTAAATGATTCAGCATTCAACGCCTCAAGCAGTGCAGACACCGTCGCGATCGCTCCAAACAGCAAATTTGCCTCTCTTTATAAATTTTTGTCCCTATCACCAAAATGTTATTTATTATCATACAAAAAATACAAATTGTGTTATTGCTCCAAAATAGGCCCGTTACATCTCCTTTTCGGCCTTCGCCGCCCGTTTTTCGATGTTGCTCGACGTTGCATTTTCCCTTTCTTCTAACTTCATAACTGCTGCCAAGCTCCAATTAGGGATTGGGCAAATTATAGTGGCCTATCAATCACTAATTAAAGCCCCTTAGTTAGTCGCCAATTTGTAACAAATTAAAATAAATTTGTATAAATGTTTGTTTGTAAAATTTTTTTTTTTAATTATTTTTAAAATGTTTCGTGGTGTTCCGAACTTCTTATTATTTGTTTTAAGAGAATTATATCCTTTTCTGTATTTAAAATTCCTTTACCAGTTAATAGGATTGTCTCCAGGAACAATCGATTGGTGAACTTTCCTTATTTGTAGGTTATCTTCCTTTTTTGGTTGTGAAATTCTGGTAGTTAAGTCTCTATTAAAATGATATATTATGCTAGTTATAATTTAGGAATAAACAGTATCCAAGTTTATAATATTTAAGGAATTTTATTCACAAATAATTATATAATCGATTTTCTATCGATTGATTAATCGACTCTCTCAGGGTATATCAATAGATTGTACAGTTTTTTATTATCGGGTTCTTTAAACAGTTATTTTATATATAGTCAGAGAAAAAGGGCAAAGTATTCAAAGTATAACATTACAATATATCCGCTTATTAATTAAAATACATATATAACATTCAATATCTAATAGTAAGTAAAGAAATGTTCAAACCGTGCAGATTTGCAGGCAGTGTCGCTTGGGATTGTGGGAAGTCCAAAATGGCCGCTCCGTGTTCAGATGTATGACGAATGCACCTCGCAGATTCTGCTTCCAATAAAGGCTGCTTTTCCTGTGATTTCTCGTTCCTGCAGCTGCGATTATTCCTTCTGGTGTTAGTGGAGTTGTCCTGGTTAAGTGTTTGTGGTTCACTTCGATAAAATGTGTTGTGTTAAGTTATATTTCACTTTTGTCTATTAGGTCGATAATTGCACTGTTCGTTTCGTTATGTGGAATTAATGTTTTAATCGTTTAAATTGTGTATTCACTGGTTTTCTGTTCTGTTTTATATTAATTTAATGTTTGTAGGTGTTCGTTTCACTGAAGTTAAGGTTTAAATGTAATTTTACTAAACTCGCGTTTTTCGCAGTAGACTAGGCTTGTCGAACGAACGCCATTTATGTCTTCACTATTAGGTTAATATTTTAGTAAGAGCTCGTCTTAAGTGTACTTCACAACGTCTAATAAAGAACTAACTCATTTCCTTCATCTTCTACTAAAGTCTTAGCCAATTTAATATTAGCAATCCATTGTTTCAAAACTTTCTAGCTTCCACTACATTTAAAATTTTTACATTATATTACTGAATATATTTTTGCTATTATTTAAATTTATTAAATATTAAATACATAATCTTCTTCTTCAGTTCATTCTGCTTGATTTGATACCAAATAAGATAGTTTTACTAAGTTTTTCATCTAAAATGCTATATTTACTTAATTTTGAAAATTGTAAGTCTTAAAATTTTACTTCCTGTCCTTCTCAAACTGTTGCCATTTTATATGTTATATTAATGATTGTATTAAATCTCAGATTGGAATAAAAGGTTTATCTTCCCTTAATTTCTTGTAATTTGATTAATTGGTTGTCTTTTTAAATATTATGCAGGGGTGCAATGTAGCAGGCCTCCTCGTGGTGCACCCTGGGTAACACTAAATCTACTACGGCGAATCGCCGCGAACTCGAGCCTCTATAATGACAGCGATCGCTACAAGAAACGGCCCTTGTAAGGGCGGCAACAATCACCTCCGCATCCTATTCTGGAATGTGGGTGGCTTGAGCAATTCAAAACATGCAGAGTTGAAAGTTAATGCTTTTAGACACGACGCAGACATTATTATAATTGTCGAAGCTGGCGCTTCCACAGACGCCACATGTTTTTACAAAATAACCGACTACTCGTTATACGTCATTAAAAGATCAAGGCAAGTCGCATCCGGTATTATTGCCTATGTACGTAATTTGTATGCAAGTAAGAGCACTATAATCCACGAGATGGATAACCAAGACAAACTGGAAGCTATCTCCATAGACATTTGGAAGAATGGAGTTCACTTTACAGTTATTGGCCTTTATAATCCGCCAAATAATGTCCCAAACCTGGACTTAATCATGAATATGAGCCAGCACCACAACACCATTGTCGTTGGTGACTTCAATGCCCACTCTACACGCTGGGGGTACTCTTCTTCAAATGCAGCCGGTAAATGTGTTGAAGACATGCTCGACCAGTCCAGTCTCATCCGAATTCCTTCCGACCCAACGTTTTTATCGTACGCCGGGCACACTAGTACCCCTGACCTTGCACTAGCGCACGCAAACCTATCTTCGAGAGTAATGCTATCCTTGAAAGACCCCCTGGAGGGATGTGGACACCGCCTTATGTATGCAAAGATTCTTGGTAAAAACCACCAGCCAGGACCACCTAAGCTTACTCGATGGAACTTCAAGAAAGCAAATTGGGCTAAGTACTCCTTGATGTCGGACGCTTATTTACCCGCAGACCTAGTAAATGCAAATCCCGATGCCTCAACTGAACTATTCGTAAAAGGACTGCTACGACCAGCCAATGAAAGCATTCCCAAAGGCCAGGTAAAGTACTCTCCCTTCTGGAACTGCTCTCTAGACAGACTCAAGAGGGACAGGAACAAGCTGAGACTTCAAGCTGAACGCTCCCACAGCATAGCAGACTGTACTTTTTTGAGAAAATCACAATCTAAACTGAAGCGAGCTGTCACCACTGCAAAACGACACGCTTATAGATCGTTCGTGGCCAAATTGGACTTTAGAAAAGACGGCCCAAAAGCGCACAAGTTTATATCACGACTGAACAACGATGCATCTACACGACACTGGGAGCCTATAACGGCTAATGGCAAGCTCTTAACTAGCCCAAGTGATGTTGCTTCAGCCTTAAGTAAACATTACGCAGCGATCAGTCGTCTCTCTGTAAAAGCAGAAGAGAGAAAAGCGATTACACAAGATGAAGCTCCTTCCTGCCAGACTGAGGAAGAATATCTTCTGTTTAGTAAAGAGTTTACACCTGATGAACTTACGCTTGCAATCGCCATACTGAAAAAAGGTAAATCCGTTGGACCTGACGAAGTTTTTCCAGACCTCATTAAGTACCTAGGCCCTCTAGCCTTAAACACCTTCCTGAAACTTATCAATTTGACATGGAACACCAGAGTTCCCCACCAGTGGAGAAAAGCAGTAGTAATGTCGCTTCTAAAACGAGGGAAGCCGGCAAGCAATCTCAGTAGCTATCGCCCAATTTCACTGACGAGCGTATGTTGTAAGGCTGCGGAGAAAATGGTTGAACGTAGACTCCATGAGTTCGTCGAAAAGAAGGGGCGCCATCAGCGACTGTCAAGCGGGATTCCGAAAACATAGATCCACAATGGACCAAGTTGTGAAGTTCACACAAGCCATCAAGGACGGTTTCCACAGAAAGCAATCCACATTGGCTGTTCTGGTAGATTTCAAATCCGCATACGACAAAGTATGGCGCCGTATGCTTATATCCAAGCTAAAGAGACTTGGCGTGAACGGGAAAATGCTAAAATGGATATGCAGCTTCCTTTCGCAACGCTATATCCGGTGCAAATTTCAAAACTCTACTTCCCCTTACATGATGCTGCGCCAAGGTCTCCCTCAAGGAGCCGTCCTAAGCTGTTTGCTCTTCAACATCATGATTGACGACCTGATGTTAGCTATCCAAAAGATCCCAGGAGTATCTTGCTTGTTCTTTGCTGACGATGTCCTAATCTGGGCCACCGGAAGTAACATCCTCGCCCTCGAAGAAGCTTTGAACAAGGCACTTGCTAAATTGGAAGAATGGGTGGAGCTGAACAAAATGGAAGTAAGCGCTGATAAGACAGTTGCACAGCTATTCACAATGTCTACCAGGACCCACCCAGTCAACCTAGTGTACAAAAATCTACCCCTAAAGCAAGTATCCTTATCCAAATACCTTGGAATCAACCTTGACACCAAACTATCCTGGGGTGCCCACATCATGGAGGTAGCCGAGAAAAGTCAAAAGCGCATCAACCTCTTGAAGAGACTATCTGCAACCAAGTGGGGAGCTACGCAGGACGTGTTATCCACAGCATACAAAACATATGTCCATCCCGTCTTGGAGTATGGAGGCGAGGTAACCTCCCTAGCAAGCAAAGCAAGCCTAGCTAAATACGACGTCGTGCAAAACAATGCCCTTAGACTGATTACCGGAGGAGCCAAATCGACTCCAATCCCAGCTATGCTCCTGCAAACTGGCATCGAGCCCCTCTACAGTCGGAGAGAAAAATCTACATTGAAATTCTGGGAAAGGGCCAAGAGAGTGGATAAAAATTACTGGAATGGGTACAACCATGCTTACCAATGACTCAAAACCCAAACTTCACCCTTGACGTATGCTGAGTCCCTAATTGCCAAATATAATCTGGCAATGGACAACCCAGCTCCTCTAAGACACTTCACCTCTATAGTGCCTGCACTACCTTCCAAGCGGCTTGATCTCATAAGCCTAACTACAAACAAAGCCGAAGCCACCCCTCTCGAACTCAAAGCTTGCGCTCTCGAAACCATTAACTTAAGATATCCGTCGACCGAGGGGATTCACATCTATACCGATGGCTCATATCTTTCTGACACAAAAGGGGCCGGTGCAGAATGGTTCTGCAGCATGTTTGAAGACTCAATGGCTGTAGGGAAAAATGCTAGCAACTACGATGGGGAGGTCTGCGCGGTGCTTGAAGCCTCCAACCAATTAAGCACACATGGCCTAACTCCTTCCAAAGCAGTCTACCTCATTGACTCACAGGCCGCAATATCAGCTCTGAGTAGCAACGCTTCAACTGACTGCCTCCGTACCATCCAGTGCCGCGAGAAACTGGCCGAACTCATCAAGAATGGCTGGGTTGTAGCTCTTCAATGGGTTCCAAGCCATGTTGGAATACCAGGCAACGAAAGGGCGGACATCATGGCAAAACGCGGCGCAGAGACTGACCAGCCTGAGATACCTTTCACACTCAATAGAGCAAACAGCCTCATAACCAACACCATCAACAACGCCACGCTCAAAACTCTGAAGGACCTTAGCATTGGCAAAAAGTGGGAAAGCCTTGCCACAGCGGGAACGATTCCTAAGCATCTTGAGAGAGCTGAGGCAGTAGTACGATTTCGTCTTGCTACTGGACATGACTACCTCCAAGCGCATCTCTACCGTATCGGCCTTGCTACTGATGAAACATGCCCTCTCTGTGGTCTTGGCAGGATGGACGGCGACCACCTGCAGACGTGCCAATCGCTGACTTACCCGAACGATGACACAATCAATCGCTACTGGGAGGCTCGACGTCAAATGGTGGAAGCACCAAAGACGGGCGTTGGATAAGATAAGAAGATAAGAAATATTATGCATGAATATGCGACTCCCCTCTTTGAACTTTCAGTTTTTACATTTGCATTTTTAACAATAATTATTACTATCTTTTTACCATCTCTTTCTTAATTATAGTTCCAGTTATATGACTCTATGACTGATTTACCTTATATCAATTCCATCAGTTTAACTATTTTTCTGTACTTAATTCCTCAATTATAATGCTGTTTAGATTTACCATTTGGCCTAGATTTTTAACAGTTTTTACATACATAGTTTTTAAATAATACATCTTGTTTATACCCTTTCTGACTTTCGATTCCAATATAATATTGATTAACATTTCCTTATTTTAACAAAAGAACATTTAGTATATAATTTATACTATTAATTCATAACACATAATTGAAATTAACAATGGTATTCAATCTCAGACATTTTAATCTGGATTAACTATTCTTAAAACATAATAAACATTTTCATAACAAAAGAATGGTATTTAACTCTGATATTTCAGTATTGAGTTATCTGAACTTATTCTAAACAAAACATATCTGTCCTTCCATCGTTTACACTATTTCTTATACTAGTTTCATTTTCAGTCTTAGCTGTTTTTTGTTTGATTTCTGGGGTAATGATTCTTGGTCACTTCACTTTTTATATGGCCTGCTCTTGTTTTATTTACTGTCATTCTAATGAATGTTGTTTATAAAAAGTGGCAGTTATTATTTAGAAACACTTGTATTATTTGTCATTATAATACTCTATTTAATATTATTCATTGACATAATATAAACACTTTAAAGTTTGTATAATTTCACAATTTACTCAGTTTATGAACTCCAATATTGACACATTAGGTTTATTTAATATAACATAAAAACTTGCACTGATCCCCTTTTTATTCTTTGATTTTATTTCTAATTAGTTTTATAGTCTTTTTAAAATCAAGGAATTTGTTTATAGAGGATAATGGAGGTTTGTTTTTTCCCTTATACAATTAATTCACATTGGATCACTTTCAATTCTACTTTATACACTTTTGGTTTATATCTATTTTACATGGTTTTCTAAGTTTGGGATTTTGTTATACTTTCATTTGTCATTATTTTTATTACTTTCTTTTGAGGTTTTGTTTTGGTTTCTTATAAGAGCACTCCTTCTTCTTGTGGATGTTGTCTTGTTCTGGTTTCTTCTATAATTACTCCTATTCTCCTTGTTTCTTATAAAAGTATTTCCTTTTCTTATTGTGGATGTTGTCTTGTTTGGGTTTCTTCCTTACTTACTCCTATCCTACCTGGGTATTACCTTTTTTTTATTTTTAGTTTTGAAGTTTATTTTTATTACTCATCACTCTTTGTAATTTTGGTTTTAATGAAACTCTTTCTTCAATCTATGATTGTGCTTTACGGTGGTTCTTAATTAATTTTTAATGTTGCTTTCTTGGATTTAAAATGTTTTTATTTTATTTTATGATCTTTCTCTTCATTCAGAACTATGGGCATTATCTGTCATGCTACAGATTGCTCTCCTCCAGAAGTGATTATTTCAGACTTGATTATGGATGAAATAATTGCTTATGATAACTTTTTATTTATTATTCTTCGTCTTCCTCCCTATTTCTATATCGCCTTCTTCATTCTTGGGCTTAATAAACTTTATAGTCTCTTATCTGACTTTGATTCTTCTTGGATAGTTAGTGTTTTCTGAGATTTATTATTATTATTATTATATATTTTTTCTTTTCTTAACTTTGTGTTTTATCCATGGGATATTAATTCCCTAACACGTGAGCTGGGGTAGTCCAGAGAGGCACTTTTGGCTACATATACTCTGCTGGCCATACTACACTTCTAATTGAGTTCAGAGGCAATTCATCTCTGCTCAAAAACATATGCTGCTGGAATTATCTACAGACAGTCATCAAATAAAAATTACATATAGAATAGTCTAATTTTTGACTAATAAAAATATCTTTGGATACTTCACTTCGTTGTTTCTCAGATTATCTCACATTTCCTATCTCATTTATTCTTCTTAGTATTTATTATTCTCATTATATATTCTTCTAACTTTTTAGCTCAGCTGATATATTCATTTTTATCATGGATGGAAACTTTGTTAATATGTTTGTTACTAGTTATGGTGTAACTTTTTCCTTTTTCATCTGAATTCTCATTATATCTTCTTCTGGTTATTGATATTGATAGAACATTTCTATATTTTACATTTGTTTTCTTTAGTTCTTATTAATTATTTGAATGGTATTATTTTGTCAGTTCGTTTTTTAATTGGTTTCTTTATAATTGACATCCAAGTTGTTATTATGATCATATTTTATAAACATATTTTTTTTTCTTTTCTCTTTCTCAGAAAGTTATTAATCCGCTTTTGTATTCATTAAAATTAATTCATTAATATTATATTTTTCCATGTGGTCCTTATTTCTCTTTGCCTTTCATTAATGTTTTATTATTTTCTTGTCAAAACCATTTTCTTCATATGTTTGGTATGAGTTGTTCTTTTTTGTTTTTTCAGAACTGAGTAATATCATAATCATCCTTCTTGATTGTCTGTTTCCATAATCATTTCATAAATAGTTAGTCATAGGTCGTTCTTATTATATTATTTTTTTCTTTTTTAGATTTTGATAATTTTATTATAACAACGAATTCTTCTCTTTGGCTTTCTTTATTATTGCCTTCTCTTTTTCTTTTTCTAAATTATTTTCTTTTCAAATCACTTGTGTAAGTTGGTCTTACTATTATTTTTCAGAATTTCGAGGGTTTTATACAAAATTCATATTCTTTTTCTTATCTCATTCAAAACTAAATTCCATACGTAATTAGTTGTAAGTTGATCTTACTATCTTTTTTAAAATTTTGTCGATTATTACAAACACAAATTCTTCTTTTTAATTAATCATATTATTCTCTTCAAATCATTTATAAGTTGATCTTATTATTTTTTAGAATTTTGACAATTTTATACAAAATTCAAATTCTTCTTTTTATTTCCAAATTGTTTTCTTTTAAATTACTTGTAAGATGGTCTTACTACTCTTTAGAATTTTGGCAGTTTTTTATATTCTAAATTCAATCTTCGTAGTATTTCTTTATGGAGGCTTGGTTGTATACTCCTTTGACTTTTCCGGAAACTATTTCTTTCAGTTCATATGTGTTGTTATTATTTTTTGCAACGAGCTATGGTCCAGTATAGAGTAATAATAGTTTCTTTGTTATCCCTTCTAGGGTGCTGGGTAGTTCTTGGTTTTTTAACAGTACTTTTTCTCCCTCTTCATACGTTATTACTCGTCCCATCACCTTTTGATATTTGGCTTGCCGTTTCTCTTGGTCTTCGGCCACCTTGTTATAAAATTTCACCTTGTCAAACTTACGACCATCATTCATCGGGAACTCTATTATCTCTTCAATCTCTCGGGGGGTTGGTTTCTCGTACATGGCGGAGTAAGGGGTAATTCCTATAGCTGGATGGTGAGCGAAATTTAGGAATTTCTCCGTGGCTGCTAAGTACTCTTGCCACTTTTTCTGTTGGTGGTGACAGTACATTCTCAAGATTCTCCCCACTTCTCTCAATACGCTCTCTGCCGGATTACTACTTGGGTGGTAGACTAAGGTCTTGTATGTTTTAATTCCAAGTGATAATAATGTGTCCCGCCATCTTTTCCCTTTAAACTGTGTACCATGGTCAGTAATGATTGAAGCTGGTTTTCCTATTTCTGGCACATATAACTCCGTTATTACTCCAAGAACTTTTATAGTGGTTGCCCGATTAACCGGATATAGCTTTACGTACTTTGTAAAATGGTCCGCAGATGTCTAAAAACACCTCCAGTTTCGCTTTAGATGTTATGGGTATCATTATACCTTCCTTTTTCTCGTTATTAACCTTAACACACTGGCAAATATTACAGGATTTTAGGTAATTTCTCACCTTTCGGTTTATGTTTTTGATCTGACAATTCTCCTCTAAGGCCTGTATCACTTTCAGGGCTCCCATATGGCCATACCTTATATGGTAATCGATTATGATTTCTTTTTCGATGTGGTTCGGAATAATCACTTTCCATGTTTCTTTATTTAAGGCTGTTTTAACAAATAATATACCTTTGTTAATATGGTAATATTTAGAAACGGTGTCATTGTCTGCTTCCAATCGAGTAATCATATTTTTTAGCTTAGGGTCAGATTGTTGGTGGATGCGGATGTTTACTAATAAAGCCTCTAAATCGGATCTTGTTTTAATAAGGCTCTAGATTTTGACTAAGCTCTCCTTCTCTCCCTCAAAAGTCTGGTCTTCCAAATTAACGCGTGATAACACATCTGCTACAACATTCCTTTTCCCCGGGATGTACTCCCATTGTAGGTTGTACTCTTGCAGGGCGAGTACCCATCTAGCCAGTCGGCCGTGACTCAACTTGCACCTACGTAGAAATGAGATAGATTTATGATCAGTGCGGATGGTAACTGGATACCCTAAAATATATGTCCGGAATTTGCTACATGCGAATACTACACTGAGTAATTCTTTCTCGGTCACATTGTAGTTCTTCTCGCATTGATTCAAGGTTCGACTAGCGAAGCTAATCACCAGATGGTGACCCTCCTCATCTTCCTGATATAAAGTTGTTCCTAAACTGATGTTGCTAGCATCACAATTTAAGAAGAAAGGTTTTTTAAAATCCGGGTGACGAAGTATAACTATCTCTAAGAACTCGTCTTTGATTAGTTGGAAAGTAACGTCCTGTTCTTGACCCCAAATCCATTTATTCTTCGAAGACAATTGCGGGTGAAACTTGGCTGTCAGCTCGGGATATTGATGCTGAAACTTTCTGTAATAGTTGCAGAGTCCGTGAAAAGATTGTAACTGTTTCCTGTTCTTCGGTTTAGGGAACTTCTGAATCACCTCCACTTTTTCTGATGATGGGGTTATACCTTGATCATCTAGGTTAAAACCTAAAAACTGTACTTCTCGAGCAATGAATTTGGATTTCTCCAATTTAAGAGTTGTTATTTTTTGCTAACTTCTCGAGTACATGTTCTACTCTGTAACAGTGTTCCTCCCAGGTTTCTGAGGTAATCAGCAGATCGTCTACATATACTGTGGTAAATTGGAGTGCTTCCTGTCCTAATATCTGGTCCATACAGGCCACAAAGATGGCTACTGAATTCACAAGTCCGAAGGGCAATCTCTTGAACTGGTAATTGCGCCCTTCAAATGTGAACACCACATACTGACGACTCTGTGGGTGCAACTCCACTTGACAGTAACCACACATAGTGTCCCACGTACTAATAAACTTGGTACCGTGGAATCGTTTCAAGATCTCCTCTATCTCACTGGGTGATGTTTTGTCATTAATGATTGTTTTATTTATTTCGCGCACATCCAAACAAAGCCGGACTTGTCCATTTTTCTTGGGAACAGCTATGATTGGACTAGTGTATGGAGATTGACTAATCTCAATTATGTCACTGCTGATCATCTTATTAATTTCCACTCTCACGGCCTCCTTCAGTGAATGCGCGATGGGATATGACCTCCGGTTAAATTCCACGGTTTCCTTAAATTCAAGTTTACACTGATAATTCTTTACCTTACTGGGTTCATCGCAGAATACTGATTTATACTTTTCATATACCCTTATCGGACGATTTGCTTGGTGTATGGGTATTTTCTCGTTGGTGGCTCCGCACTGGAAGTCCCGTATTTCCTGTATCTTAACTGACCATAAATCCTCTTCCACGTTATTATACATTATCTGTTTATTCAGGGAGCTGTTCTCTACATAGTTTATTTTCCGAAGTTGTTGGTGTATACTGCTGGGAAGTATATTCTCGCCTCCTACTAAATCTGCTGTCCATGTTATTCCGTCTGAAAACAGTGATACCTTTTCTTTGTTCAGATCTATAATGGCGGAGTTCCTCCTTAATACATCGCAACCTACCAATATATTAAATGGCAGTCCGGTGGCGATTAAAAATACCATATTCAAAGCTATACCACGGCTAACGACATTTACAGAAACTTGTTTTCTAATAGTTTTGTTCTGGCGGCCAGTTGCACCTACTAAGACAATATTGTTTACTGGCAATATTGGCAATGTTTTACCACATTCTTTCTGGATTCTTTCCAGTTCAATTGTTAATTGCTGATATATTAGCACCGGTATCAATCATGATCTTTGCAGGGATTCCTTCTACTTCCGCTTTTATATATAATATTTCATTATTCTGACTATCGAGGCTAGTTTCGTTTTCCTTCTACTCTGACCGTAGTATTCCTCATTCTCACAACTCTCCAGTAATTCGGTCATGGCTTGCATTGTCTTTATTTAACTGCCCCTTCTTGCCCTGATTATATCTTCGTCGTAGTGGTAGGACAACTTGTTCACCAGGCATTCCTCGGGTATTGCTGGTTCTAAATGTTTCGCCAAGACACACCTTTCCTAAGAAATACGCTGTCATGGTGTTACCTAGTTGGGCCTTGTATCGTCCATGGTAAAATATTGTCTCGTATCAGGTTCTGCATGGTTTCTGACCAGTACTTCGCTTTGAACAGATTTCTGAACTGTTGGTATTCCGCGATCTCACTTCGATTCGCCATCCACCAATTGTCGGTCATTTCCCTGAACGACTCGTCCAATATCTCCCGGTTGTTATTCCACCTACTCCCTCTGTTTGGCGAAGTATTCCTCAATCCAGGCCAGGAACTCCATCGGTTTTCTTTTGTACTGTCGGAAATTCAGCCATGCCAGATTTTCACATTTATTGGTATCCCAGTAAAGTTAGTGGGTCTATTTCTCATGACTTCCATTTCTTCTTGGCTCTGCCGTACTTGACCCGTTATATTCGTCATAGCCTCTTCCATTCCGTCACACCTTTCCGTGACTTGACTCCGTACCTTCCCGAATTCTTCCTGGGTTTCTCTTCGGTTTTCTTCCATCTTCCTTTTACTGTACTCTTCGATGTTAGTGAATCTGGTGTTTACCACTTCCTTCAATTCCTGTACTTCCCCCTGGGTCTGGTTACATTTTCCGTCAATGTTCATGATCTGTTGTTTTATTACCATGGTTTCTTCTTCTATTTTCTTGTTTGTATATTCCTTATTATCGTTGAGTTCCTTGCTCATCTCTTCTCTTAGTAACTCCATCCTTTCATCTAATTTGTCCAGATTTTCCTGGTTAACCTCCCTTAATTCTTCTCTTAATAGTTGGTTATCCTCTCTCAATTCTTCCAACTTCTCCCCCATCTTCTTACTGTTTTCTTCAATTCTCTTATTGGTATCCTCAATTTTATTACCCAATTCTTCCTTGGTTGTTTTGAATTCTTCCTTTAAAAACTGGTTGTCTTCCTTCAATTCTTCCAACTTCTTATTTAAGGACTGGTTATCTTCCTTCCTTTCCTTACTCAATTCTTCCTTTGTGGATTTGATTTTTTCTTTTGTGGAATCCATTGTCTTATTACCTTCCTCCATTCTCTGATTCATTTGTAGGAGCATTTCCATCATCTTATCTATCTTTGTATCTTCAGTGGTCTTGGATTTCTCTACCTCCTTCTCCTGGAGATTGACCTCCCCTGTTTCCGTTGGTATCTCAGGTTGTATCTCTGGTAGTGCGGGTTGTTTCGGTTCCATTGGGGGTAATAACATTTCCACGTCTTCTACCGGCGTCGCCTCTTTGTCTTCCATACTGATCTCCTTTTCAGCCTCCGCCGCCCGTTTTTCGATGTTGCTTGACGT
Source organism: Magicicada septendecula (assembly GCA_034769895.1). Lineage (NCBI taxonomy): Eukaryota > Metazoa > Arthropoda > Insecta > Hemiptera > Cicadidae > Magicicada > Magicicada septendecula. Next base: position 342,697,647 of record CM068368.1, read on the forward strand.
TGCATTTTCCCTTTCTTCTAACTTTATAACTGCTGCCAAGCTCCAATTAGGGATTGGGCAAATTATAGTGGCCTATCAATCACTAATTAAAGCCCCTTAGTTAGTCGCCAATTTGTAACAAATTAAAATAAATTTGTTATAAATGTTTGTTTGTAAAATTTTTTTTTTTAATTATTTTTAAAATGTTTCATGGTGTTCCGAACTTCTTATTATTTGTTTTAAGAGAATTATATCCTTTTCTGTATTTAAAATTCCTTTACCAGTTAATAGGATTGTCTCCAGGAACAATCGATTGGTGAACTTTCCTTATTTGTAGGTTATCTTCCTTTTTTGGTTGTGAAATTCTGGTAGTTAAGTCTCTATTAAAATGATATATTATGCTAGTTATAATTTAGGAATAAACAGTATCCAAGTTTATAATATTTAAGGAATTTTATTCACAAATAATTATATAATCGATTTTCTATCGATTGATTAATCGACTCTCTCAGGGTATATCAATAGATTGTACAGTTTTTTATTATCGGGTTCTTTAAACAGTTATTTTATATATAGTCAGAGAAAAAGGGCAAAGTATTCAAAGTATAACATTACAATATATCCGCTTATTAAGTAAAATACATATATAACATTCAATATCTAATAGTAAGTAAAGAAATGTTCAAACCGTGCAGATTTGCAGGCAGTGTCGCTTGGGATTGTGGGAAGTCCAAAATGGCCGCTCCGTGTTCAGATGTATGACGAATGCACCTCGCAGATTCTGCTTCCAATAAAGGCTGCTTTTCCTGTGATTTCTCGTTCCTACGCTTGTCGAACGAACACCATTTATGTCTCCACTATTAGGTTAATATTTTAGTAAGAGCTCATCTTAAGTGTACTTCACAACGTCTAATACAGAACTAACTCATTTCCTTCGTCTTCTACTAAAGTCTTAGCCAATTTAATATTAGCAATCCATTGTTTCAACTTTCTAGCTTCCGCTACATTTAAAATTTTTACATTATATTACTGAATATATTTTTGCTATTATTTAAATTTATTAAATATTAAATACATAATCTTCTTCTTCAGTTCATTCTGCTTGATTTGATACCAAATAAGATAGTTTTACTAAGTTTTTCATCTAAAATGCTATATTTACTTCATTTTGAAAATTGTAAGTCTTAAAATTTTACTTCCTGTCCTTCTCAAACTGTTGCCATTTTATATGTTATATTAATGATTGTATTAAATCTCAGATTGGAATAAAAGGTTTATCTTCCCTTAATTTCTTGTAATTTGATTAATTGGTTGTCTTTTTAAATATTATGCATGAATATGTGACTCCCCTCTTTGAACTTTCAGTTTTTACATTTGCATTTTTAACAATAATTCTTACTATCTTTTTACCATCTCTTTCTTAATTATAGTTCCAGTTATATGACTCTATGACTGATTTACCTTATATAAATTCCATCAGTTTAACTATTTTTCTGTACTTAATTCCTCAATTATAATGCTGTTTAGATTTACCATTTGGCCTAGATTTTTAACAGTTTTTACATACATAGTTTTTAAATAATACATCTTGTTTATACCCTTTCTGACTTTCGATTCTAATATAATATTGATTAACATTTCCTTATTTTAACAAAAGAACATTTAGTATATAATTTATACTATTAATTCATAACACATAATTGAAATTAACAATGGTATTCAATCTCAGACATTTTAATCTGGATTAACTATTCTTAAAACATAATAAACATTTTCATAACAAAAGAATGGTATTTAACTCTGATATTTCAGTATTGAGTTATCTGAACTTATTCTAAACAAAACATATCTGTCCTTCCATCGTTTACACTATTTCTTATACTAGTTTCATTTTCAGTCTTAGCTGTTTTTTGTTTGATTTCTGGGGTAATGATTCTTGGTCACTTCACTTTTTATATGGCCTGCTCTTGTTTTATTTACTGTCATTCTAATGAATGTTGTTTATAAAAAGTGGCAGTTATTATTTAGAAACACTTGTATTATTTGTCATTATAATACTCTATTTAATATTATTCATTGACATAATATAAACACTTTAAAGTTTGTATAATTTCACAATTTACTCAGTTTATGAACTCCAATATTGACACATTAGGTTTATTTAATATAACATAAAAACTTGCACTGATCCCCTTTTTATTCTTTGATTTTATTTCTAATTAGTTTTATAGTCTTTTTAAAATCAAGGAATTTGTTTATAGAGGATAATGGAGGTTTGTTTTTTCCCTTATACAATTAATTCACATTGGATCACTTTCAATTCTACTTTATACACTTTTGGTTTATATCTATTTTACATGGTTTTCTAAGTTTGGGATTTTGTTATACTTTCATTTGTCATTATTTTTATTACTTTCTTTTGAGGTTTTGTTTTGGTTTCTTATAAGAGCACTCCTTCTTCTTGTGGATGTTGTCTTGTTCTGGTTTCTTCTATAATTACTCCTATTCTCCTTGTTTCTTATAAAAGTATTTCCTTTTCTTATTGTGGATGTTGTCTTGTTTGGGTTTCTTCCTTACTTACTCCTATCCTACCTGGGTATTACCTTTTTTTTATTTTTAGTTTTGAAGTTTATTTTTATTACTCACCACTCTTTGTAATTTTGGTTTTAATGAAACTCTTTCTTCAATCTATGATTGTGCTTTACGGTGGTTCTTAATTAATTTTTAATGTTGCTTTCTTGGATTTAAAATGTTTTTATTTTATTTTATGATCTTTCTCTTCATTCAGAACTATGGGCATTATCTGTCGTGCTACAATATAAATCTTAGAACATAGAAGTAATATATTGTTCTCCATACCGATTTTTACTTCCATGTTCCATAAGGATATGTAAGTATGGTGATGGCAAAAAATCGTGTTCGAGATAAGGGCTGATTCTAATTGTACTACCCTCAAAACATGAAAAAGTCATTTATGGAACTACTGTCTGTAGACTTTTTTCTATGGCGAACGATGACTGCCGCAAATTCAAACAGAATCATATAATATTTTGCCTGCGTGCCCGAGTTGTAGATGACTCAAGACCCATTGCTTTTGGTGAAGATCGGTTAAGGGAAAAGGGTAGTTTACCTGCAACATTTTGTTTTAATAAGTTTATTTTTCATTTAATTCTATTCTGAGATAGTACAGAATAGATCACTTTAAATTTGAACAACAGTCATCCGACTTCCTTCACCAGACAGTAATTACTTCTACTTACTGCTATCAATGGATAGCCAGATAAAACAATTGCAAGTTTCCAAAAAAATTAATTTTATGGCCTGAATTTACCCATGTTGCATACAAAAACCTATTTTCATGCTTTCCTTCAGTGGCAGCTAGTGAATTTTCAGCTGGAGGAACCGCTGAAATTTAATTCAGCGGTTCCTAAAAATTTTTGAGGAACATCAAAAAAATTTAATAGAGAGTAAAATCTTAGCCGAAATGGAAAGTGAAAGGAATAAATGTAAATAATTTATTCAAAGTAAATTCTTCTCTTCATTTTTTCTTACATATGATCATTTCGTCTATAGTAATTGATATTGCCAATATCTTCCATATTTTTATTTATGGACATCATTCCCAATGCATTTAGATGATCATTACCCATAGTATTTTATAAAAATGTCTTGACACTTTTTAAGTGTTGGAAAACAACGCTCAGAAAAACATTATTAGTATTGTTATATTTTGCAAGAAAATATCAGTAATACTATGTTGTAACAATAAAGTACGGACGTTTGTGGCTCCAATTATTGACAAAAGTCTTAGTCATGTGTAAGCAACTTCTAATTCTGTATTGAAACGAATTTGATCGAGCAAATGATATGCAGAACATTGTTTCCAAAATTACCAATGGAAATTCTTTTGGATGTTTTGGTACTGATTCTGAGTTGAACTGCTTGGTCACGCAGTGAGAATCTGTCTTCATCTGTAATATAATTGCATCCCACTTCTTTGGGAAACACTTCTTGGTAAATTGTCTTATTTTCTTATCCTCTCTGTTGAATGAAGATTTTCTTCAGTGTTGATTTGAATAGTATCTGTCTCATTTTTAATGTTTTTAACACAAATCTCAAAATTCTGTATATCATTTTGAAGTTGGACACCATCCTTATTTCTTGACTAAAGTATAAAGTACCAACATGAGGCATATAGGTCTAGAAAATAAAAAGAAATAAACATTGAAGATAACAATGTAGAAATTGTTACAGAAAGCCAATTCAGTTACAGACACATAAGGGGCTAAATTAAATTCTGTATTTTCCCACATATTTACTAAATACAGAGATATTGATTACTGTAATCTTTAGTATTTAATGCTGTTTCAAAAGTAATTGTAGATTAATAACATTTTTCTAACATACCTAAAATCGTAAAAATACGATCTCTTTAGTTTTAAATCTGTTCTTCAGCTTGGCGGGGTAAGCACTCTGAGAAAGTGGGTGATTTTTGCTTGACCTTGGAGCGTCCATTAAATTCAGTATAAGACTAGTTAACAATACAGCCATGTATACTGTTTGATTCTAATTAATATAAAATATTCATATAGTTTGGCAAAATTACAAAAAGTCGAATTTTTTTACTTCATTTGGTGCCCTGGGAGGAATTGGAGTGTCAGTACTGTTACCTGGATTGTGACTGCATTATTCTTATTCATCCTGTAAGTACCTTTAACAACTGATGTGATGTCTTAGCAATGTGACTATGCACTGTCAGAATTAGAGTCCAATTACCACCAATTTCTTATGGTATTGTGCAGTCATGTGTTTGCAGTACGTGGAGGGTAGAGTGTGGGTCAGTCTTCCGAGTATAAATTGCATGGAGGCATATGAATTCTTTGAGAATGGTAGCTTGTGGCCCCCTTAGCATGCCAGCTAATTTTATGAGATGTTTACATGGCCAAGACCATAAGCTTATGCAAAAACGATCAAGGCACAGCTTTGCAGAAGTCCAGGAATGAGAATACTGGTTCTGTGCATGAGACAAGTATGTTTCACAGTGCATGATGCTTTCGGTCAATGGATTAACTCCATAAGGCAAGGTGGAAGGAAATTTAATGCATAAAGAAGCAGGGATGTATGTATTTGGTTTTTGCTGTTGGTCTGCTACTAACGACTGATCACAACAAATGATGTTATGTTCAATATCTATCAATGCAGAAACTCATTCTGTGAAACATATGACAGGAGTATGCACGCATGTTCGCATACGGGTACCACGCGGCACACACACATGCAGTTTTACACATTTTATTAACTTTCTTTCCCCATTTTTGAAGTATGAGGGTGATTTGAAAAGTTTGCGGCCTATCATAGAAACGAATGTGTGGCATTTGTTTTTTACCGCATTGTGGCGCCATGTTTGCCCCACGAACAGCAGTGAAGTGTCAAGTCATTACCCCATCAATTACTCCTTTGAGGAAGTCAGATTCTTCTAGGTCCTCAAAATAACCGTTTCCTGCCACTTTCAGCTCGTCATCTGAAGAAAATCACTTCAGACCCCAAAATTTTGTTGGGGTTTGGGAATAGACAAAAGTCAGATGGCGCTAAATCAGGCAAATAAGGTGGATGGTGCAACAGATCGTACTTCAACTCGGCGATTACACAATGCATATGTGAAGGCATGCATTATCATGATGGAAAATGATCTTCTTTGCTAAACCTGGTCTTTTTTCTCTCGAATTTTTACATTTAATTAACCCAAAAGGATAGCGTAATACTCTCCATTTATTGTTTGACCCTTTTCAAGGCAATCTAGTAACAATATCCCCTTAACATCCCAGAAAAATGGATCCATACACTTTCCAGCTGACAAAATTGATTTTACTGTTTTTGGAGGCGGCGGATCACTATGCATCCATTGTTTCGACTGTTTTGTTTCTAGAGTGAAGTAATGGACCCAAGTTTCATCAGTTGTTACAAATCTTCAAATAAAATCTTTCGGTTTTTTCTTAAAACGGTCCAAACATTCCTGAGAAGCTTGCATTCGTATGCGTGTTTGGTCACTTGTCAACAAATGTGGCACCCATCTTGCAGACAGCTTTGAATCCCTCAGTAAGAATGTGATGTACCCTTTTATCTGTGATGCCCACAGGCTTAAGAATTTCAGACATCTTCAAACGGCAATCTTCCAAAACAATATCGTGCACTTTATTGATGATTTATGGTGTAGTGGCACATTTTGGATGCCCAGTATGCGGGTCATCTTCCAAACTTGCACGACCACGTTTAAATTCAGCAGCCCATTTTTTCACTGTAGTAAATGAAGTTCCAGCATCACCCAACACATTTTTCATCTCATTAAAAATTTCTGTTAGCGTTAAGCATTTCTTACCAAAAAATTTGATGTTCAGTTTTCTCCATTTTCAGCATTGCTGTGAGATAACCTTATTTATACAGCTGTTTCTCCGCAACGGTGACTTGACCCAACCGGATGCTTCACAGGTGTTCATGGGGCGAACGTGGCGCCATGATGCGGTAAAAAACAGAAACGCCACACATTCGTTTATATGGTAGGCCGCAAACTTTTATTAACTGAAACTACTTTTTCAAAGAACTTACATTTTACTTCACAGAGTTTGTGTACACACACACACACACACCTCATGCTACTACATCGGTGAGCTACTATGAACAAAGATAGAAATAAATCCTCTTCTTTCCTCTGTTTTTTCTTTCTTTATATGATTTTTGTGTTGTTTTCAATTTTGTAAGTAATTATTTTCTTTATTTTTTATTAATATGACAGTTCTCTTTAGATTTTATTTGTTTTCCCTTCCTCAGTGCATGGAAATTCTTTGTTCTTCTTGCTTGTCTGGTGATGTTTCTGTGTTTGTCAAATTTATTATTTATGTATGTGTGATTGATATAGTTAATCTTTTCTGCATCAAATTAGTGTTATATTTGGTGTTTAAATGTGTTCCATTTTTATTACACATCTTTCTTGTTTAATTTTGTGAACTTTTATAGTTTGTCGTTAAGGTAATAAGCACTTGATAACATTTATATTTAAAACTTGTTCACAATGTATAGTACTTTGTAGTAACTTTTCAAGTTTCTTACAGTAATGTTATTTATAATTATATAAGATTTCTTCTGCAAGTAGGGTACATTATAGATTGCTTTACATATGTGATACAATTCTTTAGATCAGACATCTCTCCTTCTGATAGTTTTTATCTGTTTATTGTACTTAATTCTGTTATGTGCTATGTGTATTAAATTATATGATAAGCTGCTGGGTCCAAACAGACGTAACACAAAAAATGTTTTGACATCAACGTCATATTTACATTGAATGCTATTAATAAGGCATAATAGAAAATAATTAGTACTAAGTTTTAGTGAGCAGAATCAGCATCGATTTATTTTAATTAGAATAAAGATTCGCCTCTTTAAGTGTAAAAAATTAAGGCAGCCAGCGGACTAAAATTAATGTTGATGCATCAATCAATGTCAGTTTACAAAATCTGTTACATACATGCTACCATAAACTCCTTAATTATAACAAAAGTTTTTGTGTCACGTAAATGAATAAACTTAGTTCATTTTCTTTTCTGTCTGGAGTATTACAAACTTGGAGTTCCAGATGCACTTTAATTAGTAATTAATTAGTTTACTTGAAAGAACAAAGGGCCTGTCCTCTCGAAGCCTGATGTCGTGTGGTGGCCTGTCGTAGAGACATATTTCCTGGGTACTCTCATGAGGTGTCAGCCTCCGTCACTTTAAGCATGTGAAGGTTACATTGGCGAATGATAGCGTCCTGGAGAAAATCAAAACTGCCGGTACTCTTCGACCAAGCCGATGCTTGGTATATCATGTTCCCAGCACAAAGGGCAGATTTGAAGAAAATTGCCAGACTCTGCTCACCCAATTACAAGCTTTGACCCACATAGCTAACTGGGCAAAAAAAAAGGTCGACCAGCTGTGTACTGAATAGTTCTGTAAAGAAAAGGTGGGGGCGTGATGTCAAACAACAACAAACACAACCTCAGGTGACTGCACTACCAACCCGATGCAATACATCACGGACGCATCATTATTTAGATTAATAATAATGACATACACGGTGGGGATGACGAATAACTTCAACAATCCTTTATTCTTAATTTAATAAACTTTGTTGGCCTCATATCTAGATAAGCTATATTTGTTATTATGTGAGACGTATCATAATAAGCTTCAAGGCCACTGCGGTATTGCCATGTCACTTCACTCATGTGCTACACTCACACTGACGGGCACATTACACTACGAAGACAAACAAACGTCGGTGCATTCTCGTACAATAGACATAACACACACACACACACACACCTCATGCTACTACAGGGTGTCCGAAAAGTCCCGCACCATAGGGATTTCATTAATTGGGTTGTTTTTGTTTGTTGCAGTACTGAAAAATGTTGACTACTGAAGAGCGGGTAGAGCTTATCCTCCTCTGTGGAAGAGAAAGATTCTCCAATAGAGACGTTGCAGCAGAATTTAATCTGAGGCACCCGGAACGAGAGCGTGTCGCACAACACGGTTGGCAGACTGTTAAGGAAATTCCAGGCTACAGGTAGTGTGGCAGATGCTCCCCGATCTGGACGTCCAAGGACACCAGAAGATGTGGTGGAAGGGGTTTTGGCAAAGGTAGCAGCAAGTCCAAAGAAATCAATTCGCCGAACAAGCTTGGAAGTGGGCGTTCCTCGATCAACAGTCGCGGACATTTTGAAAAAACATAAGTTTCACCCTTACAAGTTACAAGTGTTACACCACATGTCAGATGATGATCCGGATCGGCGTGTGGAAATGTGCGATTGGTTTTTGGCACAGTTGGAAGAGGACACACAGTTTTTATCAAAAGTTATGTTCTCTGACGAAGCTAGCTTTTATGTAAACGGAGAGGTGAACCGACAGAATTTACGTTACTGGTCCGAGAGTAATCCGCACTGGTTTTCCAGCAGTAAGGAACAAGGAGCAGCTCACGTCATGGTGTGGTGTGGTTTGTGGAAAGACCGGATCATTGGCCCTTACTTCTTTGTCGGAACAGTTAACAGTGAAAATTATTTGGAAATGTTAGGAGATTCATTATTGCCTGATTTGGATCTGCTGGGTCCAAGACCAGAATGGTTTATGCAGGATGGTGCCCCCCCCCCATTATGGTACACAAGTTCGTGATTGGCTTGACAAAAACTTCCCACAGTGGATTGGCCGTAGGGGACGAGTGGAATGGGCTCCACGATCTCTGGATTTAAACCCAATGGATTTTGCTGTGTGGGGTTATGTAAAATCCAAAGTTTATGCTGTCAAGATCATGGACATAAACCATCTGCGTGAGCGAATCACAACTGAGTTGCCGTTCTGTAACACCTGGCTTGGTGGCCAACATTCTGCGGAACTTGGGAGATCGTTTACAGTTATGTTTCAACACTTCCGGTAACCATATTGAACACATATTGTAAACCCCTATGGTGCGGGACTTTTCGGACACCCTGTACATCGGTGAGCTACTATGAACAAAGAGAGAAATAAATCCTCTTCTTTCCTCTGTTTTACCTTTGTTTATATAATTTTTGTGTTGTTTTCAATTTTGTAAGTAATTATTTTCTTTATTTTTTATTAATATGACAGTTCTCTTTAAATTTTATTTGTTTTTAAAACAGTCATTTACATTACGTTATTTAATAAAACACTTCATTTTTAAACAAATTTGGTAAAGAAAAATTATACACATTATAATAAAAAATATACACAAAAATTTACGCGTTACAATTATTTTTAAATTCCTTCAATCAGAACTGGATTCACAATCTTCTGAACTTTCTTCCGTCACTGCAAGCACCATACATTCTATAGCAAAATCTCTAGGACAACCTTTCTTGTAGTCGTCCTTTTGAAGCCCTTCGGAATGTCAGACACATTTTCTCCAATCTTCAACCATTACATTAGCTATCGCTTCGTCCATCAGTCTTTCAAGGTTGACCATTTTAAAAGTATTATTTTGATCGGCCACATATCCTTTCATCTGTGCCCACACCAACTCAATTGGGTTTTAATGTGCATGATAAGGTGGAAGGTGTACAACCTCATGACCCATTTCGTATGCTATTTGATCAATTTCATATATTGTCAGCGCATTTTTTATTTTGTTTTTGTTTAGGAACTGAGCCCTCGTATCTTTCATGGAAAACTCAATTTTATGATTTCTCAGCCATTCTTGAATTTCCATTTTTCTCCAGTTTGATTTAGGAGCTTTCTCAGCAAGTGCGGAATGATAACTCGCATTATCCATTACTATGACAGAACTTTCTTCCAGTGCTGCTTCTTCCGAAGCACTCTTTAAAAAGTTCCGAATTCATTTCGTTGTGATAATATGTATTTAATGAAGATTTCTGTGCGTGGAAAATTAATTTGCATTCTTTCACGAAACCTGTTTCAGCTGACCCCGCATGAAGTACAATTAATCTGCCACTTTTTCCGACTGGCTCTTTTAAACCACCCCTTTCCACTGGGTCCTGCCAAATCATTGATTTGCTGTGATTTTGGTTGGTTGCCATGCTCGTCCAAATAAAATATGGGCCTTTATAAACTGTCATTCCGAATTTCATGCATTTTTCTCAGAAAAGTAGGGTGAGCACAAACAATATCTACTCTTCCATTAAAAATTTTCGGCCATCATTACACTTTTTATATTTAAATCCAATCTGTTTCAAAATTCGCTGCACTGATTTCTTGGAGCCCCTAAAATTTATTTGTTCAGCCAACTGCTGTTGGATTTTTCCCAATGTTTGGGTATTCTCCACGTTCATTAAAACTAAAAACACATCTTTGTCGAAGTTGTCCAAATTTGTTATTGTCAGCTTCTTTTTAAAATGCTTCCATGGCATACCAAACTTAGGCTCATTTCCTTCACACTTACTCATGTCTCGCTTTACGCCTCGAACTGTCGATCGACTTACTCTACAAGCTTCAGCAGTCAACTCTTGAACCCTTTTAAAATTCAAATTTTCAACTTTCTTTGGGTTGTCTGTGAGACTCTAAAAAGTTGTAAACATTGGCAATGATGTGTTTTCCTTGCTTCCCTAAGTCCTTTTTACCAGATCTTCCTCTGTTGGATGACATTAGAAGTTTGAGGAGCCTCAACAATTTGTAAATTATTATCATTCATCATGAATAAGCCTGATATAATTATTAAATAACAACAAGAATACAATAACAAAAATAATGAAAAAAAATTTTAAACATGTAATCCTGGAACTACTGAATGTAATATGTACATGGGTAACGTTGAGAAGACAGAGATGGTTAACCTGTAGCAAGTGGAATGACCTGTCAATGGAATGTGAAGTGTTTGCAACAGACCTCCCCTCCCAGCCTTTGCCTATACATAACCAAGTGTAACGTGCAACAGCGTTGTCCGGCAAGGGGTGGTGAAAAGCTGTTACTATTGTGTAACCTCGAAGCTTATTATGGTAAGTCCCGTACTACAGAACTTTTTTAGATAACACACATGAGCATGTGACATTGTCTGTTGCCTTTCATAAACTGAATTTTTATTTCATCCATGTTCACACAAAATGCAGTGGAATGCTGGTCCACACAAAATGCTGGTCCGAACTAATTGGGACCAAGTCCCATTCGGATTGGCTTAAATTCAGATTAACAGAGTTATAGGTTATACAGTACTGTATATTATAAATATAAATTGTAAAACGTGTATAAACAGTACCACATTCGTGCCTACAATCAAAGTACTGTACTACTTTTTGATCTTGCAATCTCTTTTTTATACTATAAAAATACAGTGAATACCAGTTAAATATTGCATTGGCTACTGTTAATTCTGATGCATTATGTGACTCGCTTCAATGAACGACACTGAACAACTATAGACGGCAATTCTACACCGGCAGACATCTTATTTTTGAAGCGCGCTGGTGGAACATCACAGCGCTTGCTGGATTTACAGCTTTGCATTAGAGAAAAATGACTGATTTTGTGCAACACCTTAAGTAGTGTCTAGTTATGTAGTGTGTATTTATTGTAATTTTTGTGTTTTATATACTTTTACTGGCACTAAACTGTAAGTACCAATATGTTTTTCCATTCATTTTATAGATGCTAATTTCTTGATAACGTAATTCAAAACTTTATTTTGCCATATATTTAAAACAATCCAAAGTACTTAGTTTAATAAAAATTTTACTAAAAATGCATTAGTGTGTATTTATCTAAGCTTTTTATGTACAAATTATATTGATATGTTCCAGTTATTTTGTCATATTTTTTTATTTCTTTGTCCAATTTTTAAGCCATTTTTTCAAACTACCGGTTCGGATTAAGCGGGTTTTCGGACTAGCGGGGTTCGAACCTGCGGTGCTCCACTGTATAAAAACTAACAAAAATACAAACTAACATAAAATGACGAGAACTGTACTGACAAAAATGTGCTTTATTTTGGATACACTTGAAAAAAAAAACAATTTTTTAATGAATAAATTAAGACACAAATATAAAATGGGAAAAATAGGTGATTAGATTTAAAAAATGTGACTTTTACAAATGATGGGCAAAAAATGAGATTTTTGAGAACTACCAAAACAAAACTGAGATATTTAACTTCATTTCATCTCCTGGAAACCAAAGAAACAACTTTCAATTTAGTCAAAACCAAACAGTTAAAAATAAAACAGTCTCCCTAGCTGTTTTATAATAAAGTTTTATGCAATTATTTTTGATCGTGCATTGTCAATCAACCTTTAGTGCATTTTAGGTTATGCAGAATTTTTTTAATCGGAACTTAACAAGCATCTACTGTATTCATATTTAAATCACTACTGAGCATGATGCAATATAAACATAAGGCTGACCACAAAATGTAAAATCTAACAACTAGTAACAATTAGACTATGATAGTTATGAAGCCATTTAAGCAAAGGGATATTGTCAACAAAGCCTACATCTGTAGCTTAATGATTATTCATAGCAGTTGATGACAAAGAAACTTTTAATGGTTTCACACAACTAAAAATGTTTGCAGATATGATGAGATATGTGAAATGGGTATGAGATCTGCCGAATGCAAATTTAATATGACCAGAAAACGCTTCGTAGATAGCTGAGTTCAGGCCAATTTGATCTAAAATCAGATTTTCTGACCAACAAGGAGACTCATTAGAATATGTAATTCATGTTTGTAAATTAAGTTATGAAATGAGATCAACACAAACTTGGTATTTTTTTTTAAGTAATTATGCTAGTGCTTTGACAGCATCTGTTATGAAGCGCATCCCAGAAAACTGGCATAAAACAAAAGCTACAAGTTATGACTGGTCGAGACGTTTCCTGTACAAAAATAAGAAATTATAGAAGTTGAAGAATCAAAAAGCATTGGAATGGACAATTGCTTTTAATCATACTACTGTGAAAAAATTTCTTTGGTTAACTTACAAGAAATGTATTCTATCAGCAAATGTGAATCTTAAGACACATTAAGCTTATAATCAACCAACTAAAAACTATAGCAAAGTTGAAAGTTGAGGGCATGGAAATGCGCGAAAACGCTTACGGTCGGAGGGAAAAGGTGATGTGGAGGGAGCCCCTGTGAGAAGAGAATTGTTATCAGCAACAGTGCAGCCAACCTATGAGCATTATTTCTAATAGTAATAAAAAATCGCAACTGTTAAAGTTTGTAAATGTGTCACCATGAATCTCTATCTGCGTGCGTGTGTGTGTGTGCACATGCACGCGCTCAAATTTTGTGTAAAAATAAAATGGAATACAATACTGAAATGAAACAAATTTCATAGATATTGAACATCTCATGTTATAACTTCAACTGTTCGCTTATTTACAGTAAAACGTTTGCCAGCTGGTAAAACATAAATTATCTCAATTTTCATTCATCTGTTTCTTTTACCGGTTGTAACACTTTGATTTTAAAAGATATTCTTTTCCTAAAATTCTGTATTGAAATTATTTGCTTTTTACTTCTAGAAACAGTTTCTTGTTGTCCAGGATTAAAAAGTCTTGCAATTAAATTAATACAAAGAACGCGTTCTTTTATGTAATGATAAACTGGAGAGATAGTCGGGTGTAATTAAGGAGTGGAAGTGTACAGTTTGCAAATTCCATTGCGATAAGAACAGTCAGGGAAGCTGTGGTTTTTTACGTCTCAGCAGTACACAATGACAGAACCAAACAACACTTAGATATATTTATAAAACGTTCTGACATGTAACAGCAACAAATTCCGATAGGTGTACTGTTCCAATTTATTTATTGATTGATTTATTTCACTTTTGTTTGTAAACGTAGATAAATACAATTACAATATTATTATTATTACTATTATTATTTGATTTATGTCGGAAACAATAAACGTATAATTCTTTTTTAAGCCAGCTGTGTGACTGTACACACAGACACACACACGTGCGCAGATAGAGATTAAAACAAATGCAAGACTGAGACAGGACGTAACACAGTAACTAACAATGTACTGGTAACTAAAACATCACACGCAAGTTGGCAATACCTTCACTTGCATACCAGCTGATTCTCCGTTACCCTCCCGCCATTCACAATTTCAAAGTGGACTCATCCATCCATAAATTGGTGTCTGTGTATATGCCCTAACTTTCAATTTGACTGTTCATTAAAACTAAAGAGGACCCTTATTTAGTGGCTACGGCTTTCCCTTTAACACTAGTAAACATTAAAGGTTTTGGAAAGGCTTTAAAAGGCCTAGTACTGTTGCTATGCATCATGATATGATACCACTGGTCAATTTGTAGTGTTGGATTGCAACAAAACTTGACCATTCATCATATAAAGGTCACACTATTATGTTACTCCCATTCAACAAAATCATGCAGTGATCAATCAAATTCAGTCAGCAACAAAGAATACTATGTGCAAATTGGAGCACTGCAAAGCAATATATTGACTGAATATCTGTTTTGATAACAATAATACATCAATACACAATTAGCATTCATTTATTATAACAAACTGATGTTTAGTCAACAAATTTTATCAATAATTTCAAAATTTATTGTTTAATGTTTTCATATTCATACAGTTTAGAGTTATAGAGTATATTCATGTTTTAGTGTTTATACCATTTTTTCTAGTGCCACCTTATATTCAAGCATGTACTAATTAATGTTATTATATGGTTCTGAGTAATGATTTTTGTCGTATAAAGATTACAATAAAAAGTTGGAACGTTGTAGTTTATGAACCAATTTCCATAAAAAATCACTGTCATTTGTTACAAATGTATTTATATAGTGACAAATAGCAAATGTTTTTGTACAAACATCACACTGGAACTTGTTAATACCAAATGTGTTACATTATATTGTGATAAACCACCAGGCTGAATAAAAGTATCCGTACAAACATCACACTGGTATGCCAGCACATATTACTTATGACTTCTCAAACCAGCAGCCCAAGCGAATGGTTCTAACAGTGGTACTTCTTAATGCTAGCAAGTATTAATATGACTTGTCAATCCAACCTGAGTGAATGTTCTTTTATAAATGTCAAACAAATACCTCTTAATGCCAGAATGTATAAATTTATGCAGAAAGATATGGCCTACCATGTTGTTTTTGAATGCAAGCCACACTGGTTCTCCTTAATGGTCACCATATAATAATTTATGTTGTGACAAACCACTAGCTTGTATAAATGTTTTTGTACAAACGTCACAGAGCTACTTTTAATAATGCCAGCATGTATTAATTTATGACGTGTCTAACTACTACTGTGAGTAAATGTTTTTGCACAAACGTCAAATTGGTACTTCTTAATGCCAGTATGATGTGACAAATAGACTGCTTCAGTAACTTTTTTTGCACAAATGTCACACTGGTACTTCATTATGCCAGAATGTATTTAATCTATGTTGTGACAAACCAATAGCAGAAACACATGTTTTTGCACAAGTGTCATATTGGCGCTTCTTAATGACAGCATGTAATTCTTTGAGTTTTCAACTAACCATCCCCAGCGAATGTTTTTGCACAAACATCACACGGTAGTTATTAATGCCAGCATGTATAAATTTATGATTAGACAAACTGACTGCTTGAGTAAATTTGTTCTGCACAAATGTCACACTGGTACTTCTGAATGCCAGAATGTATTACTTTACGATGTGTCAAATTACTACCACAAGTAATGTACGTACATACGTCACAATGGTACTTCCTAATGCCAGTATGTATTAATCTGTTTTGACAAAACACTAGCAGAAATAAATGTATTTGTACAAATGTCACATTGGTGCTTTTTAGTCACAGCATGTAATTCTTTGAGGTTTCAAATAATAAGCCTGAGTGAACGTTTTTGCACAAATGTCACACTGGTAGTTCTTAATGCCAGTATGTTTTTAATCTATGTAGTGATAAACCCACAGCAGAAAAACATGTTTTTGCACAAACATCACACTGGTAGTTCTTACCACCAGCATGCATTAATTTGTGTTTTGACAAACTGACTGCTTGAGTAAATTTTTTTGTACAAATGTCACACTGGTACTTCTGAATGCCAGAATGTATTACTTTATGACGTCTCAAACCAGTCCCTCGAGTAAACGTTTTTGCACAAATGTCACACTGGTACTTCTGAATGCCAGAATGTATTACTTTATGACGTCTCAAACTACTCCCGAGAGTAAATGTTTTTGCACATACGTCACACTGGTACTTTTTAATGTTACCATGTAATTCTTTATGAGTTTTCAAATTAGCACACCGAGTGAATGTTTTTGCACAAATGTCACACTGGTTTTTGTTAATGCCAGAATGTATTACTTTATGACGTGTCAAAGCACCAGCTCGAGTAAACGTATCTGAATGAATATCATGCTGGTATTTGTTTTTTTTATGAACTGGTGTGCAATGCTTTAGTGATGGAGGTGAAAGTGATGAAACGGATTGATTCTGTACTGAATGTTTTGTATGTTGTTCACACATCTGAGCAGAATTCACTTCTTCACGCATTGTTGTCAGTGTCTGTAACTGGAACAAATGAGAACAGAATTGTAAATAGTAAATAACTGATTATTAATAAATGAGAAAAATAAATTTAAAAACATAATCAATCTACAAACCTCCTTTCAATCATGCTTGTAAAAATTAACTTTACCGATGTATCACACATAAATACAGTAGATAACTTTATTTACTGTATCTACTACTATAAAAATATAGCATATAATGCACACTTTTATTCCCAGATTTTTTCCTAAAAACGTGGGTGTGCATAATATATGAATAACATAATTTACACGCTAAATTGCAGATCTGCATGTGTGTCACAAGATTATGTACGGCAGAGATGGCAACATCACTCAAAACTGGCAGGCTCAAGTGTAGTAATAGTAAAATGAAAGTTACCGATAATTTGGTTCACAGTTCTCACCCTTTCTCCACCAGTTATTTGATCATGTTGTAGATTTATAACAGTACTCTGTTGTAGCATTCTGTTACCATATTTGTTTGTTGTCATTAGTCTGTTGTTTCAACAGTATTTCATTACCAGTACTGTGTGTGTTTGAAGAATCTGATCATGAATTCATGAGTAGAACTTCTCGCTCATACTATATGGCTCAGTTTTTGCTTATCCATAACAAATTTGCAATAGAAAATTGTATTCGTGCCGCATTGTGTAACTTTGATGAAATGGTATCACATGTTCAGGAGTGAAAAATACAAAAAGAAAAGGTAATTGTTATTACTTGTTATTGGCGTTTTGTTCAGGGTAAAAAAGGTATTCTATAAGTAGACACGCACCTAGTTGAGTTTATAAAAGAAAAAAAATTGGGTTTTCACCATTACCACTGAAATAGCAGAGATTCAAGCTAGGAAATTCGCTTAACTCTTGAAATAGACAGTACATAATTTCGTGCCAGTCTTGGTTGGTGTACATGGTTCCTTCATAGTCTTTCGATTCAAAGAACTACTCTGCCTCAACGTTTATCTCAATAGTACGAAAATAAAATTTTTGAGTTTCATTGATGCATTGTACAAATAAATGACAATAAACAATGTCAATCTTTCTCAAATTGGGAATGCAGACAGAAGGTGTTTTGCCTAATATCAGTGGCCAATAGTAGTAATGAAAAAGATGAAAAATCTGTGCCAGTCAGATCAACAGAGCACAAGGTGGACAGTTATGCTATAGACTACAGCCAATGGGCACAAGTTATTTCCACAAGTGGTTCTGAAGTGAAAAAATTTGTCTAGAGAAGAATTTCCATGGGGTGTAATCGTTTGCGTTCAGGAGAAAGGGTGGATGGAAGGAAAGCTTGTTTTAGACTCGATTGATACAGTTTAGAACTAAAGGCCAGGCGCCCTCACAAAGAATAAAAACTTGATAGTTTTGGACAGCTACAAAGCGCATCTGATGGACAAAGTAAAAGCAAAGCTTCAAGAAACAAAAACAGTTTTGGCAGTGATTCCTGGTGGATTAACATTTGTAATTCAGCCTTTAGATGTATGTGTTAATGAACCTTTTAAGGGCAATATTAGAGAACTTTATACAAAATGGGTGTGCGATGGTGACCATATATACACATCTGGAAAATTTTAAGACATCTTGTTTCTTTGTACATCAAAAGAATCAGAAAATGATGGTAATACCGTCTTCTTCAGAAACAGATGAAGAAAGTTAATAAATGGAAGTGTTATGTGCTAGTGGAAAACTAAAAACATAACAAACTAGACAAAAACAAGATTTGTGCAAATTTTACATTTTTAAAAATTGTGTATGACTTAATAATTCCGTTTTGCTTTTACAAATAAATAGGCACTTATTTATGACGAGTTCCCTTTGGTTGGCATGACGAGCTAACAGCTTTGGTGAAACACCTTCAAACTGCCACGCACCCGTCCGGTAAGCTGGTTGTAAGCTGCCTTATTGGCTGGATCACAAGACCTTTATCAATGTTTCTGGAAGTAGTTTCTCTCATGTGCGAGAAGAGATACTTCCTTTGTGACACGTGTAGTTAGGCATGAGACTGACTCGCATATGAGAAGACTCGTCTACCACTAAAATGACTGCTTCGTCAACTAGGTGGACGGTTTGAGTGGGCTAGCTGGCGGCAGTTGACGGCAAAGTGCCCAATCGACCTCAATCTTGTTGGGTAGCAATGTGGACCAAGATTGGGTTGTAGCCAGA
Source organism: Magicicada septendecula (assembly GCA_034769895.1). NCBI lineage: Eukaryota > Metazoa > Arthropoda > Insecta > Hemiptera > Cicadidae > Magicicada > Magicicada septendecula. The sequence goes on from CM068368.1 coordinate 342,716,847, forward strand.
TATCAGCTCCGTACGCCAGGAACACCAGAAGACTGGAATGCTTGGGACCAACACCGGCCACTAGCGAGAGATTTCTTTTACAGACACAGTTCATAGAAGACCAAATACTATGAACACCAAGCCCTAAGAAGGGGGAGACCTTCAGGTTTCTTAAGTGAAGAAGTATAATTTTCTCAACGTAATAAAAAAAAGTAAACTACAAAACACCATAACAAAATGCATACCATTTTAAAGCAGAAGACATGTTCTTTAATGCACTGTTTACAGAATGGATGTAAGTGAAGAGACAATTTTTTTAATTAGCCCTCAAACTTTTACAAAAATGCTCTGGACACAGTAGCATGTAGAGACCGTAAGCAGGCAGGTCTGAATGTGTTAATACCAGCTGTTGGCATGGTGTTTACAGTTTGGACATTATTTTTATTATTTAGTTACAGTTGTTTGTGCAGTAATACATGCTAATTGTTTTATTTTGAATTCCACTTAAATAAAGATGAGTTAAGGAGTAAATCTTAGTCAGAGAAATAAAAAAAAGGAGGAAGAGAGGTGAGAGTTGTTTTAAAGATGAAGCAAAGGAAAGAAGAAGCCTACTGTCGGTGTAGAAACTATGTGCACTCAAGTTTGAACCTTAATTCCAAGTTAATATGGTAACATTAATCTTAAATCAAATTACACCAATTTCTAGGTCATTTCCTTGTGTGTTGGATGGTGGTAATCAATAATTTTTTTGTCAGAGCTGCGTTGGTCAGAATAAAAAAAAGTGAGTTTTTTTTTACCTATTCTGGAGACTAAAGTTTGGAAACTTTAAAACAAAAGTACATAAAAATATTTCCAAATGCAATGAAATATGGACAGGTGATAGAATGAATGTCATCTGTGAAATTTAATAAAAAAACGTGTTATCAATTTTGTAAAACATCTTTTTCTCATTACCGAATAATCGGAATAAATTACACTCATTTTAAAGGTCATAAGTTTTCTTTACCAATCAGTTACTTTCACTGCCTCTGCGTTCCCATATTGTTATAAAACCATTTTACTGTTGTTATACATATTGCCACTTGCACCTCCAATGGCAGCTTTCAAAATGATTTTTGTTTTTCTTCTTTTGGTTTTTTGTAAGCTTATTATTATTATTTTATGTTATACATTATATACAGTGATTTCCTGGTGTTATTCATTTGTCATAATTGGACATGCCATCATGAAGTTCCATATCCTCTAAATCACTTTCGGAATCGGAACTCTGAAGATTAACAATGACAGGTGAATTTATGGAATTTCTTCAGAAAGGTGGTCTTTTGCCCAGTAATATTCTTTGATTTTTTGAACGTGCTATATGCACATTTTCCATAAGTCAGGTGTCACACTATGCAGTGTTTCTTCACAAAGATACCTGACCACTTCCTCACTATTTCTTTTTTCTTCTTCATTGGAGCAATTCACTTTGACTATTTTATTTTTTATGTAGACACAAATCAGCTCTATTGCATTCAACTCGTAATACGCACTGGCAGCCATATCATTTCTACATCTTGTCATAATTTTTCAGTAATGAGGTCTTTTTTTTTGTAGAGTTCCAAAATAAGGCTTGGCATAGTTAATTAACTTCCTTTTGTAAGCAAACCTGGTAGTATCAGGAGGTAACGGGATGTACCTTTTCTGTAACCATTATGATGTCAGTCTTCAATCAAGACATTGTTAGATTTCTGGTTTCTGGGTTCAGCATCGTGTGATAAGGCACCTGATCAATCACAACTGCAGACTTTGGTGGGAGGAGGGTCAGAACCTTTCTGAATCATTCCTCGAAGCGTCTAGCATTCATCTCCTGGTGATTGTCTCCAGTCCACTTCTTTCCTATGAAACACAATTCATCTCCTTCAAGAAATCCTTCACTGCCTGTGTGCAAAATAATGACATACTTTCCAGCTAGAGACGGAGTTTTAATTAATTAATTTGGCAATTAATTCTATAAGTTACCATACGAGTATAAAATCAAGTTATGTAATGTTTTTACACCTGTGGGAACAATGTCAAGGAAAACACATTTAATGGGTCTGATTATTGTCCATTCTGTGAAGAGAAGGCGTCAGAACATAAACACAAAGTATTTGTGTATTTGCTCTTTCAAAGAGCTCTATAAAAAATCACTTGTTTACTACTGGTACCATTTTAATATTTTCATACAAAAATTTCCCAGCTTACCATTTCATCCACCTAGAAGTGGCACTTGCAATACATGTGACTTGTTACACACTTCAATGAGAAGTAGCACAGGTTATATTCGGGACCAAGACAAAAATTGAACTTCATCATAGAAAAGCTGAAAAGACAAGATAACAAATGAAAGTTGACCATGCAGTGGTATAATACTTTAACCCATAGAAAAATGTATTTTAAGACAGCTCTCGTGTTATAATCTGGATATTCGTGTAGGGGATAATAACAACGCATTTTTCACACTATGGCATGAACAATGAGCAGAAGGGGGGCAATGAAATTGCTTCATGTTTGCTTAAGGCAATCAAATCCAAAATAACACAAAAGAGGAATTTGACTGAAGTGACAACTGCAGTGGTCAGAATAAAAAACTTGTATCTTTGGTTGTATCTCACAGCTAAGGGATTACTTGATGAAGTGTACCACAAATTTTTTTGTGGTGGGACATTCATAGAGCTGTCACTGAGAGTTAACAAAACTTGAAAAAACAGAAGAGAAAAGCAAGATGCGAAGTGCCACAGGATTTAGTTCAAGTAATGCGGTGGAAAAGAAACTATATAAAAAAGTAATGTAGCTACTACAGAAGAAACCTTTCTTCGTGACGCTGATGCAAGATAACAAATTTCATAATTTAAAACAAGCTTGTAAAAAACTTTAAAAACAAAAAACTTGAGATCACGGGATATCACGAAGATCCAGTGTGTAATGGTACATAAGTCCGTATAGGAATTTGTAGGTACAGGAAAATATAATTTTATTGTAATCCAATGTATTAAATGACATGAGGTTAAAATTTCCAATATATATCATACTACGCAGTTTGCCACGACAAGAGTTGACGCCAAGGTCACTGGCGTACGTGCCGAATGACAGCTATTCAGACAAAACAATAACCGAACACTGCTAAAACGTCATAAAAAGTATGAAAGACGTAATAACTGAGATGTTAAACAATGCCGTCATCAGCCGAGAACAATAGGTTGATGACGAATTATCCCTTCCACCTGACGAATATACACCAAGATGTCTGTCTCAGTCGACTAAACACCGTTCGTGCGATAGCACGTTATAAAATCTTCTGGCCATTAATTGGCAGTAGAAGTCTTTAAAAATGAAAAAGCAAAAATGTAATTAAAGTGAGTGTTTTGAAATCAGTTATATACTAACAGAATAAAAATGTAAATTAACGTCAGTGGTAAAAGAACAGGAACAGTTAACGTTCGGCCGAACACCTGCAGGACAATGTGGAACATCTGACGAGAGCTTCGATCATCAAAAATCAGGGAAGTCGAAATTCAAATCAATACCTCTTCTTTTCTATTTTGAGCTTAAAATTAATATGTAATCAAATGTACCTGTAAAATAACTTGGGGCAAGCATGTGTGTGTGTGTGTGTGCCGGCATATATCTAAAGAGTCACGGGCGTTGGTTTGTGTTACGTGACCAGATAACGTGACAAGTTTAAACTGCAGCAAGTTTTCTAACTTCATTAAATATGAAATCAGAGTAGCTGGAAATAATACAAATGTAATTGAGATGACGTACAGTTAATACGGCGGAAGTACGTCACTGCCATTTTGTTAAGTATTTGATGAAGACTCCATTTTGTTTTTTTTTGTATTTGCTAAAAACTGAAATATCAAGAGTATTAAAACACAAGTCTTTCAAATCTAATGTCATCAGAGTTCATTATTTTCAAATACCCCTACTGTTTCTCCTCTGCTCGCTTGACAACGACTCTGGACCAAAATGAGAAAAAGTTATGTTGGCAACACATGCTGTATGCCAATATAAATAGTGTGAGGAAGGTAGTGAGTTTCAAAAGGTAAGTCACTGTTAAAATATAAAAAATCATAAAGAAGTTTATTAACAAATGGCGCCCGAACTGGGACTTTATATAAAATTTTATTTATATAAACAAGCCTGCAAGAGAGACAGGATGGGTATGGAAATACAGTAATCCCTCGCCAACCGCGGGTTCTCCAACCGCGGAATTCATTTATACGCGGTTTTATAAATGCGCAGTAGTTTCCAACCGCGGGGCTGAAATTCGCTTATACGCGGTTTGTAGCAGCATCCGCTAGGCAGCGCTTCGTGCACACATATCCCTTCAAATCGTATTGAAGTCAGTCAGTCGCGCGTTGCTCTTCTGCCATGACGTATTGCGTGTTCTTTAGTTTTTAGTGTGCGTTGTTCTTATTATCTAAGTGTTAATTTACTCTTTTATAAACTATCCTTTCGTCATAATGTGTTCCAAACGTTCGGAAAACATAATTGGCGGTGATAAGCTAGCCAAAAGGGCTAGGAATGTACTTTCGCTGGAGAAAAAGCTCGATGTTTTGAACAGGTTAGGGCGCGACGAGAGCGCTGCATCTGTGGCCAGGTTAATGGCTGTCAATGAGTCAACTATAAGAACAATAATGTAAAATCTTTACAGAGCTATTTCCATTGTGTTCCAAAGATTTCATTACCATTTGCATTGGTACGCAGTTGTTACCGATTTCAAAACGGGGTCTCTTTCTGATCATCGTCAACAAACACAGTAAGAATTTTTCAGTGATACGATACATTTAAATTTTTCTATCAAAATTTAATTTTACGATCTTAAATGGATTCTGTCAGAAAGTATCCGCATTTAAACAATGATTTGCAATTACCACATCATGAGCTCTCTTCCCATGATCTTCGATATCGCTTTGATCTGCACCAACCATTGTTTTTCCCTCTTTAAAAATTCTTAAACTAATCGTTCGCCTCATGCAGGCTTCCGCGTATGCTTAATTGAAAACCAGAATGTCTCAGAAAAGTTTTAACCTAGTTTTGCTGCAAAATTTCATATGCACACGTTCTCGCGGTCTTTCTTAATCGCTTTGTCACTAATCCGCCGGCCAGCGTGTGCAGCGGTATATCACTCAATGTGATATACCTCAAAGACTACTGCTAATAGCGGAACACAATAAGTGGCAGTTTGTTGTCAAAAACTATCGCTAAGTGCGCGCAAAGTCCTGGCGCGTCGTTTGTGCGGGTTGATGTTTTACTCAAAACGTTTGGTCTTTTTATGAACACACCTCGTATAATTAAGAGTTGTACAGTATTTTATATTTCTGGCTTTGTTTCAGATTCCCCTAACCTTACTTTTCCCATATAAAGTTAACTTCACCAACCGCGGATTCACTAACCGCGATGTTTTGTAGGAACCTAACCCCCGCGGTTGGCGAGGGAATACTGTAATGTACAACGTAACACGTAAGCAATAGGTTATACTATGATTGTTAGGTTATGTTGTTATGTTAGATGTATATAGAGCAACAGTTTGCAGGAAATATATTTAAAATAATAAAAAATGGCAAACAATAACGAAAATATCAGCCTCACTGACGTTATAAATGAAAGCCAAATAAGCGTGACTGAGTCGCAAATCATGAGTGAAGGAATTCACTCAACGCCAGTCACGATTAAAAGGGCTGAAGGGTAATGAACTAATGAAAATGATGCAAATGCTTTTTAATGCACAGAATGTAAAGTTTGATAAATTTGATGAGAAATTCAATGCACAGAGTGCAAAGTTTGATAATTTTGATGAGAAATTCAATGAACAGAGTGTGAAATTTAATGAAAAGTTTGATGAAGTGAAAAACGAAATCAAAAAACAAAATTTTAATTTCGATAAACAGATTAACGAATTAAATACACATTTTGAAAATATGAAAGAAAAAATAGTACCATCAGTTAGCGAGGTGTTTGATAGGCAAATAAACAGAGTAAATAACATAATTGATAACTTTACAAAGAAGGATGTTAATTACAATTCTGAGAGTAAAATGGAGGTAGAGAATAGTAGAGAAACAAAAAATTAAATTAAATGAAAATAAAAACGACAAGGTAAGTAGGGGTGAGAATTATGAGAATATAAATAAAAATATGGTGTTAGAGAGTAAGGTTTTGAATATTGGGAATACTGATAAAGTTTTAGAGGAGGTAAAATGTAATAATGGAATGTTAGTGTGTGTTGATGAGTCAGAGAGAAAGTGGAGAAAGAGTATACAGGTAGAGGGGTTGCAGGGGGTAAATTTTTCCCGTGATGTTGTAGTTGGGGGTGAAGAAAAGGCTTCACGAGCGTATTTGGAAGACACATGGTCTGCAAATAGCCGTCCCTGGATTTTTTGTGCACCTGATAGGTGGTGCAGCAATAAAGTTGGAGTGTCCCCTGCATATATTGAGAGAGAGAGAGAGAGAGAGAGAGAGAGAGAGAGAGAGAGAGAGAGAGAGAGAGAGAGAGAGAGAGAGAGAGTGTGACTTGGTGTTATGGTGAGAGATATTTAGAGAGAGAGAGAGTTGTGGGTAGATAGAGAGATAAAATTATTTAAGGTGAATAGAAATTATACAGAATTGGTGGAAAGGTTAGGAGTAGAGATGGTGCATTATTATAGTGAAATTTTACCTGACGTTGAAGCAGATATAGTAGCAGAAGTAGATGATAATGTTGACGAATTATTAACTTACCTGATTGTAACAGACAATACTAAAGGCGACAGGACCATACCCGATCGTGACAAATTATATGATATGGTAATATGGAATGATCATATTAATTATGAGGATATGGTGGAAGAATATGACAATATAAATAATTATTACATTGATAATAATAATATAATGTATTCGATAATAAATGACTTGTATAGACCTAAGATTAGATGGTTATTTGATGATGGTGGATAATTATTTTATTGTTATGAACATTTAATTATGTGAACAGTGTGGTTTTGAAATGGATTGTCTTATGAAACGAGTTGTGGTCAATGATAACAAAGAATAAGTTGGATTGTATATTCTTTTGTGTGTTAATGTCAAGGTATTTGTGTATTACATTATGTTGTGTATTATATGTATTTTTATGTAAACCATGTAGGTAATAGGTAAGAATTTATTTAATAATAAAGTATAACATTTTTTTGACTAAATAAATAATGAGAATAATTGTGAAGTCTAAGGTAATTAAAGTAACTTTGTGTTGTAAAATTGATTGAATTATATAATGGAGATAAATTAATTAATTAATTTAAAATGTTGTATAAAAAAGATTTGAAAATGAAGTTAAATGATTTTATGAGATTTAGATTATCTAAAGAATAGTAAATGATTAAACAGATAATATGTTTGGATATGGACTTACATTGTTATTAAGAGTTAATTGATGATTTTCTAAGGTAATTGTCAAAGATCATAGTAAGGTAAAATGTTATAAAGATGGAGTTTGGGTAATAATGAGTATTTAAATAAGGCATTTGAGTCAGTCAAAGTTAACTTTAAATGGGAATTAGAATGAATAAGAATTTTGGGAATAAAAGTAAATAATACAGAAACAGGGTAACAATAGGAACACAGTAGGTAGTGCTTATAGGTAGAAAGAGAGGGTAATATAATTAGAGAGTAAATAGTTGCTGGTGATATTTTGTGGTATGGGTGAGGGGGTAAGGAGTGATCAACGTGCGTCGTTGGGCAGGTAATTGCGAAGGGTCGAGGAGTGCTTGCCGAGATTATGGGAAGGGCAAGAAAGTATGAATGGAATTGCCAAGGTCGGAAACACACATCCTAGTTACAAAGAGGGTATTAGATATTTGATTATAAAAGAGGAGAATGGTATAAGTGGAATTAGTGCTGAAGGGGGTTAATGGTGAGAGTTTGGTGTCACCCTATGTAATTCTGTTAGTGATTGTTAGTAGGAAGAAAGGGAGTAAGATGATAGATATAAATGCCAATTCAATAAATCAAATTATAGTGCATACAGGAGTCACCCAAAATAATTAATGATCAAAATGTAAAATGTTAAATAGAGAATTCATAGTAGAAAGGTAATAAGAAATGAAATGTGATGTAACATGAATGTTAATAAATAATAAATTTGAATTTTTATAGGATTAAATGGTACAATAATAAATAATTAAGAGTATAAATATAAGAGTTAATAAAAGTTTAATTGAAATTCAAATGTAATGTTCAAAGTAAATGTTTTATTATGTTATATTATGTTGTATGGTCATAGTGTGTGTGGTAAGGAGGTTACTACAGGGGTAGTAACGTTAAATGAATATCAAATATTAAGTAGATGACATTAATACTGGTGTTGAGCATAAAAATAATTATGATTTCGCTTTGAAGAAGTATTAGTATCAGGAAAACTGATCAGTGAAGTTTAAATAGCTAGATTGTTTCCATAATGAATTTGTGTTTGAATTTTATATTAGATATATAGATAAATTGCGTTGATTTTGTTAAACTTAACGAATTATTTTATGTGTTATTATCTTAGGGTAAGAGAATATTTCTTCTTGTGTTGAAAAGAGTTAAATATTATTGACGGGAGTCAAAATTTGATAAGATGTAAGAAGTCAAAAGAGAAAGAGACCTCTATCATAATTCTTGTTTTATATATGTATTAAAGATGTTAGAAATTAAGTAAAACCAATGCCCATTAACACAAACCAATGCAGCTAAGGGGAGACAGATCAGTTGGGGATATGGCATTATACAAGGCAACTATTTGATTTTTGTATTCGATGTTTCAGAGTTTGGTGATGCTGTGACGGCGGTCCTGAGCTGGCCAGCGCGTCAGAGCAGGAACGTCAAGTGCCTGAGTGGCCTTGCGGTGTTGGGATCTCGAAAGAGAAGTCCAGTAAGGTCATGCAGGTACTGTCATGATCACTGGACCAAGGGTAAGTTAACAATATTTCTTTTATATAAACACTACAGGGGGTTGTGGTGACATATCCGGACTGATCCCATTAGGAAGTATGAATGAGTCAATGAGATTTTTTATGCTTCGGCATAAAACCACTCATTGAGGGGGTTTTGTAATGGTACATAAGTCCGTATAGGAATTTGTAGGTACAGGAAAATATAATTTTATTGTAATCCAATGTATTAAATGACATGAGGTTAAAATTTCCAATATATATCATACTACACAGTTTGCCACGATGAGTTGACGCCAAGGTCACTGGTGTACGTGCCGAATGACAGCTATTCAGACAAAACAATAACCGAACACTGCTAAAACGTCATAAAACGTACGAAAGACGTAATAACTGAGATGTAAAACAATGCCGTCATCAGCCGAGAACAACAGGTTGATGACGAATTATCCCTTCCACCTGACGAATATACACCAAGATGTCTGTCTCAGTCGACAAAACACCGTTCGTGCGAGAGCACGTTATAAAATCTGCTGGCCATCAATTGCCAGTAGAAGTCTTTAAAAGTGAAAAAGCAAAAATGTAATTAAAGTGAGTGTTTTGAAATCAGTTATATACTAACAGAATAAAAATATAAATTAACGTCAGTGGTAAAAGAACAGGAACAGTTAACGTTCGGCCGAACACCTGCAGGACAATGTGGAACGTCTGACGAGAGCTTCGATCATCAAAAATCAGGGAAGTCGAAATTCAAACCAATACCTTTTTTTCTTTTTTGAGCTCAAAATTAATATGTAATCAAATGTACCTGTGTAATAACTTGGGGCAAGCATGTGTGTTTGTTTAAACATATTTAAAGCGGTCCAGGCCACTGTATGATAATTATATATAATTTATATATATTTTGGTTCCAAATACAAATTACGCTCGACGTCACTGGACGGAAATTAAGGTAAATTATATATAATGTGTGTTTGTGCCGGCATATATCTAAAGAGTCACGGGTGTTGGTTTGTGTTACGTGACCAGATAACGTGACAAGTCTAAACTGCAGTAAGTTTTCTAACTTCATTAAATATGAAATTAGAGTAGCTGGAAATAATACAAATGTAATTGAGATGACGTACAGTTAATACAGCAGAAGTACGTCGCCGCCATTTTGTTAAGTATTTGATGAAGACTCCATTTTTTTTTTGTATTTGCTAAAAATTGAAATATCAAGAGTATTAAAACACAAGTCTTTCAAATCTAATGTCATCAGAGTTCATTATTTTCAAATACCCCTACTGTTTCTCCTCTGCTCGCTTGACAACGACCCTGGACCATAATGAGAAAAAGTTATGTTGGCAACACGTGCTGTACGCCAATATAAATAGTGTGAGGAAGGTAGTGAGTTTCAAAAGGTAAGTCACTGTTAAAATATAAAAAATCATAAAGAAGTTTATTAACAAGTGGTTGTGTTAACAAAAAATAATTTTGAAGAGGTTTTAAACAAAACATTTACTGAGGCTGATGATTTTCACAGTATCAACATTTTGAAAAAAGATGTCAACAAGAAAACTTTTCTTGAAACGATGAAACCTCTTACCTGTGGAAACAGACTGTCAGCTGGGAAGAAAGTGGACCTTCAATGGATTTGTACTTAAAGGAAGAAAACAGACAGTTTATCATAGATATTTTATAACAACAGCTCTCCTACTTTGCTCACAGCATACTGTTACACCTCATTTTAGTGTAACTATTAATGTTGACGTAGCCCATTTTTCATATACAGATTTTAGAGCTTAGCCCTGTTTCATTTACAAATTTTTCTTTAATAATTTAAAAATTAAATAATTAGTTCCTACTTAAAAATTAAATAAAAATGTTCAAATAGAAAATAATATTTAATTTTGCAATATTAATACATCTTGTCATATATCTTTGTTTAATGAAGAAATTTGTGTTAGTGGTTGAAATCACAAGCAGAATGATCACTGTTGCACACCACTATATAAAAATTATCCTGATTAGCGCTTTCAAGCTTCACAGCTCATCGTCAGATCGGAACAGACAGAAATTATGTGGGGTGGGGTGAGAGGGGTGAAGGGTTTGTTTTCACATAATTTCTGTCCGTTCCGATCTGACGATGAGCTGTGAAGCTTGAAAGCGCTAATCGGGATAATTTTTACATAGTGGTGTGCAACAGTGATCATTCTGCTTGATATATCTTTGTGTTTGTACTTTAATAAAAAATGTTCTGTGAACAAAGAAAAACATTATTTTCCTATACTTATACAAATACAGTATTTAAAATTTCTCTACACTTTTATTTTTTATTTTGGGGGTGACTGCACCACCAAAGATAACCTCTAAAAGCATTGTATGGTGCAAAGTATTGAAAACATTGCATTATGTAATTGGCTAATTGGGCTGTCTTTTTTTTTACAAAGTGGGTCTTTTTTTGATAAAAGTTATGATAATTTTAAAAATCAATGTGATATTCCAAATTGCAGTCAGAGTAAATGACAATAGAAATACCCATCTGAAATTGTAATCAAAGAATCTAAAATTTGAGAATAATAAAAGTATGGAATTAAGAGTGTAATGATACTAATAACAAGGCCCCAATATGGTCACATACCTAAATGGCTTGGGTATTGGGTAAAGATTCCTAAAAAGCCCAAAAGCCCTTGTGTCGCCACCACATTTTTACAGGCGGAGTGTGGAAACCGCAACATTGACCCCACGAAATCAGCTTAAAAATAGCACACTTTCCCTTAATAGAAGTTCCAATTCATGAGACGAACTGGCTGAACGCTGGTTAGGTTAGATTGAGGTGACGTACAAATAACTTAACACGTATACATTGCTATTGTAATAAATTCCTTTATTCATGTGATTTGAACTGTATTTGCTGACAATTGTTAGTATTTAATTCAGTCACACCCCATCTATATATAATATATTCAACTGTATTACCAATCAACAATATCAACAATTCGATTTTACATATTGTTATATATATATATATAATATTTAATTTTTATAATGAATTTACCTCAAGATATTTCTTTCCTTATAGGAAAGAAATATCTTAAGGTAAATTCATTATAAAAATTAAATATAATATATACATCAAGAAACGGACTGTAGCAAAAAGTGTTTGTTTGTATGTATGTGTATATATATATACATATATATATATTATATATATACATATATATATATATTACTTTAATATTTATAACTAAATTTACCTCAAGATATACTTTTTTCCTATTAGGAACATGTTTCGAGAGTTCCTGTACTCTCATCTTCAGCCTTCGCCATCTTGTTTCTGGTGAAGTATTTGTGTGTTGGCTTCTGGATGTTATTAAGGTAGTTTGTTGGTCTTTGGTCTTTTAAAGTTGCATTATTGTGTGTGGTTGTGGTATCTGTTTTTGTATTTTGTGTATTTTCGATGTTGAGTGCTTTGAATATTGTGTCATGTTTTGTATTGATTTGTATTTGTTCTGGTATTAGTTTGTTTTGTGTTTTATGTTTGTAAATCTGTAAAATTTCCCAAATGTTCATTATGGTGCCTTTGTGTGGTATATGTTTTATTAGTGTTATATTGGTTATGTCTGGGAATTCATGTCCTGTGTTTATTGCATGTGTGGCTAAATTGGATTTATATATATATTTGGTTTTTTGTATGCATTTACGTGTTCGAAATAACGTTTTTTCAGCTGTTTTTTTGTTTGTCCTATATAACATTTATTGCAATCTTGGCATTCAATTTTGTATATACCGTTGGTTGTTGTATTATCTTTGTTGTGTGAGTTATTTAGATTTTGTAATTTATTTTTATTAGTTTTGTATGCTATTTTTATATCTGTGTTTTTAAATAGTTTTGTTAGTTTTGTCATTTTATTATTTATATATGTGAATGTGGCCCATTTGTTGTTGTTGTTGTTATTTATGTGTTGTTCAGTTTGATTAATTCTTAATTGTTCAGTTTTTATTTTGTATTTGATTTTATTTTCTATTTTGATCATAGTATTTTTATTGTATCCATTTGCATAACCAATTTGGTATATTATATTTCTTTCTTTGTCAGTTTCTTGTTTGTTTAGGGGTATTTTGTACATTCTGTTAAAAACTGAACAATTAAGAATTAATCAAACTGAACAACACATAAATAACAACAACAACAAAAAATGGGCCACATTCACATATATAAATAATAAAATGACAAAACTAACAAAACTATTTAAAAACACAGATATAAAAATAGCATACAAAACTAATAAAAATAAATTACAAAATCTAAATAACTCACACAACAACCAACGGTATATGCAAAATTGAATGCCAAGATTGCAATAAATGTTATATAGGACAAACAAAAAAACAGCTGAAGAAACGTTATTTCGAACACCTAAATGCATACAAAAAACCAAATATATATAAATCCAATTTAGCCACACATGCAATAAACACAGGACATGAATTCCCAGACATAACCAATGTAACACTAATAAAACATATACCACACAAAGGCACCATAATGAACATTTGGGAAAATTTACAGATTTACAAACATAAAACACAAAACAAACTAATACCAGAACAAATACAAATCAATACAAAACATGACACAATATCCAAAGCACTCAACATCGAAAATACACAAAATACAAAAACAGATACCACAACCACACACAATAATGCAACTTTAAAAGACCAAAGACCAACAAACTACCTTAATAACATCCAGAAGCCAACACACAAATACTTCACCAGAAACAAGATGGCGAAGGCTGAAGATGAGAGTACAGGAACTCTCGAAACATGTTCCTAATAGGAAAAAAGTATATCTTGAGGTAAATTTAGTTATAAATATTAAAGTATTATATACATCAAGAAACGGACTGTAGCAGAAAGTGATTGAAATATATATATTGTAATATCACCCTGAGTATACCTTTTGTGTACGTTGTTTGCCCCAAGTTGTTGGTGCCAATTTTGTAAGTAGACCTTTTATGTTAAAATAAATACTCAAACTCCTTATTTGTTCTTGTTTAAAATTCAATATTATTTTTATTTACTCTTTTTGAAACTCATTTTTGAAATCTCAATCTCAGGGTCAATGTATAAGTAATGTCAAAGTATAGTAAAAATCGTAAACATATCATAAAAAAACATAATATTTATAAATAATGTTTGGTAATTAGGTGGTGTTGATGTATGTTGTGTAGGAGTGGGTTCTTTGGATCATACAAAAGAACAAATGAACAATTGAAAAAGGAACTCTTAATACTAATAATTATTTATGTACAAATATAATTCACTATTATAAAGTTTTTATTGTTTTGTGATAGTATATTGCTGTGACTCGATCTTGAAATGTTAAAATGTTTTCAAATATCTTGGTTGATTATTGGAGATACCTCACCAATCTGGGAGTTTTCTTTTCGAGCTTGTTTCTTGATCCTTCGCTCCTGGACTTTTTTTGTACCATCGATTAAAACATCATTCTTCTAGTTATTTCCATAGTTTTTCTGTATTATTTCGTCTTGTATCTGCCTTTAATTTGTATAAAATCCAGCAGTAAAAGCGACATGTTCTTCCTGGTTTCAATATTTTTCCAACAATACCTTCCTTTTTCTAAAACACTAATTCATTCATTTCAGGTCATGGCAATGATACGTTTATGGGTCACAGGTTCGGTTTCACAATGTATAATTAATATGATTCCATAGAATCTTATTTTATCTTTGTCACTATATTATATTATAAGTTCGTAATGGAAGATTCTTTATTTTTTAATTATTTACCCTTGGTTTAATCTCACTATATTATGAAACCTTGTTGTTTCATATAAATTACATATTTCACGCAATTTTCATATTGTAAATATGTTTATTCACTTACACTATACACTGTTTTTCTTTTTAAAGTCTATCACAGTTTTTCTCACCTTCTTACACTGTTACAGTATCTAACTTTTATAATTATTGTTCAATATTATTATATTTGTAATTTTATATTACTCACAGTCTGTAGTTCACTTATACCAAATAACGGTTTGAGGTTTGCAGACTTCCTCATATTTTTAATCTAAGGCTATACTCTATGCCTTATTTCTTACATACTAAGTTTAACATTTTTACATTATAATTGTTTACTAATACCTATTTATATTTTACTTTTCTTTTGATCGTCTCTTCTGTGTATAATTGTCATCGTCCGTTATTGTTTTGTCATGTCAATTGCATTATTTAATTCCTAAATTTGGATTCTTTATTTCCCAATTATTTATTTATTATATTTCACTTTTTGTTTCGATTACTTTTTATTCCTTGAAAATATTCATTATCTTTAAGTAATATATTGTCTCTTCATTTCTGTATTTATTAAGTTTATTTTATTCTTTTGTCTTTTATTACTAATAAGATTGGTTTACGCATATTTCACAGTGAATTTTGATGGTATACTTGTCTTTCTTTGGAGGTGGAATCTTGTTACCTTATATAATGCCCCCCCCCCATTCAAGAATGATTATTTCGGATGGCATATTTATAAGACTGATGAAATTATCATTCATTCTTGTGTGGTGTTTTCGTAATACTTTTTGAGAGAAGCTTGGTTGTAGGTTCCTTTAAGTTGTTCATTGGTGGGGTCTGTTAATTCGTAGGTGTTATTTTATAATGTTTATCACTCTACCGGGCATGTCGGAGAAAACATGTTTGTATTTGTTGTAGTGGATATTAGTTTATTTGTTTGTTCTGCATTTAGATTTAACTCCGTTTTTTCTTCCTGGATCTCTTATTTTGTTCTGCCACATTTCTTCATTATTATCTTGGTAATCTATGTTACTTGGTAATGATCTAAACTCATCCATTATATTCTCCCTAACATAATATAGCTGGCACGGATCTGAGGGGCACTCTTTTGGCTCCAAGTACTCGGCCGTCCATACTAAATCAATTATAGCCGAATACTGCCTTAGCATATTAAATATCCGACTGACAAATTAAATGATAGGTCTTTTGCAACCAAAAATATCATGGAATTGTAGATCCATTACTTTTAACTTCTAATGATACCTGTTTTCTGACAAGACTTATTTTGGCATCCAGTAGCTCCGATTAGAGTTATGTTATTAACGGGCAATGTTGGTATTATCTCCTTGGCACTCTTTTTGTATCCTGTCTAACTCAATACTGTCAATTAATGAGACATTCGCCCCAGTATCTATCATGACTTCTGTTGGTATCCCATTTACTTCAGCTCTAATATATAAGATTTTATTATTATTACTATTTTCCCCATGGGTAGATTCTTCAGTCAGTAATTCCTCACGTATATTTTTTAGATAGTTATTGTGAATTACAGTAATCGTCTGATTAGGTATGTATTTTTGTGGTCTATGTTGGTACCCAGAAGATTGGATCAGTGATGGGTCGTTAAGATTTCTCACTGCCGCCTCTCGTTTAAAGTCTGGTCAATGTCAGGGTCCCTAACATCGTTATGGTGAGCTTCATTGCTAGTTAGATTATGCCTTTCCTCGTTGTTATTCGCCACAGGATTATAATTATTTGGTCTCCTGTTATCTTTATTGCTTCGGCTCCTGCTTGGATAATTCCTGTTGTAATTATTGTTATAGGCGTTGTCTCAATTAACATTTGGATATGGGTGGTTGTTTTCTAGGCTCCTGCGTCCTTGATAGTTTGGCCTTCTATAACCACGGTTACCATCTCGATTGTTTGATCGTACATAATTCACTATTGATCGATTATCCCTATTGCCATTGTTTTGATTATTAGTATTATTATTCGCCGTATTATTTCTGTCTCTCAACTGATAATCATTTCTCTGTCTACTTCGGCGGTAGTAATTTTCGTGCTCATAACTTTCTAGTAATGCGGCCATGGACTGTATTGTTTTGATCTGTCCATGTAGCCTTGCTCTGGCAATCCCCTCTTCATAGTGGTGGGCGAGTTTTGTTACCAGGCACTCCTCTGGTATCTTGGGTTCCAAACTCCTAGCTAGGCACACTTTTCCCAAGAAGTATGCCATTGGTGATGTGCCTCTCTGTGGATCGTATTTACCATTACTCAGGTTGTCTCGCACTATGTTTTGAGTGGACTCGGACCAATACTTGGTTTTAAACAATGCCTTAAATTCCGAATAGTTATTTATATCATGGCGTGTGGCTGTCTACCAGTTATGTCATTTCTTTAAAATGTTCGTCCAGTATACTTCCTATTACCGTCCATCTGGTTTCTCTATTTTTCGTAATATTTTCTTCGATCCTTTCTAAGAATTCCATAGGATTCCTTCTATAGTTTTTGAAATTGATTATCTCTTTGTTGTCAGTAAATTGGAAGTTAGGTACATTAAATGGCCGGTTATTAATCCTCTCTATTTCTTCCTGTATATTCACCAATTCTCTTTGATTGATTTCTTCTATTTTTTCAGTATTATTGGTAACGCGGTCCTGTATACTATTAACGTCGACTTCTATGTGCCCTATTTTCTCATCTACCTTTTCGTGCACTTTTCTATTTTTTCTGTGTCTCTGTCTGCATTGACTCTATTCTTTTTGTTATTATTTTCAATGTGGTCAATCTGTACGCCGACATCTTCTCTAATCTGCTGTAGCTCCTGACTTGTTTGCTTCAGCTGTTCATTGGTTTCAGAAATTTGCTGTTTGATAGCATCATTGTACTGTTCCATTTTCTGATTAATATCAGCAATTTCCCCTATGATCTGCTGTTTCAAGTTTTCATTGCTTTCTTCTACTTTCTTACTATTCTCTTTTATTTCTTCTCTCAGCTGTTGGTTATTATTTTCCATTTTCTCTTCCATCCTCTTGCTATTATCTTCCATCATCTAGATTTAATTGTTCCATTTTCTGTTTACCGTCATTTTTTAATTCTTCCATTTTCTCTTCCATCTTCTTAATATTATCTTTTATTTCCTTATTGGCGTCTTCCATTTTTTAACTTATTGTTTCCATGTTCTTGCTTAATTCTTCCTTCGACTGTTTACTGTCATTTTTTAATTCTTCCATTTTCTCTTCCATTCTCTTACTATTATCTTTTATTTCCTTATTGGTGTCTTCCATTTTTTTACTTATGGTTTCTTCCATCATGACCCTCATCATTTCTAGGAAGTTTGCGTCCCCTGTTTGTGTGGGTCTGTCTGGTTGTTTTTCTTCCATATTGCTAGCTTCTACCTCCACTTCTATTGCAGGTTGCGCCTCTTTCTCTTCCAGATTCATATCAGTATCAGCTGTCCTGTTTTTCTACATGAGGTTCCTCTTTTGGCCATCTTGTTCACTTTTGTATTATCGCCAGCTAGAAATGACAACTCTAATATTCTTTTCAATCTTGGTTTATTTCCCTTTTTCTAGCCCTTAAGTTGGTCGCAAATTATGTAATAATCCCCTCTGTGTATACCTTTTGTGTACGTTGTTTGCCCCAAGTTGTTGGTGCCAATTTTGTAAGTAGACTCTTTATGTTAAAATAAATACTCAAACTCCGTATTCGTTCTTGTTTAAAATTCAATATTATTTTTATTTACTCTTTTTGAAATCTCAATCTCAGGGTCAATGTATAAGTAATGTCAAAGTATAGTACAAATCATAAACATATCATAAAACATAATATTTATAAATAATGTTTGGTAATTAGGTGTTGTTGATGTATGTTGTGTAGCAGTGGGTTCTTTGGATAATACAAAAGAACAAACGAACAATTGAAAAACATGTTTGGAATGGTATCCAAGTCACTTATTGACAAAATCTGTATAATATTTACCTTATTCCGTTGTGTGACTTCGTTTTGCGTTTGGTGCACTTTACGCGTTTCGAGACATATGTCCCTTCATCAGAAAGTAGAGTGAATTTTTATTTTATTTTCTGATGACGGGACATATGTCTCGAAATACGTAAAGTACACCAAACGCAAAACGAAGTCACACGACGGAATAAGGTAAATATTATACAGATTTTAACAATTGAAAAAAGAACTCTTAATACTAATAATTATTTATATACAAATATAATTCACTATTATAAAGTTTTTATTGTTTTGTGATAGTATATTGCTGTGACTCGATCTTGAAATGTTAAAATGTTTTCAAATATCTTGGTTGATTATTGGAGATATCTCACCAATCTGGGAGTTTTCTTTACGAGCTTGTTTCTTGATCCTTCGCTCCTGGACTTTTTTGTACCATCGATTAAAACATCATTCTTCTAGTTATTTCCATAGTTTTTCTGTATTATTTCGTCTTGTATCTGCCTTTAATTTTTATAAAATCCAGCAGTAAAAGCGACATGTTCTTCCTGGTTTCAATATTTTTTCAACAATACCTTCCTTTTTACTAAAACACTAATTCATTCATTTCAGGTCTTGGCAATGATATGTTTACGGGTCACAGGTTCGGTTTCACAATGTATAATTAATATGATTCCGTAGAATCTTATTTTATCTTTGTCACTAATGCAACAGTACAACCATTAACGGTACTGTGCATTGCCAAAATAAATGAAATAAATAATAAAAATAAATACATATGAATTAATAAACAACTTGAAGACACCATGCCTTTCTCTAAGGGACGTTCGCCCTTCAACAACAACAGTGAACACCTTGGTTCACGATAAACCCGGGTAAAATTTAGCCCCTGCAACCCCTCTACCTGTAAACTCTCTCTAATTTATAAACACTTGTTTCTACCCCTTTACAACCCCCTACTCCCATTTCTCTCTTACTCTGACTTACTATCTCTATATTATCATTATCACTATTAATTTTCATTATATCACTTTTAAAAACTTCGTTTTCAACTATTGCTTCATCTACTTTAATCATTCTGCTTTCTAAACTGTCTATTTGCGTACTAAACTTCTTATTGACCGATTCTAATATTTTATCAGTTATTGTTACAAATTTTTCGAATTTACCGTTAAAATCGGTTTTGATTTCACTTATAGTTTGAACATTTTGTGTTTTAATTTCATTTTTTATTTCACTTTTGAAATTATTAAAATTTTCATTCTGTTTGTCACATTTACTATCGATCTTTAATAGCAACTGCTGCCATTATGTCATCTGTTTTATTTTCATAACGAGTTGAGATGGGTGTTAATTGAACCGTATTTAGTTCAACTGATTCGGTAGTGCTAGGCTCACCGATCTGGCTAATTGGGGTCGAGTAAATGCCCATCTTACTCGTAAATGTGTCGTCAGTTAAGCTGACTTCCACGTTCTTATCTGCCACCTCAATTTTTTTTTTTTTACTACAGTATTAATCTATTCTGCATATATCTTTACTGTATTATCAGATCATTCATCGACATCTTGAATACACATTATATTTGATGTACACATATATACTTATCGTGATCATTCTTATTATTTTTGTATCAATTTAAACAAATAATTTCTAAATTCAATTTTCAAAATATTAATATACTTTCTCTCCTTTTGTTTTATTTAATATCATCATTACCAACATGTAACTATACTTAGTATGCATTACTTGCATATCTAATTAGTCCTAACCTTTTAATGTAAACCAATACAACAGACCATTCTTTTATAATTTATGTCACCTATTCTGTTCCTGACAATTAGATCTAGATTTAATTAAATCTATAATTAAATCGTCCAGCTGTGAGGGTGCCAATGTAAACTTAATCTCAATTATTAAATTTTATTAACACGTACCTGTACTTCATATGCACAATCAGCTGTTCGTATATACATATCATAGGTGTTGCCATCTTACCAACACTCTCCCCACTTCCGGATGCTCAGTGATTACAAAATGGTTTCCCCAGGGTTCATTAGAAGTAATTTTTAAATCAGGAACAGAATTAGGTTTTTATCAATGATGGTCATTTATAAAAAATGAATTTACTTTTCTTTATTTTATATTCTTACTCTGTTTCTATACCCGTACAATTAACAAGTTGATCTTACTACATTTCATAACATTTAATTATACCCATCATTAATTGAACATGCCTTTGTTTAGAACATTGTGTAATGAATACATATCATTTGACACCCCAAAATATTAAAGATATGCTATGTTCTAATCCATATTTTCATTTTTGCAAACCAACGCTTTTTATGTAAATTTTTAATTCTTACTCTCCCTGCCACACACACACACACACACACACACACACACACACACACACACACACACACACACACACACACACACACACACACACACACACACACACTGGCCAAACTTTTACATTTAGATTGAGCTCAAAAAATTTATTTATTTTTTATATCAGATTGAATTTATGGTGTTAGTTCCGATGTCTACTTATCTGGCCATTCTTGGTTATCCGTAGTACTCACGTTGAATGTCGGTCACATTGTTCAAAATTTACGTCCGGACCCCAACTTTACGTACTGTTTTGAGTTCACTGAATTTACACTGTCATATTTTTACTGTTAGAACTTCCTGGTTGTTACAGAATGTCTAAAACTTTTGATTACTATTGCATTTTTGAACTTTGTTAGAAACTTTTGTCTTGGGCTAACGCCCGCACCAAGAAATCGTCCGCTCGATTTTATGTTAGTTTGACGACTGAGAGCGCAACAGTATATGCATTTCAGTACCAATCCTCTGTGCCTGGAATTCCTATGTCATCAGTTTCCATGACTACGGATTTTGCTTTGTCCAAAATCAAGGGTTTGGTGTCTATTTATAGCGGTGACAAAACAAATTCATATAAAAAATGGTGCAAAATGTAAGTCTTCTAGTGACTTTGTCTCAAACCTAGATATTAATCATACTTTATTCAGCAGGAGATGACTCGTAACATTACAAGCTGATGTCTCACCAGTATGAAAATAACCTTACTCTAAGTACACTGAATACACGTAAACCAAATACCCAAAATTATCTACAATATAACATACACATTTTACATTCAAATTTTACTAAAAATTACACACCTTCCCTAAGTTAAATTCTTTCAAATTCATTTAATTTCTATATTAAAACATTTTACTCTTATTCAATTTCATTATAAACCTCCTACTTACATATGGTCAATCCTAAACTCAAAACTATAAACATTCATTGCAACAAATATCACGTATATAACCCTATGTACCTTCTGATACATTATAATAACCATATGACTCAATACCTAAACACATTTTACGTTTACTCATTTACTATTTATTATACAGTATAATTCTCAGAAAATCATTCAAATTCATTACCAAAATTCATTTATACAACATTAATTAATTCATTCATTCATCTCAAATTTATTTAATTTAATCAGTTTCTATAACACTAAGTTACTTTGATTACATTATTCAACACCATTTCAATTCATTTACTTGCATTATAAACTTCACAATTATTCTCGTTATTTATGTAGTCTGGTATAGAATTATTATTATTATATTTATAAAATCAATTCCCCTTGCATACATACATTGGTTACATAAACTACAGAGTACAACATAACCTATTACACAAACACAATTAACCTCACTACAGAATGTTAAAATTAATCATCTACAATTTTTCGTCATATTATTTTATTGTTTACCACACCTCATTACATAAGTAAGCCAAGTACTTACCCATTAGCTCAAACAATTAAATGTTCATTTACTATTTAACTAACCACCATCATTGAAAATCAATCTTATTTTCACATAACAATTTTCATCTTTCATTATACTCATTACATTATTATTATTTATATAATAACTCTTTACTGTTGATTCATCCCCTATATCGCAAGAATAATTCACCCGATTACTCCCCATTATTAACTCATAAAACCCGTCTACATTGGTATTTTTGGTCCAGTCTCGCTTAGTATTTTTGGTTAAAATCAGGTAAGTTATATCATCATATTCATCTACTACATCAGTTACATCGCAAGGTAAGTGCTTATTACCGACAGTGGTATCATCAAAATACTCCACAACATTTATTGCACAAGGTAAGTCTTTCCTATAGTCTACTTTCTCAAATTTTAACCTCTTAACTAACCCCTCATAACCTCTATTTAACTTGAACATCTCTATCACTCGCTCTCTCTCAAAATATCTCTAATCATAACACCATTTCACTTTCTCTCTCTCAATCCACACAAAGGGCAACAACACAACGTTATCATAACACATCCTGGCTTTTCCAAGGAACTCATGATACACAGGGGACCTACTTAGAGACACCTCGTCTCTATAACCACTGGAGGAAACTTTGTCCTCATAAATCACTAGTGGAGTTTTTACTCCACTTAACCCACGGGGAAAATTTGCCCTTTGCCAACCTAACCTCTCTTCACACTCTCTCTCAATTCCATCAACACTCGCTAACACTTCGTTATTAAATTCTACTTCAACTAAAACTTCATCACCACTCCTAATTTTCACTGTATCATCCTTAAATGCTCCGTTTTCAACTATCTTACCAATATTACTTGTTAACTCATCTTTATAACTATCACTTACCTCATTAATTATTTCTTCGTTATTTTTCGTCATCATATCACCACTATTCTCACCTGTATTGACACCAATGTCGTCTATGACTTCGTTATTTCTGTTTATACTGCACTTACCTGTATTTATCCTCCACATTCCCATTTTCTCAATATTTTGTTCTAACTCTTTAAAATTACTTTCACATTTATTCTTTACAGCACTGATATCACTTTAAAGTTCGTCAAATTTAACATTTACTTCCTCAAAATTACTACTTATTTTATCAAACTTATTATTCTGAACATCAAATTTTACGTTAATGTCCCTTCTTAGTTCACTAAAATTGCTGTCTTGTTTTTCTAAATTGCTATACATCATACTATACAAATGTTTTAACATATCGTCATCAGATTTCTTATTTTGACTAATTGAAATTGGCGTTGAATGAATTTCAACTTCATTCATTATTTTTGACTCGGTAAAATTACTTTCACGTATTAACATTACATCTGTTTGGATTCCTGAGTCGCTTCTATCAGTCGACATATTTTCTTTGTTTACAAACATCAACTTATTTTCCGATTCATCACCGACAATTATGTCAATCATATTGATCTTACTTTCATTATTTTCTGCCATCTTTTTG
This sequence comes from Magicicada septendecula, assembly GCA_034769895.1. Classification (NCBI taxonomy): domain Eukaryota; kingdom Metazoa; phylum Arthropoda; class Insecta; order Hemiptera; family Cicadidae; genus Magicicada; species Magicicada septendecula. Next base: position 342,740,870 of record CM068368.1, read on the forward strand.
AATTACCAAATTTCCATATATCTTAAAAAATTCTTATCTTAAATGTATTCAGTAATATTCTATATCAAATAAGTATCACTTAAATGTAACATAGTATAACATAACCTCATTTTTTGTACTTAATTTATACATAACTTCTAATAACATCTCTTACATCCACAAGTAGGCATAGCCTATACAAAAATAAATTTGTATAAACTATCCTAAGTTCGGAGCACCACTGTAAATTTACTGATTATTTGCAAATAACTTTATTTATTATGAATTATTTACAACTCTCAAAATGCCTACCTGCACGAGGAATCCAGGGTCCTTTTATGTGAACTCGTAACCTGTAAGAGTGGTTATTGGGTTTCGTTACGTAATAAACGTCAACTCTCATTTACTACGTTAGTCAGTTTTGTTTATTAATTAAATTTAACATTTTTTTCATTCCTTTTGTTTTACTTTCCTTATTACAAATTTATTTCTTATTTCTGATACATTTCCCAGAAGTTGTTTGTGAGCAACTGTTTTACATACTTTGTGGTTCTACATAATGCATAGCTTATGAATTCATAAAAACAGGAATGAATTATATATTAACTTCTATGTCTTAACAAAGATTAAATATATTCAACAAGGCAACCCAGCACTTTACCCATTCATTCTTTACCTTTCACACCTTTAACCCCCCTGAATTTAGAGCTCTTTGTATACTGTATTGTTATTTAGTTCATATGTAGGTACTTTCCTGTGATGGAATCCAACGCATGGTGGAAACACTCCCGCGTTTTGTTCTTTGTTCGCGTTGTACTTTACACTGATTAAATTTTGATCACTTTCCTTTTGACGTTGTTATACCCCTTTCTACCATATTTATTTACTGTTATTCACTCCATTTTACAAATATTCGGCCGGTCGGTCTACATTGTTCGGAATAGTTTTTCACTAACCACGCGCCAACGCAACTGCGCGGTTTCGAGTTTAGACGCCAACTGGAGTTTTCACACGCATTATTGGAACACAATTCAAATACACATTTTTATGCTCGGCTTTGTTGAGTACAGATTTTAGGCGAACCGTGCATTAACGTATCTGCGCGGTTCCGAAGTTAGAAGCCGACTGGAGTTTTCAACATGGCTCAGCGTCCCTCTGCGAGTGGCAACTTGGCTCGTGATTGGCTGGGCGCATCTCGAGGAGTTTCCGTCATATCGTACCTGGCGAGAAAGAATTCTCAAACATGACTTTCATGCTGGGAAGTGGCCCACACGTGCTCTCGTACACAGGAATACGCATCCTTTCTGATAACTTGCATTTTTGTAACATGCTGTGCCAGTCACAGAACTACAGTCGGTGACCAAAAATATACTCTTGTTAAATAAAAAATTAAAAGATTTAAATTATAGACCCTCATCAGTTTGTCCCGTTACAAGACTGACTTGAGCTGAAACGTCCACCACCCTGAGTGCTAACTTCATGAAATCTACTTTCAAGTAGATGTTTGTACTTAATCTATGTTTGTAGATTAAAAAAAAACTTACCTCTTGTAGACTTTGTTCTTCCTCGTCTTCTTCTAAAACAATCTCATTCTTTATAATGGTATTTACATCTTGAACAGACCACTGTAACAAAATAAAAATTACTCATCTACAACTTTGCTCAATTATAATTATCACGTGCTTTATACAATGGAATTAAAACAAAACAAATATATAGAGAAATATTCCAACATCCAGAACACTACAGTGATAAGTCTTGATTACAATCGACACTCATTCTTCTTAATCGACTACTGACTGACGGAATGCCTATCCACTTCAGAGCAACTCTTGCCGGTTCAATGTAGCAGTCGGCACCAGTGATACCACATGTGAGAAATGTCCGATGCACACGGGCAGCCATGTCCAAGTACAATTCATGCTTAGAAACACTATATCTATATCGGCATATATTGTAGAATAAATTTAGAAAGTAACTGGTACTGATTATAACTAGATATATGACATTAACATTTATTAAGTTGCTGTCGATATTCGTTTCGTTATGCTGCAATGTGTCTTTGTTTTGGTTTGACATAATGCGTATGGATATTGTAAACGTGTGGTATTGGTATTGTTACTTATACGTATATCGGAGTTACCAGCAGTGGTCCCCTTATGCTTTATAAACTACGAAGTGTCTCTGTTTAAACTTTGTACTGGTTTATCAGCTGTAAGCGGTCTGCTACTGTTACACGGCACGCACGGATGACGTCACGCGTTTATCAAACTCCGCAGCTGGCAATCACCGCCGGCTGCAAGCAAGTTTAGTTCAGTTTATAACACGACTCCGAGCGCAACTCTCGTAAAACACTTCTCTTACAGCCGCGGCTTCTGGCTATATTTTAGCATGCATTTATCATATTTCATTTCATTCAACTACCTGCGTCCATCTACAATGGACCACGATTTTATTCAAAATTAATTTCGGGCGTTATTGCCTCAAATGCATCCGCACGTGCCGATCGTAATTAACAATCAGATTTTTTCAATAAACGAATGTTCAACATCTTTAATACAGTCCCATTCTTTCTAACAAACAATCCAGCCTTCCTCATTAGCGTCTTTGGAATAACTCACGATTATTCAAGAGCTTCCAAACCGCAACATTTTTGGTCCATCCAGGCAGGATTTCATATTTGCGGGCCAAAACCGCTTCATTTTTGGTCCCACCGGACCGGATTTCATATTTTCAGGCCAAAAACGACATCATTTTTGGTCCAACCAGGCAGGATTTCACATTTTCGGGCCCAAAAAACTACATCATTTTTGGTCCCCACGGCACAGATTTCTCATATCTGAGTACACAAGCGACAGCATTCATACACATCATTTCTGGAAAAACCAATCTGAAGTTAATCACGCCCTACGGGCATCATTTTCGTCCTGAGCGACACCATTATTGTGAATCACGTCGCAGTCATCTCGACAAGATTCAGCCAAGCAGTAGACCAGAGACGACGGGACGAAACAGGACAACATTTTCGAGATTCCACAGCTTTAATTGATGGAAGGTACAACATGAGGCATCGGCTGACCGGCAGAGACAGGAGGTGTAGCAGCTCCAAACGGGATCGAAGCCAGCTTCATCACGAATGGATCGACGGCCACGTGACTATAAACTTTACTTATATTTGATTTTTAATAATATTTCACTCAGTGGGTATTTTTTGACACATTTATATAAACAAATACCTCATTACACAATACAAATTAATAAATGGTTGGCAGCTCATTATCAGTTAGAACTTTAAAGATGAAGATATACTTTGTAACCATTTAAATTCATAATTTCAATAATTTAACTGCCAACAAGTTTGATTAGTTAGAGAGAGTAAGTTTATGTTCAAAACAACGATCGCTAGCTACCGAAACGTATTTAAACTCATTCAAATTCAAGTTTGTGGTTCACATGCTCTATGCTCAATTGCTTTCTAAATATTTTTCCCTTTTTATCTTAAACTATAATAATGGCCGATGTAAGGGCTCTAATAAAAAAACGAGGCACAATTAAGGCCTCAATATCCCGAGTAAATACCTTGGCGGATAACTTCGATTTGTTAAACAGCGATCCTCATGCGCTCAAAATAAAACTGCGTCATTTGATGGAATTATCCACCAAATATGACGAGATTCAGTCACAAATCGAGGCTGAGGAAGCAGACGTTGCTTTAACGAGTGATAGAGTACAAACGGAGGACGATCTCTGTACTATAGAATGTAAATTGCAACACCTGCTAGAGCAAGCTGAGCATATGAACCAAAAACCAGTAATTAATGCTGAAGGTAAACAGCCTAAAACACCCCCCATTCAATTGGAACCAATAAAATTACCACGGTTTGAGGGTAGTATTGTGGAATGGCAACATTATTACCATATTTTTCTGGAACTAATTCATGTCAGGGCTGACAGATATACAGAAACTTCATTATTTGCACTCGTCATTACATGGCGAGGCGCTTAACGTAATAAAATCGTTGCCATAACACATGAGAATTATGCGGTGGCTATCGACCTGTTGAGAAATAGATATGATAGTAAGCTAATTGTTTCCGCTCACCACGTGTGGAATGTCCTAGACGTACCATTAGTTCAACAGGAATCCCAAGTTAGCATATCGCAATTTATTGATCAAATCTCTGCAAATATAAACGCTTTAAATAATCTCAAACTGCCAGTCAACACGTTTGAAATTATTGTCGTAAATTATTTAGCCAAAAAACTTGACAATTACACTTTACGTTTGTGGAAAGAGAGTTTATCGGAGCATAAATTCCCTGATTTTAATAATTTTATAAATTTTCTAAATTCACGTAGGAAATTACTGCAAAATATCGATAACGCGACTAGCCCAACGAGCAGGTTGAACAAAAGCGATAAGTCTCCTTATCGCAAGGCAGTTAAACAGATAAGCACTCCAAAGGGCGCATTCCACTCACATATTAGAAACAATTTATGCAGGCTGTGTAACGGTGGACATAGACTTAGCGATTGCCCACAATTTACATCGCTGTCTATCCCTGATAGAAAAAACGCGTTAATAAAAAACAAACTTTGCTTAAACTGTCTCCGTTCGGGACACAAGGGTTCAAAATGTCCCTCAAAATTCTCATGTAAAAAATGTTCTAGGCGTCACCACACAACGATTCATGTCCCCAACAGGGACGTAACTTCTGTTAACAACCAGTGTTCACTGAAATCACAGACCAATAAATCGGTATTGTTATCTACCGCCGTCTGTATGACATACAATAAAGTCGGCAAAAAATTTCCCGTTAGGATATTACTGGATTCCGGTTCTCAAGCGAACTTTTGCACAATGGATTTTGCCCGCAGGATGGGCCTCCAATTGGTTAAATCGCAACTGCCCATCACGGGTATAAACAACTCGCTTTCCCAGGCTGACTTCAGTACTAATGTAAGGCTACATTCACGCTATAAACCCTTCACGTTAAACGTACATTGTGCCGTATTACCCAGTATAACTAATAATTTACCGGCGGAGTCGTTCAATCTTGCCTCTTTTTTCCAGCTGGACGGTTTCTCAGCCAGTTCACCACCTCTATCTATATACCTCTATGGTAGTGGCTGCTCTTAAAGTCTCATTTGCAAATTTTGAAATTTCTATTTAAAATCTGAAAATTGATTGGTTGAGTTAAGTGTAAAATGCTACGTGACTACTTCTGTGAGAACGTACTAAAGCTGCCAATTTTAGGGATTTCAGAGGCAATAAAATTAAAATATTTTGAATAACCGCTTCTTTTGAGGGTACTAGTACGTGTTTAACAGCCCATTTACAAGATGAGACAACCTGGCGCCTACAGTAATAAACCCCTCGTAGGCTGTCTCTGCCTTTTAAAGCTGCAAACAATAGAGTCGGTATTGGCTTGTAAACTATGGACAATTCCGGAAACCATTGCAAGTAGTGCTCTTAGAAGTAACAAAGGTTTCCAAACAGTATTCTGCTATACTCAGTTGTTGGTGGACAACAGCTGTACGGCTGTGCTATATAGTTCATAATTGAAAATTAGGGGTCACTGTTGCTCGCGAGCACTTTTTTATACATCCATGATGAGCACCATTTTTAGTTACGCGAGCACCAGGTTGAGAATGGCTGTCCTAAGGCCTCCCAACTTACGTTTTGAGACACCGAAAACTTACCAATTTTAACAGGGCCTTATGCCCCATAGCTATGGGGGTGAGCTAACCCTCAACAAAACAACTCCATACTATCACTCCATCATAACTTCTCAAGACGGGGGAAAATGATGGCCTCCATGAGACTATAATCTAAGGGTATGCCAAAACTTACAGGGTTCACAACCAACCTCGTCAACTCTGTAGGTTTCACTCCTCTCTCTAACTCCTTTTTTTTTTATTTTTCATTCCTTTTTTTTTATTTTTTATTTTTTTTTTTTTTTGACCAACTGTCCTGAACTAGCTCTCGTTACCACCACACAAGAGGACAAACAATTTCTGACACTAACACCTAACACCTATCACGACATCACATTTCACAAATACATACTTGACAACCACCAAAGACCAACATTGAATTTCCCAAAAAATCTTCAAACAATGAACCATGCGTCAGTATGCCCGACGATACCGACTTCCGATCTGGCCATACCGCATCCCGCCAAACCAAGCGCTCTTATTCGAATATCAATTAATAATAAAGTCCATTCCCTACACAACGCCCCAGATCTCCGGTAGTTCCAAGTCTCAAACGACCCCAAAATATTCCAACCAATATGCATGCTTGCCTCGTGGCGGCACCAAGTTTACAATTTCAAAACAGGCTGACCAATCACACATCCACAATAATAACCTTATTCTCTAACATAATAACATTAAATAAGACATATACATATATAATTTCTCTAAGTTATTTTTTCAGGCTGTTTCCCAGTTTGCAAGTCCCACCACACCAAAGGACCCAAGGGTTCAACCACAGATTTTAAACCTTGCTCTGCTACCAATTGTAACCCCTTTTTATTGGTGTTAAACAATTTTTTTTAAGGGCTACCAGATATTTAGGACTAGGCAGAAAGCCTAGAAGAAGCATAAGGTGTGCTGGGTCCAGTGAGACGGGACTCACAATTAATACTCGCTATTAACAAGTAATATAACAACCTTTATTAATTCATCTTGATTATAATTCAAAGATTTAACATAAGTTATTTCATGTATCATAAATTCATTAAAATTTCAATATCACAATTCCCTGGAATATTCATTATCTCAGACAACCCCTATTAAACGATTACACATAATTCAAAACACATACATATACATCACAGATACAAATAAAAATACAGAAGCCTAATGAACAGTGAGTATGGTCTTATCACAAACATTTTATAATTTTAAAAGGCCTGTAAAGTTTTATAAAAAGTACATTTATAATTTGAAGAAAATTTGGATTGCCCCATAATAGCAAGAAAATACAATTACAAATTTAAAGTGGCAGTACAGCCTGTATAGTTTTATAAAAAGTACATTTATAATTTAAAGAAAATTTGGATTGGCCCATAATAGCAAGAAAATACAATTACAATTTTAAAGTGTCAGTACAGCCTGTATAGTTTTATAAAAAGTACATTTATAATTTAAAGAAAATTTGGATGCGCCCATAATAGCAAGAAAATACAATTACAATTTTAAAGTGTCAGTACAGCCTGTATAGTTTTATAAAAAATACATTTATAAATTTAAAGAAAATTCGGATTGGCCCGGCCGCTGACATGCTCCACACAACATCCGGAAAATTCATAAACCATTACAAAAATTTAGAAAACCCCCCAAGGCCGGATAGGTTAGAAGAAAGCAGGACAAGAGTCAGACCCGACAGAAAGTAACATGTCCAGGAGCTTGCATGGATTTGCACCAACAGGTGACTACCCCAGATTCAGTGATTTTAAGAAAGTAACCTGGCCTGATTGCAGAATAAAAAAACTCCAGCCCTTCTATGGGAAACGAAAGTAATTAAGTGCAAAAAGAAACCCCGTGATATAAATAGAACCAGACCAGCCGGTCCAGCTCATCAGGTACAAACAGCACCCACCTACTTAACTAAAATACAGGTTCCCCACAAACTTTTACAACCCCATTCAGTACTACAGTAATAAAGGTAAAGCATAAAGTTAATGACCGCCGGACATATGCCGGCGACCAGGCCTACAATTGATCTCGAGTGTAATTACATTATGATCGCAGTGTTACTGAAAGTTTGCAGCCAAAACTATGTCCCGCTGGACACGAGCGCCATAAAAACAGTATTAAGATGTAGAAAGTTAATTCAAGTAGAACTGAGTTTTCTGTGGATGTTAATGCACGACACAAGTTGTTTTCTGTAGTGGCCAAATTTTTGAAAGTAATGGTTTAATGTCACCTCATTTTGGGTCCAGATGATTTCCAGGAGGTCCGTGCCCGGTTGGAGAGTCAGACGTCTAGCGGATGGGGGTTTACAGAGGCATGCTTCGCTTATTCCTCCTTCCGGCAGGTGAGGACGAGAGTCTGTGTGTGGGTTCAGGACATGATGGATAGAATTTCAGCCATGCTCGGATCAGGTCCTCGGCTATTTCAGGAACCCTAAGCATTAATAATAATTAACTCTGTGACAATTCACTTATTCCAGAACTAACACACACATGCACCACAGCCTGAGCGGGTATAGACAAAATCGAACAGGCATCAAACGCATGCCACCCCTGACCAATTCAACTATGTTAATTATAATTAGAAGTAACATTTTCTCGTTTGTATTTTAAACCAATAACTCTCACACCAGACCTTAAATCAATTCAAAATGGTTCAATCTATAAATTACGCCTACATGCGTAGGCAAAGTTAACATACCACGACAGGTTACAAGTTTATATCGGCCACGTGCTCACACACAATTCCTCAAAGTTCCTCAGATTTATATAATTTTACACCCTTTTTGACATAGGCAATTACTATATACTAATTACAATGTATAAGGCTGTTGTGTGGCAAAAAAAAAATTAATATATATAACAATGAGTATACCTTAGCTTCACACACACACGAGGCAGGCATGCTTCCAACATTATCCATTCACATCTAAGCTAATTATACTTTAAATATATACCTTTTACAAGCAATGCATAATAAATATATTTAATTCACTTACCGGAGGTCTGTGAGCGTTTACCAAATCATGATAGGATAGAAAATATAAAAAGTTATCCCCCTCAACATTCCATTGTATGCCCAAGGTACGCACGTTTTGACCCTTGCTGAAGTCACGGGTTACTTGGGCGCGAAGAGTCATAATCTTATGGTGGTTAGAGAACCATTTATGTAACGAAAAACCATACCTCCTCAACAACTTCTCGATCTCGCATTTCATTTCAGCTAAGCCGTTCGGATCATCCGAACCCGTTATGAGATCATCTACGTAAAAGTCATTTGCTATGGCCTTAGCAGCTGTAGGGTAGTCGGATTTATTTTCACATGCTATTTGAGCCAGACAATGCGTAGCAAGGAAGGAGGCACTAGCAGTGCCATATGTAACCGTCCTTAACGCGTAATGTCGCAATTCCTTATGCGGTGTATCACGCCAAACAATGCGTTGCAAGTTTGAATCCTTAGGATTAACAATGATCTGGCGATACATCTTTTCAATGTCCGCAATAAGTACGTATCGGTGGGTGCGGAACCGAACCATTATCGAAAACAGATCCTGCTGGATCGTAGGACCGACCATTAAAGTATCGTTAAGGGACAAATTATTGGTGGTTTTAGCGGATGCGTCAAATACCACGCGCAATTTAGTGGTTAAGCTAGAGTCTTTGAAGACTGCGTGATGGGGCAGATAAAAGATCTCTGACCTGTCAAGCGACAGATCGTATTCATTAAGCGGCGACATGTGGCCAAGTCTTAAGTAGTCACTCATGAACTCACTATAATCCTTATAAAGGGTAGGGTTCTGCTTGAATTTGAATTCTAACGATTGGAATCTGCGTATGGCTCCGCGGAGAGAATCTCCCAAATAAGATTTATCAGATCTGCGGGGCAGGGCTACCACGAATCTCCCGTCGCGATTGCGGCTAGTGTTTTCCACGAAATGCCTTTCACACGGTGAGTCCTCAGATCGGGCTTCGCGACTAGAGATCTCCTCCAACTTCCAAAATTCCTTTAGTTGCGAGGAAACCTGATTATCGTCCCTACAGACCATAAAGGAAGAAACCGTTTTAGTCATATCGACGTTGAATGGTAAGTCACCGGCCAAAATAAATCCTAACTTGGTTTCCTGAATTATAGGAAAGTGTGGTCCGCGCGTATATTTCATAGGTTCAATTAATTGGAGAAAATATTGAGCGCCGATTAATATATCGACTTGCGACGAGCAATGTAGGTGTGGATCCGCCAAGAATATGCGCTTGGGTAAATTTAAAGAGGATTGTGACTGGAGTGACATAGTGTAGCGGTGTACTCCAGTTGTGTGACGTATTTTGGTTGTAGAATTGCTGTTCTGTTATTTGTGAAATAGCCTACGTGTAATTATTGTCAATTTGCAATTTTCCTTTCGCCTCGAAGTGTGTTGTGAACGTTCTTAAAAAAGAGACATGGATAAATTTGTAATACGAAAACGTAGTGAAGAATCGATACCTAAGTTACCTTCTTCATCAACCCACGATTCCAACAAAAGTAGCGAAGCAAAAAGAAAGAAACTGTATTCTTTTCAAGGTAACTGGGAGACAGATTTTTTGGTGGTCAGATTAAATGACTCACATTTGGAGGACTGTGTTATTTATTACTTTTATTGATATTAATAAAATATAATTGATTTTACTTTTGACTCATTGTTTACTTTCTAAATAATTTCTTCGGGCGCCATCTTGTATTGCCAACTACAAGAAATAAACTATATATATTTACCAAGGTTCGAATCAGCGAACCGGGAGAACAGAATATGGTTGCTGAAATAACAACAATCATTTATTTGTTCATTAATAATTAAATTTTATTAATGCTTTATTATTTTTCATATTTCTTTTACTCAACCCCTTGCAACCCAAATAATTCTTAAGATTTTTTACAAAAGAAAATCGTACATACCAAACTTGTTAGTAAATAAGAATTGCTTCTACCTTGAATCTCTTATATACGAATTTACTTACTCACAATACAATAACAAGCTCTTAAAATAAATTTACTAAGGGAACACAAACCAACCTTCTTTGTTTAAATACATTCTCACATACACACGCACACACACACAGTTACTTAGGCCTTTAAGAGCTCATATTTAGTTTAATTTTACCCATCTGTTCTTGTTTTACGAAAAATAATAAAATTTGATAGTTTGTGTATTTCCTTGTAGGTACTTAGCTGAATTTGAGTCCGATTTTTTAGTCCAGAAGACGTCACATTGTTTTACGTGCGCACTTTCATTTAAATCATAATTTCCGAACTGTATTAATGTAAATAAAACTGTTAATCACATTTTAAGTATGTATTTCTATTGTTAAATCATATTTTAGATATATTATTCACATTTTATATGTTGCGGGCGACTAAAACTTCGCCTAAACCGGCGAGCTGGCGGACGCACAAAACGGCTCGCGTCCGACACTTATAGATGTTGTTTTCCGACTGTCCTTTGTTCTGTCGGTGCAACGAATACTGCCAGCGCTGCTACACCCACATTCCAGCATTATAAGGCGCTGACGTAAGATCGTCCGATGCAGTTACATAACTTGCTTACGCTGTTTTTGTATGTCATTGGGTGACCTTGGCACAGTTCTGCGGTCTGTTGATTTTGTCGTTTCAATAATTTTCATGCATAATGTCACCAGCAGTGCTACCACTGTCGCTACCAATAAATATACCTTTTGGTTACGTTTTGTCCCAATTCTCATAAAAAATGTTATTTGCTTTTATTAAAAAATACAAATTTCTTTATTACCCCAAAATAGGCCAAAATGTCCCGTTACAATACCCCCTCAATGAGATATTTTATGCCGAAGCATAAAAAATCTCATTGACACATTCATACTTGCTAAAGGGATCAGCCAGGATATGTCGCCACAACCCCCTGTATGGTTTACAAAAAAAAATATATAATTAACTCACCCTTGGTCCAGTGACTGTGACCGCACCTGAATGACAATACTGGACTTCTCTATCGAGATCCCAACACCATATAGTCAGACAGATACTCAACGCCCCTGCTCTGACGCGCATGCCAGCTCAGGACCGCCGCCACAGCATCACCAAACACTGAAACAACAAATCAAATATCAACTAGTGGCCTTATACAACACCATATCCCCAACTGATCTGTTTCCCCCTAGCGATACTGGTTTGCGCTAAGAAGCACTGGTTTTGTTTTTTACTTACTTCTAACATATATCAGAATACCTAACAACAACATGATACCCATTTGAAAATTCCATAATCTCATTTTATCTACTTTCTCTTGTTAACTTTTATCCCAAAATTCAAAATTATTGCCCTGATTCCCATCAGAATTTAAATAAACATTTCCCATTACCATATTACACATTTCTCTTATCCCCAATTTGCATCAAAAATTTTTTAAATTCATAAAATTCTCTTAAATACTAACAAACACAATATAACATAAGAAAACATAGTACATTCATAATTCACATTGTTATTATTATCTTAAAATAAACAATTTGTATTTAAAATGTTACACACTTTACATCATTAAATTTGCATATAAAATCATAAAATTACCTTTTAATCTCAACTGACTTTTATTAATTCTCTTTCCAAAAAAAATTATTATATATATATATATTTTTTTTTTCATAACATTGCAATTATTATTCCATTTCATTCATTTGGGTGATTCTCAGTTATTCATCATAATTCACTGTATCAACTTGGCATTTACTCATAATCTTACCCCTTTTATTACTCTAACGCTCCTTTACAAAATCTTTAACTAGTATGACACCCCTCTCTACCAAAAAAATCTACTAACCCTTCTCTACCTCTAACTACTTACTACTTTAGCTCAATTCGCCACCTTCTCTCAATATATAAAAAAAAATACTCTCTAACCCTTTGTACTTAGGATACGTGTTTCCCCCCAAAAAAACTCATTTCCCATTATCTGGTCCCTGGATTCTACCTGAGGCAACCCCTTCCCACTAAATCGATCCCATCCCGTCCCAACTTATCATTATGTTGCGGACTCCCACATTACACTACCCCTATTACAAAATTGCCATCCCCAAAATCTCAATCTAATTACCTCACTTCAACTACAACAAAATAACATCATCATTTATAAACATCAATTTATCAATCAAAACTCTACATATATTCTCCATTTCTACTGTGTCTCCACTTATATTCAAATTCTCTATTACTTGTATTTCATCTCTTATTCTCTTTAATACCCCAATATTTTTCAACTTGGACTAACTCAAACGTTTTACTCAAACAATTACTATCACCCAACTTCTATCTTTTACAACCCATTGAAAATTTTAACTATCACAACTTTATTTCATTTTATTTTAAAATCTATAAACACATTGAAAACATATTATTATATTTTTATAATCCTTATTCCTAACATACTACATGCAATTAACACAATAAGACATAATAAACACAATATAGGAAGTATGTAGTGCATCTATTTTTCAAATCAAAACAAAATTATTTAGTAGCGAGTCATCATTATTAGAATACACCAAATTTCTAATTCATTACCCCCCTGGATAACCTCCCTGCCACACACACTATGACCCCCCCTGGACTGTGGCGTCCACAAGGACTGAAGTTTTGGAGGAATTTGACATCTCCGTGTCCTTGCTTCTGCGTTACATTTGAAAGGTTTAGATATCAACATATCTTTGTTCTATAGTTATGCGCCCTTAATGCGGGTCTACCACCTGGCTTTGCTGTTCCTCCTCGAACAGAGTGGCAGCCGCTGTTCCATAGTTCCTGGAGTTCCCCTAATTTCACCCCCCATTAATTTCTATTATAAACCAATTTCAAGTCAGCTATGGTCAAGGGACTTGATATGGCCATAGCTGACCGCTAGCCAAAACCACGATTAGTGCTGGTAAGGCAGTAATCGCCCGAAAAGTCGGGGAAATCATCTCTTCCTTCAAGCATGTATTCATCATCATTAATTTGCACGGCACGGCAATTTATCAAGTTACAATATAAAATTGTACAAAAGGGTGTGCCGTGCATTTTCGCCATGTTGGCCTCCGATGGAGGTAACACTCTCTGTTACCCCCAACACTTTCCGCTATCTACTGGGGCACATGCCATCCCAGTAATAGCAACTTAATAGCTAAACTAAACCATATCTACAATTGCTGTCTCTACATTCCATTGTTATATCACTTCTATAGACACCACTCTACCCCCCAAAATTATCCACACATCTTGTATAATACATTACATAACATAATAAACAAATAGATATTAACCTTGATTATTAGCATTGTTACATTCACATCAAACCAACAATTCTCTTTTAAATAATTTATACAGAAACTTAGAAACATTATAATTTGTAATTTTCATTAACTCTTTTATATATCTTCATTTCATTATTTATCCCTGCCTGGAATTAGATTCCTCAAAATTTCAAATTTATTATTAACATTTATTTTAACGATCATATTATTCCACAAACTAAACAATTTAACCTTTATTTGTTAATTAATTGTTATTAAATTGAACCTCATAAAATAATCTAAATTTCTCATAAAAACTTCACTTATATAACATTTTAAATCAATCACAATATTTTAAACATCTCAAATTATTTCGATTAAATTAATTATTGAAAACTTGACATATTTCAATTATTATCAAAATTTACAAATCGTTAATTACTGTCTTCATAATTATTTTTATTATTTATTTAGACTGCAAAATATTAATAATATTATTATCATCATAACATTTCCTACTACATATACACATTGTTTACCTAACATTTTACAATACACACAATTGAATTCACTACAAATATATTTACAAACTTTTGCCATTAACTGTTCCATTTTTTCACACTTCATTGTCCAAGTCTGCCAGGTCATTACCATAAATTACAATATTTAAATTGTCCATTCACTGATTTTTTATTTCAACCTCCATCATCGTATATATATCGAATATATTTATAACATGCATCATTGTTATCCATACACAATTTGTTATTATTATTATTATTATTATCCATTAACTTTATTTCATTCATTATGCCATTATAATTTATAGGGTTATTCCCTATTAATATTTCATAAGCCTTGTCAACATAATTTATTTTTGTCCAGTCTCCATCAGTATTATTGGTCGTCAGGTAAGCTATTTTATCATTTTTATATTCCTCTACTATTACATCAGGTAAGTGTTTATTGTTTATAAAGATATCATCAAAATAATTCTCTATCTCTCTTTCAACGGGTAAGTATTTTATATGGTTTATCTTCACCCCTTCTAATCTTTCTCTCAACTCACCATAATTTCTTTTTGACTTATATAATTCCATCTCTCTCTCAATACACAACTCTCTATCTAAATCTCTCTCACTATAACACCATATCTCACTTTCTCTCTCACTCCATGCAGAGGGCAATAAATCATTAAAACATTTCCTGTTTTCTCCAGGAACAATGAAAAACTTCAAAAAACAATTATTAGTAGAACACTTTTCTACCCAATACCTTCGTGAGGCCTTTCTTCACCCCCTTTAACACCTCGAAAAAATTTTACCCTCTGTTTCATACCTCCAATATAACTTTCTTCATTCACTCTCTTTAATCCATTAACACACACTGACATTCCATTATTACATTCTAAAGCTTCATCAGTACTCTCAATATTTACCCCATTATTTTTTAACATCATATTTTCACTTATATTGTTATAATTATCATTCCTACTTACCTCATTATGTTTCTCCATTATTCTTTACCCCCACTATACTCTCAGAATTGTAATTAATATCATTATCATCACTAGTCAATATTTTATTATCTAACACTACCTCTCCCACTATTTTGTCATTATTAATATTCATAACATTGTCACCTAACTTTTCAACACTCTGTTCTAATCTGTTAAAGTTTGCTACTATTATTTCACTAGTGTGGTTTAAATGCTCATTAATTTCGTTAATTTGGTTTTTTAACTCATCGAATTTAATATTTTGTCCATCTAATTTACTGTCAAAACTATTCTTTTGTTCATCGAATTTCTCACTGAACTCCCTACTTTGTTTGTCAAATTTGTCATTCAATTCTCTAAAATTACTATCTTGTTTTTCTAAACTATTGCACATCATATTATACAATCTTGTTAACATAGTATCATCATCAAATTTCTTATTTTGATTTCCTAAAATAGGTGTTGAATGAATCTCAACTGTCTGTATTATTTTTGACTCCTCAAGACTATTGTCATTTGTCTGAATTCCGGAGTCGCTACTTATTTGACTTTCTATCTGACTGTCAGATAAGCTGACGTCATTATCTGCCATTTTTTTTTTAAATCTTAGATATATTTCTTTGCAAAATATTACTATATATAACACATACTTATTCTCAAAAAAAAATATTCTACTCACCCATACTACACATAATCATAACATAACCTTATCTTTGTACGTCTGTTTTCACGTAATTTATGTTTACCTCAAACAACCATTCTGCTCTCCCAGTAGGCCGTATTTATATAATTATCTTTATATAACTGTCCCTGTTCACAAGCCAATTGTTATTTATTACTTTTATTGATATTAATAAAATATAATTGATTTTACTTTTGACTCATTGTTTAATTTCTAAATAATTTCTTCGGGCGCCATCTTGTATTGCCAACTACAAGAAATAAACTATATATATTTACCAAGGTTCGAATCAGCGAACCGGGAGAACAGAATATGGTTGCTGAAATAACAACAATCATTTATTTGTTCATTAATAATTAAATTTTATTAATGCTTTATTATTTTTCATATTTCTTTTACTCAACCCCTTGCAACCCAAATAATTCTTAAGATTTTTTACAAAAGAAAATCGTACATACCAAACTTGTTAGTAAATAAGAATTGCTTCTACCTTGAATCTCTTATATACGAATTTACTTACTCACAATACAATAACAAGCTCTTAAAATAAATTTACTAAGGGAACACAAACCAGCCTTCTTTGTTTAAATACATTCTCACATACACACGCACACACACACACACACAGTTACTTAGGCCTTTAAGAGCTCATATTTAGTTTAATTTTACCCATCTGTTCTTGTTTTACGAAAAATAATAAAATTTGATAGTTTGTGTATTTCCTTGTAGGTACTTAGCTGAATTTGAGTCCGATTTTTTAGTCCAGAAGACGTCACATTGTTTTACGTGCGCACTTTCATTTAAATCATAATTTCCGAACTGTATTAATGTAAATAAAACTGTTAATCACATTTTAAGTATGTATTTCTATTGTTAAATCATATTTTAGATATATTATTCACATTTTATATGTTGCGGGCGACTAAAACTTCGCCTAAACCGGCGAGCCGGCGGACGCACAAAACGGCTCGCGTCCGACACTTATAGATGTTGTTTTCTGACTGTCCTTTGTTCTGTCAGTGCAACGAATACTGCCAGCGCTGCTACACCCACATTCCAGCATTATAAGGCGCTGACGTAAGATCGTCCGATGCAGTTACATAACTTGTTTACGCTGTTTTTGTATGTCATTGGGTGACCTTGGCACAGTTCTGCGGTCTGTTGATTTTGTCGTTTCAATAATTTTCATGCATAATGTCACCAGGAGTGCTACCACTGTCGCTACCAATAAATATACCTTTTGGTTACGTTTTGTCCCAATTCTCATAAAAAATGTTATTTGCTTTTATTAAAAAATACAAATTTCTTTATTATCCCAAAATAGGCCAAAATGTCCCGTTACAACTGTTTACGTGTGGCTGCAAGCGACTTCTCCTTAGATATTAGTGAAATTCTGAGTAACATTCAGGCCCAAGGATCTCATTAGCCTGGTGAGTGTATTTATTATTATTATTATTATTAAATTTTCATGGTGCTCTCCCACTTGCCCCGGATTATGAAAGGTGCTCTCAATCACAAAAAGGTTGAGAATCCCTGCCTTAGGAGGTCAAGAACTCAGGGAGCTCCCGAACTTCTCTTTCTTCTTTTCTTCGTCTGTCCCTTCTTGCTGTATGGTGGCCCTGTTCAAGTCAGCGTGCAGTGCCCGCACGCGTACACAAATATTTACATGCACACAAGAATACCCACTACACTTTTTCTTTCCATCTCTTTCGTTTTCCTTCTGAGCCTCTGTTCTCCTAAGTGCGAATTTTATTGAGACTCTCTGGAGAAGCCTTATGGTCTAGAAAATTGGGGGTACTATGCAGGGTACCCAATTTCAAGTGGTTGGCATCCATGTTGCCTTTTTGGGGTGGGGGTGTGCCACGATTTAAAAAAAAAAAAAAAAAAAAAAAAAAACTGGGGCACGTATAAAAATTAGAATTTATTAATTGAATTGCGAATTATCTTTATTTAACGATGGTCTGCATTTCGTGTTTTGCCTCTCCGCATGTCTGCGCGATCTGTTGGTGAAAACGGGTAATTGTGTTTCCCGGCTCTAAGCATCTGTTAGCGAGATTGTTCAGTCGATGAGCTTCTACCAGATCGTGAACAAGCCTACCACTTTCGGCAGATTGAGTTTGGGTTTTTGTATTTTTTTATCCTATCATGATTTGGTAAACGCTCACAGGCCTCCGGTAAGTAAATTAAATATATTTATTATGCATTGCTTGTAAAAGTTATATATTTAAAGCATAATCAGCTTTGATGTGACTGGATAATGTTGGAAGCATGCCTGCCTCGTGGGTGTGTGAAGCTAAGGTATACTCATTATAATTAGTATATAGTAATTGCCTATGTCAAAAAGGGTGTAAAATTATGTAAATCTGAGGAACTTTGAGGAATTGTGTGTGAGCACGTGGCCGATATAAACTTGTAACCTGTCGTGGTATGTTAACTTTGCCTACGCATGTAGGCGTACTTTATAGATTGAACCATTTTGAATTGATTTAAGGTCTGGTGTGAGAGTTATTGGTTTAAAATACAAACGAGAAAATGTTACTTCTAATTATAATTAACATAGTTGAATTGGTCAGGGGTGGCATGCGTTTGATGCCTGTTCGATTTTGTCTATGTCTCAGGCTGTGGTGCATGTGTGTGTTATGTTCTGGAATAAGTGAATTGTCACCAAGTTAATTATTATTAATGCTTATGGTTCCTGAAATAGCTGAGTAGCTGATCCGAGCATGGCTGAAATTCTATCCATCATGTCCTGAACCCACACACAGACTCTCGTCCTCACCTGCCGGAAGGAGGAATAACCGAAGCATGCCTCTGTAAACCCCCATCCACTAGACGTCTGACTCTCCAACCGGGCACGGACCTCCTGGAAATCATCTGGACCCAAAATGAGGTGACATTAAACCATTACTTTCATAAATTTTGCCACTACAGAAAACAACTTGTGTCATGCATTAACATCCACAGAAAACTCAGTTCTACTTGAATTAACTTTGTAACGGTACAGAATTGTGTGCTAAGAAATAATAATTAAAATCAATTGTAATCCCAATGTAGTCAGTATTCACCTAAGGGGAACCTCATTGTAAACAGCAACATACAATATTATTGTAAACTGTTTATGTTTAATATCTGGAGTCTGCCCAGCCCAGACGTATTACGCAACAGCTTGCCAGCTCAGTCTCTGTGTAAATCACAGTAAGAACAGATTGTCACCCCAGTTTGCATCAGACAGCAGCAGATTACAGTCGCCTCCAAGTTAGCTAAAAACAGTGGCCTCAGACGTGTAAGATAGGCCATAAATAAATTCGGCCTATCCAGTACAACTATTAAAGTGTGTGAACTAAGTAGCGGTCAACCAATTAAAAAACTTCTAAGTGCTCGAGCAAACTAAAGTCGGCCGACTAAATAAATAATACACGTATAATTTGAACAGTGGTGATGGACGGTCATAACAATGACGTGAATTAACCAGTGTACCAAAGGAAAAACAACTAAACGCAGAGTGAACCATAAGGTTGAACAAACAGTGATTGTACAACTCACAGAGAGACACATGGAAGGGTTAAGTACCATCAGTAACTAATTGGCCAAAACTTTTAAATTTCACAGATATAATGGGTAGAATACTAACAAAATTAACCAAATGAAATAGAAGTGTGAGGGTGAGAGAGTGAGAGCGTAAGTTTGGGTACATACGTACAAAGTAAAGTACTGGTTCATAGGTTGAGTAAATTAATAATTGTAAAATTTTTTACATAATTTTGATGTTGTAAGGGGATGACGCAAAGACAATTGTAGTAACTTTTTAATATCACTTTCATGTAGTAAGTAATTAAGAGATTTTTGTGTAAACCGTTGTTCTACAGAGAGTAAAGAGGGAAATTAATTAAAGAAAAATAAACAAGCGCCATTCATTACATAACATGTGTTAGCATAATTAATTCGTAACTCAAACCCAAGTAATCTTTCTGCAGCTGGTTTCGTCTGTAAGACCCTGGAAGAGAGCCCGAAGGTAAGAAGGTAATATATTTTATTAACTGAAATAAATTCTATTGTCTCAGTGGCGCCCCCCGAACAGAGACTCAATTATATATATTGTAACGTTACATAACCCCTGCCCAAATATGATAACACAATCACCATTGTTAAAACCAGTAATCACCCAATTCGAAAAGTCAGAAATGGGTATTATGTACCAAGCTATAAAAAACTTTGTACTACAAAACACTGTAAACAATAATAATAGTAGTGCAGTGTACAAAGTGAAATATAGTGTACTTAGTGAAAGTGTAAACTTTTAAAAAGAGCATCTCACAGATTGGTACTGGAGATGAAAAACAATCAATATTGTAGCAGTGGACTATATTGCTGCTGACAAGTTTTGTATTTTTTGTATTTTGTGTAATTTTGTATTGTGTAGGCCACAAAGGTCTTGTACCTAGGAATAATCTTTGTGTTTAATATAATGATTTTGTTTAAATATAAGATAACCCAGGGTTAAATATAAAATAATAATAATATAAAATAATACTATGTTAGCAAGATGGCATAGGAAAAATAGTTTAGAGTAAGGATACATTAAGTAAATGATAAATCATAAATAAATCAAATTAAAAGGGATTAAAATATAAAAATACCAGTGTACAAGCTTAAGGAAAAATATAAAGAAAAACCTTAAATAAATTAAATTCGATATAAATAAAATCTAAAAAGGATTATTTTTCTAAAAAGAAGAAATGAATTTATAATAATTAATAATAGCCTATATACTAAAAAGTATATAGATTCACCAATAAAAAACCATAAAAATTCTTGGTTACTAAGAGTAACCAACTAACAACAATTGGAATTAATTGTTAAACGATATTGGAAGTGAACGTTTTGAAAAAGTGTAATGCATATTATAATATAACATAAAAAATGAAGCTTGGGTGTTGTTTTGTTTTGTTAATGTTTATCGTTGAACCGCGATGGGCGCCACGTTATAATATAATTAAAACTTGAGTGGTGTTCATTTAGTATATCTATAATTCGGTATAGTATAGGTTGTTTAAAAGGAATTTTAAAGTTCTTTGTTGCACTCTGATATGTTTACCTTTCCACTTACCATCGGTGAACGTCCTCAATCTTCCAACGTAGGCTCTGTATTACTGAAAAGTCACAACACAATTCACAAAAT
Organism: Magicicada septendecula; assembly: GCA_034769895.1. Classification (NCBI taxonomy): domain Eukaryota; kingdom Metazoa; phylum Arthropoda; class Insecta; order Hemiptera; family Cicadidae; genus Magicicada; species Magicicada septendecula. The sequence goes on from CM068368.1 coordinate 342,762,178, forward strand.
AATTCACTTGGGCATTAGTATGCAGACAGTAAATAAAATGATACAGTAGAAGCCCGATATAGCGCGGTCCGATATACCGCGGATTCGGATATAACGCGGTGAAGAGTATGTCGCCCGTTATTAGCAAAAATTCTTACTTGTAGAGAGTGAGTAAATTATGAATTGTTTATCATGACTTCCGTAGCCACATTGGAATGCGTTGTGTTTATTGTAAACAAAGGCTTGTTGAAAACGGCGTTGTAAACAACAGCCAGAATTGCCAGTTCAAGTGTACCTGTAGGCATAAACAATTACCCCGTATTTACAGTCTCTACGTTTCTAAGAATTCATGCCAAGGCAAGCAGCCAACTAAATCCCTTCTCTCCCTCATACTCTTATATTACAGTATAAGATCATACTCTGATATTATCTTATCAAAGTGTATAGTCTTTGTCATAAATTCGCATAGTGTAGAGTTTTGTGATGTCGCAGAAAAGAAAAGCATATTCTGTGAGTGATAAACTCAAAATAATTGATCGTGTGAAGAACGGAGAGTCAAAGGCAAGTTTATCACGTGAGTGAGGCATCCCAGAAGGAACAATTAGAGGGTGGATGAAGGAAGAAGATAAACTTAAAAGTTTTGTGAACACAGTTGAAAGTGAAGTGGGGTTGCAAAGAAAAAAGACTAAAGTAGGTAAGGATAGTGAACTAGATGAGTGTCTGTACAGGTGGTTTTTAATAAAACGAAGTGAAGGTGTGCCACTGTCAGGACCAGTTATTAGAGCTCAAGCTGTGAAATTCCATAGTGATTTACATGGCAACAGTGACTTTAATGCATCTGATGGGTGGTTTTCGCGATGGAAATCTCGTCATGGTATAAACCAGATAAGCATTGAAGGGGAAGCACGATCATGTGACAGTGAAGCTGCAGCACTTTTTCCTCAGGCATTAAACAAAGTAATGATCGATAATGATTTAAATGACCATCAAGTGTATATCTGTGATGAAACTGCTCTGCATTTTCGAATGCTTCCTACCAGAACACTGGATGTGAATAATTCAATAAATAAATCTGGATTAAAAATAAATAAGGATAGAGTTACCCTCCTGTTTGCCACACATAAATCAGGCAGCCACAAAGTTAAACCTCTCTGTATAGGGAAAAGCCGAAATCCTAGATGCTTTCAACATGTTAACATGACGTCATTACCCATCACATATCGTAATACAAAAAATGCTTGGATGACAAGTGATATTTTCAGTAAATGGTTCCATGAAGAATTTGTTCCATCTGTGAGAAGCCACCTGCGGTCACTCAACCTCGAAGAAAAAGCTGTACTGACCCTTGACCACTGTCCAGCACATCCACCTGCTGATATGCTACAGTCAAGAGATGGGAAAATCGGAGTCATGTTCTTGCCGAAAAACACTATAGCACTGATCCAGCCATTAGATCAAGGCATCATAAAAGCATTTAAAGTGCATTACCGCCGTGAACTTCTGAGTGCTATAGTGAATTCTGATGAGGAAATGGGAAATTTACCTTAAGTCAATAAACCTGAAAACAGTTGTGTATTCAATAGGTCTTGCATGGGAAGTATTAGTACGGCTACGATTCAGAATTGCTGGAAGAAATGTTCCTTTGAACAAAACATAGCCGATGGAAATTGCTCTGTTGCCGGATTCACTAATAGTGATGTACAGTCTGTGAGTAGTGCTCTGCATTGCAACTTCACTCTAGATGACTTGAATGACTGGGCAGAAGTTGACAACGGTGAGCCTGTTACAGAATGTATAGGAGATAAAGATATCATCGATGCAATCCAAAATGCAAATTGCGAAGAAAAAGAAGACGATGACGGTGATGAAAATGAAAATGGGGTGGAAGTGAAAGAAGTTATTCCAAATGTTAGTGAAGTGATAATACACACATAAACAAAGTAATTTCGTGGATGGAGAGGCAAAGTGAATCTAATAATGTTCATCTGCTGCACCTCGCGTTTATAAAACAATACACGGAAAAGAAACGCTGTGCATTATCCCGTCAAACAACAATTACGGACTTTTTTAAGACCAACAATTAGGCCTACAGTAGGTCGAGTGAGCAATGTATAAATAGTGTATTTTATATTCCATTGGATTAAAATACAGTTTTCTTATTTTGACATGGAATCCATAGGTATGTAATGTCTTACTCGCACGTTTCGCAAAAATCGACCGTTATGTTTCAAATGTACTTTCGGCATACCACTATCTCACGAACCGCTCAACCAATCGCAGCAAACCAGGTGTCAGGTGATCGAGTCACTCGGCCCCCTTCCAACAATAGTACTGAGAATTTTGACAACTGACTTCAGTCGCCTCTAGGCTTTGTCTGCGTGAGGGTGTTTTTGCGCCGAATATTTCTAAATTGCTCCACTAAAACTTAAATACCTCGGGAACTACAAGTCCGATCGCGAAAATACAAAGTGCGTTGTGATCCTCAGAACTAAATCTCTCCAATAACACCAATTCCGAGTACCAGAAGCACTCACAGAAAATAATAACAACATTTCAACTCAAAAATTTGAAATGCCTCGACCTAAAAATCGCGATAAAACTCTAACCAAAAATTTCAAACCGAAAACTGGCAAATCCTATGCAGAGCGTCAACAGGCCTATCGTTTGAGACTAAAATCAAAGAAATCGGCCGAGAACTTAGAAAATGGCAACCATTTGAAGATTGACAAAACCCCGTCAGCGCCCAAGCGGCCCGGATCTCCGATACTTGGGTCATCCGGCGTGCCCCCAAAGTGACTCAGATCGAGCGTACGGCTAGCTAGCAAGAAAACAGACGATGAGAACATTAATAACTTGTGCTTCGACAACATTGGACCCTCGATGCTCTGCGCAGAACAGCCCGGTCCAAGTCGCCGCTTCAAAGGAGTCGACGAGGAATTCTCTAAGCACTTTATTAACAATCCGTTCGGCTCGGTGTGTGGGATCTGCGATCGCTTGTGGTTCAAGAGTGATCTAAGACCGTGCGTACCATCATACATAAGTCTCTTGGCCACAGTGTTCGGAGCAGATGAGTACTCAAGTGCGAGTAATATGGAAGGCGTGTGCTCTACGTGTGTTGCAAGTCTCAAACAAGGCAACGTACCGCCGCTGTGCAAATCATACGGCTTCCAATATCCACTGATCCCGCCAAACTTGCCGCCTCTGAATCCCGTTGAAGAGAGACTTATATGCCCGCGGTTACCGTTCATGCAGATTCGTCGGCTCCGCTATGTAGACGGTATGTATGGGATCGTGGGCCAAGTCATAAATGTGCCAGTGAAGGTAGACAACATGGTTAACGTGCTGCCTCGCACTCTCGAAGATGATTACGCCATCAACGTTAACATCAAGAGGCAGATAATTCACAAGTCCTCATATCTCTCCAGGACTGTGCGCGAGTCAGTACTGACTCCTTGGTTGAAGTATCTAGTCGAGACACCGCTGTACAAGCGATACAATGTAACCGCTAACTTGCAACTCGTAGACGGGATCACCTCGTTCGGTCAGCCATGGGCATCCACAAGCAAAGCACCCGACGACGAGGACGAAAGCTACGTGGAAGATCCGCCGCTGTTGGACTGCGAGGAAGGAGTCGCGAGGCAGCACACGCTCATGTGGGACGAGAGTAAAGTACTAAACATCGCCCCGGGTGAGCGCGAGCGTCCGCTGTCGCTTCTGTATGACGTGCACGCGAGAGGCCACCTGTGATCTACCCATCGTTGCCGGTTACAAGCTCCGAAAAGAAAAGATCGTCATTCGATATCGTTCTTACGACATGGACTCGGACGTTAAGAATTACAAGCGCGAGATGGTCTTGCTGTATGTGCCCTTCCGAAACGAGACTATCAAGTTACTGGACAGAGAGCTGTATATGCAACTCTACGATCAACATCAAGAATCCATACTGCTCAAGCGTAAGATGTTTGAGTATCGGCTAGACATCGCCAGAGTTATGGAGAGACTAGCGGCCATGTACGTGGAGGAGCAAGACACCCGCAAACCGTCAGCTCCGTTCGATCCGTTGGCCCCCGAGCGCATCATGCAGAACAACGACGATGACATCGAGCTGAGAGACACCGAGTCGAGGCCCGTGGTAGCCGTGAGCAAGCGCAGCGACATCCTAACCAGTCAACAGTACTGCGAGGCTGTGTTTTATTTCTACATTTGGTGACATAATTTACATACAGTATATAGTAGTGCATTATGCTGTAGCCTTTTTCCCGGTCCTCCCTTGTAGTATTATTTACTCTTTTACAATATATAAAATACATAAATATTACTTCCACCTACCTGCAAAGTTTCTTTTTTCTGGGTCCAGGATTCTGCTCGCACGAACGTAAGATACAAACATGTGTTACGGGTTATTGAAATAAGTGACTCGACTCATTTTTGAATGAAGAGAATTGATATTTTAATTTTTAGAAATGCATTTAAATTCCAACAAATTTTCTCACATTGCTTTTAAATTTTCATACCTCTTGTTTGTACAGCTTATATTGGCACACTTAAATTACTTAAATTAAGTTACTTACGCCTACGAAGGTTGCCCAGCCTGCATTACACACCCACTCACATACATTATTTAAAAAAACTTAACATTTGACTGGCACTGGCTGACATCACAAAATAGGCGGACCTTGATCTATACATCCGTCGCCTTAGTGAAGGAGGCGAACAGAAAAGTGCGCTTCACCATCTTTTCGGTTCCACCCAAGCATCAGTCCGCGCGCCTAGTTGAGTAATGCGTACGGGCGCGCTGTCACACTCAAACAAAGTTCTTGGAAATGAGGCTTGGTAAATTCCTCTACCGATTGCACGTGATATTACTGCGCCTTTGTTAACAAACTGCTCTTTCAACACGTGGTCTGTCTTTGTTGAAATTAGGTTTCACAAATATTTTTATAAATCCCCGAAAAGGAAATAAAATAAAAATACCCACAAATTTGGCCCGTTACAATACCCCCTCAATGAGAGGTCTTCTGTCAAAACAGAAGAAGTCTCATTGATAAAACCCCTAAGAGGACCGGTGAGGAACTGGTGCCAACAACCCCCTCTTGTTCTTACGCTGCATGGGTAAACGACCCCCCTGGCTCGGCGACTATGGACGTATCTGAACGAGATCACTGGACTTCTCTGTGCGAGATCCCAACACCGAAAAATCGAACAGACACGCACCACAGCGCACCTCACCTTCTATCATGCCACCCCAAAAATCCTCAATCCCTGGCTTAGATCATGCCAGATCCTCAACCGATATGTTTCCCCTTTTTCTGCAAACTGGGCTGCCTTTAGCAGATACTGGGCTCACACACACAACTATTCTACATGTTGTAAAATTAAAATAATCTTCAAAAATTTATTAAGCGAAAAATTATTAGCTGCTTTCGTTGAAAATCAAAACACAAATTTTGCATCTATATTGAATAATTCTCTTCATTAGTTTTTTGTTGTTAAAAAATTAAATCAATGGAACATTTCTTACAAATAGGAACATCCTTAACCTAACATGTGACTACACCTAGAGTCTAACCATACAATTCAATAAAATAATTCAATAATAATAAACACGGTTAATACACAAACAATAATGTAACCAAAGTTAAACATATCAATTAGACGGCAGGCACAACATCAAGAAATTTTTTTTTTCAAAAAAATATTTTCCAAAAAAAAATTTTAAAATTCAAAAATTTAAATTTCTTAAAATATTTTCTTTCCAAATTGAAATTATTTAAAGTTTTGTTCAAATCAATTAAAAACAAAAGTTGGATTAACTTCCTTGCTAAACATGCCTAGTATATGACCTCACCCATCAGCTGATCAAAACTGGGTCAAGTCAAGAACCTTGACCTACATACGTTATATACAAGTTCTCTGAAATTACATTATACCTCTGTAAAATTCTATCTTGAAACACAAAAACATAGTAAAATAAAACATTTAAAATAACAAAATATTATTACAATTAACAATCAAATTGATATTTAAATTATTCAACATAAACACTTTATAACTTTACATTTCCAAATTCTATCAAAAATTGTCACTGGTTTCAATTAAAAATTTTATATTCTTATTATAAATCTCTTTCTTTAATAATCGCATATCCAATACTTTGGATGATTTAAATACTTATAATAACTCGATATACCCCGTGATATGTATACCTATATAATCTTTCTCCCTTTGACCCTAATAGCCTTAACAACTTGACCCAATATGACACCCATCTCTATCAAAATATCTATCAAACAATCTCTAAACCCAACTTACCATTAAACTCAAATCGCCACCTTCTCTCAATATATAAAAAATTAATCTCTAACCCTTTGTACTTAGGATAAGTGTTTCCCCCCAAAAAAACTCACTCCCTTAGGTTGGTTCCTGGATTCTACCTAAGGCAACCCTTTCGGCGACAAATCGGTCCCATCCCGTCCCAACCCTTTTGTTGCGGACTCCCACATTACACTATCCCCTATTACAAAATTGCCATCCCCAAATCTCACTCTAATTACCTCACTTCAACTACAACAAAATAACATCATCAATTATAAACATCAATATATCAATCAAAACTCTACATATATTCCCCCTAGCTACTGTGTCAACATCAATACTTCTCAAATCCTGTTACATTAACTCACCACAACATTACATCAATTCAAAACAATATTTTTCTCTCTACTACCCTTTTAACTTTAACTTGGACTGATCTATATGTCCCAATAAAAGCTTAATCACCCACAATCTGTCTCTTATTATTTTTCACTTTATTTCAAAATCTTACTACATTAAATTACTTTTCTCACCATTTGCAATATCATCTTGAACACATTAAAACATTATATTTAGCATTAGTTACCTTGAACATCAATAAACAATTTAGCAGTGACATTTTACTACAGATCAGCTGATATTCCCCACAAAGTGAAAACACATTTCAAAATTGTGCAAATTACATGAAATACATATTTTTAGCAATCCTTACCTCCACCCTCATTGTTTCCCCTCTTTCTGACTCTGATAATATTACGTCAACCGCCTGCCAGTCGGTTTAGTTATTTATTTAGTTTCAAAATACAAAAATTATATAAAACATATATCTCAATTCTTACCTCTAACACAATAAAATAATACATTGAACACCATAAAATGTAGAATGAACACAGTATACTGAATGTATGAAACCCTATTTATCAAAGCAGAATACAAGCGTTTTATTAAAGCAAAATTGATTTATCATTTTTTAATTTACAAAATTTAAGTACGTTGCTCATCTGAGCAACCCCCTGATCCACACACACTATTGCAATTTATGTTAGACTGTAGCGCCTATTTGCTTTCACAAAGACTGCATATTTGGAGGAATTGGACATCTCCGTGTCTTTGCTTCGGCTTGACATTTTAACATTTTGGATATCGACATATCCTTGTTATATATTGAAACGCCCTTAAAACGGTTCTACCACCTGGCTATGCTGTCCCCACGCGGACAGAGTGGCAGCCGCTGTTCCATAGTTCCTGGATTTCCCCTATTGTCACCCCCCATTTAATTTCTATTATAAACCAATTTCAAGTCAGCTATGGTCAAGGGACTTGATATGCCCATAGCTGACCGCTAGCCAAATCCACGATTAGTGCTGGTAAGGCAGTAATCGCCCGAAAAGTCGGGGAAATCAAACTTTCATTTCAATGCCTGTTCTACATTATCATTGTTATGTGCGGCACGAGCGTCTATCAGGGTACAAATTAAATTTGTACAAAAAAGGTGTGCCGCACATTTTCGCCATGTTGGCCTCCGATGGAGGTAACACTCTCTGTTACCCCCAACCCATTCCGCTATCTACTAGGGCACAGGCCACCCCAGCAGTAGCGCCTTAATAACTAAATAATTAAAATTAATGAACTAAAACTTTCTACTATTGCAGTTCCACACTCCACTGTTCTATCACTTCTTTGAGCACCAATCTACCCCCCAAAATTATCCCCACATCTTGTATTGACAACAAGTTTTTATTTTAATTCACATTCTTCAAAACGTTCCCATGCTCACTGATACTAAAACTTGACAATTATATTTGGTCACTAACTAAAATTTATTTATTGATATAATTAAGTGTATAAACAATCCGACCTATGCAACAATAAAATTTGTATAAGTAAAATTTTTACATCTAGGAGGCTAATACTAACTATCATTAAAAGTAAATCTGTGACCGCCCGAAAATGGTCTCCTGCAACATCTAGACATGCAATCAGGCAGACACACTACGTGAATTCACGTACACTTCTTAATTCCTTCACATATATTCCCCTCTTACTCATTTCTTCTAACACGCCGTCTGCCTCACTACATGCCCAGAAGCCACAGGAGTCAAGTTTCAGTTTACACTGTAATTAAAGTCAGTAGCTAAAAGAATTTGGTTTTGCCACTGATATTCAAAGATTAATTTGTATGCCCTGCCTTGTATTTAAATAAAGCCTCCCTTATATACATACACTCTAAGGCAGTTCAGGTACGTGACAGGTACACCAAGCCGCTGCACCATGAGTGTGTTAATGATAATTTGTGTCACGTACCTTTTGGGGTCCCCCTCCCCATTCAAATGGGGTTAGTTTTCTAATTTCAACCAATTTTGGTGGAGCCGGACCATCATTGTTTTCACCACCCGAAGGAAGATCCTCCAACCATGGCCCGTCTCTGAGTTCCGAATACCACGGCCAGGACTGGTAAGATCGTGACCGCCCGAAAATGGGGGAGGATCCCTTCTGAAAACATATACCATTCAATTAAATTTCATTTATACAGTAATGTAATAATCATTGATAAAATCCTTATGCTGACCAATATAATTTCAAATTTGTAGCGTTGTGCGTTCCCACTATCTCCCTAGTTTCTCTATTCTGTAACGCATATGAATTCTTCATTTTAACTTCTATTACCTCGTACGGCCCTTCGTAGAGTAAGAAAAATTTCTTGATCTCCTTATCCTGAGCACTCGATAAATCATGTCATCGTACCAATACCAGCTGTCCAACCCCGTACTTCGTCCACTTACCTTTCATATCATGCCTCTGTTTTCTCTTCTCCCCCTTCGTCAATAAACTTTCATTCGCCAGCCTAAGTTTTACATCGCGACCAATAGTGTTGGTTTCTGGTGGATACTCAATTAATTGCTCCAAAATTCTCTGTGGACGCGTCCCTCTTATTAACTCATAAGGTGTGAACCCCGTCGACTCGTGGGTGGTGCAGTTAAGCCAATTTTCAATTTTCTGAACATATAATGGCCACTCGCTGTTTGGCGTGGCAGTATGTTCGGAAAATTCTTCCCAACTCCCTCATGACGCGCTCCGCCTCATTTGACTGCGGATGATACACTGCGGTGTGCTTTGGGATGATGCCTTCCCATCCGAGAGTCTGGCGCCATCTTCCACTGATGAACTGCGGTCCATGGTCAGATAATATCACCTTCGGCTTTCCCACGTTGATCATGTAGTCGCGTGTGATCTTTTCACTCAGCACCTTACTTGTTGCTTGCTTCACGCTATATAACCTTACATATTTAGAAAAAGTGTCAAGTACAACAAAAATATACATCACTCCACCCGTACCCTTTGGCAATGGGCCGTACAAATCCACAGCTACTAAATCAAATGGTTTTTCTACCTTAATGTAATTTAATTCTCCTTCTAACCTATAATTTACAACTTTAGACTTCTGACATAGTTCGCAAACTCTAAGTATCTTTCGGATGCGTTTTTCCATATTTTTAAATAGACAAGATTCCCTTAATACATTCACACACTTCCTTGCCCCAAAATGCCCGTATCTAAGGTGACAGTCCCACACTATTTTCTCTACTAGCCCTTCAGGTATAACTAACCTCCAATCCCTTTCTCTCCCCTCTACTTTTTTAAACAAACTCCCCTGAAATACTTGAAAATATTGTTTATACCCAAATTCGTCTACATCTGAGTCTACACTAGTGATTATCTTATTTAATTTACTATCAGCTCTTTGCATTACATTTATATCCTTCAATTCTTCCCCAAAAAGTTTATCTTCCCGGGATAGTCTATAAATCTCTATTTCTTTAATATCTCTACCCGTCCTATTTCTATCTGTGTCTACTCGTGATAGTGTGTCTGGCACCCTGTTCTCTACACCCTTAATGTATTCCCAAGAAAAATTATACTCTTGAAGAGCTAACACCCACCTGGTTATCCGGCTGTGTGTGAGTTTACAAGTATTCAGGAACGACAACGCTTTATGGTCCGTCCTGATGATCGTTTTATTGCCCAGCAGATACGTACGGAACTTCTTCACAGCAAAAACTATACTGAGAAGCTCCTTCTCGGTGGTAGTGTAGTTACGCTCTGCGGCTAGCAACGTCCGGCTGACGAAGGCAATGGTCTTGTGTTCTCTCGCCTCGTCCTCTTGGTACAGTTCCGCTCTGAGTGCTATATTGCTGGCATCGGTCTGTAAATAGAAATTCTCATTAAAATTTGGGTGGTTCATTAAAATCATATCAGCGAACTTATTCTTGATTTCGTTAAACGCTTCTCTCTCATTTTCACCCCACCTCCATTGTTTGTTCTTTTGTAGCACTGCGCTAAGTCGGGCCGTCGTCTGTGCGTAGTTTCGCTGGAACTTCCTGTAAAAATTACAGAGACCAAGAAAGCTTTGTAATTGTTTTATATTCTTAGGCTCCGGGAACGTCAGGATGGATTCTACTTTGTCCGGATTAGCCCGCATTCCTGTTGGGGTTAAAACCTAAAAAATGTATTTCTGTCTGTAAAAATTTTGATTTGTCCCAATTCACTGTCAAACCTCCCTGGTATAACTTCTCCAATACATATTCTAAATGTTCTACATGCTCCTCAAATGTTCGGGAAGCTATTAGAATATCATCAACATATATAGTTAAAAAATCTAAGTTATGAGGTTGCAAAATCTCATCAAGACACTTGATAAAACTAGCTACACTGGTGTTCAATCCAAACGGTAGTCGTTTGAATTGATAATTTTTTCCATTGAATAAGAAGGCTGTATATTTTCTACTATTCGCTGCCAACGGAACTTGCCAATACCCGGCGCGGTTAGGTCTAAAGAGGTCATATATTTTACACCGCTGAACTTATGAAAAATTTCTTCATAGCTTCGGGTGACTCCCGGTCTGGAATAATTATTTGATTGATTTTGCGGGCATCTAAACATAACCTAACTCTACCATCTTTTTGATCACTACTACTAAGGGGTTAGAATATGGTGATACGGATCGCTCAATTATATCTCCCTCTAACATTTTCTCTAACTCAATCTGAACCGCCCTTCTCTTCGCATATGGCACCGGATAACTTCTTTGCACATAGGGTGCATGTTATGTTCCCTTACCTTTAATTCGCATTCATAGTTTCTTGCCCTCCCTGGTATATCGGCAAACACTTCTCTAAAATTCTCTACTACCCGCCACAACGATTCACGTTGAGAACTCCCTATTACGCCATCCTCACTACAAAATTTAAGTGCTCTCTCCTCCCATAATTGATCTACATTCTCATCGCACTCTATTTTACTCTTACTACATACATTCATACTAACTTCCGTTTCTTGTTTATTAACCCGATTATGTATCACCCTTACCCCCGAAATTCTTACTGCATCTACCACCCGCTCAAAATTAACTCGAACTGATTCTACTTCATTGTGCAATACTAACACCCGTTTATGAAAATCAATCAACGCCTTATGTTTAATCAGAAAATCATTTCCCAATATAACCTCAAGATTTAATCCCCATACGACTAGAAAAGTATTATCGTACCCTACCCCGTTAATCATCATATTTAAATGTACTTGTTTGGTGACTCTTTTACTCCTAACGCCCGTAATACCTACAATCGTCACTCCCGCTACTGGCAAAGATGAAATGTTATTTATCTCTTTTAATTCGTCTAGTATGTGTTCAGAAATAACAGAGATTTCGCTACCTGTATCTATTAAAGTTTTAATCTCCTTACCTTCTATGTTGATTTTCACCTCAGTCAGTCCATTCTCCCTTCTCACTGCTTCGAAGTCTTCTTCCTCCAATAATTCCTCCGATAAGTCAGTTATAATAATGTTGTTTCGATATCTGTCATTCATTTGGACCCCAGAAGCTTCCGGCGACAACGGTCGGGTCCGGTGTTCCATTGTCTCTCTTAAGTTTCCCGCAGACGTGCTCGCCACTGCTAGGTTGTATCCTCTTCCCTGCTGGTTCACGTGCTGTTCATGGGCGTTGCCTCTCGGTGCTCCTCCTTGGCCCTCTCCCCTTCGTTGGTATGCCTGGTGGTTCTGCGCGGGTTGTGGTCCCTGTTGCTGACCCGGTCTCTCTCTCCTGCATCTAAAACAAAAATTTTGTGTCGCATAATTCTCCTGTGAACACGCCGGACAAGTCCACATTGGTCCTCGATTATTTTGTTCCCGTCTGGGGTATGCCGGTCCATTTGTAGGTCCCCTCGGCGGTCCCAGATTACCTCCGTTATTCATATTCTGCTGGTTGTGATGGCGACTCAATTCTTGGTCCCGGATGTTCTGAAACACATCTAAAATGTTCTCTAATTCGCTAATATTGGCTACCTCCCGTGTCATCAGAGTTATTTGTACTTCCCTTGGCAAATGCTTACTTATATGCCTCACGAAGGATCTAAATGGTAATGGCGGTTCTAGGTATTTCGCCTCATTAAATATTCTTATCACATACCCTGTTATATTATTATTGGGCCCCCCAAAATTCCTGGTTCCCATAATTCTACTACGTAATACCTCTTGGTCTTCTTCAGACCAATATTTATTTCTGAATGCGGCCTCGAAACTTTCAAAACACCCCCATTGTTTTGTGTACTTCGGCCCATATCTCCGAACTACCCTTGAAACATTTTAAAATTTTCAATAATTGTACCTCCCAGCTATTTGTATTAAATTTATTAAACTCTCTCACTCTACTTATGAACTGCATAGGATGCACTCTTTTATTATCACAACTAAATGTTTCTAACTCAACTTCACTGCTTACGTCACGAGTCATAATTACTCGCTCGGTAACAGTGTTTACTTGTTGGCTGATGGCCATACTCAATTCACTTTTAACATCCTAATGTTTTTTTCAACATTCATTAATTTAAGGTTACTATCAGATTCAAGGTCACTTATTGTATTGTGTATTGTCTTAAATTCAATCTTACAATTATTCTCTATTTCACTCATTTTAATGTTATTATTTTCAATCTTGTTCATAGCATAACTAACCTTACATTCAGTATTGGTGTTGCATTCACTTATTTGTTTTTCAACAATTGTGTTTATTACACTATATTGTTCAGTGATCTGTTTCTCTACTTTATTAGTTATATCATTTTTTAGATCAGAAACACGGCACTCTAATTGCTCATTCATTGACTCTGTCAATTGTGATTTAATATTTTCGCAACGTTCATCAATTTTATCTAGTACACGACTCAAATTATCAAATTGTACATTAATACTCTGCTGCAACTGAATATTCTGTTGTTCACATTTTATTCTCTGTTCATCTAATTTACTGTTAAAATCACTTTTCATCTCATTCAAAGTTATCTCGTTACTATCAAAGCGTTTATTTAATTCTTTAAACTTGTTATTCTGAACATCAAATTTGATATCATTATCATCAAAACGTTTATTAAAGTCATTATTTTGTTTATCGAAATTGACTTTCATAAAATCCAATAGGTCATCTAATGACAATTTTTTCTCTTTTGTTTTATTCATTACGGGAGTTGAGATCGCTCCCGGCGTACTAATTACAGATACTTCTACATTCTGCTCCTCTATTGACATTGCTTCTGTTTGAATACCGGAGTCGGTATGACTCTCGGTCTGACTGTCAGAGAAGCTGACTTCATTGTTATCTGCCATTTCTTATTTTATACTTGATACTTGTGCGTAAATATAATATAATCAATATATAATGTACTGTATAACCAATTTTGCGTGAATAACGCACTTTTATTTTATTACGCTAACCTCAAACACACGTTTGTATCTTTTTTGTACGTGCGGTTGTTACTTAATTTTTTAATTCATAAAAACTGTCCCTGTATCGGAAGCCATTGTAGTATTATTTACTCTTTTACAATATATAAAATACATAAATATTACTTCCACCTACCTGCAAAGTTTCTTTTTTCTGGGTCCAGAATTCTGCTCGCACGAACATAAGATACCAACATGTGTTACGGGTTATTGAAATAGGTGACTCGACTCATTTTTGAATGAAGAGAATTGATATTTTAATTTTTAGAAATGCATTTAAATTCCAACAAATTTTCTCACATTGCTTTTAAATTTTCATACCTCTTGTTCGTACAGCTTATATTGGCACACTTAAATTACTTAAATTAAGTTACTTACGCCTATGAAGGTTGCCCAGCCTGCATTACACACCCACTCACATATATTATTTAAAAAAACTTAACATTTTAAATACAAAATACCCTTAACATTTTGTAATAAAACACCCCTCCCTGCCGGCACGCGGTTTTAGTTCGAACTATTAATTTCGCATATTTTAATTTTGTGATGGGTTTCCGGATTCACTGTTGGAGTTAGTTGCTAGATATATGTTGCACTACCACATAATAGTTCACAAAATCGAGTTTTAAGACTGAAAATTGGAAAAATCTGACGAGCCCCTTTGGGGCGGTGTCTGGCCAGACACGGCTTCTATGCGAAACTGGTAGAGCGGCATGGCGTTCGCCGCTAACTTGATGGTGTGGAAATCAATGCCTGTGGCTTCGTCGCCACAGATATGCCTCATTTAACTCATGCTGTTGTTGGTGTGCCGATCGTCTAGGAAATTGGTGCGGCACTGGCTGACATCACAAAATAGGCGGACCTTGATCTATACATCCGTCGCCTTAGTGAAGGAGGCGAACAGAAAATGTGCGCTTCACCATCTTTTCGGTTCCACCCAAGCGTCACTCCGCGCGCCTAGTTGAGTAATGCGTACGGGCACGCTGTCACACTCAAACAAAGTTCTTGGAAATGAGGCTTGGTAAATTCCTCTACCGATTGCACAACGTGATATTACTGCGCCTTTGTTAACAAACTGCTCTTACAACACGTGGTCTGTCTTTGTTGAAATTAGGTTTCACAAATATTTTTATAAATCCCCGAAAATGAAATAAAATAAAAATACCCACAAATTTGGCCTGTTACACCCTCCCCATCATTTGTCGCTGTACAGGTCACCTTCCGATATACCGCGGTTACGCCTATAACACGGGGGAAAGTATGTCACCCGACAACCGCGCTATATCGGGCTTCTACTGTACTTGTATTTAATATTGAATTAAAATTTAAATACTGGCCGCTCGATTACAATGCTGCCACCTTGGGAAACAATTGCTCCTTGAATGAACTTTCCTTGTGCCTATTTTAAGAAAAATAAATACGACTGATTCACAAGTGAGATAACTATTACTTTATTAACATCAAATTGATTTGAATTGAATTCCTTTTAAAACAATGAATAATTTTTTAAACAACAAAAAAGTTAATTATTTTATGAGAATCTTTCAGCTCAGGGCTGGTAACACTGATACGATACACAATATTATTGTGAACCTTGTTTGGTTAATTTTGGTTATTATTACCAAAGTTCATGAGTTCTTTTAATTGTCATGATACAAGTTACAAAGATGTTAATACTGAACAATATTACTTTATATAGAATAATTAAAAATCAAAATATTTAACCTCAAATACGATATCAAAACTACCGTATCATGGTACACTTGGTGTTCAGTCGTCAGTTATATAGACAGGTGTAATATGCGTTCAAAAACGCTGCGTATTAAAATAATATTATTTGGTTAATTATTACCAATGAAAGGTATCTTATTGAATAGATAAATTCTTATTACTTGAGTCTCTTCAAAGATTAGAAATTTACGATATGACTCTTTGTTGACATTGACCGTCTGTTCTGTATAGGTTAACTCTACCTGTAGTTCAGAGTGAGTTATTAAAATAATTTAATTCATCTATACATAGTATAAAGTAAAGTCGGTCCGTTTTCTCTCTGTGTTTGAAATCGCTAATCTCAGGAAGTACTGAACGGATTTTATTCAAGTTTTCGCCAATTGATAGAGTGTCTATCGAGGAACATTATGTGTATAATTAATACATATATGTTGTACATTAGCTTAGCTATCACGGTTTATGTCAAGTATCTATATATATAAAAGAGAAATACCACTGACTCACTGATTCATCACGAAATCTCCGAAACTATAACACCTAGAAACTTGAAATTTGGCATGTAGGTTCCTCATGTGATGTAGGTATCTGCTATGAAGGGATTTTTGGAAATTCGACCTTTAAAGGGGGAAAAAGGGGGGGAGTTTGCCTGACTGACTGACATAGAATCAACGTAGAGCAAAAACTACTGAATGGATATCAATGAAACTTTGAACATAGCTTCATCATAGGTCTTAGGTGCTCACTAAGAAACGGTTTTAAAAACTTTCACTCCTAAGGGGCAACCCCCCCCATTGTATCTATGTATGTATGTTCCACATCTCCTCCTAAACCACTGGACCGATTTCAACCAAACTTGGCACAAATATTTTACGCGACGGGAGAACCAACATAGGATAGGTGTTTTTTTCGATGGGGTCCTTTGGGGTCTTTCACATCTCCTCCTAAACCACTGGACCGATTTCAACCAAACTTGGGACAAATATTTTACGCAGCGGGAGAACCAACATAGGATATGTGTTTTCTTCGATGGGGTTATTTGGGGTCTTCCACATCTCCTCCTAAACCACTGACTGACTTCAACCAAACTTTTAGGAGACAATAATTTAACAAATGCCTTATTTCAACAATAACACAATGAATTATAAAACGACAGTTAAATACGCAGCGCGTGCAAGTACTGTAGACATTTTATTGAAAACTAATTTAGCTGTTCGCCCTCTCCCAGAGTTAGAAATCGAGCAGGAGCATCACGCGCAACAGAATTCTTCTCCAGATATAAGAATACAGTTTATGACATGTTCTTAAACAGCACCTGTTTAAGACACCGCTACAGAGTATTCCTCCAGTGAGAATGCGAACGTAACAATATAAGGAAGATTATACAATATACAAGTAATATAACGTTAGAACAAGAATAGGTGCCTATGAGCCTATGAATAAATTATGAACCCGAGCAACGCTGGGTAAATCGGCTAGATATAGATATCTATATAAGCCAAATACCACTGACTCACTCACTGATCACGATATCTCTGAAACCACTGAATGGATCTCAATGAAACTTTGAACATAGCTTCATCATAGGTCTTAGGTGCTCACTAAGAAACGGTTTTAAAAACTTTCACTCCTAAGGGGCAAAAAACCAAATACTGAAATTTATCGCGGGAATTGCATACTTTATAAATGAAGTGGTTGGCATCTCAGTTTACTGGAAACCCCGAATACATTTAGTCCTGAGTTTTTAATCATTGTTTTAAATTGAAAAAAACTTCGTTGTTTGCAGGTTCTTATAGTCGAGAAAATTTCGAAGTTCAATTAATTAATAAATGTGTCCTTTTTTTCTCGGAAATGGCTCTAACGATTTTCTCGAAATAAATAATAAATAGCTGTTGCTATGAATGTAAATAAACAGACTAAGAGTTGAAACTTCGTAGCGAAGCACGGGTATTTTGTTAGTAGTATATAAATCTTAAAACTATATTCAACACATATTTAGCATGATAGTATTGTTTATTAAAGGCAATGATAGTTCTCAGAGGTTATTTTACAATTGACTCGGTTTAACGTTAGAGGTAGTCAAGTAAGTGACTATGTTCATTCTTGTTATTCTCGATATTTGATATTATTTTGACTCCACGTATTATTTTCCTTAAAATATTAAAAATATTTTATTTAATCAAAATCATTAATCAAGTCGAGAACTTTTACTCATGTGCCTGTCAATTTACAATCATTTACTAGTTTAGCCATGTACAGTGCGTACTTGACTAGAGTAGTTTCGATATCATTTTTACCAATCAGTAATTATTATATTTCATTTTTTTAAATATCATTAATAAATAGTACTCCCTGTAATTAACACTTCTCATCGCCCTTATTATACACTAGCGATGTTAACTATTTCTCACAATCACTCGTCGCACTGTCACACGTAAAAGGTTAACTACTCTGTTGAGGTTAGTTTACTAAGATATACTGGGTGACGTGCACAAATTTGAAAAATCTTGTTGCTGACTGCCGCACGCTCCGCTCGCCTTGATGGTTACAATACAATTCATTCTGCTCGTCTAAGTTGTCTCTGGCATCTGGTAAAATCAGGTCATCTCATTGGTTGAAAAGTCTTTAATCTCAACCCCAAACGCCTTAGTAACATTAAAACTTATAATTTTTGGCGTCTGTTTTTGGGTCGGAGATTATACTGTGACGCATTCATTCCTTTTTGGAAATGATAGAAAATCTTATATTATACATAACTTTCTTATGGTTTGTCTGATCAATAAATGAATGGTCTCATTGTTTTGCGGATACTTGGGTCTTTCTATTAAGTCCAAACAAGCTACAAATCCGTTCATAAACAATTTAATTCACTTCACACAAATCGCTTATAGTGGTTCTTAATAAAAATAAGTCTTTTCCACTATATTTCGGTGTAATCTTATTCTAATATTTACAATTAAGTGCTTAGAGTCCATATCTCTCACTAATTAATACGAAATATTAAGATATCTATGATTTTAGCAAAATGCATTCTTGGCGTGCAAGCCATATATGTCCTAGCATTTGTATTTGCTTATTTTAACATTGTCTTATCCTAATATACCCTTCCGGTATTCAAATGTTAATTAACATCTTTTTACACCTTTGTTGATACTTTATTCCAGTAACTGGAGTCTCATTTAATCATATAGCATTGTTTAAATATACCATGCTATAATTTCGTTATTTTGACACTCTTATTTAGTCATTGTTAGTATTTATTACATGTATAATTATTTATTAAAATGTACCTAGACATTGTACATTGTCTGTCTAGTGTATTTACTAACTTCTTGTTGGTTTACCTATCTTTAAATTGCAGTAGAATGGTTATTTGCATCTAGTCCTACTGGTCAAGTATATTGGTTTATTATTTAATTGTTATTAATTTACTCATCTAATGATTGTTAAGTATACCCATAGATGAATTGAGTATTCTTCTTACTACTGGTAACCTATTTTCCTCTCTATTAACAAGTTTTACTAGTGTTTTTTGTGTAACTCTGTAGTCACCTGGTGTTTTGTCTGATTTGGCTATTGTTTGTATCAATAATTTGACTTATATAGTTATGTTCTTCAGCTTATACTGTATTCATTGTCTTATACATTTGTTCTTATTTGGTTTCTGCTTTGAACAATTACTTTCAATTACTTTATCTAATTATTATGTGTGATTTTATGTTGTAGGTCCTGCTCAGATGAGGTTATGTGTTACTGATTTGACAACAATATGCATCCTATTTTGTTCAACATTCTGCCTAAATATTGTAATCTTATTATAGTATGTTATTACTGTTGTCTATTACAATGTTCTACATACTTTGTACACATTTTATACTATCTGTTTATACAACAATACTTAATTTTTACTTATTTATGTTACACACTTTATGGGTTTGTATCTTGGTTTGTATACATGGTTTTGTCTCGCTATAACAAATTGTCTTGTTTACAACACATTAGTTATTATATTTATTTACATTTTGTCCTGTGTTACTCTGACATTCAGGCATATTTCATATCAAGGATTTTGTATTTTGTTTCATTGGTCTTTTGAGCAATTATTTCTCTTTTCAATTTTAATACATTGGTGGTCTTACTAAGTATGTCTGTGTTACAATCTTGGATTACAATTTGTACACTGAATGTTTGTGTATTTTACTTGATAATCACTGATTCCAGTTGTCAACACTTTTTTTATCTCCCTTATTATAAACATTTCACTTATATTGTCTGTGGTGCTTATTATTTACATTATATTATGTATCGTTGCACTCATATAAGGTATTCACTATTATTGTCTGTGACTACTTATTAAGTTTTCAACACTTAATTCTTATCATATTGTTTTCATTATATCCTTCCTTGTTGGATAATTTTACAACTATTAATCTGGTAGCCATTATACTTATCTTATCACTTTTTCTGGTCGTGGTGCCTTCCTTACTTTGGGAATGCTGGTGTCTTGTTCTTGTTACATATTCTTCATTTTTCATGATACATTTCTTCTTCTTCTTCATATTACTTCCTCTTCTAGTTATTCTGTTTCTTCTCCTTCATTTTTAATTTTTATCACTTACAGGGTATCTTGTGTTCCCTCATTATGTGTGATAACTCATATCATATTCATAACATAATTATTTACATCATATTCATAGTTATTTGTCACAATTCACATTTATTTTGTTTACTTATTGTGTTCACTCACTATAGTGATAATTTATTTTCCTTAGTTGATATTTCCCATCACTTTTGTGATAATAGTTAATATGTCCCCTCACTATTATGATAGTTTTTAAATATATCCCCTCACTATTTCGTATTGGCTTGATCCTTTATCTTCTCTTTTCCTCCTCTTACTTTGATGATACTTTTATTATGGTTCTTCTTTCTTCTTCGTTGGTTTGCTTTGACATTATTCATATATAGATACACATTTGGCTTTTATACTTCTGTTATTCCTTCTCATGTTTGATGAAATATGTTCGTGGTATTCTCTTATTCGACGTAATATATTATTTATATGTAACTATTATTTTGTTACGTTACAATATAAAAAATTTTAGAAATTAACAAATACCATTTGGAATAAGCAGTGCAAAATTAATAAAAAATTAAGAGTGATGTCCACTACATATTATAACTCCTTTGAATAGAACAATTCACGCCCGTAATTTGATGAAACCTTGAAAAATCAACCTTCGATGACCAGGCCTAGCCCACAGAACTTCGACATTTTTGGTGAGATCGTTACCAAGTAAAATTTAACTAAATTACATCTCAACTATAACTTTATAACACTAGAAACAGCACCATCTCTTTAAACCCTTCAGGAAAAGAGGTGAACATAAACTTTATTTATCATACTAGAAAAATTATAAAATGTTTTAATAAATATGGAGTAGATATAGCTATTAAAAAATGTGAAACGGTATTTGATAAGATAAGGAATAAGAATATAGAAAAAATTCCAGTATTACAGAAAAGCGGAATTTATAAATTAAAATGTAAAGACTGCAACAAAGTGTACCTAGGGGAGACAGGACGAAAATTCGCATGCAGGTTGTCTGACCACAAACGTGGAGAAGGTAATAGAACAACCAATTCGTTATATGCAAGACATTTCATAGAAGACAACCACAAGTTTGTTAATCCTTTGGAAGAATACGAAATTGTAAAAGTAGTAAATAACACAGTTGAAAGGAAGCTTAGAGAGGAGTTAGAAATATTGAAAGAAAGAGAAAAAGGGTTAGACAATTTAATTAATATTAAAATTAAATTCGATAATGAAGAAATATTTTATAACATGATTAAGAAGTAAATGAGAGAGGGCAGATAGATAAGATTAAGAATTATATTTCATAGTACTAATTGGTTGTTTTAAAATAAGGGTGTGTGACTGACCCACATGTGTGGAGAGGAAGAGGGTAGTTTAAAGGGATGCACACGCACGCACACACACACACACACACACACACACACACACACACACACACACACACACACACACACAAGGAATTTACTAGAAAAATATGTAACTGCACAGATGGTGAGACAGAGTTTAGGGGGTGGGGAAGGGTCATTAATTTTTAGGTTGTTGTGGGTGAACAGGGTGGGGGAGAGGGGTGAAGGGTTGGGTATTACATATTTTCTGCCTATTCCTGATCTGACGATGAGCTGTGAAGCTTGAAAGCACTAATCGGAATAATTTTTATATAGTGGTGTGCAATATTGATCATTCTGATAAACTTTATTATTTTAGTTAACCAAAAATCCAGCAGAACGGGTTCTTGTGAATTTCTGGCCGCCATTAAATAACTTTCGTGTTTTCAGTGAAGAAACGTAATCTGCGCTCTAGTGGTCAACCAAGTAACTACATAATATAAATACTACAAATTATAAAAATTAATTTATGTAAAGCTTGGTATTAACCAATATTCATTTCTGACGTTCTCATAGTACAAAGAACTCTACAATAACCCTGGGAAATTAATAAATTGTTTCTTTATTGTTATTGAAATAAAAAATAAAAATATTTGTTATACATTATGTTTAAAACTAAGATCGAACTAATGCTGTGTTGTCAGTAAGAATCGATTATCCCTTTCTGTTTTGGGAGAAGATAAAAAAAAATGCTAAATAAATCCAATGAATACTTTGTTGTTTGAATAAAAATGTGTATTATTTTCAGTAGATGGTAGTTGGTTACAGATTGTCAGGAGACTGAGAAGAGAACGGACAACCAGAACATATTACGTACCTTTTGGAGTTAATTTAACCTCAAATGTGTTTGTAAATGTCACAGTCAGCTGGTCTCATGAGCGGAGAAATTTGAATGACTTAATCGTATACTAGAGAGTAATTCTCTTTGCACTCTCTCTCCTAACTACTGTAAAACAATGGTATTGATTTCACCCAAATAAAATCTAAGGGAAATATTTGCATAATCACACACACTCGATTTTTGGAAACATTGAACATAAAATATAACAAATTCTGTGACTCTTATTAAAGCGAGATTTTCAAAGAGCATAAATAGACATAAAATTACTACTACTCAGGGAAATAAACAGCGGGACATTACAAGATGACGTACAAACGTGGTGTTTAAGTAGGAAAGTATATCAGCAAGACGTTAGATTGACTCGGAGAGAACAGCGAGACAACGACGCTAACAACGTGGGGCAAATAAAACATTGATTTAATTAAGTAAAGTACCTATAAATACTCCGAGAGAAGAACCGCGAGACATTACAATATTAACAATTCAATTAAATTCTATTGTCTCAGTGGCCCCCGAACAGTGACGGTGAGTATAATTTTTCATTACATAATCCAGACCTAATTAAGCTGCAGAACGGGTTATTTGGACGTGTTTTTAGAATTGTTAGAAATGTTTTTAGATCGTAACTAGAAAGTAACGAAAGTAAAATTGAGAAATTTTAATAACTGTGTATGCAATTGATAATCATTTAATTAAAAATAATTTCATAATGCAGAACATAGAGAGTAAAATAAATGAGATTGACGTAATTGTCGGCGATGAAGCAAAAAATAAATCGATGTTCGAAAGTAAAGAAAATGTGTCAACTGAGCCGGCTAATAGAAGCGACTCAGGAATTCAAACGAATGAAATGAGAAGTGAAAATAATTTTAATGAATCAAAAATAATAAATGAAGTTGAAATTCATTCGACACCTATTTCAGGTAATCAAAATAAGAAATCCGATGACGATAATATCATACCTGCCAACTTTCCAAAAGGCCAATCAGTAAAAATCCCGCGCGTCAAAATACGTCCGAACCCGCGCGTTGAAACACGCAAGAACCCACACGTCAAAATGCAGTTTAACAACACAAAATGCATGCATATTTTTCACTTCAGATAATTGGAGTTCTATAGCATTAATACAATATTCTAAAGGACAAAATATTTAACGTGAATTAAACGACCACAAGTACTTGTAATATTTTTCAATGAAATCCACTTACCCAACGTTATTCATAGGCTATGCACACAACCGAAGAAAATTTTGCAGAAAAGAGTATCTTGCTGCACTTCAAACCAAAAAGATAATTATATACAGTACACTGAAGTTATTTATATTATTTACAATCACATGCACTTCCTTTAGTCCGATTTAAGGGATAAACTTGTAGCTTGTTTAGCTTTCTTTAAAAAGTCTTTAGAAAAAGTGCTTTTATGACATGGTTCAAAACTGTTCATCTTCAAAATGGAAATGGCTTCCAGAGTGCCATAGGACATAGATGACCTGAACTGAGTCCTATTCTTCTTAACTAGGCTAAAAATCCGCTCGCATTCTGCATTACTATGCGGTATTGTAAGAATAGACAACATGAATCTAGAGATTCTGTCGAATTTATGATGTCCATCAGCTTCAAGGATGTTTGACACCTGAGCCCATTTAGAAACAACCGAACCCTGTTTACCTTCAACAGAAGACAAGTCATCTATCTGAAGGGCTGCAAACTGCCTTTGGAGTTCATTGATAGCATCATCTCTTGTTTCATTTCCTTTCCGCAACAGAATAATGGGAAACTTCTCCAAAAAGAAATTAACGGAAGAAAACTGAGCTTCTTCGATGCTGTCAAGTTTTGCAACCTGTGCATGGTTCAGGACATCACTCCTGAAAGGGAACATATTGACCATGTAATCACAGGCAGTACAGAAATAGTTTCTGACAGATGGAAAAAATAGAGATTTGTCTTCATCTTTCAGTGTCTTAACCAAGTTCTGGGTTTGAATGCCAATAATCAATTCCTCGTCAACTTTCTGGTTCTGGATAGGGTGATACTGGACATCAAGCAATGCAGAGCCTTTAATTACACTTGGTTTCACAAACTTAGTGAGCGTCTGTTTCAACAGATCCATCATTAAGTCGAATAATATGTGAATATGCGGGGAACCACTCTGAAGGGCTGTATTAACTCTTTCAAATGATGGGATAGTCACATGCAAAAAAGTGCAAATAGCCTTGTTAAGGTCCGAAGAAAGAAACATGAACAGCTTTTCTTCGCGAGATGTAGTGGGATTCACGTTTCACAGAACTGGCATGTCACATTTGGAAGAACGTGCCATTCTTTTGGCTTCAGATGAGGAGGAGCAATCGAGAAGTCTCTTTTTCTGGTTGTCATCAGAACTACTGCGGCCTGCTTTAGGAATGGTGAAGAATGACAAACTGGCAGAAACGTTTGGAGCACTCACTACTTCATCCTTGAAAAACGAAAGAAGTGGATCCCACTGATCTAATAATCTGTCTAAACACCTGCCTAAGGATAGCCATCTTGTGCACACGTGATTCAACAATTTCTTTATTTCTTTTCCATGCAAACTTTGAAATTTCTGAAGCCGTTCTTTTCTCTTGGCACTCTTCTCCAGGTAATAGAAAAGGTCAACAAAAATCTCATCGATTCTGAGTCGTAAACTTGCTGCAGCTTTCTCAGCAGCTAAATTAATGAGATGGCAGCTGCAACCAATGCCAAAAATATCTGCATGAGCTTCTTTCAGAACTGCAAGAACTCCATTTTTCTGTCCAATCATAACAGGAGCATTGTCCGAACAGAATGCAAGACAGTTTTTAATTGGTATTTTGTGGAATTCCAATTGTGATAGTAGCAGCTTACCAATGTTGCATCCAGTCGAATCTCCTTCCAATGCTGGTACCGATAGTACACTACTTGTAACATTTTCTTGCACAGCATCATAAAATGTAACCACTATCGGATACAGCTTCGAACTAGTGTCATTGCTTCCATCTGTGGACAAACAAAATGGTCCATTCTGTGGACGTGTGACAATTTCTTGGGTTGTACAACGTGCCATTTCGTTCAAAACACACGTTGTTTTCGTGCAACCATAGCCATACGTTTTAGCAATTTCCGATGTAGGGAACATCCTTCTGAACAAGGCTCCTGCATGATCAGCTGCAGCCAGTGGTATGTTGTGCTCTATTAGAAAAGAAGTAAACAAACACTCGGCTTGAATAACATCGTAATTACTATCTCCAGCTTTGGTAAAGAAACTATGTATTTTCTGATTCTCTGCCTTTGACTTCAAATTACTGAGATGTTTAGCACACTTAATATGATTTGTAATGTCGTTTTTGCCACCATGTGCTATATTAATATCACACGCACACACGGTACAAAACGCAAATTTTTCTCCTTTTCTGGATTTCAAGATGCATGGGAATTCCAAAGAATAGGATTCCCTGAACACCTGAAAATACTGTTTTTTCGTGGATTCACTCATGATTTCTGATAAACAACACAGTCATAAAGCGACAAACACAATTCATGTTATCCCACAACTCACAACATAACCTTTGTATCGAAATAAGTGAAGACAAAAATGAAGCATAAATAGCGACAAGCACAATTCACGTTTTTTTCAAACTTGCAGCATAACCTCGACTTCCCAACGCGTTGAGAAAAATACGACGCAAAATAAACGATGAGCACGATTCACAAGGTCTTTCCCTAATTACAACACAACATGTTCTCAGCTTCCAAATACATGGTGCAAATAAAATGAAGATAAACAAGCGACGAGCACAATTCACGATTTCTTTAAAAACAATTCCAGCACAACTTTGACTTCCCAACACGTTGCGTAAAACACGAAGAAAATGCAACGAGCGCAATTCACATGTTATTCCGTAACTATAATATACAATCTCAGCTACGTAACTTGCATCCATCCAAGCCAAGTCAGCGAAACAAAGAATACTTTAACCACGCTTCAATCGGAGCGGCTTGCGAACCAACTAGTCGATCTCGCAACACAAATATATCGATATAGAACGACTGCATTTCAGCCGGAAAGCATTGTATTCATGGTCGAAAACTGTAACGACCGGAAAATGCGATGTATCGAATACTCACGGGTCACACACATCGAGATAATATATTATATCGATGGTCACACAACATGTACCGGTAGCATGCGGAAAGCTCGTTCTGGCGCGAATTTTGAAATTAAGGTCTTCGTATGTAAAATCGTAAAATATCGTAGTTCATCCGTAAAGCCGTAAAAACACACGCTATTCCGTAAATTTTACGGAAAAACCGTAAAAGTTGGCAGGTATGTAATATGTTAACACGGTTGTATAGTATGATGTGTAGCAATTTTAGTGAACTAAGTGGGGACATGAATGAATTGAAAGAACAAAATAAAGAAGTCAAGAATGATTTTGAGAAAATAAATTATCGTTTTGATAGTAATGACAAAAAATTTAATGAACTAAAGGGGGAAATGAAACAACAAAATATTAATACCAATGAAATAAACGAAAAAGTGACCGAGTCACAAAAGAATATTGATGATAAACTAAATAAAATAAATATTAAAGTAATACAACAGTTAGATAAGCTTGGGAAAAATATTGAAAATAATGAAGTAATGGAAACCAGGGTAAGTGAAAATAACGGAAAAATAAATGATAATGGTGTTAGTTTAAGCGTCGAACAGGTGACAGCAAACAAGGTGAGTAATAATCGTAGTTATGATGACGTTAACAAGAGTGATATATTATTGAATAAAAGTAATAGTGATATATTGAGTAACAGTGGTAGTAATATTGAGAGTAGAAAATTAGTTGAGGTTAGAGGATTGTTAGTTAGTGATCATAATGAGTTAGAAAGGGAGTATAGAGATAGTTTAATTGTAGAGGGTGAACAGGGGGCAAATTTATATGGGGTTAAATGTGAAGCAGAGATTTCACAAGTTGTTTATGGGGATAAGAGATCCTCACTAGGACATTTGGGCGACAATGGGTCGGCAGATGGTCAAATAAGTTTTTTGTGTTTATCTGGTAGGGCCAGATGGTGTTTAAATAATAAAGTGGTTTTGCCCTCTGAGTTGAGTGAGAATGTGAGATTGGATTGGGAGGGTGATTATGAAGAGCGAGATTGAGTGATAGAGTTGTTCAGATTAAGCAGAGACTATGAAGGGTTAGTAGGGGGAATAAATAGTGAGAAAAATTATTATATTATAAACAATGTAGACTTACCTTGTGCAGTAGTAAACAATGAGTATCTAAAAATGAAACTTTTTCTTGTGAACTTACTGCTTATTCTCTTCTCGTTGAACGCGTTTCGGCGTACGTATTCGCCTTCTTCAGCCTAGAGACAGACCTTCAGCTTCTTCTAAGCTGAAGAAGGCGAATACGTACGCCAAAACGTGTTCGACGAGAAGAGAATAAACAGTAAGTTCACAAGAAAAAGTTTCATTTTTAGATAAGTGTTAGTGCTGTGAAAGAAGAGATGAATAATCAAGACAACTACAATGAGTATATTGATGATAAACATTCACCTGTTGGTAGAGTTAGTGTACTTGTTGTAGTAGACAATTGTGATAATGCGGTAACTTACCTGGGTGTAACAATGAATACCAATGGAGACTGGACAAAAAATACTAATGTAGACATGACTTATGATAAAGTAATAATGGGGGGTAACCCTATGCATTATTATTATGGCACAATGAAAAAAACAAATTTTTGTGGTTATAACAGAAAAAGCAGCCGTATGATGAATGTAAATAAAAATGAAATGTGTTCTGTGAAAATAAAATTAATTTTCGATGACGGGGGTTAGACAAAAAGCGAATGAACATTTAATTACTTGAGTCAATGGTAAAATTACTTGGCTGATTTATGTAATGAAGTGTGGTAAACAAGAAAATTATGACGGAAATTTATAAATAAATGTGTTAGTGTTAAATGTATTATGTCAAGATGATCTTGTTGGACTGTATATTATAGCTTATGGGTCACACATGTTTGTAGTGAGGATGAATGGTATAATAATAAATAATAATAATATTTTATTTTACTAAATAATTAACAGGAGGTACCAATGAATTTTATTTTGGAATGGTGTATTTAAATCAAGAGTGTTTTAAATAATGTAGTTAAAAGTTAAATTGTTTTGATTTGAATTGAAATGAAGCCAATTTAAAAATGTGAATTTTAATTAATGAAGTCAAATTAATTTTGATTTAAATTTTGCTTTGAACTGTAACAAATAGTAACTGATTAAAACGTACAGACTAACATATTTATTTAGACTGAAATTTGAAGGAAGTGCTGGTGGTGATGTAATCAGGAATGTTGAGGCCGAGTCAGTGTTTATAAAACAAGTCTAGTATACAACTGTTGATATAAACAGGTATATTGTATGTTGTATGATTAATGTTTACAGTCAACCTCGAGTTGATAACAACAAGAATGTTTAATTTTGATGAATACTTGCTCTGAATAAATTTTATTATGAAACAAAAGAAATGCAAGATGTGATGAAATGAAGATAATTTTTTTATACTATAATGAAGTAACTTAGTGTTCTGAGTGTAATGCAGTTAAAGTTTATGTGAGAGGATTTTATTAAGGTAGAAAGAACCATTCTGAATGTAATGTAACTAAAGTAATTTAAACCATTTTGAATAAATGATGAAAGTAAATTAAGCTGGAGTTGGAATTAAATTGATTTAAAATGTGGACTTTAATAATGAATTTAAATTTATTTGGGTTTGAATTGTGTATTGAATAATCAGGCAATAATAACTGAAGTTTTCAACAGAAAAGTAAGGTAAAAGTGATAATGAAAGGTAAACAGAAGGTTGATTTAATGTTGGTGTTATGATTTATTTGTATTCTATGTAATCTACTTGTACTTTTGGCAGGGAATAATGTTTTGTTAGGGGAGTAAAATTACCAATATATAACTGGTATGATTTTTATGTATTCAATGTAAATAAATGTAAGTATACAGTAAGTTTTTATTGCCAAAATTAAATACGCAACCAGTACTTTGAAAAAGTCAACCAGTACTTTGTTAATGAACCAGTACGACTAAGAGGGAACGAATCAGTCGAGGATATGGAATAATGGAAGGCCATTTGTTGATATTTTGCTTAAATGTTACAGAGTCAGGTGATACTGTGGCGGGTGTCTATTTGATTTTATGGTGTTGGGATCTCGAGCAGAGAAGTCCAGTAAGGTCGGATGGATGCAGCCACAGCCACCGGACTAGGGGGGTTAAGTACCCATGAGTTTAATAAGGACCTAAGGGGGGTTGCGGCGCCATATCTTCACTGATCCTCTTAGGTTTTAGGCAATGAGAGTTTTTATGCTTCGGCATAAAACCTCTCATTGGGGTGGGGTATTGTAACGGTACAGAATTCTATGCTAAGAAATAATAATTAAAATCAATTGTAATCCCAATGTAGTCAGTATTCACCTAACAGGGTTCCCAGCCACAAAGTCAAACTAATTTCCCTGACAAAAATTTGGCATTTGCGCAATTTTTAGCGGCCTCCTCCACCCCTATTAGCTGTCCAACACACACCTGTACACAATATTTATTACTCAAATAGGAAATACAACATTTTGAACAGTAAAGTACATACATTAACATTTATTATTATCTGCCAGATAATAATAAATGTTAATACATTTTATTTATACATGAATAATGAAAGTATTACTATTAAAATTACTAATGAACACACTTGGTAATAATGTAAAAAAAAAAAAAAAATGCAGCACAACAACAAAATTACACACAATTTTTTCTGGTTTCAAGTAGGCGTATTTTATCTTCAATCCTGGCTTCACATTCTTGTGACTGCATTCTTTTAACTTTTTTTTCATCTTCCAACTTTCTTATTTCATCACTTATTCTTTGTTTCTCAGCTTTTTTTCTGTCCTCTTCTTTGACCTTCAGGCGT
The DNA here is from genome assembly GCA_034769895.1 of Magicicada septendecula. Lineage (NCBI taxonomy): Eukaryota > Metazoa > Arthropoda > Insecta > Hemiptera > Cicadidae > Magicicada > Magicicada septendecula. The sequence continues at coordinate 342,792,768 of CM068368.1, forward strand.
GTCTTCTCCAAGTAATCCTGGTATTTCTTATGAGCACATCTCACCGATAACAACATTCTATGATTAATTGGTACGCATCTGACACCTCCATAGTACAAAATGGAATCATACACTTGTCTTTGTGCAATAATTGACTCCTCATGCATGTTTTCTACCAACACTGATTTATTTATAGAAAAGCCACTCTCCACTGCAGCATTTCCATGAGACAGTATAAGACAAAGCTTTATTACTGGCCAAAGTTCACTATACTGTTTGTTTTCTGCTAAAATGTCAGCAAAGAAAATGTCTAAACCCATACTATCATCAGATATTGAGATATATTCTTTGAATTTAGTTTCCAAAGCTTCCTTTGATTCACAACACAGAGAAATGTATTGTGCTTTAGCCCTATCGGCCACATTTTCAGTTATTCTGTTAGCTTCGTGCAACGCTTCCAAGACATATTCCATTCGGGTCTGACCAAGACTTGGTTGCTGATATATTATACGTGGGTTCAAACTCGTAAGACCTTTCACTAATCTATACTTTAAAGGACTCTTATCCAACTGTTTTGTCACAACTGCCACTATTATTTTTTGACATTCGTGTTTAAAACCAAGAATTTCTTTCTCTGACAATTTTAGTTCTTTAAGTACCTTTTTCGTACTAAATCCAACATCAACTTTACCTACCTCAATTAAGTTTGTTGGGTCCTGTAGATCAAGCAAAATCACACTCCTAATATCAATGGCATTTGCCATTTTACTACGCTTGACAAAGCGATTCATCAAACTTCTTAATAGTTCATTCAGATGGGAGTACAAAAATGGAGCAAGCGGTTTGTTTCTTTGAAATCGCCTGAGAAAAGGCTCACATTCCAAAGAAATGGTTTTGAAAAATGCTAGTTTGAATTTTATTAAAGGGTCTTGGATTTGTTCTTTAATATTTTTACAGGACTTACTTTCTGGCAACTTAGCATTTGCAACATATGCCTTGATATGGTGAAATACTTCTAAGGCTCGTTCCAGACAATGAACATTTTCAAGCCATCGTACTGTACAATACTTCAGTGGGAACACTGTACTACCAGTCACTGCAGTGAACTGGGCCCAGCGAGCTGGTGAGTCTTTGAATAAATAATACATGTTACGCAGGAATGAGTTAAGCTCCCAATTTACAGTCATTAAACCTGTTTTAACAGCTCCATTGATGACATGCAAACCACACACTCCCAGGTTCAATAACTTTTTCCCATCAGGATTTTCTGTCTCCATTTCCACTTCAAGCTTCCTGAGAAAGCTCAAGTTCATATTAGGCCCATCCATTGAGACCTACAACAAGTTGTTTCTTTGAAGAGGTTGCAGTCCATGATTAAATTTCTGCAGCAGATCTTGGGCAGTAGCACGACCCAGAAAAACACTGTTCCAATATCTAGAAACCACTTTATGAGTGTTGATATCAAAAAATCTGACAATGAGATCCATTTGTCCTTGTTGTGTTACCTTATTGAGTGACTCATCAAAAGAAACTACATAATCCTCACAAGTTTTCAAATTGTTTGTTAATAACTCACTGAAATGTGGTGCAATACCATGATTAATCACGTAGGAACACTTACTTTCACCAAAGGTGAATTTCGATGCAATTGCACTATCTGGGAACATAAGTATACATGTATCACGTATATCTGCACATGAACTCCTCTTGTATTTACTAGCAACAACTTTTAACGCCCATAAAATTTCTGCTTTGGCTACTTCATCTTTATTAAAATAAGAAGTAGCACAGTGTACCAACTTTCCACTTTCTATCTCTGCCTCAGTCTTTACTGTTTCTGTTGAACTAACACACGGTTTGACAGCGGCATTATGAAGAGATCCATGTCCAATGTCTACACTTCTTGTTTCTGTTGAACTAGTAGCTACACTTCTTAATTCTGTTGAACTAGCGCTAGGTTTGACAAAAAATGATGACAATGATGGCTGTCTTGATTTAATATTCTGAAGCTGAGTGTGTTTTGGTCCAGTTCTATGTGAATGAATTGCCTGACGCCCCATATTGCTGAGTTTAAACTTCTTTCTGCACACATTACAGTAGGCTTCAAATTTATTGTCCGGTACATCACTGAGCCAATCTACAAACTCTGGATTAAGGGTTGAATCCAGCCACTGATAGTTGAAAGTTGTTTTTCTTGCCATCTTATCTAATGCATAGGCCTAATCTGAAACAAAAGAAAAGCATGTTAATTGTACACAAAAACTACATCAAAGCACAAATACATTTATCTCAGCAATGTAAAGATACCTTGTTGGGATAAAAATATACTTGTACAGCTTGGTAGGGCCAGAGCCGCCACACACTGTTCAGCATTTCAACAAACTCATCTTGTTTTAATGCTGCCATAGCCCGAAACATGTACAATTTTAATTTTTTTAAATAAAATTCAACTTACCTCATTATTTGATCACTTTTCCTCGCTTCAAAGGATTCACAGGTTGCAGTTTGTCATCAGTATGAATTACCTGACACATAACAAATTTGAGTCAACTTCCCTGACTTTCCCTAACACACGCCAATTTTTAAAAGACTTCCCTGACAATTTTGTAATTCCCTGACAATCCCTGACTTTCCAGATCGCTGGGAACCCTGCCTAAGGGGAACCTCATTGTAAACAGCAACATACAATGTTATTGTAAACTGTTTATGTTTAATGTCTGGAGTCTGCCCAGCCCAGACGTATTACGCAACAGCTTACCAGCTCAGTCTCTGTGTAAATCACAGTAAGAACAGATTGTCACCCCAGTTTGCATCAGACAGCAGCAGATTACAGTCGTCTGCAAGTTAGCTAAAAACAGTGGCCTCAGACGTGTAAGATAGGCCGTAAATAAATTCGGCCTATCCAGTACAACTATTAAAGTGTGTGAACTAAGTAGCGATCAACCAATTAAAAAACTTTTAAGTGCTTGAGCAAACTAAAGTCGGCCGACTAAATAAACAATACACATATAATTTGAACAGTGGTGATGGACGGTCATAACAATGACGTGAATTAACCAGTGTACCAAAGGAAAAACAACTAAACGCGGAATGAACCGTAAGGTTGAACAAACAGTGATTGTACAACTCACAGAGAGACACATGGGATGGTTAAGTACCATCAGTAAACTAATTGGCCAAAACTTTTAAATTTCACAGATATAATGGGTAGAATACTAACAAAATTAACCAAATGAAATAGAAGTGCGAGGGTGAGAGAGTGAGAGCGTAAGTTTGGGTACGTACGTACAAAGTAAAATACTGGTTCATAGGTTGAGTAAATTAATAATTGTAAAATTTTTTACATAATCTTGATGTTGTAAGGGGATGACGCAAAGACAATTGTAGTAACTTTTTAATATCACTTTCATGTAGTAAGTAATTAAGAGATTTTTGTGTAAACCGTTGTTCTACAGAGAGTAAAGAGGAAAATTAATTAAAGAAAAATAAATAAGCGCCATTCATTACATAACATGTGTTAGCGTAATTAATTCGTAACTCAAACCCAAGTAATCTTTCTGCAGCTGGTTTCGTCTGTAAGACCCTGGAAGAAAGCCCAAAGGTAAGAAGGTAATATATTTTATTAATTGAAATAAATTCTATTGTCTCAGTGGCGCCCGAACAGGGACTCGATTATATATATTAACAATTCAATTAAATTCTATTGTCTCAACTTTCTACATCTTAATACTGTTTTTATGGTGCTCGTGTCCAGCGGGACATAGTTTTGGCTGCAAACTTTCAGTAACATTGTGATCATAATGTAATTACGCTCTAGATCAATTGTAGGCCTGGTCGCCGGCGGTCTTTAATTTTATGCTTTACCTTTTTTACTGTAGTACTGAATGGGGTTGTAAAAGTTTGTGGGGAACCTGTATTTTAGTTAAGTAGGTGGGTGCTGTCTGTACCTGATGAGCTGGACCGGCTGGTCTGGTTCTATTTTTATCACGGGGTTTCTTTTTGCACTTAATTACTTTCGTTTTTCATAGAAGGCCTGGAGTTTTTTTATTCTGCAATCAGGCCGGGTTACTTTCTTAAAATCACTGAATCGGGGGGTAGTCACCTGTTGGTGCAAATCCATGCAAGCTCCCGGACATGTTACTTTCTGTCGGGTCTGACTCTTGTCCTGCTTTCTTCTACCCTGTTCGGCCTTGGGGGGTTTTCTAAATTTTTGTAATGGTTTATGAATTTTCCGGATGTTGTGTGGAGCATGTTAGCGGCCGGGCCAATCCGAATTTTCTTTAAATTTATAAATGTATTTTTTTATAAAACTATACAGGCTGTACTGACACTTTAAAATTGTAATTGTATTTTCTTGCTATTATGGGCGCATCCAAATTTTCTTTAAATTATAAATGTACTTTTTATAAAACTATACAGGCTCTACTGACACTTTAAATTTGTAATTGTATTTTCTTGGTATTATGGGGCAATCCAAATTTTCTTTAAATTATAAATGTACTTTTTATAAAACTTTACAGGCCTTTTAAAATTATAAAATGTTTGTGATAAGACCATATTCGCTGTTCACTAGGCTTCTGTATTTTTATTTGTATCTGTGATGTATATGTACTGTATGTGTTTTGAATTATGTGTAATCATTTAAAAGGGGTTGTCTGAGATAATGAATATTCCAGGGAATTGTGATATTGAAATTTTAATGAATTTATGATACATGAAATAACTTATGTTAAATCTTTGAATTATAATCAAGATGAATTAATAAAGGTTGTTATATTACTTGTTAATAGCGAGTATTAATTGTGAGTCCCGTCTCACTGGACCCAGCACACCTTATGCTTCTTCTAGGCCTTCTGCCCAGTCCTAAATATCTGGTAGCACTTAAAAAAAAAAATAAAAAAAAAATTGTTTAACACAAATAAAAAGGGGTTACAATATGTGTTAGACTCAAGACATGTCTTGACTTCCAAGTTTATCTTTAATAAGGCCTACACTGTGCCTCATATTCCCAACAATTGAAATCTTTGGAATGCCATTAACAGCTTGAGTCTGTGTTCATCAATCAGTGTGTTCCTGAACTTAAAAACGTTTTTGAAATGAAAACTGGTGCAGGCTAAGCAGGAATTCTGAACTGGAATTAGTCTTAAAGCTGACATAATCACAGATCAGCCTCTGGAGGAATTTCCATTGCTATCCTCCATAAATAGGGAAGTGCTTAATTTCAAATATAAGCATAAATAAGAACTTTAAATTCTTTAACTTTATGTAAATAAAGAAAGAACTCATGTATAGGGCGAATGTTAAATAAGTTTTGAGGCAAGAGCTACCTGAAGGCATAGATAAATTTACATAACTGTCTTTTTTGTTTTTAAAATTCAACATTCTTTATAATTAATTTATCAAGTCATGATCTTTAATAAAGATCGTAGAAAGAATGAATTTTGAAACACAAGTACAATTTATAATATATCCAAACTTTTTAAGGCCTAATAATCGGCACCTGATTTTTTTATAAGTAAAATCAAGTGCTCCAAAAAAGTTCTTCAACACTCCGAATGCATTAAAAGAACATAAATGTTCATAAACAAATAATAAATAAAGCAAACAAACTAAATCAGGTCTGTGTTTTTCTAGGCCTGTCGAATTGTTTGTCATTAGCAGACCCTTGCAGCCAATCAAGTTGCATTCTTGAGACATCAAGTACTAAATTCTTGTTTTGCCAAATTGTGTACACTGAGGAAAGTGTACACAATAATGATTAAACATTAAACTTCGGATCCAACAGTTTTAGTCGATAACATTAGATATAACAATAATATCGTTATCGAGATACAATAATACTGCTCTTTTGTTAATTCTGCTTTCACAGTTAGTTCTTCTTTTAGCACAGAATTTATAATAGGCAATATATCCTACAAATAAAAAAAAAAAAATATATATATATATATATATTGCAACGTTACAACAAGTATTATACACAATTACACAAATACATTACCATGCACTCAACGCAACTATAAAGTGTATTACACCGGCCAGGTCACAGGATTTTTTTTCTCGTTGCGTCAAGTATATGCAGTTGCACAATAATTAAATAATTTTCAAAGAGGAGTGAGATGTTGTTGACATGAAATAATTAATTAAAACCGTTTCAAAACAATCATTTTATGATTTATTAATATTAATAGAAAAATATTCAATTATTAAAAATTCAAATATTAGATAAATCAAATATTCTCTTTTATAAGCTTCACAAATACAATGTAACATGCTATGCTGTTCATAACATAAAAAATAAAATAAAAACCATATAATCTTACTAGCTAAACAGATATGTTAAACAAGTTATCTAAATCCTTTTTATTTCAGTGTGTCTGATTTTGACTCAAATTTTAAATAATAATAGCAACTCACAAACAAAATAATATTAAAACTAAAGAATAAAATTAATTGTTGCTATAAACAAAATAAAAATAATATAGCATTTACTTCCAATCTATTATTTATTTCTACTGACACACCCAAATTTTAACATACAACCAAAGATTAGTATTTCTTTTCTAAATTTTCTTGTTAAATAAAATTCTTTTATTTTACTACTATTTAAATTTAAAACTTTAATTCTTTACTGTTCATAAGTACGTTCTATTTGAGAGTTCTTTTCACAACAAAAATATAATTGTTTATTCATCACCTGCGTACAGTACATCTGCCGTTACCGTTGCGTGTGTGTGTGTGCATCCTGAATCCTGATAATTTGATGATGATGATTATGCTGATGCTGTGTTCTCTGTCTCTACGGGTTGTTGTTTGTGATGTCCATAGTTCCTCCATATGTCTTGGTGTGTGTGGTCCTGATCGATCAGCAAACCGGCAGCGTGACGTTGTCTGAAGATTTCTTGAGTCTCAGACCGGCCCAAAATTGCTGGTGGTATTTATACTGGATGGCGATCTGACAGGTCCAGGACTGTTTTCGACCTGTTAGATATTGTCAGTTCGTGCAAAGCGTCGTTTTAATTACAAATCACTTTTTGGTTCAGTTTTGCGATTTCATAAACATACTTGTAGCATGAGCGATATCATTGTGTGCGTAATTTTTTTCTGGTCACTCACATATACCACACTTATTAATTATTATTTAATTACACTATTAATTAATATTAAATTAGTTAGCGTCTTTATTATTGCACATTTTTGCAATAATTTTATATCACCATACTCAATAAATATTTCTTAATGTAATGGTGTCTTTATAATTGGGGTAAGTCTTTGTTCACAGGTTTAAAATGTATTAATTAGTTTATTTTAATCTGGTTAAAACCTGATAAATGACAAACCAACAATTCGTACGTGTCTCCCCTTCTCGTTGTTCAATGCAGGTCGGAACTGGCATACACACACATACACACAAACGCTGTATTTTAACACTACCAAAGCAGGTGTCACTTTCGACAGGCCACAGCCTGTACTCTCCCGCACAAAATTGTTTAAAACTGTTTGTCGTATTCCTTTTACACTAATTATTTACAAAACATACCGCCCTGGGCAAATATATGTATTGTTGCAATATATATACATTTCCTCTATTTGTGTTTTCAGTGAATTACAGAGTACATAAGAAAGGAACTAAAAATAAATGTGAACATATACAATTTTTCATCAGGGTTTATAATCCGTTTGTGTGTGTGTGTGTTTAAATGCTATATATATGTAATACTATACGATACTGGTATTTTCTATATTCTATTGATGTTTAAAGTAAATATCTTTAAATTAATGTGAACCTAATCTATTCTTTACAAGTGGTATATGACAGTAAACAATGCAACATGTTAGCTATGGATTAAAATTAAGTTGGATAATGAGATTAGTATATAATACACATACCTGTTCCAGATACTGGTCAGTCTCAGCTTCTACACCTGATTCTTCCTTTATAATAAGTGGCAAAACATCCTACAAAGGAGAAGGATTCAAATTTACTTTTATACAAATTTCTTATCATTACAAGAGAATGCTCAACACATTCACTGCTGACAACATACAGCCCACTTAACCACAAGAGCTGAGCTCAGACTAAACAAAAACATTTCACACACCACAGGTACTCAGAAGCGAGTAGTGTGCTCCTGTTAAGAGACCCTAGCTACTTGGATCTAAGTAGTTAGCAGTCAATGTGTTAAGAAGCTTCGGTACATGTTTAGCTTTGGAATAATATTTCAAGCAGAGAGAATAAAAATGTTATGATCAGGAGATGATACTGCCCTACTTGTGGAAAACAAGGAAGATTCATAAAACAAATTGAATGTCATGGAAAAATTATTAGAGGATTAACAGGACTCTCTACAAATGAAAGTTTGGATTCAGTAGTTATTAAAATTGGAAAAGTTAACACAGAAGAAATAGATGGATTCCCCGACTTGAGAAATAGGGATCAAAAACGAAGAAAAAAGAATATCGACAGGAGAACAGTGCAAGCCAAAGTTCTTTTTTAAGAAGAAAAATTTGGTGCTGTCAAATACTGGGTTAGGAACTGGAAAGAAAATCCTCAAGTTGTATGACTGGCATATGGGTTGGATGTGAAGCCTGAACAACAGGGAAAGCCAAAAGAGACATTTGTGTGCATATAATCAAAGTGAAGTGACACAGGACACAAACAAGCAGTCTGCTGATACAGACGTGTCCACAGGATTAACAGAAACTGACTGCCACGGCACATACACAAAAGTAAGGACAAAAGGTGATCTGTGATTCTTAATAAGTAATGACTGGCAATGTGGATGTGATGTGGGAAATAAGAGAAATCTAACTGACACACAAACACCTTCAAGTGTTTCTTACAAGAGTGACAGGTTAGTTGAATAAGTTCAAGTACATAATCATTAATTCTAACATAATAACTGCAAGCCTGGCACATACAATTTGGCTAACAAACGTCTGAAATATATAAATATTTCAAAGGATATATAAATATTTATAATATATATAAATTATAAATATATAATTCTAACAAAGGAGAGAAATATATAAATCAATAAAAAGTTTTGTAAGATCTATGTTGGGAATGTGACACTAGACAAAGGCCTATTAATATAAACCATATTTTATACAGAATTAATAAAAATGAATCCAATGAAAAACTGTATAATTTAAATAATGTGACCAAATTGTGTGCGTGTACAATTATGTGATAAAGTTAATAACAAAACTATGTTTTTACTTTTGTTTCTTGTACCTTGTTGTCAACTTTGATCGCTTTCATTTTCCTTGTGATGATTTTCATGTGCACATAAACACCTGAAACAAATGAAAACAACGCAACTGTAGTAAGACTAACCTACTATAATTGCATAAAACCAAATCCTAAAATGAAAATTCTTTTTAAAAAAAGATTTTTGTGCCTAAGAAGGTACTTGTTAGCAACAATTTGGCAGATTAATTTGCAGGATAATTCAAATATTCCAGATAATGAAATAGAATGGGTTATTTTTTTACCTAAAAAGCATTACTTAGTTATGAAAAAACATAAAACCTTTACAAATGATGCACCATACAAACTTAATTGGCATGGTTTTCCAGTACTAGTTATGTATGGGAACTACGGATCATAGTAGAGAATTTCAATTTCATCTTTAGGTATTGTGGTCTGCAGTAATGAGAGAATAGATTTTGAATTTGTATTCAAAATTTTAAAGTATGGTTACAAAAAAAATTTTGCTGGACCTTTTCTCCCACTACAATGATTTGTGATCTTGTACTAATAAAAATATTGGTGAATGCTTTAACAGGGTTTCTGGTGACAGTACAATCATTGTAATCTACTGGGCACACATGAGGAAGAACTTCCAAAAAAAAAAGAACTGAGAAAATTATCGGTACAAAATCAAATGTAAAATAATTTATTCTTGAAGACTTAGATCTTTTACAACTAAGCCAATCTGAAGACATATTCGACAAAGCATCTATTATTAAAAATGGGATGAACAAAAAAACTTCACTTCTTATTTCAAAACGGGGTAGTTAACTAAACACAATAATTGGTATGAATGTGTTTCAACATCAGTACCAAGGGCAAACAATGCCTTGGAAGCATGCTACAAAATAATAAAAGATGAAAATATGCTGTACCAACAAGAACCACTTGCTCATTTTATCAAAGATCTAAAAATTATATATACTGTTATGTAATGTGGAAAAAGTGTTATGCCATTACGGAACGTTCTGGTACAATGGAGAACGTTTTTCTACTCTTTTCTCGACTATTCCCGCAGCTGCAATGCGTACGTGACACTTGACATGCGAGGCAGTATTACGTAACGCGGAATGTCTCGTGCATTCGATGGTGTCATTCTAGAAGCTTCTTGACTAGCCCAACGGCGTGTGTTTTTGCCATGGCCGCGCTGAAGTATTCTCTAGAATTTTCATGTTTTTGTTAAAGACGCATATTATGGAATCCTGCAGACTATAAATAGCCCGCCGCTTAGAGTTCAGAGTTATGTGTTTTATAATAATTGTGCTGGACAACTGTAATACAACTGTGTTTTATATTCATTGACATTTTTATTGTGTGTGAACAATTTTTATTTGACTTGTTGTAAGAGACTTTCTTGTTGATTACAAACTGTTTAATTGTGATAATTAAAGCTGGTGATTAGAGATTTAATTGGTGTCTCATATTTTGTTTTCCACTGTACCATACGATGATTAAGAGACCATCGTAATTTAATTATAAATATTAAATATATACATATTCAAACACGTTTTGCTACAGTCTATTTCTTGATCCATATATAATACAGTGAAACTTCGATTAACCGTCAGTTTCTGTTAACCATCATTCTGTTAACTGTCAGTCCATACTCTATGTACAGTAACCAGATTGCCGCGAAAAATCATCCTCGCTTTACTGCTGAGCAGCGGAGGCGCCGGAGTGACGCACTATTGTTCTATTGATGAGTCACGTTCTTGGCCCGCCGCCTAGCTATCGCACACGTGGTCAGTTTCAGTTGTGGCTGAGAAGGTGTTCTGCTCGGTGCTGTACGTTATTTGTTGCGTAGTTGCTTAATTGTTTCGGCATACGATAGTGACAGTCACACCAGTAAGTTTTGTTGTTAAGGTTTCTTTTCTTTTTTGTTTTTGTGCAACAGCTAAAAAATGGCTGAAAAGGGTAAACGGGTCGTCTTAGATCTCAACCATAAAATTGAGATTATTAAACGTTTGAAAAAAGGTGAAACTCCCACTAGTATTGCTCTCATTTATGGCGTTGGAAGAACGATAGTGAATGACATTAAACGCGATGCTGAAAAAATAGAACAACATGTTTCAAAAATGCAAAACATCGATGGAGATCCTAAGACTCGTAAAACCATGAAACCAGCAAAATATGACCAACTGGACACTGTCATGTATCAATGGTTTATACAAGCACGGAGTCAAGGAATCCCACTTTCAGGCCCTGTAATAATGGCCAAGGTGGTTGAAATGAACAAAAAACTTGACGGAGATCCTAATTTTAATGCAAGCATAGGATGGCTCGATAAGTTTAAGTGTCGCCATGGCATTCAGAAACTAGACATTAGTGGTGAAAAACTTAGTGCAAATAGCGCAGTTATTGCAGAGTACAGAGAACAATTTAAAGAGAAAGTGGCCAAATTAAACCTTGTTAGGGAACAAGTGTACAATTGCAATGAAACCGGGCTCAATTGGAAAGCTTTACCACAAAAGACATTGGCATCACTTTCGGAGACATCAGCCCCGGGTTTTAAAGTCCAAAAGATCGGATCACTTTAATGGTTTGTGCAAATGCCACCGGCAATCACAGGTTACCCCTGCTTGTGATTGGAAAAGCAAAAACACCTCGTGCATTCAAAAATTTTAATTTGAACACATTGACTGCTACCTATTACGCTCAAAAGAGTGCTTGGATATCTCACGATATTTTTTCCGATTGGTTCCACAAAGTGTTTGTGCCACAAGTTAGAGCTCACTTGGCTGAAATGCAGTTACCACAGGAAGCATTGCTGCTAATGGACAATGCTCCAGCACATCCCACTTGCGGAATTAAAAGTGATGATGGCAAAATTACATGCCTCTTCCTTCCGGCAAACACAACACCACTAATTCAGCCTATGGACCAGGGCATAATCGAAAACATGAAACGTCGTTATAGGAAAGCTTTTATTGGAAGTTTGATTTCATCTGATGATGAAATGTCTGTAAAAGAGTTTTGGAAAACGTACAACATAAAAGATGCAATTTTCAATGTTGCTGCTGCATGAGATGATCTTCAAGTGTCAAATCTTAAAAATAGGTGGAATAAACTCTGGCCTGAAGCTAATGATGGCGAACCTAAGGAAACTGGGAATGTTCGTGTCGACGAAATTGTGCAACTGTGCAATAATGTACCGAATGCTGAAGACATAACGCCAGCAGAAGTAACAGTGGTTGGGATGTGACAAATTGGATGGAGGCTTTGACATTTTGAACGACGATGAAATTGTTTCCAGTGTGATTGACAACGAAAAAGAAGAAATTGACGAAAACGAGTGTTATATTTTGAATGAAAAAACTACGTTAAGCCATACAGAAGCAGAAACAATGTTATCAAAATGCACTGGGTGGTTTGAGGGGCAAGAAGAGGCAAACGCAACGCAGATACTTCTCCTACGTAAAGTACGGAACATTGCCGCTCAGAACGCACAAGCCTCGAAGAAACAAAAGAAAATGACAACTATTTTAAAATTTGAATATGTATGTACGTCTAGAGCATAAGTTCATGTAACAATATATACAGTACATATGTTGTACTACATATACTGTACTTAACGTAAATTGTATATTGTTTGTTTCTGTAAAATAAAATACATGTATGTACAGTGCATTTCCAGTTTGTAAACGTGCATTTTTATCATTCGTTCATATGCAATGGATGGGGGTGGGTTGTTGTTTAAGGTTTTTCTGTTATCCGTCTATTCGATTAACCGTCACAGTCCCGGTCCCAACACTGATGGTTAATCGAAGTTTTACTGTATACTTAGTATTTATAATTACTTTACCTAAGATGTTTTCCCCTTATTTGGGACATGTTTTGGGAAACATTGTTCCCATCCTCAGCCTTCTTAATTTTGAATCTTGTGGAGTATGTGTGTTTTGGTTGGTTGTTGTTATGGTTTCCTGTTGGTTTTTGGTATTTTAAACTGGTATTATTGTGTGGGATTGTGGTGTATATATTAGCTTTTTGTGTATTTTCGATGTTGAGTGCTTGGAAAATTGTGTCATGTTTTGTATTGATTTGTATTTGTTCAGCTATTAGTTTGTTTTGTGTTTGTATATTTGTAAATTTTCCCATATGTTCATAACAAATATTGCATTTGGTATAAACACACACATGAAAAACAGGTGTGGCCCTGACACGAAAATGGCCACCATTTTAAAAAGTTGTTGAATAAAAATAAATTAAGGATGGTTTGGGACTGTTCTAGGATAAGGGTAACTGTCGTATAAAAATTATTATTTTTTTTATGGTCAAGCAACCACTCAACCACTTGAAATGGATTGACTCATTTGCAAAAAACATTGTAGCTTTTGCTTTAAGGTTCAAAATTGCTGTGCGTGTTCCAGAGGTGAAAGCGATCCCAATACAATAAAAAAGAAAACAAGATCACCCTACTAAAAACAGAAAGGCCCTACTCCTACAATAAAATGAACAGATTATCTTCAAAAGGGAAACTGTTTAGTCTCTATATGATTTTGATCTCTTGGATTCCGTTGTCCATGACGTGTCCATTACTTAACTAAATATAACTATTTCACTACCGACTCGGAACACAGTTTTTTATGGGTAAAAACGTAAAAGTTTTACCTTACAGCCTGAACCGATTTTCGCTTTTAAAAAGCTTCTTCAGAGGCTGCCACTGGGAGCACTGTCCGTCTTGTTGTTGGCAATGGTATGGACTTTCGAAAGATCGACATTGTGTGTGTGGGGTGTGATATGTTCGAATAATGCGTGTGATTTGGATGTGTCTGTTCGTTTAGGATGTTGTTTTTGTGTTTTCATGTGTTTGTATATTTCCAATTGTTCTAGAGTGTCTAGTTTTCAGCCTTTTGTGTGTATGTGTAGAATGTCCATGTTATTGTCGATGTTTTCGTATGTGTGGTTTGCTTCAATGAGGTGGTTTGCAAGGTGGATTCTGTAGTGGAGTGTGGTGCCTTTGTGTGTTCAATGTATCTTTGTTAGAAGCTACGTCCTGTCTGATCTATGTAGAATTTGTTGCAATCTGAGCAATTTAGTTTGTAAACACCAGGTAGATCAAATTTGTTTTGTGCTTTGTGTGTGTGTTTTGATAGTTTGTTCTGTTTAGTAGTTTTGTAAACAACTCTGTATCCTGCTTTTTTTAATTTGTGGTCTATTTTTTCAGTTTGTTTGTTGATGTATGTTAGTGTTATGAATTTGTTGTTTTCTGTCTTTGTCTGTTGTTTGTTTTTTGTAGGAGTTTATTGACTATTGTTCTGTCATATCCACTGGCTTCTGCTAGATATTTAATCGTGTTTAGTTCGTCTTTGTAGTCTTTTTCATCTAGTGGGATGTTGTTACAATCTATGTATCATGGTTCTGAAGGCAGCTAATTTGTGTTGTATTGGGTGATTGGAGGAGTTGTGTATTAGTGTGTCAGTTGTAGTCAGTTTTCTGTATATACTGAATTTGTGCATGTGTTCAAGTTTTGTGATGGAGAGGTCTAAGAAGTTTATGCTATTGTTGTGTTCGTATTCGGCAGTAAAGACATTTTATTTTGATCTCTTTAACAATGATAGTAAATTACTTAATAACTACTTATTTGACTACAACTTACATGTTCCCTACTAACTTCAGACCTCGCACTAGTGTCAACAGCCCAGACCTTGCACCTGTGTCAACAGTCCAGATCTTGAAGCTTGGCTCTGGCTAGCGCTACCAATCACTCTTTTGTCAACATATTTTATAATTGTATTTTATATTTTGTAACACACAGAGGCAAGCCTACCATGTTTGCCAGATCCAAATATCAAGATATATCATAATTCCCAGTCAGCAATCTTCATCACTCCAACTTTGTTGAAACTTGTTGCTGGACAAGGCATTCATTGTCACTAGCATTAGCAGTGTCACGAACCAGAATTAATACTTCAGCAACATGACACAACAAAGATGTGGTGTACCATGATCATATGGTGTGATTTATGCTGATATAAGTGTAAAATGTAACAGCAAAATAATGAGTACGATTTTTAAACAGAAGTTACAATGCATAACTTCCACGGTTCATAAAAAGAAGTTATGTGTGCCAAAGCATCACATGTAACATATTTCCCTTCAACTTGGACTTGAAAATGGTGGTGACATCATCAAGCTGAAGCTAACAATTCAGCAATAACATATGACAAAGTTGGAGTATACTACAACTCATATGTTTACTTATAAAATATTATGTTGTAAAGGAATGTTTGGGCTGTGAAGCCAAGCCACAGTGTGTGGGCTGATGATACCAGTGGTCGAGGCAGCAGCCACCTACCATAAAATTTGCTATTGTACTAATACTGTTCATGGAATGATGTATACTGTATCACATGTATGAAATTATAGTGTAATGAAGAGGTTTCATTATTACAAAATACATGAAAAAAAGTGTTGCTTATTGGAACACTAAGGCTGAAATATATTTCAATATGAAGCACACTGAAGGTGACATAGTAATACTAAAAACATTGTGACTTTCAAAAGTGATTACCAAAACATTCCTAATTTTTTCCAAAGAAAGGCATTGTTAAAAACAATATAGGCCTACAACAAAAACTGGTATATGTCCAATAACCAGAATGTGTCTAATGTCAAATAACAGATTTGTAAGTATATAACAATAACAGAAAAAATTATAAGTATTAGTAATAAAACAAACAAATAAGTAGTAGGATGGAAAAAATAAATAGTACAGTTAATTTACAGAAAGTATCAATGGTGAGGAACCATTTAAAAATCACAGCTTCTTAAAAACTGAAATTTTTCAAATTTTATGCTATGATATCTCTGCTTTTTATACGTAAATAAGTGTATAAAAATTAAGGTTGCAATTCTTTTCCTTGTTTGAGAAATTACAGTATAAAAATTAAATTTTATTCATTCTAGTTCAACAGCTTCAGATGCAAAGATTACCTGTAAAGTAAGATACTGGGTCAGTAAACACGGCTCCACATTGCAGGTTAGAATTTACTGAAACCAAGGAAGTTTATTTGAAAGGCACAGATACACAAAAAATGAATTTTTAAGAAATGGTCAGGCTATGATACTTGGAATAGACTGACCCAGGATACAAAATAACAGATTACCACATGATCGGTGATATATGGCAATTTTTTTGCAAATAAAAAACGTTTCCATATACCATCTAATTTTGACCATGAACATAAAACCACACAATTTTACATTGACTGATCCCATAATTTGAACTAGTTTAGACCTGTACTGTGCGTAGAAACACAAAAATCCGGTTTTCCAAGTTTTGTGGCTGCAAGAGCGTAGGTAAGACTATTTACTGGGCAGTCGACGGTGACAACCTAAGTTCTGGCAGCCACAAAACGTGTCGTCACAATACTAAAATCTCGCTGTGTGAACTCAAGGCGATAACAAAAAGTGCTTTCGAGAAATGTTTTTGAAGGGTTAAAAACCGCTGGCATAATAGTGTTATATCCGACTGAGACTACTTTGAAGGAGGGCTATATAAACTCTAGATGAATCAAGGCAAAATTTTTCAAAAAAAAATTACATAAACAGCTTTTTTGTGTTGCTACGTAAACTATACGTCAAAAATCGGTGCGGACGCGAAATTACTCGCAAGAAATTTTTGGATCCAAATATTGTAAAAAGACGGTTTTTTCATTTCTACGTGGAACCCACGTCTCATTTAGCTGCGTATGCGGTAAATAAAGTATTTTTTTTTTACGTAATAAGGTAAAATTGACGTTGTTAGGTTAACATGCCAACTAACCTTCTCGCTATTTGTGAAATTCATGTAAAAAACATAATTCGAAATAACCCAGATACTATACACGTCTCCCTTTTTTTTGTGACAGAACTCGTAGCATCGTGTTTCAATGCTGTATCGCTGTAACTATATTAATTATCGGTATGCATTATTTTCCTCAACTTGCAAATAAAAAATGCGAATTTTTCGCGTCCGCACCTAGTTTTTACCTGTAGTTTACGTAGAAACACAAAAAAGCGGTTTATGTGAGTATTGTGACTGCCGACTATTACCACAAACTAAAATCTAATCGTCTTCAAATTAGTAACTTACCGTCTTATATAACACAACCACAATAATTTATTTATCCAAAATGGTATTATGACAGTTCTCATCAATGCTGATATTGCGGTGAAATCCCTACCTTATTTTTTTTCTATTCTTCTATGTTATATAAACACGAGAAAAATAATTTTAAACTGCGGTCGAACCTATTTACGGAGAAAAAAATTAAATTATTACTCCCATAAGAACGCATGCAATTGTTAATGAGCGCCATATTGACTGTGTACACGGTGAGAAATGACATACGTCCAGCTGTTGTTGACGCGTGACGTCACCGTGTGTTAAAAACCAGTCGATCCGAATTTGACTGAAAATCATGTTGATGCTTTTTCAAAACAAAATTTACATGTTCAAAATTGTGTTGAGCCCAAACGGCGGTTTAAAGCTTTGCGTTGAGCCCACCGCGAGTTTATTATTAGTAACCTCGGAGGCGCCGGAGACTAAAGCATGTGCGGTGAGTCGGCTACCTAAAATCACTCTCAGCGGTGGATACTGTAGGAAACTCAATGTAACTAGAATATAAGGTAGGCCACTCCGGCCAATTACGCTCCCATTGGTTGCTTCGCTGTGACGTGAATGGTGGAAGAAATACGCGCGAGTCTTGATTTACCATGCAATCTTACCTGAGACAATGTCCTACTTAGCATCTCTCTGCTGTTTACACGAAATATTAACAATAATTGTAATGAGCTATTCATATAGAAAAAGGATTAAACAACAAGATTAAATGGTTTGCGGCAAAAAATAATGGTAAAATCTATTTCTACATTTAATAGAAAAGTAAGCAAGTCTGTCCACATATAACATTGACAAAATGACACAAGATGGAAAATTAAGTCGGAAAGGAGGCGATATTATATATATATATATATATATATATATCATTTTTTATTATTCGTTAATTTTATATTAATAGAATTATTTCGATTGTTATTAATTTACTTAGAAACCTCTGATGATACTGATATTTTTCAGTGAAACGTGCGTCAGGTGTTAAAAAGAATATACGAAATTATACTACTTGCAGAAGAAACAAATTGAAAACATCACAAATTTTATATATATATATATATATATATATATATATATATATATAATATGCCTGCGTGGGTGGGTGCGCGTACGTGCACACGCGTGCGCGCATGAGTGCGTGTATAAACATTTCTATGTAGTATAATATATTTGAAACAAGCTTCCAATTATTATAATTATAATCAATATCATAATCATTTTCTTTATCTACATTTTCATTGTTATTTCATTGTTACTAGTTTCAGTTAAAAACTGAAGCTAGTACGTTTAGTTGTAAACATAAATACTTTTATCAACGAAATGAAAATGGTTATTTAGTTGATACATACCTTCATAGGTGACTTAAATTTTTGAAGACGAAGCTACCCAGAGCCGACTCTTTGTTGCTGCATACTTTTCAAGTGACTTGAGTTTGAGCTGTTTGTTCAGATGGCGGATTCTGATGAATGTTCTTGTCCTGACGTACAGACAAATGACTTTCTCGTCCACCTCTGGAAATTTATATTTGAGTAAGGTGACCAAATAAGAGATAACTTTCACTTGTTTTGATACTGTACGTCCGTGGAAAGAAGTAAAAACTATCTCAAACTGAATCAGTTTTTGTAACCACTCGTCTGACGGATGGGTAAGCCCCCCCTTTGATATAATCGATATCCAGTCATGACTATGTTCCCCGGAAAGACACAATGTTTCGCCTCTCACACCTAGACTTTCATCAATGAAGCGGCACTTGAATGCGATGTACCCGGCCAGATATTTTAAGGCATCTTGAGGAACATCGTTGTCACTTGCAGACGGGGCCAAGTCCTCTGTTTTTAACAATTCTGCTTCGTCGGTGTCATTATTCGGATAACTTGGTATTAACGTATGTTCAACTATGCATAGTTCATTGGTAACAAACTGGATGAAATCCTCGTCAGAGTCATTTGATTCCATAACTTCGGTGGAATGAATGCTACCATCCTCAGCCACAGACGCACTTCCAGATAACGGTATATCGTCCGTGCTACCCGTTACAAGTAAGAGCCGAATTCTGTTGCGCACTTCAAAGGGAGTGGGATTATTATAAAAGACACCTAATCCCCGAATTCGTGAAAAAAAGTTTTCAAGCCAATCTTGATTGAATCTAGCGGTCAAAATGTACGTCACCCCATGAATCATTGTCATTTGTTCATAAAGGCCGAACAATGAATTAAAGATATAATGAAACCTTTCTGAAAAGGTAGTAAACTTTTTTTACTTGCTACTCGCATGTTAGTTATTACTTCCAAAAACCTTTTTAAAGTATTTTCTTGGCTCCTTAAATTCATGCCGTACCCACTTCTGAGGGGCGTTTTCTGGTCTTTTGGAAGTCTTGAGTTTAAAACATCAAATGCATCGTTTACCAGTTCGATGAAGCTGCTTTCGCGCTCTTTATTTGCAACATACTTCAGCGCCTTTGCTGTACGATTAGAAAAAAACTGTGCAGCAAATCTGACTAATATTGAGTATAATCGTCAATTCTCCTTTCTGTTGCTGTAACAGATTTTCGATTGTATCTTTTTTAAGCTCAGTGCCGTCGCAAAGTAACAACCCATGGTCTAGAAAATGATTTCTAAGCAGCTTCAAAAGATGAGGTACGTCACAGAAAACCCACACCTTATCGTTTGTAGTCGGGTTAATGAAGAAATTTTTTTCTGTGTTTACATCTAATTCCTTCCAGACTTTTGAATTCTTTCCCCCCATATCACACGTCACAGCCGCTACATGAATATTACTGCTCTCAACGGCACTGATAATGCTTTTAAGCAATACATCTGTCATGGTCACATCAAAATCATAATAAATGGGTTGCTTCCACTCGGCAAACAGACCTCTAATTCATCAGAATCCGCCATCTGAACAAACAGCTCAAACTCAAGTCACTTGAAAAGTATGCAGCAACAAAGAGTCGGCTCTGGGTAGCTTCGTCTTCAAAAATTTAAGTCACCTATGAAGGTATGTATCAACTAAATAACCATTTTCATTTCGTTGATAAAAGTATTTATGTTTACAACTAAACGTACTAGCTTCAGTTTTTAACTGAAACTAGTAACAATGAAATAACAATGAAAATGTAGATAAAGAAAATGATTATGATATTGATTATAATTATAATAATTGGAAGCTTGTTTCAAATATATTATACTACATAGAAATGTTTATACACGCACTCATGCACGCACGCATGTGCACGTACGCGCACCCACCCACGCAGGCATATTATATATATATATATATATTTAAAATTTGTGATGTTTTCAATTTGTTTCTTCTGCAAGTAGTATAATTTCGTATATTTTTTTTACACCTGACGCACGTTTCACTGAAAAATATCAGTATCATCAGAGGTTTCTAAGTAAATTAATGACAATCGAAATAATTCTATTAATATAAAATTAACGAATAATAAAAAATGATATATATATATATATAATATCGCCTCCTTTCCGACTTAATTTTCCATCTTGTGCCATTTTGTCAATGTTATATGTGGACAGACTTGCTTACTTTTCAATTAAATGTAGAAATAGATTTTACCATTATTTTTTGCCGCAAACCATTTAATCTTGTTGTTTAATCCTTTTTCTATATGAATAGCTCATTACAATTATTGTTAATATTTCGTGTAAACAGCAGAGCGATGCTAAGTAGGACATTGTCTCAGGTAAGATTGCATGGTAAATCAAGACTCGCGCGTATTTCTTCCACCAGTCGACGTCACGCGGCAAAAACAGCTGACCGCTAGTTTAGCGCGGGAAGCCGGAATGGCCCCCCCTGTAGGAAACTGATGAGCCGGCCACCCACGAGTCCGAAATGTAATGCTTTGCGTTGCAGGCAATTGAATTACATTAAGGCAAAAGTGTATTGGATTTAAAAAATATTGTGGTTGTTTGGGATGTTAACTTATTGTATATTGCCACTAAAACGCCACGGTGACGTCTATGCGACAACGGCTTCACTGATATCACTGTATACTATTTTTCAAATTGTTTCACTATAGTTTTGGATCACAATTCACAATAGCACCACTAACCTTTTACTTTTGAACAAATATTCACGCAGAGGAGGTCCAGGTGTTGTGACGCGATGTATAACTATCGATGTTTATCATCGTGAAGAGTACATCGATGTTTTTATGCCAATGTTGCAATTCAAATAAAAAAATTCTATGCTTTTTACATGTTTGTAATATTACAAATAATTGGGGATGAATAATAAATAACAATAATTGGTAAAATAAGTAAAAATAATTAAAGAGAAGAATAATATACCCCTATAACTAAATATCACTATTGTTTGACGACTCGGAACACTAAGTTTTTTATAAGTAAAATCGTAAAGATTTACCTTACAGCCTAAACCGGCTTTCACCTTTAGAAGGCTTCATCAGAGGCTGCCGTAGGTAGCGCTGTCCGACTTGTTGTTGGCAACGGGATAGTTTTTCGAAAGATCGATGCTGTGTGTGGGTGGTGAGATGTGTTCGAATAATGCGTGCGATTTGAATTGTGTCTGTTCGTTTAAGATGTCGTTTTTATTTGTTTCTGTGTGTTTGTATATTTAAAAAACTTAGTGTTCCGAGTCGTCAAACAATAGTGATATTTAGTTAAGTAACGGACACGTCATGGACAACGAAATCCAAGAATACCCCTATACTTTACTCACTTACCTTATCAGAAGATTCTGAAAGTGGAAACCTCAACACTTAGGTAAAGGCGAGGTGACGTTACAATAATTTAACTCATATTCATAATTAATTAAATCTGTTCATTATTATTTATTATTATAATGATTATAAGGTATTTGATTATATAGTGAACAAACATACATAAAAACACCTACTTTAACAAAAACAGAAACCTTTTTAAATCTAAGTCAGGTTTGTTTACTCCTAGTGAAAGTTTAAGTTAGTTTGGTAATTCTCAAAAGAGAAATTTTACCTTCTCCACTCTGTCCTAAGGTAGTGGTCGGCAGTGAAAACTGCTATCACAACTTCCTTAGCTGAAGAGGCGAACTGAAGCCGAAACAGAGTCAAGCAAAAATAACCAGAGCGTAATGCTCAAAGTATAAGTTTGTGTTTGTCAACCAATCTTTGTCAAACGGTAGTCCTTCAAAGCATTTAGTGATAATTACCAAATTGTAATTTTGATACAAAACTCCTCAGTGCCAAACTTCGCTTGTACTTTGTCTTTCGACTTTGACTCGCGTACTTTGTTCAACATTTTTAAATTAGTATTCCCAAAGAGAGATAGACCTATAAATTCTCTTATTTTCTTTTAAACAGTAAAAGCTTAAAATCACAGTGTAAAGTAACATTGTTAATACTTTTCTAAAATTAATTTATCTAAAACTTTGTTATCGATACACTGACGTAGCCAGGGGGGGGTCTGAAGGGGCTGCAGCCCCCCCCAAAATTGTATAAATTTTTAAAATTTTGCACGCTAAAATTTCATACTGGCAGGTCGATCGTTTCACGTTTGGAGTTACACATTGTGTAGCCTAAGGTAAGGTGGGGCTTATTGAATCAAGGGGCTATTTGAATCTAAATAAGAAAACCGTCTGCTGCCTGCTGCGCACTCTGTGTGCATATCTCAGCTGCCATTCTGTGTCAGATTGTGTCTTGAGAAGCCATACGCACAGAACCAGAAGAATTTTCTTTGTTATCTAACTTCAGCTATCATACATCCATCTAGAAGTAGTCAAGGTAAGTGTGTCTTGTTCAAAAATAGTCAGTATGTAATATTCAATCGTTAGATTATAAGGGCTTAACTTACTCACTATAATCATTCAGAATTAACCTAAAATCTGTTTGTCTTGAAAGATGTAGAAGCTCCCACGACAGTCAACATGACAACTAGCGACATCTGTTGGATATTACCTGTACTATTTGCTTTCAATGAATTTAGAACATGTGGGGTTATGTGAATCATTCTTCGCGGGGCTATTTGAATCGGCATAATTTAACTATATTAATGGGATGTTCAAGCTTATTTAAGTAAATTTAAGCGGCAGCGTGAACAACAAAAATTGAATGCATGCAGATATTACGCATGACTCGTTTTTTTTCTTTACAGAATGAAAAAAAGGACGATCCTCTCTTACTTCACGTCTTCGCCTAAACGGAAGAAAGAAGGGAATGGAGATAGGCCTACTACCGATGTGGCAAACGAGCAAACAAGTGATGAAGGTGTTAGTTACTCAAGTAAGTACAATACAAAAACTAATTCTTCTTTAACCCTAGGATGCATGACTGGGGCCTCTGAGGCCTTGGAAACCCTTTTATTTCGTATATTTTTGAATTGAAAAAATAGTAACTACGCCCTCCTAGGTAGTAATCATTAATTTAATCCTACCATAAATGTTAATGAGAGTGAAACCACAATTTTTTGTCCCATCAGCTATTTTGCTGTACTCTACAAAACTGGAAGTTATTTCGATGGAAGTATTTAGTAACTTGCATACTTTTGGAGCAGATTGCATGTTTCAGGCAGGAATTCTCTCCTCATTATTGAAATCATTTCACTTTTTATCATAGCTGAATAGCTGATTTCAGGAATAAGATTAGGGAGTTGTTGCTTATGAGCTATACTTAGCTCGAAGCTAAGAGTCATATGTTTTTGTAAACTGCTTGAATTAACCTTTCCACGTCTTTCAATATGCTAATAAAATTATTTTTAATTTTAGCTGAACCTGGGAGGACGGAATTCAGCAGTGAAGCTGAGGGTGTCGAAGCAATTGGAGACCCAGTACACTCAGACTCCAACATCGACATCGCGGACTTGGAACGAAGCTGAATAATTTTGAAAAAGTTGAAAAACTAAACTTTTTATTGACTCCTGATGAGGATTTCATTTTCCCCTCACAGGCTGCAAAAACATTTACACGTCACTTTCAGCGAAAATGGTTCGATGAATTTCAGTGGTTAGCATACTCAAAAAAAAGAAAGTGGACTTTACTGCGCTACTTGTGTACTTTTTGTAAACACCGAAAAAGTTGGGAAGGGATCCCACGAGAAGCCCCAAGCATTCGTGACAAGAAGTTTCTATAATGTAAAGAAATCTGTTGCATCCTTTAAAAATCACGAGTCACATACATATCATAAAAATGCCGCTTTAGCTCAAAGTCATGTAAAAGCTTTAGTAGGAAAACACCAGGAAAGTGTCATAGCTCTGATTGACACAGTGAGAAAGAAAGAGGTCCAGGAAAACAGGTTGAGACTGAATGGCATCATAGAGACAGTCAAGTTGTGTGGGATGCAAAACATTCCGTTAAGAGGTCGAAGAGACAGTGGCAGAATTTCTCTCTCTTCACCAGTGGAGAATGATGGTAATTTCAGAAGCCTTATTCGATTTCGAGCGAACGCTGGAGATACCGTCCTGAAAGATCATATTTTACATAGCCCTCTAAATGCTATGTATGTCAGCCCAGAGATACAAAATGAATTGATAGAGACTATTGGGTCTTTGATTTGAAAGGACATAATCAAAAGAATAAGTCAGAGTAAATATTTCATGATTCTGGCAGATGAGACAACTGACATCTCACAGATAGAACAGTTTTCGCTGTGTGCTAGATACGTATCAGAGAGTGAAAATGGACCTGTTTTAATGGAAGACTTTTTACATTCGTGCCTGTGTCTGATGTAACTGGGGAAGGGTTAGCTAGAGTGATCGAAGAAAAACTCACTACACTTGGGTTGGATCTAGAGAACGTAAGAGGACAGGGCTACGACGGAGCTTCAGCGATGAGTGGACAGTTTCATGGAGTTCAAGCTGTGCTAAAAAGAAAGTATCCCAAAGCTTTATACACCCACTGTGTGTCCCATTGTTTAAATCTGTGTTTATCTGACTCGTTCAAAGTTCAAAACGTAAGAAACACGATGGGATTGATTATAGAAACATGCTCATTCTTCAGAGCCAGTGCCAAACGCACAGCAATCTTGGAGGAGAAGATTAAAGAGCTGTCACCCAGCAGTGATCACCATAGAATCAAAACTCTCTGTGAGACAAGGTGGTGCGAGCGAAATAAAGCAGTTCTTCTCTTTAAGGAGATGCTGGTGCCCATTGTATCGACCTTGGAGAAAATGGCCTATCTACCCAATGAGTACAATAAGAGGTCATCATTAGTTCTTAATAGTATTAGTTCTAGTTCCTTTTTAGTGTCTCTAGTTGTTTCTTCTAAGCTCCTGGGTATCACATATAGTCTGTCCCAATACCTCCAGAAAAAAGACATTGATTTATGTAGTGCTCTGGACCATGTCAGAAAAGTGAAAGCCGTTGTGGAAGATCTAAGACATAATGCTGACTCAGAATTCAAGAAACTTTTTGAAGAAGCAAAGGAGCTCGCCAACTTACTTCAGTTGGAACTTACGATGCCACGAATAGCAACTGCGCAAAAAAATAGGCAAAATCCACCGGCTGCCAATCCCGAAGATTACTTTCGCATCTCAATCTTCATCCCGTGCATCGACGACCTCATAAGTGGACTTAGTGAAAGATTTTTAGCACACGAAGCAATCATCGCTTCTCTACAGTATCTGATCCCATCGCATTGTGACGTAGATTTCGACAAAGTAACGCCGTCCTTCGAATTCTACAAGGACGATCTACACAGTGGCTTTACCGAAGCTAATTCAGGGGAATGGAGTTTGTGGAGGGAGAGGTGGAAAAACAATACAGGAAAACCTAAAACAGCTATCGACGCCTTGGCACAGTGTGATAAAGAACTTTTCCCGAACATGTACACTCTCTTCACCATCTTTGCGGTTATACCTGTGTCGACAGCCTCTGTCGAAAGGAGTTTTTCTAAGCTGAAACTCCTAAAAAACTATCTGAGAAACACAATGGGCGAAACCAGGCTTACTGGACTAGACTTGATGTCGGTGCACTGGGACATCATCATAGGGATGTTTTATTTGATTACGTTTGAATTTGCGGCTGTTATCGTTTGCCATAGAAAATACCCATGTTAAAACATAAAACGATGCAGGTAAACTATCCCTTTCCCTAACCCGATCTTCAACAAAAACAATAGGTCTTGAGAACTCTAAAATTCAGGCCTGTATGCAAACCATTATTTGATTCTGTTTGAATTTGCGGCTGTTATCGTTTGCCATAGAAAATTCCCTTGTTAATACATAAAACACTGCAGGTAAACTACCCCTTTCCCTTAACCGATCTTCACCTAAAACAAGAGGTCTTGAGAACTCTACAATTAAGGGCTATACGCAAAACATTATTTGATTCTGTTTGAATTTGCGGCTGTTATCGTTTGCCATAGAAAATACCCTTGTTAATACATAAAACGTTGCAGGTAAACTACCCCTTTCCCTTAACCGATCTTCACCTAAAACAAGAGGTCTTGAGAACTCTACAATTCAGGGCTGTATGCAAAACATTATTTGATTCTGTTTGAATTTGCGGCTGTTATCGTTTGCCATAGAAAATAATCTACAGACACACACACACAGACACTTTTCGAAAAATGACTTTTTTTCATGTTTTGAGTGTAGTACAATCAGAATCTGTAATAATCTCGAACACGATTTTTTTTGGCATTACCATACTTCCATTTCCTTAAGGAACATGGAAGTAAAATCTATGTAATGATAAATTAAAAACCAGAATGGAGTAAAAAATTGAATTATTGGCCCTAAGCCAGTGACACATTGTACAGGAAGCCATGTCAGAAAAATTAGGCAACCAACCAATGTAAAGACACTAAATTTTATATAATAAATTAGAAGAAAGTAATAGTAGTTATTAATAGCAGATAAGTGCAATGAATTACAATAAAAACATAATATATGTAATAGAAGAATAGGTCCCAAAATTAGTATTTTATAATGAGGAGATAGTACTTGTTAGAATGATAAGATTAAGATGAGAAAGGTAGCAAAACGTATGTAATTTTATAACAAAGAATCTGGGAAAATTCAATATGATATAACGTGACTTTTGTAAAGGAGTATTTTATTAAGTAAGTGCAAGAACATTTTTTAATTATGGTCGGTATTAGATGGCTCAAGGATTACAAATATTAACCAATAACAGAACAGAGATTGGTTGTCAAGGACAACATAGAGGCAAGAAAGTTTGTTGATTCCATTGTTAGTGGTGAAAGAGAATAGTCCAGCTTTATGAGTAGAGAAAAAAAATCTAAAAGAACTAATTTTCAAGATAATTCAAATAACTATTGATTAAAAAAATGAAAGTACTAAATTATAAATAAAATGAAGAGGACGAATGACATAAAGAAATTAATACAATAGATTAAAGTAAAGAAGAAAAATTAAAATCGAATGCTAAACCTCACTTTCTTACAACCACATGAAAAAAAAAACACAAAATCCATGGTAATCCATAACCACAAGAAACTTCAACATTAGTGAAGATTAAGAATTGGAGATTCTACTCCATCCAGGGACAAATACACCAAACTTTATTTTCGGAACTGGAGATTAGCGACAATACGACACAGACATCTGTAGACTGGTTAAGCAGCCATCACGGAATTATCGGTACTCTGCCATTACGAGTGAACCTTGTCGTGAGATGGTTTACAGATATTAGTTAATAAGATTTTATATTTAAATTTGTATACCTTGTACTTTTATTTGGCATTTTCTGACCTTCCTAGTAGTCACAAGAACCTTTCGAACCCTGAGATTAAGAAAAAATAATAATATAGTTAAAATTTAATATCTGAGAATCGAATGCTGTAACATATTCGATTCACTCAAGTGTGGCCGATCTGTTGAAACCAAGCGAAGGGAGACACGTCTGTTTCTTTTTAAAGCAAAAATAAACAATAAAGAATCCTTCATGAAAATTATGACTTATTATTTGCTGACTATTTAGTGTGTTTTAGATAATTTGTGGTTTACAGAGAGAGAAACAAGAGAGATACTGCGATTGGAAAAACTTAACCTCAAATAATTGGCTGACGATAAACCGCAGCACAAGCTCCCATACGGTAGTCGAACTGCGAGAGGAGAGAAAAGCAATTCACGGCTTATACTCCCCTCTCTTAACGTTGTTGTACCATCTAGGCCTTAATAGGAACGGTCTAACCACCAAATATACTAAACTAATATTACACGCTACTCGTGCAGGGCTGATTTACTTGTTATAATATATTAGAGATTAACTTCGACAACGCTAGACCCTTGCAACATAATAATACATCACCAACCAAATTGTTTTTGGGAGAATTAAACTCGTATCTCCGAAAATCTCTCTGAACACCCTTTTCATAACAACTTTTTATAAATAAACCATATAGCCAGTGAAAATACAACACATTCATCTTTTATTTATATGGCAAATTAACGCTTACAACGTGGATAACATATAAGAGAACATTCTCTATTTATTTATACTACAAATTGACGCCTACAACAGTGGGGCATAACTAAAGAGCGACACACATTCTCTATTTAGTTATATTACAAACTGGTGCTCAACTTGCGCGGCTTGAGTTAAGTAAAACATAGACTCCAACACTATTACTTAACTTGAGCAGGCGACTATTAGAAGTACAGAAATGCAACAAAGAGCTATGCCACAACATGAAACGAAAATCCCCGAACAAGAGAGACAACTAAGCTACGCGGAATGGATGACAATGTTATTTAAAAAATTCAGCAAGGATGTGGATTATATTAATGAAAATACCACTGATCACGAATGAGCACAGATGAGTCGTGCGAATATAGCGGTGACACCGAACGACAAAATGACGTTAAAGAGATATTTACGACGAAATGTGGGAGCTAGACGCAAAGTGTGATAAAGAAGAGACTATCGGGACAGCCCACGAAAAGAACGACAAAAAGGTGGAAGGAATGACTGAAGATGATTGGGGTAGATGGGATAATTTTACACAGATGAAACAAGAAAGAACGGGAATATACGCACATGTGACAGAGGAATATACACAGGAGGAGTATGAACAAATGAGACAAAAAATAAGACAACCAGAGAAACCGGTACAAACGGAAAATGCAGAATTAAAGGAATGGATAAGGGTCATGTTTGAACTATCCAGAGAAGATATTTGTAAATGGAGGAAAGAACATAATAAGTTATTAATAGAAGAATTCAAAGAAATTTTTCGGGAAAATACAGAAGAAATAATGAATGAGAATAAACAAGTAACAGTAACAATAACGGAAGTACACGAGGATGAAAACTTGGAACAACAAAATCTGCCAATAAATGATAGTAAAATTGAGATAGAAGAAATACCAAATAATGAAAACGTGGAAGTGAAGCAACGGACGAAAATGCCAGAACTCACACAAGGAGAGATGCAGTTAATAATGAGGGCTCTGATGGAACTTCATAAGAAACTGAATGATCAGAAACTGTGGATACAAGGATTAAAAAATGATAGAAGTAAAACGAAGGTAGAAGAATTAACAAACAATAACAATATGCAACAATTAAATCCGGAAATTGAAAATAATGGTAAGGAAATAGGAAATAAAGAAGACAACAGAGCATTGTTGTCGGGAACCAAAGATAACAGAAACAAAGAGAATGATAGGCGCATGGAAATGAAGACGAAGAAAATGAGATAGACGCAGCAGCAGAAACTAATAAATACACGGGAAGAATTGGAGATGATCAAGAATGGGCTAGGTAATGTACTTAATCTACCCATTACCAACCATAAAGGTCCTGAAGTCCTGATGTCCATAAGAAGTCCTGAAGGAACTTAATAAAACTTTTCAAAGGAACTGACAACCAAACAGTGGGTGAAGACTTAAAAGAGTCTATGTTCGAATTCAAGACACCCGAAGGAGGAATACATAACAAAAAATCAATGATAGCATTAATGATGGATATGCCATTAACATACCTGTTCAATAAACTAAACAGTAAAGGGATTAATGTAGTCATTGATGCTAATGAACATGTGGTATTAGAAGAGTTGCTGTACAAGGTAGCAGAGACGTACTGCATATCACAAGAACGGAAATAGTTCTGCACACCAGAGTGATCCGAACGACAAGTGCATATGAAATTATGGACTATGGATAAACTAAATACCATGCACTATCGAAAAAAAGGACTGATTTTCTGTGTACCGACCAAGCAAACCATTTGAAAAAGGAAACAAAGAAATAATATTAATTAAGACAAAGACAATATAAATGAAGAATTAATGGATCACTAAGAAAGACTAAAGCAAAATAATAAATGAAAAAAAGTTAAGACAAAAACAATACAAATGAAGATTTAAAGAGATGAACCAAATAAAGAATCAAGAAAAAAAAACAAATAAAGGCCAGACTTTGTGTGCAGATTCCGAAGACGGTTTGATCCAGGGATCAACACCGAAGAAGAAACTATGTCAGTGACAGTAATAAAAATAAAAATAATCATTATAACGAAAATAATGACACTCAAGATAATAATCAGAAACATCCAAACCAAAGTAATAATAACAACAACGATAACAGGAATAGAACCAGGAGGAGGAATTTCTATGACAGAAGGGATGAAAAAAAAATAACAACAGGAATAATGAACAGAGAATAAATAATAACCAGTGCAGGGGCGCTAAGGTGTATGATATATGTCAACAGAATAAAAGAATTATGAAAGGAAGTATAACAACACTGCAATAAATAAAATAGTAAAATCTAAGAGCTATTGGTAGGCAAAATAAAATAGGTAGATGTGTCAAGTTGAGGCAACGTAAGTTCAACGGTGTTTGTGGTGACTCAAGAGTTATCATTTAAAGAATGGATAGAGTGTAGGATGCTACGGCGGCACTCAGAAGTCATAAATATGGGCAGTAGCCAAAGAGCACTGTACCATGCACTGGGGGAATGATCGAGTGAGGATAACAGGCCGCAAATGTGCCACTCACATCCGATATGCATTCACCGTGCCATTTAAAGTTAGGGAGGAATTAATAACCCCAATCAAGGAATCAACCTGAACAGGAGATAAAGCAGAGGAAGAAAGAAAAGAAACCCTAGAGTAACGAAAAGTCAGTAGGTAAAAATCTATATAAGAAATAAAAAGCGTATCATCAAATTTGCCCAGAGAAGCGAAGGGAAATCCAGCGGTAAGAAAGAAATCCAAAAGGAGAGAACAAAGAATAATCAAACACAGTTCATCTACCTAAACCAGTCCAATTCCTCAAACAGTAAGAGGATAAAAGGAAATTAAATGTAACAAAAATACTACGAATAAGGAGAAAGTAAACCAAAGCATGAAGATTATAAGTTTATATTACCCAAACCACAGTCAGTGTAGCGGGTCGATTTTTGGGTGTTTTATTTTAACCGTTTGGGACATTATTTATATTTTTATGTATTTCATTCTGGGCGGATTATCATTGTGCAACGTATTTGTGCGTATATAAGTCAATGTAACAGAACAGTGAAACAACGTAAGACGCAGTTGTTGTCGAGGAATGCGGCCGAATATCTGCACCTCCACAAAATTCTGAGAACTTTGTACCTGTGTGTGGCAGCGCACATACGCAACTGCTCAATCACGCTCCAAGTGACGCTCTGGCAAAAAACTAAGATGGCCAGAGAGAGAAATTTTCATCCTTCATTTGGTTTCACTACGGAAATGCTGTGTTAAGTCCCACCCACTTTTATGACATTAGCCAGTGCCTATTTGAAATCGTCTGCTATCGTCACTCCAACAACTACGTGACTAGTATGATTCGAAACTGGGACGACTAACTGGAAGGCATTGATGTCCGTCGTCTTGACTAAAATGCTCCCGGAGTGGGGAACGGAAAGACGCCGGCAGTTCGTTATCGACTCCAGCCTGCGCAGGCCGCCCGTCAACCGGGCTCGTCACAAATTTATATATTTGAACAGTAAAAAGTTTAATAGGAGGAAAGTTTATGTGACCGCGGTCGAGTAGAAAAGGGTAAAGAAATTAACTGTATAATTTTCGGACAGTAAACAACAAGAAATTAACAGAAGATGAGTGCGCGCGCGAACCACGTTGCCGGCGGTTTAAGTGTAAGGGCTGGGGGTTTTATTAGAAAATGTTAAGGGGTTCATAATTTAGTGTGTTTGAGTGAGTGTGAAAAATTTGCAGGCTGGGCTCTGTCTGTATGTCTGTTTTATATAGTGATCAGTAAGGTAAGAGATTAGCGTAAGTTAGTATGTAGAAGACGCCAAGAGAAAAAAGAAACATGTAACGTAATCTGTAAAATGCTGAGAAAAATTTTGAACAAGATTTTCAAATGAGTCTGATTAAAGAAAAATACTAATTCTCTTCCAAAATGAGTTGTGTCAGTACTTTGCATAACCTATAGACCATGCTTGTATCTAGGTACATGTGATCGAACCCTGTGACCCCGTAAGAATTATCGTAACGGTAAGTAACAATTTAATTGGACATTTAATTATAATAATATATGTGATTGATTAGCAAGTTACAATTGGCGCCCGAACAGGGACGAATTTAATTAATTATAATTAATTAATTGAATTCCGCATCGACAGAGATACAAGCGTGTTCTAGGTTAGCATAGCGACCTAGCATTATATTACAAAATTTAAGTAATGACACCATTTATTTAATTAATCCATTTAAGCAATTTATTTAATTTAAGCATATCAATAATACAAAATGTCAAATAACGAAAATAACGTAAATAAAATGAGTGTCGAAGTGTTCGACGACTCGAACATTAGTAACTTTGAAGCACGCTCGACTCCAAGTGTGAGTCAGAATGAAATAGAAATAAGTGAAACAGAATCAAGAATTATGGATGAAGGAATTCATTCAACCCCAATTCAAAATAAAAACTCAGATAACAATAATATGATGAAATATTTATGTAGCATGGTATGTAGTATGAAAGAGAGTTCAGACAAGCAGCAGGCGATGTTAGAGTTAAAATTCAGTGAACAGAAGAGTGATTCTGACGCTAAATTCAATGTATTAAAAAATCTGAATAATGAATTGAAAAATGATATTAATGAGATTAATAGACGTTGTGAAAATACCAAAGTAGAATTTACCAATAGAGTTAACCAAGTAGAAACCAAGTTAGATGATTCAATGCAAAAGGTAGATGTTAAATTTAATGAAATAGATAGTCAGATAGATAGAGTTGAGAAGCAGATAAATGAGAATAACGAGTATTTAATAAATTCAATGAATGAGTATAACAATGATATAGAATCCAAAATTAATAAATGTAGTATTGAAACTGAGTGTAAGTTGAATAGTGTAGTAATGACAGTTGAAAAATTTAGTCAGAATATTGATGAACACCAAAGTAAGATAGAATCTAAAATATATGAAATTGAAAATAATTATAAGACAGAAATACAAGCAGTAAATGAATCTATCGATGTGATAGCAAAGAATAACGTACAGTCTGAACATAGTAATGACAAAAAATTATATTCACTTGAACAGAATATTAATAATATGAGAGATGAATTAAGTGTAGTAAAAAATCAAAATGTAAACAATGTTACTGAACGCGTATTTATGACACGTGACACAAACAATGAAATAGAATTAGAAAATTTTAGTAATGAAAATAGGAGAGTGCATCCAATGCAATTTTTAAATCGAGTACGGGAGTTTGACAGATTTAATGGTAGTAGCTGGGAGGTTAAACTTATAAAAATTTTGAAATGTTTTAAAGGTGATTCAGAGATATGGGCGGAGACGCATCGAAACGAATGGGAGAGTTATGGAGATTTTGAAAGAGCATTTCGGAACAAATACTGGTCGGAGGAGGAGCAGGAGATACTGCGAAGTCAAATAATGGGAACTGGGAGTTTTGGAAGAAACAACCGTAGTATCACAGTATATACGATGAAGCTGTACAACGAAGCGAAGTATTTGGAACCACCGTTGCCATTCCAGTCGTTTGTACGCCACGTTAGCAAGCACCTACCAAGGGAGGTGCAGATCACATTGATGACCAGAGAGGTAAGCGACATAAATGAATTAGAAAAAGTATTAGACGTTTTTCAGAATATTAAGGACCAGGAAGACAGCAGACGCATACAACAACATAATATACAAAATGGAGGAAATTATGTACCAATAGGAGGACCAAACGGAGGAACCACACACAATGGTCGAGAACGGGACAGACGATACCCAATGTGGAAATGTGACGGGTGTCTGGTGGAAAATTATGCTGATCGTAATTTCTGTTATAGATGTAGAAGGACGAGGCCCGGACAGCAGCCGAGAACACCACCGAGGTTCAACAACCCACAGCAGAGGAACGGTGACCGACGAGTAGAGAATCTGAGAAATGAAGGAGGAAATCAGCAGATGGGCAGAGTATACATGCCCCGTAACGCAGACGAAAGAATGGGAAACTAAGGAGGACAATGGATGAGGAGGCCCGGCCATTGTCGAGGAATAATCACGGGGTCCATGAAAATAAATACAGGAATAACACGATTCACACGGACTTGGCCACAGAATTGTTGGAAGAAGAGGAGACGGAAACAAGGAGACAAGAGGCGTGGTTGACTGAGGTAAAACTGGAAATAGAAGGTAAGTCAATCTTGACACTTATAGATACAGGTAGCGAAATATCTGTAATAGCAGAACATGTACTCAATAAATTGAAAGAAACTAACAAACATATTCCGTCTTTGCCAGTAGCAGGAGTAGCAATTGTAGGTATTACGGGTGTTAGAAGTAAACGGGTTACAACACAAGTCCAGTTGAACATGTTAATAAATGGGGAAAAATATGAGAATACATTTTTAGTTGTAAGAGGTTTAAATTTAGAAGTAATTTTGGGTAATGATTTTTTAATAAGGAATAATGCGGTCATTAACTTTCGAAAAAGAATTTTAGAATTGAGTAATGAAAATAAACAAATAACAGTTAATTTTGAACGGGTTCTAGACACAGTAAAGATTTCGGGTATAAGGGTTATACCAGATAAAACCATAAATAGGGATATGGAATTTAGTATACATGCGTGTAGAGAGAGTGTGAGTGAAGAGAGGGGAGATAGAATATGGGCCGAAAGAGAGGTTAAATTTTGTGGGGAAGGTGATGAAATGGGGAGTTCTCAGCGTAAAGCGCTGTGGCGGGTAGTTGAGGATTATCGGGGAGTGTTTGCCGGGGAACCAGGGAGGGCAAAAGGTTATGAATGTGAATTAAGGGTGAGGGAGCATGCGCCATATGTCCAACGTAGTTATCCGGTACCATATTCGAAAAGGGAGGCTGTACAGTCAGAATTAGATAGGATGTTAGCGGGGGATATTATAGAAAGGTCGGTATCAACTTATTCCAACCCTTTAGTAGTAGTAATCAAAAAAGATGGGAGAGTGAGGTTATGTCTAGATGCCCGCAAAATCAATCAAATAATCATTCCAGACCGGGAGTCACCAGAAGCGATAGAAGAGATTTTTCAGAAATTTAGTGGTGTGAAATACATGACTTCTTTAGACCTGACCGCCGGATATTGGCAAGTCCCGTTGGCAGTAAATAGTAGAAAATATACAGCGTTTTTGTTCAATGGAAAAAATTACCAATTTAAGAGACTACCGTTCGGTTTGAACACAAGTGTAGCTAGTTTTATTAAGTGTCTCGACGAAATTTTGCAGCCACATAACTTAGATTTTCTAACCATATACGTAGACGACATACTAATAGCTTCTAGAACATTTGAAGAGCATGTAGAGCATTTGGAATATGTATTGGAGAAATTATATCAGGGAGGTTTGACGGTGAATTGGGACAAATCAAAATTTTTGCAAACTGAGATACATTTTTTAGGTTTCATCATAACACCTACAGGAATACGTGCCAATCCGGATAAGGTAGAATCCATCCTGACGTTCCCGGAGCCCAAAAATATAAAACAATTGCAAAGTTTTCTTGGTCTTTGTAATTTTTACAGGAAGTTCCAGCGGAACTACGCCCAGACGACGGCCCGACTAAGCGCAGTGCTGCAAAAGAATAAGCAATGGAGATGGGGCGATAACGAAAGAGCGGCGTTCAATGACATCAAAATCAAGTTCGCAGACATGATACTAATGAATCATCCCAATTTTAATGACAAATTTTATTTACAGACAGATGCTAGTAATATAGCATTGGGAGCAGAACTCTACCAAGAGGACGAGGAGAAGGAACATAAAACCATCGCCTTCGCCAGCCGGACATTGCTAGCCGCTGAGCGCAACTACACTACCACAGAAAAGGAGCTCCTCAGTATAGTGTTCGCAGTGAGGAAGTTCCGAACGTATCTGCTGGGTAACAGAACCATCATCAGGACGGACCACAAAGCGCTATCGTTCCTTAATACTTGTAAACTCACACACAGCCGGATTACCAGGTGGGTGTTAGCTCTTCAAGAGTATAATTTTTCTTGGGAATATATCAAGGGTGTAGAGAACAGGGTGCCAGACACACTATCACGAATAGACACAGACAGAAATAGAACAGGTAGAGATATCAAAGAGATAGAAATTTATAGACTATCCCGGGAAGATAAACTTTTTGGGGAGGAATTGAAAGATATAAATGTAATGCAAAGAGCTGATAATAAATTAAATAAAATAATTACTAGTATAGAATCAGATGTAGATGATTTTGGGTATAAACAATATTTTCAAGTGTTCAAAGGGAGTTTGTTTAAAAAAGTAGAGGGGAGAGAGAGAGATTGGAGATTAGTCATACCTGAAGGGTTGATAGAGAAAATAGTGTGGGACTGTCATTTTAGATACGGGCATTTTGGGGCACGGAAGTGTGTGAATGTATTAAAGGAATCTTGTTTATTTAAGAACATGGAGAAACGAGTCCGAAGAATACTTAGAGTTTGTGAGTTATGTCAGAAATCCAAAGTTGTAAATTATAGGTTAGAGGGCGAACTAAATTATATTAAAGTAGAAAAACCATTTGATTTAGTAGCTGTAGATTTGTACGGCCCACTGCCGAAAGGTAGGGGTGGAGTGATGCATATTTTTGTTGTACTTGATACTTTTTCTAAATATGTCAGGCTATATAGTGTAAAGCGAGCCACAAGTAAGGTGCTGAGCGAGAAAATCACACGCGACTATATGATCAACGTGGGAAAGCCGAAGGTGATATTATCCGACCACGGTCCGCAGTTCATCAGCGGAAGATGGCGCCAGACTCTTGGATGGGAAGGTATTATCCCAAAGCACACTGCCGTATATCATCCACAGTCGAATCAAGCTGAGAGAGTCATGAGGGAGTTGGGCAGAATTTTTCGAACATACTGCCATGCCAAACATAGTGAGTGGCCACTCTATGTGCAGAAGATTGAAAACTGGCTAAACTGCACCACCCACGAGTCGACGGGGTTCACGCCTTATGAGCTAATAAGAGGAAAGCGCCCACAGCGGATTTTGGAACAATTAATTGAATATCCACCGGAAACCAACACTATTAGCAACGATGTTAAACTTAGACTAGCGAATGAGAGTTTGTTGACGAAGGGAGAGCGGAGAAAACAGCGCCATGATAGGAAAGGTAAGTGGACGAAGTATGAGATTGGACAGCTGGTATTGGTACGACGACACGATTTATCAAGTGCACAAGATAAGGAGATCAAGAAGTTTTTCTTATTGTACGAGGGGCCGTACGAGGTAGTGGAAATAAAAATGAAAAATTCATATGTGTTACAGAATAGAGAAACCAGGGAGATAGTGGGTACGCACAACGCTACAAATTTGAAATTATTTTGGTCAGCATAAGTATTTTGTTAATTTGTAAAGGTATGAATGTTATTTAATTATTCTTTTATGTTTTTAGAGGGGCTCCTCCCCCATTTTCGGGCGGCCACGATCTTACCAGTCCTGGCCGTGGAATTCGGAACTCGGAGGCGGGCCATGGTTGGCAGGATCTTCCTTCGGGCAGTGAAAACAACGATGGTCCGGCTCCACCAAAATTGGTACAAATTAGAAATTTAACCATACATATTTGAACGGGGAGGGGGACCCCAACAGGTACGTGACTCGACTAAAATTTTTTAATACACTCATGGTGCAGCGGTTTAGGTGTGCCTGTCACGTGCCTGCACTGCCTTAGAGTGTTTGTATATAATGGAGGCTGCATTAAATAAAAGGCAGTGCATTCAAATTAAATTTTTTGGTGTCAAGGGCAAAATTAAAATGGAGCCTTTGACAATATTTTCTGATTGGCCCGAAACAACGAGTTTTGGGGCAAGACGGTTTGGCGCACGGTAGAAGGCGGGGTAGAAGAAATGGTAGGAGAGAGGTGGTAGTGTGTTTCAGAGGGGGGACGTGAATTCACGTAGTATATCTATCTCGTGCCAATGCGTTTTGCAGCAAGACCCGGCATTTCAGGCGATGTGTCGCGTCAGCAAATTATATTACGGCAATAGAGTCAGCCTCCTATGTAAATATATATATAAAAAAAAAAAAAAAAAAAAAAAAAAAAAAAAAAAAAAAAAAATACCAAATAATTTTGGATGTGTATAATTTTAAATTTAAGATATAATTTTTTTCTTCTAAATTTTTTAGCATTAGGTGACCAAATATAATTGTTGGATTTTAGTAGTAGTGGGTATAAGAACGTTTTGAAGAAATGTGGTAATATAAGAACTTGTTATCAATACAAGATGTGGGGATAATTTTGGGGGGGTAGTTTGGTGCTCAATGAAGGGACATAACAGTGTAGTGTGGAACTGCTATGGTGGAAAGTTGTAGATTTTGTATTAATTATTTTATGTTAATAATGGTTAAGTTTCCATATAAAAAGTGGGTTAAAACCCCATCTCAATTAAGATTGTCATTTAAATTTTAATTTAATATTACGAAAGATATTTTACTTGTGATTCCCCAAATTTTCGGGCGGTCACGGCCTCACCGAACCCTGACCGTGGAATTGGTTTAGCTTTAACAGCTATGGTTGGGGCACATTACGATTACGCGCTGACCATAACTGGCCATAGCTGTTATCGTTGTAAAGGTGTATTTTGAAATTGATGGGGGGTAAATAAAAAGGGGAATCACCAAACTATGGAACAGCGGCTGCCACTCTGTTCGAGAAGGAACAGCAGAGCCAGGTGGTAGATCCGTTTAAGGGTGCATGATTATTAACGAGAACATGATGATGTTCACCAATTTTAACTTAACAGCGGAAGCAGAGACACGGAGAGGTAAAACCCTGCTCCAAAATATACAGTCTCTGTGGAAGCGAAAGGGCGAAACAGTCCTCCATAACCTTAAATAGTGTGTGTGGCTGGGAGGTGACGCAAAGGAGTCACGAATTTAAAATTTTATAACGTAAAAGTTTTGCTTATTCAAAGTAATCCAATCAAAAATGCTTGTGCTCTGTCCACATAATTATATGCTCAGACTCGTAATATAAGGTGTGCATACTATAATTTTAAAGGTATCATTTTATTGTTGTGTGTTAGATATAGTTGTTGATAAAATGTATTTTCATTATGTGCGTAATTTTTTCTAAGCCAATCATTAGACGCCTGGCAGGCAATCAACATAATAGAAGTAAGTGTTGATAATGTATTACATGTATTTGTTCAATTTTAAGATGTAGTTTCATTGTGTTTTAATTATGTTAGGATATCAGCTGATCAACAATACCATGTCACTGGTATATTGGTTTGTAAAGGTTACAAATAATTAATGTTTTGTGTACTACAGACATTTTGAAGTAAAGACAAAAAGAATATGAGAAATAAAATAACAATAATTCATGCAAATTAATAAAAGATAATTTATGGGTGATAAATGTTTTATGTGACATGCAGACCTGTCCAATTTGAATTAAAAGCTGAATGTGCGTTTGAAATAATGAATATGATGTAATGTTGTTTTTGAGTTGATGTGATATAACAGAGTTGGTGAAGTATTAATGTTGACACAGTGGTAATGGAGACTTTATGTAGATTTTGAATGATATATTGTTGTTTTTATAGTTAATGAGGTTATTTTGTGTATTTGTAGTGAGGTAATGAGATTGAGATTTTTGGGGAAGGCAATTTTGTATTAGGGGGTAGTGTATTTGGGGAGTCCGCAACAAGGGTTGGGACGGGATAGGGACCGATTGGCGCCGGAAAGGGTTACCTAGGGAGGGTCCAGGAACCAACATAAGGGGATGAGTTTTGGGAAGGAAACACGTATCCTATGTACAAAGGGTTAGAGAGTATTTTTTTTATATATGGGGAGAAGGCGGCGTTTTGGGTTAAATGGTAAGTTGGGGTTTAGAATGTCCTGATTAGTAGATATTTTGATAGAGATGGGTGTCATGATAATTGAGTTGATTAATATTGGAGTCAAAGGGGTAAAGATTATATAGGTAGACAGAATAAATGAGAATAAATAATTTACATCACCCCC
This sequence comes from Magicicada septendecula, assembly GCA_034769895.1. NCBI lineage: Eukaryota > Metazoa > Arthropoda > Insecta > Hemiptera > Cicadidae > Magicicada > Magicicada septendecula. The sequence goes on from CM068368.1 coordinate 342,833,475, forward strand.
AGTAAGGTAGAATTAACTGTTAACTAAGGAGAGGAATTTATAATAAAGAATATACAATTGTTTATTTTTCACCAGTGACAGAATTTTGATAAAATTTGAAAATAATGTAAAGTCAAGAATTGTTTGTTTTAAATAATTTAAATGTCAATCTGTTTATTATTTGTATTAATATTTTGTTTGTTTTAAATATTTTATGTTATTTCAAGGTAGGATATTACAGATATTTAAAGTGTTTTCAGAAATCATACATAACATATGTAGGTCAAGGGTTTTGGACTTGACCTAGTTATGATCAGCTGATGAGTTTATACACCTACTAAGCTTGTGTATAGTAGGAAGCCAATTGTGATTTGTTTGTTTAATTAATTCAAACCAATATTTGAATAATTTTAATAAATGTTATTTAATAAATAAATTTAATAAATATTTAATGAATAATTTTTTTGAATTTTAAAATTTTGAAAATTTTAAATTTTTTTTGAAAAAAAAAAAAAAAATTTTTTTTTGATTTTTCGCCTGCCAGCGAGTGAATATGTTGAGTAATGATTATTTTATTGTGTATGTATTGATGATGTTTCTTTTATTGTATTGCTTTATATTGGTAGGCTATAAATTGTTCTCATGCTAGAATAAGGATGTATTTGTATTAATAGGAATGTTGAGGTTAAATCATTGAAACAAAAATTAGAAAAAAGAGGAAGAAAATTTTTTGGTAAAAGATTTTTTTTTGAATATTGAATTTTTTGAATTTATAATAAATTGTAAAAAGGAAGTTTTTAGTTTAATGTGTTAGGGTATCATGTAACGTGAGTGTGTGTGAGCCCAGTATCTGCTAAAGGCAGCCCAGCTTGCAAAAAGGGGAAACATATCGGCGGAGGAGCTGGAGTAATTTTAGCCAGGGATTGAGGATTTTGGGGGTAGCATGTTAGAAGGCGAGGTGGGCCGTGGTGCGAGTCTGATCAATTTCTCGGTGTTGGGATCTCTTACGGAGAAGTCCAGTGATCTCGTTCAGATGAGTCCATGGTCGCTGAGCCAAGGGGGTCGTGTACCCATGAGGTTGAGAACCAGGGGGTTGTTGGCACCAGTTCCTCACCGGTCCTCTTCGGGGTTTATCGATGAGATTTCTTCTGTCATGGACAGCAGAATTCTCATCGAGGGGGTATTGTAGCGGGTCGATTTTTGGGTGTTTTATTTTAACCGTTTGGGACATTATTTATATTTTTATGTATTTCATTCTGGGCGGATTATCATTGTGCAACGTATTTGTGCGTATATAAGTCAATGTAACAGAACAGTGAAACAACGTAAGACGCAGTTGTTGTCGAGGAATGCGGCCGAATATCTGCACCTCCACAAAATTCTGAGAACTTTGTACCTGTGTGTGGCAGCGCACATACGCAACTGCTCAATCACGCTCCAAGTGACGCTCTGGCAAAAAACTAAGATGGCCAGAGAGAGAAATTTTCATCCTTCATTTGGTTTCACTACGGAAATGCTGTGTTAAGTCCCACCCACTTTTATGACATTAGCCAGTGCCTATTTGAAATCGTCTGCTATCGTCACTCCAACAACTACGTGACTAGTATGATTCGAAACTGGGACGACTAACTGGAAGGCATTGATGTCCGTCGTCTTGACTAAAATGCTCCCGGAGTGGGGAACGGAAAGACGCCGGCAGTTCGTTATCGACTCCAGCCTGCGCAGGCCGCCCGTCAACCGGGCTCGTCACAAATTTATATATTTGAACAGTAAAAAGTTTAATAGGAGGAAAGTTTATGTGACCGCGGTCGAGTAGAAAAGGGTAAAGAAATTAACTGTATAATTTTCGGACAGTAAACAACAAGAAATTAACAGAAGATGAGTGCGCGCGCGAACCACGTTGCCGGCGGTTTAAGTGTAAGGGCTGGGGGTTTTATTAGAAAATGTTAAGGGGTTCATAATTTAGTGTGTTTGAGTGAGTGTGAAAAATTTGCAGGCTGGGCTCTGTCTGTATGTCTGTTTTATATAGTGATCAGTAAGGTAAGAGATTAGCGTAAGTTAGTATGTAGAAGACGCCAAGAGAAAAAAGAAACATGTAACGTAATCTGTAAAATGCTGAGAAAAATTTTGAACAAGATTTTCAAATGAGTCTGATTAAAGAAAAATACTAATTCTCTTCCAAAATGAGTTGTGTCAGTACTTTGCATAACCTATAGACCATGCTTGTATCTAGGTACATGTGATCGAACCCTGTGACCCCGTAAGAATTATCGTAACGGTAAGTAACAATTTAATTGGACATTTAATTATAATAATATATGTGATTGATTAGCAAGTTACATCAGATAAAATAAACTTATTTGGGAGAGGGAGTATATGTAACGTATCAAAACCAAGGTCCCCTACGTTACATAAAAATTATAATAAAAAACACTTCATTGTAACGAAGGTCAGATAAGTATAAACCCTTATTGAGTAAAAAATAAATGTTATTAAATAAAAATACAAGGTAGTATAGCCGAAGATAAATGTATAGAAATACAAACTATGAAGGGGTCAGTGCAAAGAGTGAGTGATAAGTGCAGTTTTAAATAACTGATGTTTAGTTAATTTATAAAAATGAACATGTCATCATGGCATTTATGTTGGAGTTTTGTATGTAGGAGGTGTTAAATAATTACATTAAGAGTGTATTAGTTAATTGATGTTTAGTTAATTTATAAAAATGAACATGTCATCATGGCATTTATGTTGGAGTTTTGTATGTAGGAGGTGTTAAATAAGTACATTAAGAGTGTATTAGTTAATTGATGTTTAGTTAATTTATAAAAATGAACATGTCACCATGGAATTTATGTTAAAATTTATATAGATTAAATATTTTATAACCACATTGAATAGATAATGGTTGTGTTGTTAGATTATAATTGTAAACTTGGCCAGGAAGGCAATAATTGGTGATAATATGCCAAAGGGTTTTACTGTAACTATGTTGTGGACATATGAAGGGTTCTATACTAAATATCATTGTGGAGATCCATACACGACTTCCATGTTCTAAGATTTATATATAAAATCATTTTTGAAATGAAATATTTCCATAGAAACTACTTCTTTCTACTTACTGCTTCAGCCTTAACCACAGTACTGTGGTTACTAACGTATACCACCTCACGTTATCGCACTCGATTTTCACTGATGATGGAAGTCGATGGCACTGCCGAAACGTCTGGTTTTGCAGAAAACATTGGTCTACGGCCAAACAGCCTGGGAAGGAATTTTAACAACAAACTACTACTTTCTTGCCGATAACGTAGTACACATAAAAATTATCCCCTCCCCCTTCAACTATAATTTTCATTTATAGAAAATTACCCCCACCCCGTTCAACTAGCCTCTTCATTTAAAGATATTTCATCTATGTTTCTACAGTGGATTATTAAGATCTTCTTATCAGGTTACTTTATTTATCAAAATTAAGTACTTTACTCCTGTTATAACAAAAAATGTTTCAGGTAAACTACCACTTTCCTTTAACCGATCTTCACCAAAAACAAAAGGTCGTGAGAACTCTACAATTCAGGACTGTATGCAAAAAATTATTCGATTACGTTTGAATTTGCGGCTGTTATCGTTTGCCATAGAAAATACCCATGTTAAAACATAAAACGATGCAGGTAAACTATCCCTTTCCCTAACCCGATCTTTAACAAAAACAATAGGTCTTGAGAACTCTACAATTCAGGGCTGTATGCAAAACATTATTTGATTCTGTTTGAATTTGCGGCTGTTATCGTTTGCCATAGAAAATAATCTACAGACACACACACAGACACTTTTCGAAAAATGACTTTTTTTCATGTTTTGAGTGTAGTACAATCAGAATCTGTAATAATCTCGAACACGATTTTTTTGGCATCACCATACTTCCATTTCCTTAAGGAACATGGAAGTAAAATCTATGTAATGATAAATTAAAAACCAGAATGGAGTAAAAAATTGAATTATTGGCCCTAAGCCAGTGACACATTGTATAGGAAGCCATGTCAGAAAAATTAGGCAACCAACCAATGTAAAGACACTAAATTTTATATAATAAATTAGAAGAAGTAATAGTAGTTATTAATAGCAGATAAGTGCAATGAATTACAATAAAAACATAATATATGTAATAGAAGAATAGGTCCCAAAATTAGTATTTTGTAATGAGGAGATAGTACTTGTTAGAATGATAAGATTAAGATGAGAAAGGTAGCAAAATGTATGTAATTTTATAACAAAGAATCTGGGAAAATTCAATATGATATAACGTGACTTTTGTAAAGGAGTATTTTATTAAGTAAGTGCAAGAACAATTTTTAATTATGGCCGGTATTAGATGGCTCAAGGATTACAAATATTAACCAATAACAGAACAGAGATTGGTTGTCAAGGACAACACAGAGGCAAGAAAGTTTGTTGATTCCATTGTTAGTGGTGAAAGAGAATAGTCCAGCTTTATGAGTAGAGAAAAAAAAATCTAAAAGAACTAATTTTCAAGACAATTCAAATAACTATTGATTAAAAAAATGAAAGTACTAAATTATAAATAAAATGAAGAGGACGAATGACATAAAGAAATTAATACAATAGATTAAAGTAAAGAAGAAAAATTAAAATCGAATGCTAAACCTCACTTTCTTACAACCAAGTGAAAAAAAACACAAAATCCATGGTAATCCATAACCACAAGAAACTTCAACATTAGTGAAGATTAAGAATTGGAAATTCTACTCCATCCAGGGACAAATACACCAAACTTTATTTTCGGAACTGGAAATTGGCGACAATACGACACAGACATCTGTAGACTGGTTAAGCAGCCATCACGGAATTATCAGTACTCTGCCATTACAAGTGAACCTTGTCGTGAGATGGTTTAAAGATATTAGTTAATAAGATTTTATATTTAAATTTGTATACCTTGTACTTTTATTTGGCATTTTCTGACCTTCCTAGTAGTCACAAGAGCCTTTCGAACCCTGAGATTAAGAAAAAATAATAATATAGTTAAAATTTAATATCTGAGAATCGAATGCTGTAACATACTCGATTCACTCAAGTGTGGTCGATCTGTTGAAACCAAGCGAAGGGAGACACGTCTGTTTTTTTTTTTAAGCAAAAATAAACAATAAATAATCCTTCATGAAAATTATGACTTATTATTTGCTGACTATTTAGTGTGTTTTAGATAATTTGTGGTTTACAGAGAGAGAAACAAGAGAGATTCTGCGATTGGAAAAACTTAACCTCAAATAATTGGCTGACGATAAACCGCAGCACAAGCTCCCATACGGTAGTCGAACTGCGAGAGGAGAGAAAAGCAATTCACGGCTTATACTCCCCTCTCTTAACGTTGCTGTACCGTCTAGGCCTTAATAGGAACGGTCTAAAAACCAAATATACTAAACTAATATTACACGCTACTCGTGCAGGGCTGATTTACTTGTTATAATATATTAGAGATTAACTTCGACAACGCTAGACCCTTGCAACATAATAATACATCACCAACCTAATTTTTTTTTGGGGAGAATTAAACTCGTATCTCCGAAAATCTCTCTGAACACCCTTTTCTTAACAACTTTATATAAATAAACCGTATAGCCAGTGAAAATACAACACATTCATTTTTTATTTATATAGCAAATTAACGCTTACAACGTGGATAAGATATAAGAGAACATTCTCTATTTATTTATACTACAAATTGACGCCTACAACAGTGGGGCATAACTAAAGAGCGACACACATTCTCTAACCAAATATACTGTTACTCACCGTCTATGGCCTTTCCGTGATGTTATTTTTTTGTATACATGTTTCGAGGCACTTGCCTCATCATCAGAACTTTATAAAAACTAATGTATGTCATCAATGATGACATGTGTCAAAATACTAAAACACAATACGGCATTAAACTATGTACAGAACTTGCTATAAAAATGAGCACGTCAATGTTAGGTGTGCCTTGCAAGACAACACGCGCCGTACTGACGACATCTAAGTTTTATCTCGACCATATCGCATAGCGGTATCGTACAGTATATTTGATTTATATTGTAATTGGTCGTTCAACACGTGTGGCTTGGTACTGGCGTCGTTATATGCTTTATAAATCTCATATTCTTCAAGGGCGTTCAAATAACGCCCTTTATTGCAGAAATGAAGGGGTATTAGATTCGAGCTAAAATCCGTGTAACTGTGATTGTTGTCTATAAGGTGCCTGGCGAAATTTGACTTGATGTTGTCAAAGTTGTAAACTCGTGTAGGGGGTCTATGTTCAGAAAATCTTTTCAAAAAACCTCGACCCGTCTGGCCCACATAAAAAGCCTCACAGTCGTTGCAGACTAGCTTATAAACTCCTGTTTTATTTTCAAGACTGGTATGTTCACGGCTGCAGAGATTATTTAAGATGTTATTACTGGTCTTATAGGAAACAACTATGTTGTTGACTTTATTAATGGTTGACTTAAAAATTCCTGGCATGAAATGCGTATAAGGTGCCGCAATGTACTTGCGTGCCTTTGTTTCGAGGTTCTCATTTCTATTATTTATATCTTTAGTTTTATTTTTAATAGCGTTACTCTTCTTTTTCTTTTGTTTTTTAAAAATATTATCTATTATTTTTTCGTTGTACCCGTTGTTAAACGCAATGACTTAATGGTGTTTAATTCTTCGATGTAATCCTCGATGCCAAGGGGTACAGACAATAGGTGATGTAACATGCTATGGAATGCAGCTAATTTCTGTGAAATGGGGTGGAACGATGAGGCATGTATGACAGCGTCAGTCATCGTGGGCTTCCTAAATATATAAAACATAGTTTTTTAGTAACAAAGTCCTTAGTTACTGTCAAATCCAGAAAATGTAATTTGACAACATCAAGTCAAATTTCGCCAGGCACCTTATAGACAACAATCACAGTTACACGGATTTTAGCTCGAATCTAATACCCCTTCATTTCTGCAATAAAGGGCGTTATTTGAACGCCCTTGAAGAATATGAGATTTATAAAGCATATAACGACGCCAGTACCAAGCCACACGTGTTGAACGACCAATTACAATATAAATCAAATATACTGTACTATACCGCTATGCGATATGGTTGAGATAAAACTTAGATTTCGTCAGTACGGCGCGTGTTGTCTTGCAAGGCACACCTAACATTGACGTGCTCATTTTTAAAGCAAGTTCTGTACACAGTTTAAAGCCGTATTGTGTTTTAGTATTTTGACACATGTCATCATTGATGACATACATTAGTTTTTATAAAGTTCTGATGATGAGGCAAGTGCCTCGAAACATGTAAACAACGAAATAACATCACGGAAAGGCCATAGACAGTGAGTAACAGTATATTTGGTTAACAAACACGTGGCTTGGGACTACAATAGGAGTTATTCCATTTAAATCAAAACACATTCTCTATTTAGTTATATTACAAACTGGTGCTCAACTTGCAGGGCTTGAGTTAAGTAAAACATAGACTCCAACACTATTACTTAACTTGAGCAGGCGACTATTAGAAGTACAGAAATGCAACAAAGAGCTATGACACAACAGGAAACGAAAATCCCCGAACAAGAGAGACGATTAAGCTACGTGGAATGGATGACAATGTTATTTAAAAAATTCAGCAAGGATGTGGATTATATTAATGAAAATACCACTGATCACGAACGAGCACAGATGAGTCGTGCGAATATAGCGGTGACACCGAACGACAAAATGACGTTAAAGAGATATTTACGACGAAATGTGGGAGCTAGACGCAAAGTGTGATAAAGAAGAGACTATCGGGACAGCCCACGAAAAGAACGACAAAAAGGTGGAAGGAATGACTGAAGATGATTGGGGTAGATGGGATAATTTTACACAGATGAAACAAGAAAGAACGGGAATATACGCACATGTGACAGAGGAATATACACAGGAGGAGTATGAACAAATGAGACAAAAAATAAGACAACCAGAGAAACCGGTACAAACGGAAAATGCAGAATTAAAGGAATGGATAAGGGTCATGTTTGAACTATCCAGAGAAGATATTTGTAAATGGAGGAAAGAACATAATAAGTTATTAATAGAAGAATTCAAAGAAATTTTTCGGGAAAATACAGAAGAAATAATGAATGAGAATAAACAAGTAACAGTAACAATGACGGAAGTACACGAGGATGAAAACTTGGAACAACAAAATCTGCCAATAAATGATAGTAAAATTGAGATAGAAGAAATACCAAATAATGAAAACGTGGAAGTGAAGCAACGGACGAAAATGCCAGAACTCACACAAGGAGAGATGCAGTTAATAATGAGGGCTCTGATGGAACTTCATAAGAAACTGAATGATCAGAAACTGTGGATACAAGGATTAAAAAATGATAGAAGTAAAACGAAGGTAGAAGAATTAACAAACAATAACAATATGCAACAATTAAATCCGGAAATTGAAAATAATGGTAAGGAAATAGGAAATAAAGAAGACAACAGAGCACTGTTGTCGGGAACCAAAGATAACAGAAACAAAGAGAATGATAGGCGCATGGAAATGAAGACGAAGAAAATGAGATAGACGTACCAGCAGAAACTAATAAATACACGGGAAGAATTGGAGATGATCAAGAATGGGCTAGGTAATGTATTTAATCTACCCATTACCAACCATAAAGGAATAATTCAGGTGAAGAAGTCCTGAAGGAACTTAATAAAACTTTTCAAAGGAACTCACAACCAAACAGTAGGTGAAGACTTAAAAGAGTCTATGTTCGAATTCAGGACACCCGAAGGAGGAATACATAACAAAAAATCAATGATAGCATTAATGATGGATATGCCATTAACATACCTGTTCAATAAACTAAACAGTAAAGGGATTAATGTAGTCATTGATGCTAATGAACATGTGGTATTAGAAGAGTTGCTGTACAAGGTAGCAGAGACCTACTGTATATCACAAGAACGGAAATAGTTCTGCACACCAGAGTGATCCGAACGACAAGTGCATATGAAATTATGGACTATGGATAAACTAAATACCATGCACTATCGAAAAAAAGGACTGATTTTCTGTGTACCGACCAAGCAAACCATTTGAAAAAGGAAACAAAGAAATAATATTAATTAAGACAAAGACAATATAAATGAAGAATTAATGAACCACTAAGAAAGACTAAAGCAAAATAATAAATGAAAAAAAGTTAAGACAAAGACAATACAAATGAAGATTTAAAGAGATGAACCAAATAAGAATCAAGACAAAAACAAATAAAGGCCAGACTTTGTGGGCAGATTCCGAAGACGGTTTGATCCAGGGATCAACACCGAAGAAGAAACTATGTCAGTGACAGTAATAAAAATAAAAATAATCATTATAACGAAAATAATGACACTCAAGATAATAATCAGAAACATCCAAACCAAAGTAATAATAACAACAACGATAACAGGAATAGAACCAGGAGGAGGAATTTTTATGACAGAAGGGATGAAAAAAAAAATAACAGGAATAATGAAGAGAGAATAAATAATAACCAGTGCAGGGGCGCTAAGGTGTATGATATATGTCAACAGAATAAAAGAATTATGGAAGGAAGTATAACAACACTGCAATAAATAAAATAGTAAAATCTAAGAGCTATTGGTAGGCAAAATAAAATAGTTAGATGTGTCAAGTTGAGGCAACGTAAGTTCAACGGTGTTTGTGGTGACTCAAGAGTTATCATTTAAAGAATGGATAGAGTGTAGGATGCTACGGCGGCACTCAGAAGTCATAAATATGGGCAGTAGCCAAAGAGCACTGTACCATGCACTGGGGGAATGATCGAGTGAGGTTAACAGGCCGCAAATGTGCCACTCACATCCGATATGCATTCACCGTGCCATTTAAATTTAGGGAGGAATTAATAACCCCAATCAAGGAATCAACCTGAACAGGAGATAAAGCAGAGGAAGAAAGAAAAGAAACCCTAGAGTAACGAAAAGTCAGTAGGTAAAAATCTATATAAGAAATAAAAAGCGTATCATCAAATTTGCCCAGAGAAGCGAAGGGAAATCCAGCGGTAAGAAAGAAATCCAAAAGGAGAGAACAAAGAATAATCAAACACAGTTCATCTACCTAAACCAGTCCAATTCCTCAAACAGTAAGAGGATAAAAGGAAATTAAATGTAACAAAAATACTACGAATAAGGAGAAAGTAAACCAAAGCATGAAGATTATAAGTTTATATTACCCAAACCGCAGTCAGATAAAATAAACTTATTTGGGAGAGGGAGTATATGTAACGTATCAAAACCAAGGTCCCCTACGTTACATAAAAATTATAATAAAAAACACTAGAGTTATTCATTGTAACGAAGGTCAGGTAAGTGTAAACCCTTATTGAGTAAAAAATAAATGATATTAAATAAAAATACAAGGTAGTATAGTCGAAGATAAATGTATAGAAATACAAACTATGAAGGGGTCAGTGCAAAGAGTGAGTGATAAGTGCAGTTTTAAATAACTGATGTTTAGTTAATTTATAAAAATGAACATGTCATCATGGCATTTATGTTGGAGTTTTGTATGTAGGAGGTGTTAAATAATTACATTAAGAGTGTATTAGTTAATTGATGTTTAGTTAATTTATAAAAATGAACATGTCATCATGGCATTTATGTTGGAGTTTTGTATGTAGGAGGTGTTAAATAAGTACATTAAGAGTGTATTAGTTAATTGATGTTTAGTTAATTTATAAAAATGAACATGTCACCATGGAATTTATGTTAAAATTTATATAGAGTAAATATTTTATAACGACACTGAATAGATAATGGTTGTGTTGTTAGATTATAATTGTGAACTTGGCCAGGAAGGCAATAATTGGTGATAATATGCCAAAGCGTTTTACTGTAACTATGTTGTGGACATATGAAGGGTTCTATACTAAATATCAGTATGGAGTTCCATACATGACTTCCATGTTCTAAGATTTATATTTAAAATCATTTTTGAAATGAAATATTTCCATAGAAACTACTTCTTTCTACTTACTGCTTCAGCCTTAACCACAGTACTGTGGTTACTAACGTATACCACCTCACGATATCGCACTCGATTTCACTGATGTTGGAAGTCAATGGCACTGCCGAAACGTCTGGTTTTGCAGAAAACATTGGTCTACGGCCAAACAGCCTGGGAAGGAATCTTAACAACAACTGCTACTTTCTTGCCGATAACGTAGTACACATAAAAATTATCCCCTCCCCTTCAACTATAATTTTCATTTATAGAAAATTACCCCCACCCCGTTCAACTAGCCTCTTCATTTATAGATATATCATCTATGTTACTACAGTGGATTATTAAGATCTTCTTATCAGGTTACTTTATTTATCAAAATTAAGTACTTTACTCTTGTTACAACAAAAAATGTTTCAGGTAAACTATCCCTTTCCTTTAACCGATCTTCACCAAAAACAAAGGGTCTTGAGAACTCTACAATTCAGGGCTGTATGCAAAAAATTATTCGATTACGTTTGAATTTGCGGCTGTTATCGTTTGCCATAGAAAATACCCATGTTAAAACATAAAACGATGCAGGTAAACTATCCCTTTCCCTAACCCGATCTTTAACAAAAACAATAGGTCTTGAGAACTCTACAATTCAGGGCTGTATGCAAAACATTATTTGATTCTGTTTGAATTTGCGGCTGTTATCGTTTGCCATAGAAAATAATCTACAGACACACACACAGACACTTTTCGAAAAATGACTTTTTTTCATGTTTTGAATGTAGTACAATCAGAATCTGTAATAATCTCGAACACGATTTTTTTTGGCATCACCATACTTCCATTTCCTTAAGGAACATGGAAGTAAAATCTATGTAATGATAAATAAAAAACCAGAATGGAGTAAAAAATTGAATTATTGGCCCTAGGCCAGTGACACATTGTACAGGAAGCCATGTCAGAAAAATTAGGCAACCAACCAATGTAAAGACACTAAATTTTATATAATAAATTAGAAGAAAATAATAGTAGTTATTAATAGAACATAAGTGCAATGAATTACAATAAAAACATAATATATGTAATAGAAGAATAGGTCCCAAAATTAGTATTTTGTAATGAGGAGATAGTACTTGTTAGAATGATAAGATTAAGATGAGAAAGGTAGCAAAATGTATGTAATTTTATAACAAAGAATCTGGGAAAATTCAATATGATATAACGTGACTTTTGTAAAGGAGTATTTTATTAAGTAAGTGCAAGAACATTTTTTAATTACGGCCAGTATTAGATGGCTCAAGGATTACAAATATTAACCAATAACAGAACAGAGATTGGTTGTCAAGGACAACATACAGGCAAGAAAGTTTGTTGTTTCCATTGTTAGTGGTGAAAGAGAATAGTCCAGCTTTATGAGTAGAGAAAAAAAATCTAAAAGAACTAATTTTCAAGACAATTCAAATAACTATTGATTAAAAAAATGAAAGTACTAAATTATAAATAAAATGAAGAGGACGAATGACATAAAGAAATTAATACAATAGATTAAAGTAAAGAAGAAAAATTAAAATCGAATGCTAAACCTCACTTTCTTACAACCAAGTGAAAAAAAACACAAAATCCATGGTAATCCATAACCACAAGAAACTTCAACATTAGTGAAGATTAAGAATTGGAAATTCTACTCCATCCAGGGACAAATACACCAAACTTTATTTTCGGAACTGGAGATTGGCGACAATATGACACAGACATCTGTAGACTGGTTAAGCAGCCATCACGGAATTATCGGTACTCTGCCATTACGAGTGAACCTTGTCGTGAGACGGTTTAAAGATACTAGTCAATAAGATTTTATATTTAAATTTGTATACCTTGTACTTTTATTTGGCATTTTCTGACCTTCCTAGTAGTCACAAGAACCTTTTGAACCCTGAGATTAAGAAAAAATAATAATATAGTTAAAATTTAATATCTGAGAATCGAATGCTGTAACATAGTCGATTCACTCAAGTGTGGTCGATCTGTTGAAACCAAGTGAAGGGAGACCATCCGTTTTTTTTTAAAGCAAAAATAAACAATAAAGAATCCTTCATGAAAATTATGACTTATTATTTGCTGACTATTTAGTGTGTTTTAGATAATTTGTGGTTTACAGAGACAGAAACAAGAGAGATAATGCGATTGGAAAAACTTAACCTCAAATAATTGGCTGACGATAAACCGCAGCACAAGCTCCCATACGGTAGTCGAACTGCGAGAGGAGAGAAAAGCAATTCACGGCTTATACTCCCCTCTCTTAACGTTGTTGTACTGTCTAGGCCTTAATAGGAACGGTCTAAAAACCAAATATACTAAACTAATATTACACGCTACTCGTGCAGGGCTGATTTACTTGTTATAATATATTAGAGATTAACTTCGACAACGCTAGACCCTTGCAACATAATAATACATCACCAACCAAATTGTTTTGGGGAGAATTAAACTCGTATCTCCGAAAATCTCTCTGAACACCCCTTTCCTTAACAACTTTTTATAAATAAACCGTATAGCCAATGAAAATACAACACATTCATTTTTTATTTATATAGCAAATTAATGCTTACAACGTGGATAAGATATAAGAGAAAATTCTCTATTTATTTATACTACAAATTGACGCCTACAACAGTGGGGCATAACTAAAGAGCGACACACATTCTCTATTTAGTTATATTACAAATTGGTGCTCAACTTGCAGGGCTTGAGTTAAGTAAAACATAGACTCCAACACTATTACTTAACTTGAGCAGGCGACTATTAGAAGTACAGAAATGCAACAAAGAGCTATGCCACAACAGGAAACGAAATTCCCCGAACAAGAGAGACGATTAAGCTACGTGGAATGGATGACAATGTTATTTAAAAAATTCAGCAAGGATGTGGATTATATTAATGAAAATACCACTGATCACGAACGAGCACAGATGAGTCGTGCGAATATAGCGGTGACACCGAACGACAAAATGACGTTAAAGAGATATTTACGACGAAATGTGGGAGCTAGACGCAAAGTGTGATAAAGAAGAGACTATCGGGACAGCCCACGAAAAGAACGACAAAAAGGTGGAAGGAATGACTGAAGATGATTGGGGTAGATGGGATAATTTTACACAGATGAAACAAGAAAGAACGGGAATATACGCACATGTGACAGAGGAATATACACAGGAGGAGTATGAACAAATGAGACAAAAAATAAGACAACCAGAGAAACCGGTACAAACGGAAAATGCAGAATTAAAGGAATGGATAAGGGTCATGTTTGAACTATCCAGAGAAGATATTTGTAAATGGAGGAAAGAACATAATAAGTTATTAATAGAAGAATTCAAAGAAATTTTTCGGGAAAATACAGAAGAAATAATGAATGAGAATAAACAAGTAACAGTAACAATAACGGAAGTACACGAGGATGAAAACTTGGAACAACAAAATCTGCCAATAAATGATAGTAAAATTGAGATAGAAGAAATACCAAATAATGAAAACGTGGAAGTGAAGCAACGGACGAAAATGCCAGAACTCACACAAGGAGAGATGCAGTTAATAATGAGGGCTCTGATGGAACTTCATAAGAAACTGAATGATCAGAAACTGTGGATACAAGGATTAAAAAATGATAGAAGTAAAACGAAGGTAGAAGAATTAACAAACAATAACAATATGCAACAATTAAATCCGGAAATTGAAAATAATGGTAAGGAAATAGGAAATAAAGAAGACAACAGAGCATTGTTGTCAGGAACCAAAGATAACAGAAACAAAGAGAATGATAGGTGCATGGAAATGAAGACGAAGAAAATGAGATAGACGCAGCAGCAGAAACTAATAAATACACGGGAAGAATTGGAGATGATCAAGAATGGGCTAGGTAATGTACTTAATCTACCCATTACCAACCATAAAGGTCCTGAAGTCCTGATGTCCATAAGAAGTCCTGAAGGAACTTAATAAAACTTTTCAAAGGAACTCACAACCAAACAGTGGGTGAAGACTTAAAAGAGTCAATGTTCGAATTCAAGACACCCGAAGGAGGAATACATAACAAAAAATCAATGATAGCATTAATGATGGATATGCCATTAACATACCTGTTCAATAAACTAAACAGAAAAGGGATTAATGTAGTCATTGATGCTAATGAACATGTGGTATTAGAAGAGTTCCTGTACAAGGTAGCAGAGACCTATATCACAAGAACGGAAATAGTTCTGCACACCAGAGTGATCCGAACGACAAGTGCAGATGAAATTATGGACTATGGATAAACTAAATACCATGCACTATCGAAAAAAAGACCTGATTTTCTGTGTACCGACCAAGCAAACCATTTGAAAAAGGTAACAAAGAAATAATATTAATTAAGACAAAGACAATATAAATGAAGAATTAATGAACCACTAAGAAAGACTAAAGCAAAATAATAAATGAAAAAAAGTTAAGACAAAAACAATACAAATGAAGATTTAAAGAGATGAACCAAATAAAGAATCAAGAAAAAAAAACAAATAAAGGCCAGACTTTGTGTGCAGATTCCGAAGACGGTTTGATCCAGGGATCAACACCGAAGAAGAAACTATGTCAGTGACAGTAATAAAAATAAAAATAATCATTATAACGAAAATAATGACACTCAAGATAATAATCAGAAACATCCAAACCAAAGTAATAATAACAACAACGATAACAGGAATAGAACCAGGAGGAGGAATTTCTATGACAGAAGGGATGAAAAAAAAATAACAACAGGAATAATGAACAGAGAATAAATAATAACCAGTGCAGGGGCGCTAAGGTGTATGATATATGTCAACAGAATAAAAGAATTATGAAAGGAAGTATAACAACACTCCAATAAATAAAATAGTAAAATCTAAGAGCTATTGGTAGGCAAAATAAAATAGGTAGATGTGTCAAGTTGAGGCAACGTAAGTTCAACGGTGTTTGTGGTGACTCAAGAGTTATCATTTAAAGAATGGATAGAGTGTAGGATGCTACGGCGGCACTCAGAAGTCATAAATATGGGCAGTAGCCAAAGAGCACTGTACCATGCACTGGGGGAATGATCGAGTGAGGATAACAGGCCGCAAATGTGCCACTCACATCCGATATGCATTCACCGTGCCATTTAAAGTTAGGGAGGAATTAATAACCCCAATCAAGGAATCAACCTGAACAGGAGATAAAGCAGAGGAAGAAAGAAAAGAAACCCTAGAGTAACGAAAAGTCAGTAGGTAAAAATCTATATAAGAAATAAAAAGCGTATCATCAAATTTGCCCAGAGAAGCGAAGGGAAATCCAGCGGTAAGAAAGAAATCCAAAAGGAGAGAACAAAGAATAATCAAACACAGTTCATCTACCTAAACCAGTCCAATTCCTCAAACAGTAAGAGGATAAAAGGAAATTAAATGTAACAAAAATACTACGAATAAGGAGAAAGTAAACCAAAGCATGAAGATTATAAGTTTATATTACCCAAACCACAGTCAGATAAAATAAACTTATTTGGGAGAGGGAGTATATGTAACGTATCAAAACCAAGGTCCCCTACGTTACATAAAAATTATAATAAAAAACACTTCATTGTAACGAAGGTCAGATAAGTATAAACCCTTATTGAGTAAAAAATAAATGTTATTAAATAAAAATACAAGGTAGTATAGCCGAAGATAAATGTATAGAAATACAAACTATGAAGGGGTCAGTGCAAAGAGTGAGTGATAAGTGCAGTTTTAAATAACTGATGTTTAGTTAATTTATAAAAATGAACATGTCATCATGGCATTTATGTTGGAGTTTTGTATGTAGGAGGTGTTAAATAATTACATTAAGAGTGTATTAGTTAATTGATGTTTAGTTAATTTATAAAAATGAACATGTCATCATGGCATTTATGTTGGAGTTTTGTATGTAGGAGGTGTTAAATAAGTACATTAAGAGTGTATTAGTTAATTGATGTTTAGTTAATTTATAAAAATGAACATGTCACCATGGAATTTATGTTAAAATTTATATAGATTAAATATTTTATAACCACATTGAATAGATAATGGTTGTGTTGTTAGATTATAATTGTAAACTTGGCCAGGAAGGCAATAATTGGTGATAATATGCCAAAGGGTTTTACTGTAACTATGTTGTGGACATATGAAGGGTTCTATACTAAATATCATTGTGGAGATCCATACACGACTTCCATGTTCTAAGATTTATATATAAAATCATTTTTGAAATGAAATATTTCCATAGAAACTACTTCTTTCTACTTACTGCTTCAGCCTTAACCACAGTACTGTGGTTACTAACGTATACCACCTCACGTTATCGCACTCGATTTTCACTGATGATGGAAGTCGATGGCACTGCCGAAACGTCTGGTTTTGCAGAAAACATTGGTCTACGGCCAAACAGCCTGGGAAGGAATTTTAACAACAAACTACTACTTTCTTGCCGATAACGTAGTACACATAAAAATTATCCCCTCCCCCTTCAACTATAATTTTCATTTATAGAAAATTACCCCCACCCCGTTCAACTAGCCTCTTCATTTAAAGATATTTCATCTATGTTTCTACAGTGGATTATTAAGATCTTCTTATCAGGTTACTTTATTTATCAAAATTAAGTACTTTACTCCTGTTATAACAAAAAATGTTTCAGGTAAACTACCACTTTCCTTTAACCGATCTTCACCAAAAACAAAAGGTCGTGAGAACTCTACAATTCAGGACTGTATGCAAAAAATTATTCGATTACGTTTGAATTTGCGGCTGTTATCGTTTGCCATAGAAAATACCCATGTTAAAACATAAAACGATGCAGGTAAACTATCCCTTTCCCTAACCCGATCTTTAACAAAAACAATAGGTCTTGAGAACTCTACAATTCAGGGCTGTATGCAAAACATTATTTGATTCTGTTTGAATTTGCGGCTGTTATCGTTTGCCATAGAAAATAATCTACAGACACACACACAGACACTTTTCGAAAAATGACTTTTTTTCATGTTTTGAGTGTAGTACAATCAGAATCTGTAATAATCTCGAACACGATTTTTTTGGCATCACCATACTTCCATTTCCTTAAGGAACATGGAAGTAAAATCTATGTAATGATAAATTAAAAACCAGAATGGAGTAAAAAATTGAATTATTGGCCCTAAGCCAGTGACACATTGTATAGGAAGCCATGTCAGAAAAATTAGGCAACCAACCAATGTAAAGACACTAAATTTTATATAATAAATTAGAAGAAGTAATAGTAGTTATTAATAGCAGATAAGTGCAATGAATTACAATAAAAACATAATATATGTAATAGAAGAATAGGTCCCAAAATTAGTATTTTGTAATGAGGAGATAGTACTTGTTAGAATGATAAGATTAAGATGAGAAAGGTAGCAAAATGTATGTAATTTTATAACAAAGAATCTGGGAAAATTCAATATGATATAACGTGACTTTTGTAAAGGAGTATTTTATTAAGTAAGTGCAAGAACATTTTTTAATTATGGCCGGTATTAGATGGCTCAAGGATTACAAATATTAACCAATAACAGAACAGAGATTGGTTGTCAAGGACAACACAGAGGCAAGAAAGTTTGTTGATTCCATTGTTAGTGGTGAAAGAGAATAGTCCAGCTTTATGAGTAGAGAAAAAAAAATCTAAAAGAACTAATTTTCAAGACAATTCAAATAACTATTGATTAAAAAAATGAAAGTACTAAATTATAAATAAAATGAAGAGGACGAATGACATAAAGAAATTAATACAATAGATTAAAGTAAAGAAGAAAAATTAAAATCGAATGCTAAACCTCACTTTCTTACAACCAAGTGAAAAAAAACACAAAATCCATGGTAATCCATAACCACAAGAAACTTCAACATTAGTGAAGATTAAGAATTGGAAATTCTACTCCATCCAGGGACAAATACACCAAACTTTATTTTCGGAACTGGAAATTGGCGACAATACGACACAGACATCTGTAGACTGGTTAAGCAGCCATCACGGAATTATCAGTACTCTGCCATTACAAGTGAACCTTGTCGTGAGATGGTTTAAAGATATTAGTTAATAAGATTTTATATTTAAATTTGTATACCTTGTACTTTTATTTGGCATTTTCTGACCTTCCTAGTAGTCACAAGAGCCTTTCGAACCCTGAGATTAAGAAAAAATAATAATATAGTTAAAATTTAATATCTGAGAATCGAATGCTGTAACATACTCGATTCACTCAAGTGTGGTCGATCTGTTGAAACCAAGCGAAGGGAGACACGTCTGTTTTTTTTTTTAAGCAAAAATAAACAATAAATAATCCTTCATGAAAATTATGACTTATTATTTGCTGACTATTTAGTGTGTTTTAGATAATTTGTGGTTTACAGAGAGAGAAACAAGAGAGATTCTGCGATTGGAAAAACTTAACCTCAAATAATTGGCTGACGATAAACCGCAGCACAAGCTCCCATACGGTAGTCGAACTGCGAGAGGAGAGAAAAGCAATTCACGGCTTATACTCCCCTCTCTTAACGTTGCTGTACCGTCTAGGCCTTAATAGGAACGGTCTAAAAACCAAATATACTAAACTAATATTACACGCTACTCGTGCAGGGCTGATTTACTTGTTATAATATATTAGAGATTAACTTCGACAACGCTAGACCCTTGCAACATAATAATACATCACCAACCTAATTTTTTTTTGGGGAGAATTAAACTCGTATCTCCGAAAATCTCTCTGAACACCCTTTTCTTAACAACTTTATATAAATAAACCGTATAGCCAGTGAAAATACAACACATTCATTTTTTATTTATATAGCAAATTAACGCTTACAACGTGGATAAGATATAAGAGAACATTCTCTATTTATTTATACTACAAATTGACGCCTACAACAGTGGGGCATAACTAAAGAGCGACACACATTCTCTAACCAAATATACTGTTACTCACCGTCTATGGCCTTTCCGTGATGTTATTTTTTTGTATACATGTTTCGAGGCACTTGCCTCATCATCAGAACTTTATAAAAACTAATGTATGTCATCAATGATGACATGTGTCAAAATACTAAAACACAATACGGCATTAAACTATGTACAGAACTTGCTATAAAAATGAGCACGTCAATGTTAGGTGTGCCTTGCAAGACAACACGCGCCGTACTGACGACATCTAAGTTTTATCTCGACCATATCGCATAGCGGTATCGTACAGTATATTTGATTTATATTGTAATTGGTCGTTCAACACGTGTGGCTTGGTACTGGCGTCGTTATATGCTTTATAAATCTCATATTCTTCAAGGGCGTTCAAATAACGCCCTTTATTGCAGAAATGAAGGGGCATTAGATTCGAGCTAAAATCCGTGTAACTGTGATTGTTGTCTATAAGGTGCCTGGCGAAATTTGACTTGATGTTGTCAAAGTTGTAAACTCGTGTAGGGGGTCTATGTTCAGAAAATCTTTTCAAAAAACCTCGACCCGTCTGGCCCACATAAAAAGCCTCACAGTCGTTGCAGACTAGCTTATAAACTCCTGTTTTATTTTCAAGACTGGTATGTTCACGGCTGCAGAGATTATTTAAGATGTTATTACTGGTCTTATAGGAAACAACTATGTTGTTGACTTTATTAATGGTTGACTTAAAAATTCCTGGCATGAAATGCGTATAAGGTGCCGCAATGTACTTGCGTGCCTTTGTTTCGAGGTTCTCATTTCTATTATTTATATCTTTAGTTTTATTTTTAATAGCGTTACTCTTCTTTTTCTTTTGTTTTTTAAAAATATTATCTATTATTTTTTCGTTGTACCCGTTGTTAAACGCAATGACTTAATGGTGTTTAATTCTTCGATGTAATCCTCGATGCCAAGGGGTACAGACAATAGGTGATGTAACATGCTATGGAATGCAGCTAATTTCTGTGAAATGGGGTGGAACGATGAGGCATGTATGACAGCGTCAGTCATCGTGGGCTTCCTAAATATATAAAACATAGTTTTTTAGTAACAAAGTCCTTAGTTACTGTCAAATCCAGAAAATGTAATTTGACAACATCAAGTCAAATTTCGCCAGGCACCTTATAGACAACAATCACAGTTACACGGATTTTAGCTCGAATCTAATACCCCTTCATTTCTGCAATAAAGGGCGTTATTTGAACGCCCTTGAAGAATATGAGATTTATAAAGCATATAACGACGCCAGTACCAAGCCACACGTGTTGAACGACCAATTACAATATAAATCAAATATACTGTACTATACCGCTATGCGATATGGTTGAGATAAAACTTAGATTTCGTCAGTACGGCGCGTGTTGTCTTGCAAGGCACACCTAACATTGACGTGCTCATTTTTAAAGCAAGTTCTGTACACAGTTTAAAGCCGTATTGTGTTTTAGTATTTTGACACATGTCATCATTGATGACATACATTAGTTTTTATAAAGTTCTGATGATGAGGCAAGTGCCTCGAAACATGTAAACAACGAAATAACATCACGGAAAGGCCATAGACAGTGAGTAACAGTATATTTGGTTAACAAACACGTGGCTTGGGACTACAATAGGAGTTATTCCATTTAAATCAAAACACATTCTCTATTTAGTTATATTACAAACTGGTGCTCAACTTGCAGGGCTTGAGTTAAGTAAAACATAGACTCCAACACTATTACTTAACTTGAGCAGGCGACTATTAGAAGTACAGAAATGCAACAAAGAGCTATGCCACAACAGGAAACGAAAATCCCCGAACAAGAGAGACGATTAAGCTACGTGGAATGGATGACAATGTTATTTAAAAAATTCAGCAAGGATGTGGATTATATTAATGAAAATACCACTGATCACGAACGAGCACAGATGAGTCGTGCGAATATAGCGGTGACACCGAACGACAAAATGACGTTAAAGAGATATTTACGACGAAATGTGGGAGCTAGACGCAAAGTGTGATAAAGAAGAGACTATCGGGACAGCCCACGAAAAGAACGACAAAAAGGTGGAAGGAATGACTGAAGATGATTGGGGTAGATGGGATAATTTTACACAGATGAAACAAGAAAGAACGGGAATATACGCACATGTGACAGAGGAATATACACAGGAGGAGTATGAACAAATGAGACAAAAAATAAGACAACCAGAGAAACCGGTACAAACGGAAAATGCAGAATTAAAGGAATGGATAAGGGTCATGTTTGAACTATCCAGAGAAGATATTTGTAAATGGAGGAAAGAACATAATAAGTTATTAATAGAAGAATTCAAAGAAATTTTTCGGGAAAATACAGAAGAAATAATGAATGAGAATAAACAAGTAACAGTAACAATAACGGAAGTACACGAGGATGAAAACTTGGAACAACAAAATCTGCCAATAAATGATAGTAAAATTGAGATAGAAGAAATACCAAATAATGAAAACGTGGAAGTGAAGCAACGGACGAAAATGCCAGAACTCACACAAGGAGAGATGCAGTTAATAATGAGGGCTCTGATGGAACTTCATAAGAAACTGAATGATCAGAAACTGTGGATACAAGGATTAAAAAATGATAGAAGTAAAACGAAGGTAGAAGAATTAACAAACAATAACAATATGCAACAATTAAATCCGGAAATTGAAAATAATGGTAAGGAAATAGGAAATAAAGAAGACAACAGAGCACTGTTGTCGGGAACCAAAGATAACAGAAACAAAGAGAATGATAGGCGCATGGAAATGAAGACGAAGAAAATGAGATAGACGTACCAGCAGAAACTAATAAATACACGGGAAGAATTGGAGATGATCAAGAATGGGCTAGGTAATGTATTTAATCTACCCATTACCAACCATAAAGGAATAATTCAGGTGAAGAAGTCCTGAAGGAACTTAATAAAACTTTTCAAAGGAACTCACAACCAAACAGTAGGTGAAGACTTAAAAGAGTCTATGTTCGAATTCAGGACACCCGAAGGAGGAATACATAACAAAAAATCAATGATAGCATTAATGATGGATATGCCATTAACATACCTGTTCAATAAACTAAACAGTAAAGGGATTAATGTAGTCATTGATGCTAATGAACATGTGGTATTAGAAGAGTTGCTGTACAAGGTAGCAGAGACCTACTGTATATCACAAGAACGGAAATAGTTCTGCACACCAGAGTGATCCGAACGACAAGTGCATATGAAATTATGGACTATGGATAAACTAAATACCATGCACTATCGAAAAAAAGGACTGATTTTCTGTGTACCGACCAAGCAAACCATTTGAAAAAGGAAACAAAGAAATAATATTAATTAAGACAAAGACAATATAAATGAAGAATTAATGAACCACTAAGAAAGACTAAAGCAAAATAATAAATGAAAAAAAGTTAAGACAAAGACAATACAAATGAAGATTTAAAGAGATGAACCAAATAAGAATCAAGACAAAAACAAATAAAGGCCAGACTTTGTGGGCAGATTCCGAAGACGGTTTGATCCAGGGATCAACACCGAAGAAGAAACTATGTCAGTGACAGTAATAAAAATAAAAATAATCATTATAACGAAAATAATGACACTCAAGATAATAATCAGAAACATCCAAACCAAAGTAATAATAACAACAACGATAACAGGAATAGAACCAGGAGGAGGAATTTTTATGACAGAAGGGATGAAAAAAAAAAATAACAGGAATAATGAAGAGAGAATAAATAATAACCAGTGCAGGGGCGCTAAGGTGTATGATATATGTCAACAGAATAAAAGAATTATGGAAGGAAGTATAACAACACTGCAATAAATAAAATAGTAAAATCTAAGAGCTATTGGTAGGCAAAATAAAATAGTTAGATGTGTCAAGTTGAGGCAACGTAAGTTCAACGGTGTTTGTGGTGACTCAAGAGTTATCATTTAAAGAATGGATAGAGTGTAGGATGCTACGGCGGCACTCAGAAGTCATAAATATGGGCAGTAGCCAAAGAGCACTGTACCATGCACTGGGGGAATGATCGAGTGAGGTTAACAGGCCGCAAATGTGCCACTCACATCCGATATGCATTCACCGTGCCATTTAAATTTAGGGAGGAATTAATAACCCCAATCAAGGAATCAACCTGAACAGGAGATAAAGCAGAGGAAGAAAGAAAGAAACCCTAGAGTAACGAAAAGTCAGTAGGTAAAAATCTATATAAGAAATAAAAAGCGTATCATCAAATTTGCCCAGAGAAGCGAAGGGAAATCCAGCGGTAAGAAAGAAATCCAAAAGGAGAGAACAAAGAATAATCAAACACAGTTCATCTACCTAAACCAGTCCAATTCCTCAAACAGTAAGAGGATAAAAGGAAATTAAATGTAACAAAAATACTACGAATAAGGAGAAAGTAAACCAAAGCATGAAGATTATAAGTTTATATTACCCAAACCGCAGTCAGATAAAATAAACTTATTTGGGAGAGGGAGTATATGTAACGTATCAAAACCAAGGTCCCCTACGTTACATAAAAATTATAATAAAAAACACTAGAGTTATTCATTGTAACGAAGGTCAGGTAAGTGTAAACCCTTATTGAGTAAAAAATAAATGATATTAAATAAAAATACAAGGTAGTATAGTCGAAGATAAATGTATAGAAATATAAACTATGAAGGGGTCAGTGCAAAGAGTGAGTGATAAGTGCAGTTTTAAATAACTGATGTTTAGTTAATTTATAAAAATGAACATGTCATCATGGCATTTATGTTGGAGTTTTGTATGTAGGAGGTGTTAAATAATTACATTAAGAGTGTATTAGTTAATTGATGTTTAGTTAATTTATAAAAATGAACATGTCATCATGGCATTTATGTTGGAGTTTTGTATGTAGGAGGTGTTAAATAAGTACATTAAGAGTGTATTAGTTAATTGATGTTTAGTTAATTTATAAAAATGAACATGTCACCATGGAATTTATGTTAAAATTTATATAGAGTAAATATTTATAACGACACTGAATAGATAATGGTTGTGTTGTTAGATTATAATTGTGAACTTGGCCAGGAAGGCAATAATTGGTGATAATATGCCAAAGCGTTTTACTGTAACTATGTTGTGGACATATGAAGGGGTTCTATACTAAATATCAGTATGGAGTTCCATACATGACTTCCATGTTCTAAGATTTATATTTAAAATCATTTTTGAAATGAAATATTTCCATAGAAACTACTTCTTTCTACTTACTGCTTCAGCCTTAACCACAGTACTGTGGTTACTAACGTATACCACCTCACGATATCGCACTCGATTTCACTGATGTTGGAAGTCAATGGCACTGCCGAAACGTCTGGTTTTGCAGAAAACATTGGTCTACGGCCAAACAGCCTGGGAAGGAATCTTAACAACAACTGCTACTTTCTTGCCGATAACGTAGTACACATAAAAATTATCCCCTCCCCTTCAACTATAATTTTCATTTATAGAAAATTACCCCCACCCCGTTCAACTAGCCTCTTCATTTATAGATATATCATCTATGTTACTACAGTGGATTATTAAGATCTTCTTATCAGGTTACTTTATTTATCAAAATTAAGTACTTTACTCTTGTTACAACAAAAAATGTTTCAGGTAAACTATCCCTTTCCTTTAACCGATCTTCACCAAAAACAAAGGGTCTTGAGAACTCTACAATTCAGGGCTGTATGCAAAAAATTATTCGATTACGTTTGAATTTGCGGCTGTTATCGTTTGCCATAGAAAATACCCATGTTAAAACATAAAACGATGCAGGTAAACTATCCCTTTCCCTAACCCGATCTTTAACAAAAACAATAGGTCTTGAGAACTCTACAATTCAGGGCTGTATGCAAAACATTATTTGATTCTGTTTGAATTTGCGGCTGTTATCGTTTGCCATAGAAAATAATCTACAGACACACACACAGACACTTTTCGAAAAATGACTTTTTTTCATGTTTTGAATGTAGTACAATCAGAATCTGTAATAATCTCGAACACGATTTTTTTTGGCATCACCATACTTCCATTTCCTTAAGGAACATGGAAGTAAAATCTATGTAATGATAAATAAAAAACCAGAATGGAGTAAAAAATTGAATTATTGGCCCTAGGCCAGTGACACATTGTACAGGAAGCCATGTCAGAAAAATTAGGCAACCAACCAATGTAAAGACACTAAATTTTATATAATAAATTAGAAGAAAATAATAGTAGTTATTAATAGAACATAAGTGCAATGAATTACAATAAAAACATAATATATGTAATAGAAGAATAGGTCCCAAAATTAGTATTTTGTAATGAGGAGATAGTACTTGTTAGAATGATAAGATTAAGATGAGAAAGGTAGCAAAATGTATGTAATTTTATAACAAAGAATCTGGGAAAATTCAATATGATATAACGTGACTTTTGTAAAGGAGTATTTTATTAAGTAAGTGCAAGAACATTTTTTAATTACGGCCAGTATTAGATGGCTCAAGGATTACAAATATTAACCAATAACAGAACAGAGATTGGTTGTCAAGGACAACATACAGGCAAGAAAGTTTGTTGTTTCCATTGTTAGTGGTGAAAGAGAATAGTCCAGCTTTATGAGTAGAGAAAAAAAATCTAAAAGAACTAATTTTCAAGACAATTCAAATAACTATTGATTAAAAAAATGAAAGTACTAAATTATAAATAAAATGAAGAGGACGAATGACATAAAGAAATTAATACAATAGATTAAAGTAAAGAAGAAAAATTAAAATCGAATGCTAAACCTCACTTTCTTACAACCAAGTGAAAAAAAACACAAAATCCATGGTAATCCATAACCACAAGAAACTTCAACATTAGTGAAGATTAAGAATTGGAAATTCTACTCCATCCAGGGACAAATACACCAAACTTTATTTTCGGAACTGGAGATTGGCGACAATATGACACAGACATCTGTAGACTGGTTAAGCAGCCATCACGGAATTATCGGTACTCTGCCATTACGAGTGAACCTTGTCGTGAGACGGTTTAAAGATACTAGTCAATAAGATTTTATATTTAAATTTGTATACCTTGTACTTTTATTTGGCATTTTCTGACCTTCCTAGTAGTCACAAGAACCTTTTGAACCCTGAGATTAAGAAAAAATAATAATATAGTTAAAATTTAATATCTGAGAATCGAATGCTGTAACATAGTCGATTCACTCAAGTGTGGTCGATCTGTTGAAACCAAGTGAAGGGAGACCATCCGTTTTTTTTTAAAGCAAAAATAAACAATAAAGAATCCTTCATGAAAATTATGACTTATTATTTGCTGACTATTTAGTGTGTTTTAGATAATTTGTGGTTTACAGAGACAGAAACAAGAGAGATAATGCGATTGGAAAAACTTAACCTCAAATAATTGGCTGACGATAAACCGCAGCACAAGCTCCCATACGGTAGTCGAACTGCGAGAGGAGAGAAAAGCAATTCACGGCTTATACTCCCCTCTCTTAACGTTGTTGTACTGTCTAGGCCTTAATAGGAACGGTCTAAAAACCAAATATACTAAACTAATATTACACGCTACTCGTGCAGGGCTGATTTACTTGTTATAATATATTAGAGATTAACTTCGACAACGCTAGACCCTTGCAACATAATAATACATCACCAACCAAATTGTTTTGGGGAGAATTAAACTCGTATCTCCGAAAATCTCTCTGAACACCCCTTTCCTTAACAACTTTTTATAAATAAACCGTATAGCCAATGAAAATACAACACATTCATTTTTTATTTATATAGCAAATTAATGCTTACAACGTGGATAAGATATAAGAGAAAATTCTCTATTTATTTATACTACAAATTGACGCCTACAACAGTGGGGCATAACTAAAGAGCGACACACATTCTCTATTTAGTTATATTACAAATTGGTGCTCAACTTGCAGGGCTTGAGTTAAGTAAAACATAGACTCCAACACTATTACTTAACTTGAGCAGGCGACTATTAGAAGTACAGAAATGCAACAAAGAGCTATGCCACAACAGGAAACGAAATTCCCCGAACAAGAGAGACGATTAAGCTACGTGGAATGGATGACAATGTTATTTAAAAAATTCAGCAAGGATGTGGATTATATTAATGAAAATACCACTGATCACGAACGAGCACAGATGAGTCGTGCGAATATAGCGGTGACACCGAACGACAAAATGACGTTAAAGAGATATTTACGACGAAATGTGGGAGCTAGACGCAAAGTGTGATAAAGAAGAGACTATCGGGACAGCCCACGAAAAGAACGACAAAAAGGTGGAAGGAATGACTGAAGATGATTGGGGTAGATGGGATAATTTTACACAGATGAAACAAGAAAGAACGGGAATATACGCACATGTGACAGAGGAATATACACAGGAGGAGTATGAACAAATGAGACAAAAAATAAGACAACCAGAGAAACCGGTACAAACGGAAAATGCAGAATTAAAGGAATGGATAAGGGTCATGTTTGAACTATCCAGAGAAGATATTTGTAAATGGAGGAAAGAACATAATAAGTTATTAATAGAAGAATTCAAAGAAATTTTTCGGGAAAATACAGAAGAAATAATGAATGAGAATAAACAAGTAACAGTAACAATAACGGAAGTACACGAGGATGAAAACTTGGAACAACAAAATCTGCCAATAAATGATAGTAAAATTGAGATAGAAGAAATACCAAATAATGAAAACGTGGAAGTGAAGCAACGGACGAAAATGCCAGAACTCATACAAGCAGAGATGCAGTTAATAATGAGGGCTCTGATGGAACTTCATAAGAAACTGAATGATCAGAAACTGTGGATACAAGGATTAAAAAATGATAGAAGTAAAACGAAGGTAGAAGAATTAACAAACAATAACAATATGCAACAATTAAATCCGGAAATTGAAAATAATGGTAAGGAAATAGGAAATAAAGAAGACAACAGAGCATTGTTGTCGGGAACCAAAGATAACAGAAACAAAGAGAATGATAGGCGCATGGAAATGAAGACGAAGAAAATGAGATAGACGCAGCAGCAGAAACTAATAAATACACGGGAAGAATTGGAGATGATCAAGAATGGGCTAGGTAATGTACTTAATCTACCCATTACCAACCATAAAGGTCCTGAAGTCCTGATGTCCATAAGAAGTCCTGAAGGAACTTAATAAAACTTTTCAAAGGAACTGACAACCAAACAGTGGGTGAAGACTTAAAAGAGTCTATGTTCGAATTCAAGACACCCGAAGGAGGAATACATAACAAAAAATCAATGATAGCATTAATGATGGATATGCCATTAACATACCTGTTCAATAAACTAAACAGTAAAGGGATTAATGTAGTCATTGATGCTAATGAACATGTGGTATTAGAAGAGTTGCTGTACAAGGTAGCAGAGACGTACTGCATATCACAAGAACGGAAATAGTTCTGCACACCAGAGTGATCCGAACGACAAGTGCATATGAAATTATGGACTATGGATAAACTAAATACCATGCACTATCGAAAAAAAGGACTGATTTTCTGTGTACCGACCAAGCAAACCATTTGAAAAAGGAAACAAAGAAATAATATTAATTAAGACAAAGACAATATAAATGAAGAATTAATGGATCACTAAGAAAGACTAAAGCAAAATAATAAATGAAAAAAAGTTAAGACAAAGACAATACAAATGAAGATTTAAAGAGATGAACCAAATAAAGAATCAAGAAAAAAACCAAATAAAGGCCAGACTTTGTGGGCAGATTCCGAAGACGGTTTGATCCAGGGATCAACACCGAAGAAGAAACTATGTCAGTGACAGTAATAAAAATAAAAATAATCATTATAACGAAAATAATTACACTCAAGATAATAATCAGAAACATCCAAACCAAAGTAATATTAACAACAACGATAACAGGAATAGAACCAGGAGGAGGAATTTTTATGACAGAAGGGATGAAAAAAAAAATAACAACAGGAAAAATGAAGAGAGAATAAATAATAACCAGTGCAGGGGCGCTAAGGTGTATGATATATGTCAACAGAATAAAAGAATTATGGAAGGAAGTATAACAACACTGCAATAAATAAAATAGTAAAATCTAAGAGCTATTGGTAGGCAAAATAAAATAGTTAGATGTGTCAAGTTGAGGCAACGTAAGTTCAACGGTGTTTGTGGTGACTCAAGAGTTATCATTTAAAGAATGGATAGAGTGTAGGATGCTACGGCGGCACTCAGAAGTCATAAATATGGGCAGTAGCCAAAGAGCACTGTACCATGCACTGGGGGAATGATCGAGTGAGGTTAACAGGCCGCAAATGTGCCACTCACATCCGATATGCATTCACCGTGCCATTTAAATTTAGGGAGGATTTAATAACCCCAATCAAGGAATCAACCTGAACAGGAGATAAAGCAGAGGAAGAAAGAAAAGAAACCCTAGAGTAACGAAAAGTCAGTAGGTAAAAATCTATATAAGAAATAAAAAGCGTATCATCAAATTTGCCCAGAGAAGCGAAGGGAAATCTAGCGGTAAGAAAGAAATCCAGAAGGAGAGAACAAAGAATAATCAAACACAGTTCATCTACCTAAACCAGTCCAATTCCTCAAACAGTAAGAGGATAAAAGGAAATTAAATGTAACAAAAATACTACGAATAAGGAGAAAGTAAACCAAAGCATGAAGATTATAAGTTTATATTACCCAAACCACAGTCAGATAAAATAAACTTATTTGGGAGAGGGAGTATATGTAGCGTATCAAAACCAAGGTCCCCTACGTTACATAAAAATTATAATAAAAAACACTAGAGTTATTCATTGTAATGAAGGTCAGGTAAGTGTAAACCCTTATTGAGTAAAAAATAAATTATATTAAATACAAATACAAGGTAGTATAGCCGAAGATAAATGTATAGAAATACAAACTATGAAGGGGTCAGTGCAAAGAGTGAGTGATAAGTGCACAGATGTTTAGTTAATTTATAAAATTGAACATGTCATCATGGCATTTATGTTGGAGTTTTGTATGTAGGAGGTGTTAAATAATTACATTAAGAGTGTATTAGTTAATTTATAAAAATGAACATGTCATCATGGCATTTATGTTGGAGTTTTGTATGTAGGAGGTGTTAAATTAGTACATTAAGAGTGTATTAGTTAATTGATGTTTAGTTAATTTATAAAAATGAACATGTCACCATGGAATTTATGTTAAAATTTATATAGAGTAAATATTTTATAACGACATTGAATAGATAATGGTTGTGTTGTTAGATTATAATTGTAAACTTGGCCAGGAAGGCAATAATTGGTGATAATATGCCAAAGGGTTTTACTGTAATTATGTTGTGGACATATGAAGGGTTCTATACTAAATATCAGTATCGAGATCCATACATGACTTGCATGTTCTAAGATTTATATTTAAAATCATTTTTGATGTGAAATATTTCCATAGAAACTACTTCTTTCTACTTACTGCTTCAGCCTTAACCACAGTACTGTGGTTACTAACGTATACCACCTCACGTTATCGCACTCGATTTTCACTGATGATGGAAGTCGATGGCACTGCTGGAAACGTCTGGTTTTGAAGAAAAACATTGGTCTACGGCCAAACAGCCTGGGAAGGAATTTTAACAACAAACTACTACTTTGTTGCCGATAACGTAGTACACATAAAAATTATCCCCTCCCCCTTCAACTATAATTTTCATTTATAGAAAATTACCCCCACCCCGTTCAACTAGCCTCTTCATTTATAGATATTTCATCTACGTTTCTACAGTGGGTTATTAAGATCTTCTTATCAGGTTACTTTATTTATCAAAATTAAGTACTTTACTATAGTTACAACAAAAAATGTTTCAAGTAAACTATCCCTTTCCTTAACCGATCTTCACCAAAAACAAAAGGTCTTGAGAACTCTACAATTCAGGGCTGTATGCAAAAAATTATTCGATTACGTTTGAATTTGCGGCAGTTATCGTTTGCCATAGAAAATACCCATGTTAAAACATAAAACGATGCAGGTGAACTATTCCTTTCCCTAACCCGATCTTCAACAAAAACAATAGGTCTTGAGAACTCTACAATTCAGGCCTGTATGCAAAACATTATTTGATTCTGTTGGAATTTGCGGCTGTTATCGTTTGCCATAGAAAATAATCTACACACACACACACACACACACACACACACACACACACACACACACACTTTTCGAAAAATGACTTTTTTTCATGTTTTGAGTGTAGTACAATCAGAATCTGTAATAATCTCGAACACGATTTTTTTTGGCATCACCATACTTCCATTTCCTTAAGGAACATGGAAGTAAAATCTATGTAATGATAAATTAAAAACCAGAATGGAGTAAAAAATTGAATTATTGGCCCTAAGCCAGTGACACATTGTACAGGAAGCCATGTCAGAAAAATTAGGCAACCAACCAATGTAAAGACACTAAATTTTATATAATAAATTAGAAGAAAGTAATAGTAGTTATTAATAGAACATAAGTGCAATGAATTACAATAAAAACATAATATATGTAATAGAAGAATAGGTCCCAAAATTAGTATTTTGTAATGAGGAGATAGTACTTGTTAGAATGATAAGATTAAGATGAGAAAGGTAGCAAAATGTATGTAATTTTATAACAAAGAATCTGGGAAAATTCAATATGATATAACGTGACTTTTGTAAAGGAGTATTTTATTAAGTAAGTGCAAGAACATTTTTTAATTACGGCCAGTATTAGATGGCTCAAGGATTACAAATATTAACCAATAACAGAACAGAGATTGGTTGTCAAGGACAACATAGAGGCAAGAAAGTTTGTTGGTTCCATTGTTAGTGGTGAAAGAGAATAGTCCAGCTTTATGAGTAGAGAAAAAAAATCTAAAAGAACTAATTTTCAAGATAATTCAAATAACTATTGATTAAAAAAATGAAAGTACTAAATTATAAATAAAATGAAGAGGACGAATGACATAAAGAAATTAATGCAATAAGTTAAAGTAAAGAAGAAAAATTAAAATCGAATGCTAAACCTCACTTTCTTACAACCAAGTGAAAAAAAAAACACAAAATCCATGGTAATCCATAACCACGAGAAACTTCAACATTAGTGAAGATTAAGAATTGGAAATTCTACTCCATCCAGGGACAAATACACCAAACTTTATGTTCGGAACTGGAGATTGGCGACAATACGACACAGACATCTGTAGACTGGTTAAGCAGCCATCACGGAATTATCGGTACTCTGCCATTACGAGTGAACCTTGTCATGAGATGGTTTAAAGATATTAGTTAATAAGATTTTATATTTAAATTTGTAATACCTTTTACTTTTATTTGGCATTTTCTGACCTTCCTAGTAGTCACAAGAACCTTTCGACCCCCTGAGATTAAGAAAAAATAATAATATAGTTAAAATTTAATATCTGAGAATCGAATGCTGTAACATAGTAGATTCACTTAAGTGTGGTCGATCTGTTGAAACTAAGCGAAGGGAGATGGTCTGCTTTTTTTAAAAGAAAAAATAAACAATAAAGAATCCTTCATGAAAATTATGACTTATTATTTGCTGACTATTTAGTGTGTTTTAGATTATTTGTAGTTTACAGAGAGAGAAACAAGAGAGATACTGCGACTGGAAAAACTTAACCTCAAATAATTGGCTGACGATAAACCGCAGCACAAGCTCTCATACGGTAGTCGAACTACGAGAGGAGAGAAAAGCAATTCACTTATACTCCCTTATAACAGCTTATACTCCCCTCTCTTAACGTTGTTGTACCATATAGGCCTTAATAGGAACGGTCTAACCACCAAATATACTAAACTAATATTACACGCTACTCGTGCAGCAGGGCTGATTTATTTGTTATGATATATTAGAGATTAACTTCGACAACGCTAGACCCTTGCAACATAATAATACATCACCAACCAAATTGTTTTGGGGAGAATTAAACTCGTATCTCCGAAAATCTCGCTGAACACCCTTTTCTTAACGACTTTTTATAAATAAACCATATAGACAGTGAAAATATAACACATTCATCTTTTATTTATATAGCAAATTAACGCTTACAATGTGGATAAGATATAAGAGCACACATTCTCTAATTAGTTATATTACAAATTAACGCTTACAACGTGAGGCTAAATTAAAATATTAATCCATCACATATTGGCACTACGTGGATAAGATATAAGAGCACACATTCTCTAATTAGTTATATTACAATATGCAAGAAATGGGTAAACCAAAGGCTATATTAACAGATAATGGAGCCCAATTCACCAGTAAGTCGTGGGTGAAGAACTTAATCCACCTTGGGATTAAACCGAAGTACAAACTTAGCGGAAAGGGTAAACCGACAGCTAGGGAATGTGTTTCGAATACTGGTAGGTGGACACCACAAGAAATGGGCAAAATACATCAAGCTAGTAGAAAAATCTATAATTGAAACGTATCACGATACTATTTACCACACCAAGCTCAGTGGGGTCAGCAACCGAGAAGAGTTTGGGAGCGATACATCGACAAAGAATTAATGAAGGAAGAAAAATAAGATCAATCATGGAGAGATCTACCAGAAGATAAGGAGGCAGCGTGAGAAGAGAGCACAAAAACATAATGGGGAGAAACAGCAGCTAAAGTTCAGTATCGGAGATCTAGTATTAATTCGAACCAACCCGATCTCCGACTTAACGAACAAGATTACTGCCAAGTTTTGTGAACTACATGAAGGCCCTTATAAGATCAAAGATGTTAAGGGAGGTGCAACATATGTGGTAGCCGAGGTCGACAACCTTGAATCAGTGCGTGGCATTTTCAACGTCAGGCAGATGAAGCCATACTACCATGGATGATCCATTGTATTAATAGGGAATTTGAAAACGAACAAGATTACTGCCAAGTTTTGTGAACTATATGAAGGCCCTTATAAGATCAAAGATGTTAAGGGAGGTGCAACATACGTGGTAGCCGAGGTCGACAACCTTGAATCGGTGCGTGGCATTTTCAACGTCAGGCAGATGAAGCCATACTAGCATGGATGATCCACTGTATTAATAGGGAATTTGAAAATAAAGAATATTAAAATTCCTTAACATGAAAAAAGTTGTATGTAACTAAACTTAACATGAAAAAATTTGTACGTAACTTAACTTAACATGAAAATTTTTGTACGTAACCAAACTAATGTAAAAAAAAAAAGTGTGTAAATCCATGTAATGTACTAAGAATGTAAATTAAAAGGGATAGTGATCATTTAAGCTATATGTCAACGTAGCTGGTACGTGAGGGTTGTGAAAAGGTGGTGTTATGTAATTTAGAATAGAGGAGGGGTGACTGTATGGTGTCAACAAACCCAGGGAGAGAAAGTGAAGTGACAGCTAAGGGGACCGGTTTTGACCGAACTGTGAAAGTGTGTCACACAGAAACGTAAACAAACCCTTCACTGAATGTTTGTGCTGTAAGAGGCATACAAAATGATGTCCCAAATTCTATAAGACAATTATGGAGAAATCATTTTGGGGGACAAATATAACGTTACTGTGGAACACATAAATTAATTCAATATGTGTACAGTATAGATAAAAACTCAATTATTAATAGTAATTATAGAGATATGGTAGTACGAGGTGTGGCAGAAAAGTAATGAGACTGATTTTTTACTTACCAAAGTTTTTATTTTTTTCAAACATCAATCTTATCCCCTTCAAAGTAGTTCCCTTGGGCAGCTACACACCGATGGAGACGTTGTTCCCACTGTTGGTAGCAGCGCTGGAAGTCTTCAACTGGTATGGTCTGTAGCATGTCCGTTACACTCTTTTGGATGTTTTCTAAAGTCCCTAAATGCCGTCCTTTGAAGACATTTTTCAGTTTAGGAAATAGGAAAAAGTCACAGGGACTGAGGTCAGGTGAATAGGGGGGCTGGGGAACCACAGGAATGCCTTTTGAGGTCAAAAATTCTGTGACGGAGAGGGCAGTGTGACATGGGGCGTTGTCATGATGGAGCATCCATTTGTCTGCAATGTCCGGTCTCACGCGAATCACCCTTTTTCTGAGCCTTTCAAGGACGTCTTTATAAAAAACTTGGTTGACAGTTTGTCCTGGAGGAACAAATTCTTTGTGGACGATTCCCCTTCTGTCAAAAAAACAAATCAGCATTGATTTGATCTTCGATTTGCTCATTTGAGCTTTCTTTGGTCGAGGAGAACTCGCAGTGTGCCACTCCTCACTTTGCCTCTTGGTCTCAGTATCGTATTGAAAAATCCATGATTCATCACCTGTGATTACACGACTAAAGAAATCGTGCTCATTGGCGATTCTGTCAAGAAGATCAAGACACTTGTTTTTTCGATTGTCCTTCTGCTCAATTGTGAGGTTTGTCGGCACCATTTTGGCACAGACCTTTCGCATGTGCAAATGTTCAGTCAAAATTTGATGAACGGTAAATCTGTTCAAATTTAATTCTTCACTCAACATTCTTAATGTTAATCGACGGTCTGATCTCACAAGAGTGTTCACACGTTCGATGTTTTCGTCAGTTTTAGAAGTTGAAGGCCTCCCTGAGCGGTGTTCATCTTCAACGTGTTCTCTGCCTTCCAAAAATGATTTATGCCAGCGAAAAACTTGAGCTCGGGATGAAGAATGTTCCCCATACGCTTGTTTTAACTTTTCAAACGTCACAGTTGCCGATTCTCCAAGCTTAACACAAAATTTAATGGCACAACGTTGCTCCAAATTACGCTGTTCCATTTTGCGTGACGCACAACCAAAACACAACTTCACTAATAGCAGTCACAACAATCACGTAGTTAACGGAAGGAGTTGAAACTCGCACTGAGAGATGGGAGGGGGCTGATACACGTGCTCTGTCAAGGACAACAGCGCAGCATTGCCAGATCGCTTGCAGTGTTCCCAGTCTCATTACTTTTCTGCCACACCTCGTATAAGTATTTGTAATATACATAT
Source organism: Magicicada septendecula (assembly GCA_034769895.1). Classification (NCBI taxonomy): domain Eukaryota; kingdom Metazoa; phylum Arthropoda; class Insecta; order Hemiptera; family Cicadidae; genus Magicicada; species Magicicada septendecula. Next base: position 342,870,546 of record CM068368.1, read on the forward strand.
ATGTAAGTAATATGTAAGATAGCCATTTGAATAGTACAAGGTTCGACCTGCCGCGTCAATCCGGCGTAGGCCGAAGTAGTGAATAATATACCCAAGGTACCTAGTATGTCATAAACACATAAAATGTTTTGTTTATAAGAAACAGCAAAAAACGAGCAAGTACCGTTAGGAAAGCAGGTCGGTGTCCTTCAGAAGACAAAAGATGACACCCCAATATTTATTGCAAATTTAGAAAGTAGCGTCGTTTTTTAACAGCATAACGGCTATGCGCGTCAATTATTCACCCGCACTGTTTCAGCCAATGGAGGATAGCATCAGTCCAGCGCATGAGAAAATAACGATACAGGAATGGAGAATTTCAAATTCACCGGGAAATATTTCAAACCCTGGCCAATGAAGGTGTCATCAACCAGGACGGTGATGAGGGAATCAGTAGACAAACTATATTTATTTTATGTGCGTGACGTTAAGTACAACGCGAGCGTGTGATACAAAGTTAAGAAGTGGTAAATCAATTATGTTTGGTGAAAGTGAAGTGCAATGAGCAACGTAGAATGACCAATCAGAGTCTTAAAATCCTGCAGACAAGTAACAGTATACTATCTTAACAATTCACAACTCTAATATACAAAACATAGAAATTAATGTCTACCATTTTTATTATATGTAAAGGAAAATTGGCAATAATAATAATAATAATAATAATAATAATTATTATTATTATTATTATTATTATTATAAGTATAACTCATCTCATTCTCAAAAAACCCACACTTGTTCAGATACTAACAATTCAGTTTATGTGATATGACATGCTAGAAAGGGTATTTAGTAGAATTTTGGTATAATCAAATGAATGAAACAAAATATAATAAGAATAGCATTCCAGTACGAGTCGAATACTTGCATATAATAATTTTTAAGAAAATTCATGTTAGTTAAGAAAATATTATGCGATATGTTAATTAGAGTATTGAATATATATAGGGGTCAGGTGAATAAAATATAATATTGCGACTTGCTAAACCGAAGAATACTTATATAATGGTAATCTTGAAGAATAGTAATCAAGTGAATATTAATACTTTGAAATTAGTTGTAAAATTGTGTATCAAGTATCTCAATGACATTATATTAGAAACCATAATGTTTATGATCAAATTTCAGATGCCATGTTTGTAATAAGAATGAAATAATATAGAATATTAGTATCTGAACGGAATGAGTTATTATTTATTAATAAACACTGAGATACTCTGCTCTGGCGCCCAACCGAATTAATGATTGATATAATAATGAGTGGATGTATTTAGTAACACAAATATTAAAATCCAATTCATAAATATTATAAAGCATTATAATTACTGCCCAAACGAAGTGTTGTCTTCAAAATTGTCTAATTTAGCACTCCGAACAAAAGGGGTAATCAAGAGGTATTTATAATACGGTATTGTTTACCTGTTGTTGATACCTTCAGTTATATCTGTAACGAAGCCTTAAAATTGAAAGACCAGGTATTCACTTTCTGCATTGAACTAGACATTTCAACAGGCTTTACTATATTAAATATTAAATTAGTGCCAGTATGACCAAGTACTAATAGTAGCTGCCATTTAATCTGTTACTGATGTGTTTACAGAAAGTTGGAAAAGAAATTTAATCTATATACAATGTGTATAGATTTATTGTAGTATAGTTGTACTAAATTATTTTGAAAGGAGATTAAGAGATTTTTGGTGTATAGATTTATTGTATCTTAAACAAAACAAGTAAGACGATTGAAGACAGAATATTATTGTATGTCAACAATACACCCTATAGGATATGAGGAGAACTTATTTTCTGGTCAGTTGTAAATTAACAGTAGGCTAGGCTAGATATTGGTGAGCTTATTTCTTTGTAAGGCTCAGCGTATAAAACTGTTACATAATTTTAATATTTATCACAGTATAATCATTATTATCAGAGTTAGTAGAACCAAGAGTAGTTCATATCAAACCTGAGCATCTCACAGCTGAATAAAGGAAAATATATACTAAAGTATTTGTTCTTTATTCTTATTAAAATATATATTATGTAACAGTACAGAATTGTGTGCTAAAAAGATAATTTAAATCAGTTTTAATTTTAAAGTAGTCAGTATTCACCTGTGGAGTACCTCATTGTAACCAGCCACACATACAATGTTATTGCAGACTGTTTATGTCTGAAGCCTGCAGCCTGCCCGGCTAGACGTATTACGTAACCGCTGGCAAGCAGTCTCTTGGTGAATCACTGTAAAACACTTTGTCACCCCAGTTTTCATCAGAGAGTCACAGTAAGCAGTCTGTCTTTGTTAAACCAGCCAAGAGACAGCTGGGCCGCGCGGGGCAGTCGATTCGTAACTCTGACCGCGCGGTCAACCAATCAACTAACTAATGTTTGTGTTTATATATTTGTATTATTTCAAATTGTTCTGTAGTGATTAGCTATTAGGTCTTGTACATAATGTGAAGTGTTTGTAGATTTGTTTGACTTTTCTATATAACTAGTAGAACTGGAATTTGAATTATTCTGTGTTATGTAATATTTTATAAATTTGCTTAGTTAATTCTATTCACTGTATGTATTTTTGTAATTTACAATGTTTTTGCGTAAAAATAAAAAAAATACATAAACTTGTTTTTTCTTGATTTTTACCTAAGTGTTTATCAACCATTTGTGACCTTATGTCAATAAAATGCACAGTGGTTTTCAAAAACAGATGATTAATATCCTTGAAACCAAAGGCAATTAAAGTGTATTTTCATTAAAGCAAAGTAAAGATATTTTCAATTATTTGTAAACAAGTGTTTACAAAAACATATAAATTTTTATGAACGGTTTATACACAGAATGTTTGGTGATGCCACATGTACTTAAAAAAATGTAAAAACTTAATTACTTTGTTGATGTAACTAGTACAATTAATGGTTTGTAAATGTAAAAGTTTTCTGATTATTTAATTCACTTTTTATGCATTTGCTTACTAAATTTTGATTAAAATGTTTTCAGTTTTTAGATATTTTACATGTCTACCTTGAAACATTGTAATTATTTTTTTTTTTAACATTATTCTGTAATTACAATGACATGAAAATATGTCTGATGAAACTGTAAACATTTAAGAGTAATTTCAAATAAAGCCTAGCAGCATTTCCTTTTTTAGATTTCCCGCCTATACAGCAGATAATACAGTATACTGGAGTCATGTGACCGTACTGCATTATCATTTAGCTCCACTTAGTTGACAGCACAGTCACCACGGGGCGCTAGAAACTTCAGTCTAAATTTTAACATTGGCTTTCCCCTCTCTATATATTCGTACTCTGTGGTTCTACCCCTGGTTTCTAGCTTAGTAGCATGGCTAACACGAACGAAGTACTGCAATATTAATAATTTTCTATAATTTGATATTTATGCCGCTACAGAATTCTTGTTGTATTTATTTTTTGTTATCTTCGTTTTATCATTTCATATGTTAAAACTATCTAACTGAATTATTGACGGTAACAAAATACCAGCTGCAAATATCCATAAATTTAGGTTAACCCATGAAAGTTGGCTAGGCCTATACTTGAAATTTTTTAATGTTACTTTATACAATGTAAAATTTTCTAGAAACTTATTTTCTTTTTTCACTTAATATTCCTTATAATTTGATACCCTGTAATTTCATGTAAGGGCATTTTATTACGATTTTTTGTATATTTCAACCCTCAGAAGAATATTTTATGAAAAATTGTGTACACATCGATCAATGGTAAAACAGTGTACCTTCATATTAAATTTCATTACAAACATCTAGATGTTCGCCCGAAAATGGGTTACAAATAGACAGAGGAACAGCTGGACGATAGAATTCAACCAAAATTTCATTTCCACAGGTCAATTAATCCAAAAGTTTCACACATACAATTTACTTCAGTGTGATTAATCTCAAACAAATAAAGCACAAAAAATTATTCTTGTAATTTAATCACTTAAGTTAGAAGTAAAAATTAAGTATTAACGTGTGTGGGGGGAGGGGGCGCGTCCGCCTGTTCTGAATGTATTATTTATTTACTATTAGCAAATGATTTATATATGTTTACTCTACCTACGAAATGGTCGGTTTTTATTATATTTTAACCCAAATGCCTCGCCTTTAAAATAATCGTAAAATTACCATTTAATAATTATAAAAAATTAACACGCAAATTACGAATCTTTAAAGGTAAATGGACAATGACATGCTTATTTTTACTACGCATGCCGAGGCCAACGAAAAAGTAATAAAACAATTGAGTAATACTATAAAAAATCCAAAAACGAACTACGCTGTTTAGTTTTATAACTGGCCGATAGGAGCGTGGCTAATGCGAACTACTGTTCAGCGGCGCGAACGACTGTAGTCAGTAGTTCACTTGACGGAGTAGTTTTTTTTGGCTAGGTCGTTCGCGAACGACCCACCACTAAGTGAGCGAGGCATAATCTGAATCTATACTACTACCAAACTACTACACTTGAGTAACCTTGCTATTACCATAGCGAGTAGAAGCTATTACCATATCTCTCATCTACTCGCTCTGCTACTACTTTTGTAAAGTTTGTTTCATAGCCTGAGATAACCTCAGAAACTGGTGATTCGATTTTTAAAATTCTTTCACCACCGTTTTCCTTGAAGTTTGAGGATGGTTTTAGACATGATAGTTTTTAACAACTTTCAAAAACAGAGCCTTAAGACAGTTCCACGTCATGAAGTTTCTTTTTACTTTCATGTTCCATAAGGATATGGAATTATGGTGATGGAAAAAAAAATCGTGTTCGAGATAACGACAGATTCTGATTGTACTACCATCAAAACATGAAAAAAAGTCATTTTTCGACAAGTGTCTGTGTGTAGAATTTTTTCTATGGCAAACGATAACAGTTGCAAATTCAAACAGAATCAAATAATGTTTTGCACACAGCTCTGAATTGTAGAGTACTCAAGACCTGTTGTTTTTGGTGAAGATCGGTTAAGGGAAAGGGGTAGTTTACCTGCAACATTTTATGTTTTAACAACGGTAATTTTTTCTATGACGAACGATAACTGCCGCACATTCAAACAGAATCAAATATTTTTTTTGCATATGTTCCTGAATTGTAAAGGACTGAAGGCCTATTGATTTTGGTGAAGATCGGTTAAGGGAAAGGGGTAGTTTACCTGCAACATTTTATGTTGTAACAAAAGAAATTTTTTCATGTTGAACGATAACTGCCGTAAATTCAAACAGAATCAAATAATTTTTTACAAATATATGCCTGAGTTGTAGAGGACTCAAGGCCTATTGATTTTGGTGAAGATCGGTTACGGGGAAAGGGTAGTTTACCTGAAACATTTTTTTGTTGTAACAAGAGTAAAGTACTTAATTTTGATAAATAAATTATCCTGATAAGAAGATCTTAATAATCCACTGTAGAAACGTAGATGAAATATCTATAAATGAAGAGGCTAGTTGAATGGGGTGGGGGTAATTTTCTATAAACGAAAATTATAGTTGAAGGGGGAGGGGATAATTTTTTTTATATATGTACTATGTTATCGGCAACAAAGAAGTAGTTTGTTGTTAAAATTCCTTCCCGGCCTGTTTGGCCTAGACCAATGTTTTCTGCAAAACCAGACGTTTCGGCAGTGCCATCGATTTCCATCATCAGTGAAAATCGAGTGTGATAACGTGAGGTGGTATACGTTAGTGACCACAGTACTGTGGTTAAGGCTGAAGCAGTAAGTAAAAAGAAGTAGTTTCTATAGAAAAATTTCATTTCAAAAATGATTTTAAATATACTTCTTAGAACATGGAAGTCATGTATGGTTCTCCATACTGATATTTTAATTTCCGTGTAGTAAAATTTTCGACATGCGACAAACTTTCGTTTTATGAGAGATAGCCATTTGGTGTCACCGAGTGAAATTTAGAGAAAATTCCAAATGTTATTTTAGTTTTTGTTTCAATAAAATCCTCCTTTCCTTTTTCGAGATATTGGCAGTTTTGTAAAGAAATGTAGTTGGTTGGCAGGTACAGCAAAGTGCACGAGTATAAAGTATTTCTTATAAGTTAATATCTGTGGGGACCAGTACTGTGGCGTTCATGAAACCGATTATATCAAAGAGTAAATACTTTAGTTATTGATTAATTTGAAATATGAACAATATTAGTAAGGAAACTTGAAGAAAAGCGTAGTACTGCTTTCGTACCGCTGGGCGCTTGCACTGTCATTTTACTTCCATGTTCCATAAGGAAATGGAAGTATGGTCATGGCGAAAAAAATCGTGTTCGAGATAACGGCTGATTCTGATTGTACTACCCTCAAAACATGAAGAAAAGTCATTTTCCAAAAATTGTCTGTGTGTCTGTCTGTCTATCTATGTGTGGAATTTTTTCTATGGCAAACAATAACACCCGCAAATTCAAACAGAATCAAATAATTTTAAGCATACATCACTGAATTGTAGAGGACTCGAGGCCTATTGATTTTGGTGAAGATCGGTTAAGAGAAAGGGGTCGTTTACCTGCAACGTTTTATGTTTTAACAAGGGTAATTTTATCTATGAAGAACGATAACTGCCGTAAATTCAAACATAATCAAATAATGTTTTGCATACATTCCTAAACTGTAAAGGACTCAAGGCCTGTTGATTTTGGTGACGATCGGTTACGGGAAAGGGGTAGTTTACCTGCAACATTTTATGTTTTAACTAGAGTAATTTTTTCATGATGAACAATAACTGCCGTAAATTCAAACAGAATCAAATAATTTTTTACATATATGTGCCTGAGTTGTAGAGCACTCAAGGCCTATTAATTTTGGTGTAGATCAGTTACAGGGAAAGGGTAGTTTACCTGCAACGTTTTATGTTTTAACAAGAGTAAAGTACTTAATTTTGATAAATAAAGTATCCTGATAAGAAGATCATAATAATCCACTGTAGAAACGTAGATGAAATATCTATAAATGAAGAGGTTATTTGGACAGGGTGGGTGTAATTTTCTATAAATGAAAATGATAGTTGAAGGGAGTGGGGATAATTTTTATTTATGTCATGTGTACTACGTTATCGGCAACAAAGAAGTAGTTTGTTGTTAAAATTCCTTCCTGGGCTGTTTGGGCTTGATCCAATGTTTTCTACAAAACCAGATGTTTCAGCAGTGCTATCGACTGCCATCATCAGTAAAAATTGAGTGCACTATCGTGAGGTGGTATACGTTAGTGGTCACAGTACTGTGGTTAAGGCTGAAGAAAGAAGTAGTTTCTATGGAAATAGTTCGTTTTGAAAAGTATTTTAAATATAAATCTTAGAACATGGAAGTCATGTATGGTTCTCCATACCGATATTTAATGTTGTGTTGCTCGATCAGACGTCAGCCACGTTCGTCTGCGAGTGGTCATTGACCTTGCCTTGTAGTAGCTGTCACGTTGTCACTGTATAAAAGTTTTACATACTAGTGAAGCAGACACGTCCATCTACCTGATGTGTTGTCGCTGTATAACGAGCAAAACGCTCAGTTAGCAGCCTAGAGGTTACTGCTTGCACCTATTTATATTTTGTTCATTTAATTATGTGTTTCTCTGTGTTACTGTATTATTTGTAATTCGATTATTTGTATTCTGATATATTTTGTGTAAGTATGATGGTCTCCAAATTCCATTGAACCAGGATCCTCTTCTTCTGCCAGTGAATTTAATTGCGTGATGGAAGGAAAATATACCACATTAAAAAATCTTTTGGTTCTGGTATGTTTATTGAAATGTGTGATATTATTAATAATGGTAGATTTACTCCTAATATAAAGGCTTTAAAATCAAAATAATCTGGCGGTTATGATCAGCATTTTAACACTGTATGATAGACGGAATATTCTTGCATATGTGGGTGTACTAAAATGATGAAACATTTCTGCTGTATTTTGTTTTCAACAGAAAAAAAGTGCGTGGAATAGTGATTGTGTTGGTGACACGGATACTCTTAGGACTGTCCATAGTTGACAGTGAGGAATGGAATGCCGAAACACTAGCTTGTGAAGTTAGTTATAAGAAATTTGTGAGATTGGTTTTAAATTTTTACTTGAAAAGCTTTCTGCTACATTTCTGAAGTCTGATGTTTTGTTCAATACTTCACAGAAAAATATAATAGATGCAGGCTAGTGTAACAAGAAAACCCATAAATGTTTAAGCTATTCATTATCTTTGCATGATAGTTTTCATGAAGTTTGGTACAAGATTCAAACTTTAAACGAACTGGACAAAGCATCATACACAAAAAAGGAACTTGAGTAAATGAAATTAGTATTTTTGCTGATGACCAAGTTTCCTCCAGACGGCTTTTGGCTTTTCTTTGAAATAATTAACAGTCTGAAAGGCCAAATTACTGTTAAATTTTCAGATGTTGATAAACTAGAATCTCTTGTAGTACTAGATTGCAAAAAATACGGTGACGTTTACAAAACAATTTCCAAACAAAGCATTTCAAGTGTTATTAAAAAAAAACTAAGGTAGAATCTTTAATAATATGGCCCGTTTGAAAAATTATCTAAAGCATTATAGGAAATTATAAAACTGTGCGCCTTGTTACTTCCAATTCCTGTTACAAGTACTGCAAAATGGTCATTTTTCAGCCCTGCGGCGAATACATGCTTACCAGAACACAATCAAATTGTCGGCGTGTCGCTAAAGTGTAATATAATGTGTCTAACTTAATTTCATTAATAACATGACAATTATTTTGTTAATTTAATTTAATAAATCAAAATAACAAAATAAATTTTTACAAAGCACATTTTCATGTTAAACAACTACAATAAGAATAACTCAAAGATATCTTGGCATAAAAATACAATAGTATAAAATACTATGTCCGCTCTTTTACAAATTAGAATATAAGTATTTCTTTAATGTAGAATAAAATATCACTATTCTGTTAATAATTGTGACTTAATAAAACCAATTTAAAAATTAAATTGTTTTTCAGTATAAACATCTTTACATCAGATTAGATTACAATAAGAAACAATAATTTTATAAACGTTTTATACATTACTTATTAATTATTTTAAATTAAAAATGTCATTACTGTCTTTAATAACACTGTGATAACAGATGAGCGAAAAATAGAATAGATATATATTTATTATAAAGTATTATAATATACTTTATTTATTTATAATTATACTTATTTATCTATTTATTACCTAATTATACTTTATTTATATAAAGTATAAATACTTTATTTATTATTATAAAAGATATACTTTATAATAATATTATAATTTATTTTATTAGTTATTTATTTACCGGTAGTTAAATAATTGGAGCTTCTATGAAGACAACTACTATACACTTGAAAACGCTGCGCTCTCACCTCGTTGGCTGCATCCCAACGGACTAATCCCGTGCTCGGGATAATAAGATAAGGTACAAATAATTAATTTTTTGCCTACGTGTTAAGCCGAACAGCAACTGGCAACAGCTGTTATATACCCTCGCCACGCCACTGTTTATAACTATTTTTCTTAATAATAAATATTACCTTAATGTAATCATATTTTAAAATTTATTATATTCTATTTAATAATAAAATTTCAATTTTAATATAGTACCTTAATGTACTTTTAATTGTTTAGAAGCAAATCCAAAACTTTGGATAAGCTAACTTTTTTAATATTTATTTTATGAATTTGCTAACTGCTATAATTTTTTTTTTTTTATTGTTCGACTAAGCTTTTCGTCATTACTGACATCTTCAGGTCTTAAACAACGTTTTAAGTTTTTACTAACCAATTATTTATTCTTATAATTTTAAATTTTGTTATTTTTAATTGTTTTTATGTTTTTTACTTTTATATTACATTTTATTTTTAATTCACTAATTTTTAATATACTACTAAGTCACTTACTAAATTACATTTATTATAGTGTGTGTGTGATTGTGTGCACATGCACGTGCGAGAGAGAGAGAGAGAGAGAGAGAGAGAGAGAGAGAGAGAGAGAGAGAGAGAGAGAGAGAGAGAGAGAGGCGACCACGCGTTTGCTACACATTTGTACATATGCTAACACTATAATATCAATACATCAAATAAATTTTATCCTAAAAATAATTATTTCTACTTGAATTTAAAAATCTATTTTTTGAATGGTCACAATAATGTTTTTATAAACATTTGGTGAGACGAGGTAAAAATAAATAAATATCAGTAGGCATTTATGAAATATTGTACATATTTTTCTAAGGATTGTTTCACCTGATGTTAAAGAAGGAAAAATAACTTTTTCTTTATTATAACTAAAACATTAATAGTCCAGTGGTTAGTGCTGTAATTAATAGACTTTTGCGCTCACTATGTCACCATCACGCTACTGATATTTTAACTACATTTCATTAGCACAGTAAAATATGTTTACTGCCTACAGAAATTTAGAAAATCTACCTACGTTTAAATATCACTTATTTTGTACAGACTATGAATTGGGAAAGCTTTAGAATAGATTTACAAAAACAAATCAATTTAAATATTAATTTAAAAACAACTGAACAATTAGACATAGGAGCTGAAAATGTTACCAGACTATTACACACAGCCATATTCAACAACACTAAAGAGATAATGCATATCACAAAGGGTATTAATTACCCAGTTGAACTACAAAATCTAGTCAGGAAAAAGAGGTCAGCAAGACGAAAGTGGCAACAAACACGACACCAGTTGATAAGACTGTCCTTAACTATAAAACACAGAAATAAAAAAGAGAAATCCATAAATTGAAAATGAATCTATGGAATTATTCTTAACAAAATTAACAGCCGATGAAGAGACTGATTATTCACTGAAAAACACGAAGGTGGCCTCTGTGCGTGTTTTACAGAATGATAAACATCATATTAGTGAACAGTTATGTAATTTATGTGAACAACACTGTAAAAAATTGGGAAAAGCCAGTTTGTAGACAAGTTTTTGCTAAAAACATTCATTGCGAACTAGTACGACCATGGCTACAGCACCAAGTTCTAGTGACAAATCTGAGTCGCCCTCTTCACCAGTCCATTGCTGATATACTTGGTGTCAAAGTTTCTGTACCTCAGAGCAACATTATAGAACCTCAAGGAACCTCAATATGTGCATATTGTCCAAAGAAGAAAAGACGAATGACAAAATACTTTTGTGGCTGCTATACCAAGGCAAAGTGTGAAGAACCATAAAGGAAAGTGGTGTTTTCAGTGTACTGAGCAAATGTAAGTCTTGTAAAAATATTTTAATCATTAAAAATTTCCATTATTGATATAACTGAAGAAATTTTGAACATGACAAATACGTTTTTTAATTAAAAACTACCCATCGTCTCACAGATGAAACGTTAGCTTTAATGTTTCTTATAGACACATTAGCATTCTAGGGTTAGTGACTTCCTTGGTGTCAGTTATTCTGCTTCCACTATAACCACAACGGTCCGGTATGACTGTTGAAAAAATATATTGTTAATTATACAAAATACTTTGTATATACCATATACAAGATATCAAAAAATATTAAAATCTGAAGCAAGGTAAACCAATAAAATACGATACGCCAATGTGTAGAGATGACATCCTAGTTATTTAAATCTTTGGAAATGGTAACTTTAAAGATCTAAAGAATCTATTCATTTCAATATACTTTCTTTGTAGCTGACTACAATGTGTAATTTCAATATATTAACAGCAGAGTATGATGTGAAGACTTTAAAAAATTGTCATGATACCAATTCCACAAAAGCATGGCAAAAAAGAGCATATTAACATTAAACTGTAAGTCTGATAACGCAACTAATAAACAATTAGCAAGGCAATAGACCAAGAGTCCAGCCCAAAGTAAATTAATTATTATGAATAATGGTTAAATAATAATGTAAAAAACTATTGTGCAGTGATGATAAGCTATCACAAAGAACACAAGTGAAGAATAATCATGTAATAAATATAAGAATCTTTAATATAAGAAGGAATAAAGACATAGAAAAAATATTGACGTAGGCCTAAGCGAATAGTGACAATTTTAACGAATAACCGCCTGAAACTTTAATGAGAAGGGGCGATAGTAGATAACTAAATAAAAATGATAAGTATTTATCAGAAAATGAACATTATAAATAGAATAAGGTAGAAAATAAGATATGTAAATAGTTCGTAAGAAATATTAAGAAATTTATTTTGTTAATACTTATCAAAACTATATGGTGTGGGTAACCGAAATACTCGTGAGAAAAAGACAAAAACTATGATAGTAATGAAAAAACGATGAGTGTAGTTTTAAATGAATTATTTACATTATAAAAAAAGAATTAATTACAAGCCCGTGGGCGTACAATGGGGAACCAAAAAATCATAGCCTCAAACCCAGTCAAATGACGCCAAAGCAGCGTCTATTTTGCCGAGTGATACCAAAAATACACGAAAATTAGAACAATTAGCCAATCAGGGTCCGTTATTAATTACTAGGTACGGGATCTCAACACAGGTAAGACCACCAGTTCATCTCAAGCTTCGACGCAGACTCCATGCTGGTCATCGTAACCAAAAAATACTGAACTGATAGCCGATAGCTGACGAAAGTATTCTAACCTCGAAACACGAAGTTGAGGTTAGGTCGGATGTAGGCATATGAAAGTTTTCTTTATCCAGTGATCTAAATCGGAGTATGTGCGCATAGGCAGTGAGCGAGAATGAATTATTAAAAAATAATTTCATTCAAATAAAAGAAAATTTTGTTAAATAGTGATAATCCAAGAACGACTTACTATGCAAGTATAAGGCTGCTGACACATGGGCCACTCTGTGGCGACACTCAGTCGCTTCAGTCAGTGGCTCGTGTGAATGGGTTGGCTTCAGAGACGCGCCACTCTCCATTTGCTCAGTGATAAAAGATTGTTTCATTTAGTATTTATATCAGTTTCATCATGGACTCTACGAGGAAGTTCTTCTTCTTGCTCTTCTCGTACGTCGACGACGACGCCGTCGCAGACAACGTCGATTCTGGATGCACCAGATAGCGTGTGAACGGTTGGTAGTGGGACAGTTTTATACACTAATGAGTGAGTTAAAACCGGACAATGCAAAATTTTTTAACTACTTCAGGATGTCACAAGACACATTTAGGCTATTCAGCTTCTTAATTTGCTACAATTTGGAGGCAAAAATCTTTCGATGCAAAAGAAAGTATGTAACTATCGGCTGTCACGAGCAAGACGGTACGTAGAAAGTTCTTTTGGCATTCTTACGAATAAGTGGCGTATCTTCCACAGACCATTAAACATAAATGTTTCGAATGCTGAAACTGTAATAAAAGCATGCTGTGCATTGAATAACTTTGTGAGAGAAAGAGATGGCATAGACTTCGAAAACACGCTGAATGTTGTAGGATTGGAAGAAGATCGACCTGTCATACAACCAGGGTGCCCACGGTCAGCTTTAGTAATAAGAGAGGTTTGCCGAATTCTTTTGTACACAAGAAGGATCAGTGCCATGGCAAGACAGACTGATATATTGACCTTTTTCAGAGAAACCTTGTCTGATACTGTTTCACTATCAAACCACAGTCATAATAAAAAATATTTTAATAACTTATTTTGTGTCTTATTCAAAATGTGTTCTTCCATAAAATACATCTCTTAGTGGAAATATTTATTTAAAAATAAAAAGGGTTTCTATTTATATGAATATTGTTCTTTTGTCACATCTAATTTTTTTCAGAGATTTTAATACATTACGTTAAGAACGTTACACCCACGTACATTCTCTTTACCTTCCTCCTCCCTCCTTACATCCCTCTCTCTTTCACACACACACACACACACACACACACAATAATCGTATTACAGTAGACGAAATATTAACCAGTTTGGTGTTGAGTAATCGATTAAAACTATTGGTTTCCTGTAAGCCAGACCTAAACTTGTTTGCAAATGTAAACTGTGTGCATTGTTCGCAAGATTGTTTTGGCTCATAAGTATGTTCTCAAGTAGTGTTTGCATAAAACATTAATTTAGAAGTCATTGCTCTTTTTCTTGTGTTGTAATTATGATACTCAACAGGTCACTTGTAGGAGCCATATGGGCTAGACGCAAATGTTGTAGCATGACAGATTATCCACATTATAATGAATGAAAAATGATCATAAATAAATTTAAAATAAAATGAAATCAAGGAAAAATCCAAATACAAACAAATAAGTACCACAGTAAAATACAATCATAATTTAAGGAAATAAAAATAAATTAAAAACAATTGAGCAACACCTATGAGTAATGTAAAATACACCAAAAAACTAAAATAAAGTAAGGAAATACCCAGGTAGGATAGGAGTAAGTAAGGAAAAAACCCAGAACAAACCGACACCCCTAACATAAGGGCCATTTTTGAAGAAACAAGGTAGGATAGGAGTAAGTAAGGAAAAACCCAGAACAAACCGACATCCCTAATAACAGGACTGAAAATGGAAGAAACCACTGAGTAGAATAAAATCAAGTAGGGAAATACCCAAAGCAAACCCAGTAATAAGAAAAAACCAAACCCCAAAAGAAAGTATAATTAACTAGTGAACGTATAAGACAAAAAAAATAAAAATATATGTAAAGAAGATATAAACAAAAGTGACTAATGGTAGGATATTAATATGAAAACAGAGTATAAAAATGTTTCTAAGTGAGGGCCACTCTTTATCTATAACACTTATTAAAATGAAAATAAGAGCAGGCAATAAATCAGTGAAGTGACAAAGGGTACATCCCCAAAATAAAATAAAAACAGCCAAGACTGCATAAATTTAATTTTAAGGATTACTTTAAATAATGAAGGGACGGATGTGTTATTTATTTTAAGGTCAAGTAACTCTATACTTAAATGCTGGAAATAGAGCATTATGTTTTTTGTTATTCTTAAATATTTACTATGTTTAATAGTATCCATCAAGGCTAAGTGTCTGAGATGGAATACAATTCTTTTATTATAAGATATTCATTATATGTTTACCAGTATTAATCAAGACTGAAATCTCTGAGTACAACTCTTTTGTCTCCAAATATTTGTTATGTATTAATAGTATGGATTTAATACTAAATGTTAATGTAGTTAAGTAAGAGAATATTAATTAAGATTATATAATAACAGAAAGTCAGAAGGGGTATAAGCAAGCTGTATTAGTCATAAAACATTATATGTGAACAAATCTAAAATCTGGACAAATGGTAAATCTCAACAACATTATAATTAATGAATAGGTCAAGTAAATTAATTAAACTGATGAAATTTGTATAATGCAAATTAGACACAGGGTATTATAACTGAAACTATACTTTAGAAAGATATTGGAAAAGGGTATGAAAGATTATTGGAAAAAATGCAAATGTAATAACAGAAAAATCAAAGGGGGGAGTACCAAATTAAAGAATAATATTTAAAAAAGATAACTAATTCATAAAATTACAAGGAATTAAGGAAAGATAAACATTTTATTTCAATCAGGGATCTTGTTCGATAATAAATAACTTCATAAAGATTGTAAACCATTTAAAATGACACGAAGTAAAATATTAGGCCTACCTGTTAAAAATACAGTAAATAGGGCATTTTGAGATGGAAAATATTGTAAAAGAATTATATTTGGTATTAAATCACGTAGAATTAACTAGAGAAAGAGATTATGTATTAGGTATTTAATAAAATTAAATAATAGTAAAAATGTATGCAATCATATAATGTAAAAATCAGTTATGTAGCGGAAATGCTAGAAATTTAAAACAATATCTTTTTAATATTAAATTGGCTAAGACATTTCGGATGAAGAAGAAAATAGAACAGTTGATTGTTATCCGTTGAACAGAACACATCTAAGCCAGCTCTCGCAAAAGATTCACATATAGCGAAGGAGAAAACATGGCTAGAGTCTAACCAAGTCGAATAATTTTGAATTCGCGAATTTTGGAAAAAACTTAAACAACCACTAAATTCAGTGAGATAAACCAGTACAACTAGTAAATTAAACTAAAATTGATTTCTATTTATTTCTAAACCCTATAAATTGAATAACATAAGATAATATTTAAATCATGGACTACATGAAAAGCGGCAATTACCAAGGTGGAAGGAGCCTACACTCAGAAGAAGAAGAACCGCAAATCGATTAGTACCGGAGATAATCCTATTAACGCAGAACTTAATTATAATTACACCAAGTGACATAAGTTGATAAAAAATTAAATAAACGAATTAAAATTTACACGAATATAATACAAAAATTAATTAATAAATAAATAAAAAAATAAGAAAAAATATATACAGTAGAACCCCGTTAGTCCGAACCCCGCTAGTCCGAAATTCCGGATAATCCGAACCACCTTCAGGAACCAAATAGGCAAGGAAAGCTATAAAAACAACTGCAGATTTCATGAAGTGACAAATGATTTCATTACATTTCTAATAAAATGGTTACATGTAGCCACTGTAATACGTATTGCTACGACAGCACAGAACAATCTACGTGTTTATCGAATGTGCCAGAAGGATCTCGATGTAAGCGTGTGGTGTACGTGCTACTAGACGCATTTTGCGAGAATCTTCTCGACTGTGCCGGGCTTCGCTCGGGCGTTCGGACTATGTCAAGGCCGTAGTAATTACGTAGTTCACGAGAGATAAGACGTAGTTTGGAAGCTTCTGGTGTGTGAGCGTGACTATAAATACATCGGGTAGCGGCCTTAGTTTTCAGTTCCATGCAAGATATTGGATAGTGCGGTTCGACAGTATTAGTGCGATATATTTACAGAGCGGATCGAGTTATTACTGTGTACGTTCAAGTAGTTAGTAGTGAAGTGTTGCGTTTTATATTCGGACGGTATAATTGTAATACAATTGAGTTTTAATATTAGTAGACATTTTATAGCGTGTGAACAATTTTCATTTGATTTGCTGTAGAGACTTTGTTGTTAATTACGAACTGTTTTACTGTAACAATTAAAGGTGTGATTAGTGACTTGATTGGTGTCTTGTACTTATTTTGTTTCCACTGTACCTACGACGATCGAGTAGACCGTCGTAACAGTATTAATCAGTAGGCTTAGAATTACTGGAATAAAATTCTTAAACAAAACTACAAAAACTACAAACTACAAAAACAGAATTCAATACAGAAACATTCAGAATTCTTTCATAAATACAGAATTCTTTGCACTGTACAGTACTTAGATTACAGTTTCTATACTTTATTAACAGAATTTCCAAATAAACACTTCAATATTAATACTTCACTTATTCACTGGTTGCACAAAATCAGTTATTCTCTGCTGGCGTAAAGACGTGAATCTAGCAGATGACGCAATATTCCACCAGCGTCTCATGAACATGATGTCCGCCGCTGTAGCGTTGGCATGCTGCTCCACATACTGCAGGGATATTTCCAGTGCCTTTGCTGCTTCTGAATGTCAAATGAGATGTTCTGAATTATCATCTTCATCCATCACATCAGAATCTTCATCGAAGTCTTGTCTGATCAGGGAAACGATTTCCGTATCTGTCAAAACTTGGTGGTCTTCCGTGTAAGCCGCCACCCACTCGTTCACATCTGTTTCGTCTGCTTCTTCACAGCCTGGAATTTGATGCATGAGCTGTAAAACTTCAGTCCTGTCATCAGCTTGTTCCGTACTATCGATGTAAGAGAGACTTGGCCATAATTTTTTCCACGACTTTCTCAGCAGCTGTTCTTAGAGATTGTCCCATGCTTCACCTAACCAATAGATAACATCTTTGATGTTGATTTTCTTAAGACTTTGGAGAATGGTTTGTGAACTGTCTTCATTTTCAAGAAGGGACCTTAGAAAAATTTTTTTATACACACATTTCATGTTTTGTAGCACCTCTTGGGAGTTGTAACCAAGGTGTTACATTCGGAGGGAGAAAAATAGTTTTTATATCTCCATTAACAAGTTCTTCTGTCGAAGCATGTGATGGAGCGTTGTCAATGACAAGTAACGCCCGGGGTGGCAGACCATTTTTTTTATTGAACTTTTTTACTGAAGGAATAAACTGGTCATGAAACCATTCCTTAAATAAAGCACTGGTCATCCATGCCTTTTATTGATGCCTGTAGAATACAGGAAGCGAGTTCACATTGATGTTCTTAAATGCTCTTGGGTTTTTTGATTTGCCAATAACCATTAGTGGCAACTTATTAGTCCCAGCTGCATTACTGCATGCTAAAACAGTCACACGTTCCTTGCACATTTTGAAACCAGGTGCATTAAGTTCTTGTTTGGCGGCGAGGCTTTTGTTTGGCAATGCCTTAAAATTTAACCCAGTTTCATCGCAATTGTATATTTCTTGAGGCGAGTAATTTTGCGATGAAACCATGTCTGCGAATTCAGCGATGTACTCTTGTGCAACCTGGTGATTCGCTGATAATGATTCACCGGTAATGGATAACTGTCATATTCCGTGTCTTTTTTTCCACCGGTCCAGCCAGCCGTTACTCGCAATGAATTTAGGATCACCAGCTTATTGAGGTGAACTGCTTTTTCTTGGATTAGGGGACCACTCAGTGGAGTACCTCTCTGCCTTTCTTGTGAAAACCATATGAAAAGGGCTTCATCAATTTTGTCAAATTGTGACACTTTTGATGTATGACGCTCCTCGAGAGTCTTCTCGGATGTTGTCGCACAAAACTGTTCAATGTTGGACCAGTTTTTCTTCCAGTCACTTATTGTTGCTTTACCCACACCAAATTCGACTGCTAATTTCGTTCCACTTTCACCCTTGTCCAAACGTTTCAACACTTCAAGTTTATCTTTCTGTGCACATGAACTATGTTTCCGCTAACCAACCATTTTTATACAATACGCACTTAAAAAACAACACTGAAAACGTAAGTAAGTTGGAATGCACACACAATGTCTCAGACTGACAGGTGTCTCACTACTGAAAGCAAGGCCACGAGAAGAAACAAACAAGAGTGGGGGAAGTGGGATTACTAAGAAACTGGCATGAGTCATTGACGCCCTGGCACGCCCGTGATAGTAAACAACAATACCGCACTCGAAAGCCACCGAACGTCAGTGCCAATACTGTTCACCTTATCTGTACTGTATTACAGTACTGTACTACGTAATATTTTATGAAATTTTAACTCTTATAAACCGTAAAATGCATTCGTTGAATAAAAAACGGGCATATATGAGTTACATATAAGTTAAAGACCATATTTAAATCAAATAAATAATTATAATTATTTAATAATAATTATTTCGGATAATCCGAATTTTTGCCAATCCGAACCGGCCCCGGTCCCAATTAGTTCGGGCTAGCGGGGTTCTACTGTAATAATATTTTTTTTTATAGATTGTTACAAAATTTATATTTTGTTACAAAATTGGCGTCCAACTGAAGGGGCTTTAATTAGCGATTGACAGGCCACTATAATTTGCCCAATCCCTAATTTTAGCTTGGCAGCTGTTATCAAGTCAGAAGAATAATTAAAATGAAGAAACGGGCGTTATCTAAGAAAAGGGGAGCGGAAGCAGAAAAGGAAATTGAAGAAATTGACATGGATGACAAAGAGGCAACTCCGGTGGAAGATCTGGAAGGAAGATTACCTCCTGCGGAACCGAAACAACCCGCACAACCAGAGGAACAACCCGACATACCAACACAAACAGGGGATGTAAATGTCCAAGAGAAACAGTTAGAGAAACCCTCACAAACAGAGAATGCGATGATACAAGAAATGTTCAGAGTGATGATGGAAATGAATAAGAAAATGGAGGAAGATAGTCAGGAAAGGAAGGAGACAGCCAATCTTTAAAGCAAGAATTCAAAACAACCAAGGAAGGATTGGGAGAGTTGAACAAGAAAATGGATTCCACGAAAGAAGAATTGAGTAAGGAAAGGAAAGAAGACAACCAATCCTTAAAAGAAGAATTGGGAGAATTAGGTAATAAAATTGAAAATACAAATAAGAGAATTGAGGAAAACAGTAAAAAGATGGAAGAAAAGATGGATGAAAACTGTAAGAAGATGGAAAGTGACAACCAACTATTAAAGGAAGAATTGAGTAAGAAGATGGATGAAAACGACCAATCCACAAAGGAAGAATTAGGAGAATTAAGTCACCAAATCGAAAAGACCAATAAGAAAATAGATGAAAATAATAAGAAGATGGAAGAGTAGATGGAGGAGAAGTTGGAAGAATTGAAAGCGGATAACCAACTATTAAGAGAAGAATTAAGGGAGGTCAACCAGGAGAATCTGGACAAGTTAGACGAAAGGATAGAGATGTTAAAAGAAGAGTTGAACAGGGAAATCAACGATAATAAGGAATACACAAACAAGAAAATAGAAGAAGAATCCATAGTAATAAAACAACAAATCATGGAAGTGGACGAAAGATGTAGCCAGACCGAACGAGAAGTACAGGGTTTTAAAGAAGAAGTAAACACCAAATTCACTAACATCGAAGAGCACAGTAGAAGGAAGATGGAAGAAAACCGAAGAGAAACCCAGGAAGAATTAGGAAAAGTACGGAACCAAATCACGGAAAGGTGTGACGGTATGGAAGCTGCTATGACGAACATAACCGGTCAAGTACGGCAGAGCCAAAAAGAGATGGAAGTCATTAGGAATAGACCCACTAACATTACGGGTATCCCAATAAATGAAAACCGAGAATGGTTGAATTTCCGCCAATACAAAAGGAAACCGATGGAGTTCTTGGCCCGAATCGAAGAATACTTTGCCAAACATCGGGGCAATAGGTGGAGTAACAACCGGGAACGAATCGTTCCGAGAGATGACGGACAATTGGTGGATGGCGAACCAGAGCGAGATCGCTGACTACCAGCAATTCAAAAACTTATTCAAAGCAAAGTACTGGTCGGAGACAACGCAGAACCTAATACGGGACGACATCTGTCATGGTCGATACAATACCCAAGTAGGTAACACTATGACCGCTTATTTCCTAGGAAAGGTGTGTCTTGCGAAGCATTTGGAACCGGCCATACCAGAAGAATGCCTTGTGAACAAGCTGTCATACCATTACGATTAAGACATTATAAGAGCGAGAAGGGGTAGCCAGATAAAGACGGTACAAGCGATGACCGAATTATTGGAAATCTATGAGAATGAAGATTACTATCGGCAAAGTAGAAGGAGGAATGATCGGCCGGAAATAAGAAATAATCAGTACCTCAACAGTAATAACCATAATGGAAATAACTACCAAGGGAGCCGCAACAATTCAAATTATTATAATAATAATAACCACAATAATAATAACTTCCAGAATAACCAAAATCCTAATAGGAACATCAACAGCTACCCGAGTAATCGAAATAATTATTACCAGAATCCAAATAATTCCAATAGTCAGAGAAACCCAAACCAAGGTAATGCAGAACCTTATAATAATAATAATAGAAATTTCCAGTCAAATAACCACAATAATAACAATAGGGTTTCCAGACCAATGGTGAATTTTATAAGGGCCGAAGGTAATAGTCCACGGAGGGATCAATCCCAAAGGGAGAATGATAATGAGCATTTACAACGGAGTAATAGCATCGGAGAATCCAGATCCGGAAGCGGGAACCAAAGAAGAAACGCACCAGCCGGAAATGATCAAAGAGATGAGAACAGAAGGAACAGGAATAATGAAAACAATCAAGTGAACGAAAATTATGATTGGATACCGTTCAGTGATAATCCATCTAGGAATTTCCGAATCGCTTACAATCAAAGGAACCCACCAGGACTCCGGAGTCCCCTCAGAGGAAATGGCAACCGACCCAACACATCCCAGGATGTAAGACAAGAAATCGATGAAGAAGAAACCACGGCAGACAGGTGGAATGCATAAACCCCCATAAATATAAAAAATTCTAAAAGAAAGTAAGAACAACTTACAAATAATTATTTATGAACTCTAATTTTGGAAATGAAGAAAAGGAATTTTGAAAAATTTACAAAATTTTAAAAGGAGTTAAGATCAACTTACAACAAGTATTTATAGAAATAATTTTGAATGGAATAATAAAACCACCAAAACCTAAAAGGAAGTAAGAACCACTTACAACCGATTATTTATGAGAATTAATTTGGAATTGAAGAATTTGAATTTAGAATGACCACGACAAAGTAATATCAACTTATCACAATTATTAACTGCATTTACTATTAAGTAATTATTGAATTCCCAAACTCTAAAAAACTATAAGGACAACTGATACAAATAAAATGAATAAACTTGTTTTGGAATGAAAATAATAAAACCTTTACGAAATACAAATAGAAGCAATGACCACATAAATAATATAATTAAGGAATTAATTTGGATGAAACCAAGAGCGAGATAATTTTTTGAAAAGAATAAATATATAATATAACTATGATCATAATTTGAATTTCAATAATAATAATAAGGACAATTAGAAGAATAATTGTAATAACATAAATCCAGTGAACAATTCATAAGAACTAAGAAAAAAAATATAATAATACATATGCTAACAATAACCAGAAGAAGATGGTACGAACAATAAAAGAATTAAAGAGAATTCAGATGGAAAAGTTTATACAATAACTAGTGACAATTATATCAACAGACTTTCCAACCATGAGAAAAATAAATATATTAAAAGAGCTTCCAACTATGATAAGAATAAATATATCAGCAGAGCTAATAAATGAGAAGAATAACTGAAAAGAAAAATAACTGAGATAGAAATATTAACAAATCTGAGCAAATACGAAGTGACGTATCCAAGGATGTTTTTTAATAGTCGAAAAATAGACTATATAATTTTTATTAATGCCTGTCTGTAGATAATTCCAGCAGTATTATTATGTTTTTAACAGAGATGAATTTCCTCTGATCTCAATGAGTAGTGTAGTATGGCCAGCAGAGTATATGTAGCCACAAGTGCCTCTCTGGACTGCCCCAGCTCACGTGTTAGGGAATGTTAGGGAATGAATATCCCAAGGATAAAACACCAAGTTAAGGACAAAATAAAGGTAAATAATAATAAACCTCAGATAACAATAACTATCAAGGAAAAATCAATTTAAGAAAAAAAAACCTAAGCTCAAGTATGAAGAAGCAAAGATAGAAATGGAAAGGAAGACTAGAAATATAATAACTAAACAATATCATAAGCAATTATTTCATACATACTCAAGGTATGGTCTGAACTAATCACTTCTGGAGGAGAGCAATCTGTAGCATGACAGATTATCCACATTATAATGAATGAAAAATGATCATAAATAAATTTAAAATAAAATGAAATCAAGGAAAAATCCAAATACAAACAAATAAGTACCACAGTAAAATGCAATCATAATTTAAGGAAATAAAAATAAATTAAAAACAACTGAGCAACACCTATGAGTAATGAAAAATGCACCAAAAAACTAAAATAAAGTAAGGAAATACCTAGGTAGGATAGGAGTAAGTAAGGAAAAAACCCAGAACAAACCGACACCCCTAATATAAGGGCCATTTTTGAAGAAACAAGGTAGGATAGGAGTAAGTAAGGAAAAACCCAGAACAAACCGACATCCCTAATAACAGGACTGAACATGGAAGAAACCACTGAGTAGAATAAAATCAAGTAGGGAAATACCCAAAGCAAACCCAGTAATAAGAAAAAACCAAACCCCAAAAGAAAGTATAATTAACTAGTGAAAGTATAACACCAAAAAAATAAAAATATATGTAAAGAAGATATAAACAAAAGTGACTAATGGTAGGATATTATTATAAAAACAGAGTATAAAAATGTTTCTAAGTGAGGGCCGCTCTTTATCTAATAACATTTATTAAAATGAAAATAAGAGCAGGCAATAAATCAGTGAAATGACAAAGGGTACATCCCCAAAATAAAATAAAAACAGCCAAGACTGCATAAATTTAATTTTAAGGATTACTTTAAATAATGAAGGGACAGATGTGTTATTTATTTTAAGGTCAAGGAACTCTATACTTAAATGTTGGAAATAGAGCATTATGTTTTTTGTTATTCTTAAATATTTACTATGTTTAATAGTATCCATCAAGGCTAAGTGTCTGAGATGGAATACAATTCTTTTACTATAAGATATTCATTATATGTTTACCAGTATTAATCAAGACTGAAATCTCTGAGTACAACTCTTTTGTTTTCAAATATTTATTATATATTAATAGTATGGATTCAATACTAAATGTTAATGTAGTTAAGTAAGAGAATTTTAATTAAGATTATATAATAACAGAAAGTCAGAAGGGGTATAAGCAAGCTGTATTAGTCATAAAACATTATATGTGAACAAATCTAAAATCCGGACAAATGGTAAATCTCAACAACATTATAATTAATGAATAGGTCAAGTAAATTAATTAAACTGATGAAATTTGTATAATGTAAATTAGACACAGGGTATTATAACTGAAACTATACTTTAGAAAGATATTGGAAAAAGGTATGAAAGATTATTGGAAAAAATGCAAATGTAACAACAGAAAAATCAAAGGGGGGAGTACCAAATTAAAGAATAATATTTAAAAAAGATAACTAATTCATAAAATTACAAGGAATTAAGGAAAGATAAACATTTTATTTCAATCAGGGATCTTGTTCGATAATAAATAACTTCATAAAGATTGTAAACCATTTAAAATGACACGAAGTAAAATATTAGGCCTACCTGTTAAAAATACAGTAAATAGGGCATTTTGAGATGGAAAACATTGTAAGAGTATTATATTTGGTATTAAATCACGTAGAATTAACTAGAGAAAGAGATTATGTATTAGATATTTAATAAAATTAAATAATAGTAAAAATGTATTCAATCATATAATGTAAAAATCAGTTATGTAGCGGAAATGCTAGAAATTTAAAACAATGTCTTTTTAATATTAAATTGGCCAAGACATTTCGGATGAAGAAGAAAATAGAACAGTTGATTGTTATCCGTTGAACAGAACACATCTAAGCCAGCTCTCGCAAAAGATTCACATATAGCGAAGGAGAAAACATGGCTAGAGTCTAACCAAGTCGAATAATTTTGAATTCGCGAATTTTGGAAAAAACTTAAACAACCACTAAATTCAGTGAGATAAACCAGTACAACTAGTAAATTAAACTAAAATTGATTTCTATTTATTTCTAAACCCTATAAATGGAATAACATAAGATAATATTTAAATCATGGACTACATGAAAAGCGGCAATTACCAAGGTGGAAGGAGCCTACACTCAGAAGAAGAAGAACCGCAAATCGATTAGTACCGGAGATAATCCTATTAACGCAGAACTTAATTATAATTACACCAAGTGACATAAGTTGATAAAAAATTAAATAAACGAATTAAAATTTACACGAATATAATACAAAAATTAATTAATAAATAAATAAAAAAAATAAGAAAAAATATATACAGTAGAACCCCGTTAGTCCGAAATTCCGGATAATCCGAACCACCTTCAGGAACCAAATAGGCAAGGAAAGCTATAAAAACAACTGCAGATTTCATGAAGTGACAAATGATTTCATTACATTTCTAATAAAATGGTTACATGTAGCCACTGTAATACGTATTGTTACGACAGCACAGAACAATCTACGTGTTTATCGAATGTGGCAGAAGGATCTCGATGTAAGCATGTGGTGTACGTGCTACTAGACGCATTTTGCGAGAATCTTCTCGACTGTGCCGGGCTTCGCTCGGGCGTTCGGACTGTGTCAAGGCCGTAGTAATTACGTAGTTCACGAGAGATAAGACGTAGTTTGGAAGCTTCTGGTGTGTGAGCGTGACTATAAATACATCGGGTAGCGGCCTTAGTTTTCAGCTCCATGCAAGATATTGGATAGTGCGGTTCGACAGTATTAGTGCGATATATTTACAGAGTGGTTCGAGTTATTACTGTGTACGTTCAAGTAGTTAGTAGTGAAGTGTTGCGTTTTATATTCGGACGGTATAATTGTAATACAATTGAGTTTTAATATTAGTAGACATTTTATTGCGTGTGAACAATTTTCATTTGATTTGCTGTAGAGACTGTGTTGTTAATTACGAACTGTTTTACTGTAACAATTAAAGGTGTGATTAGTGACTTGATTGGTGTCTTGTACTTATTTTGTTTCCACTGTACCTACGACGATCGAGTAGACCGTCGTAACAGTATTAATCAGTAGGCCTACAATTACTGGAATAAAATTCTTAAAGAAAACTACAAAAACTACAAACTACAAAAACAGAATTCAATTATTGTACTGTACAGTACTTAGATTACAGTTTCTATACTTTATTAACAGAATTTCCAAATAAACACTTCAATATTAACACTTCACTTATTCACTGGTTGCACAAAATCAGTTATTCTCTGCTGGCGTAAAGACGTGAATCTAGCAGACGACGCAATATTCCACCAGCGTCTCATGAACATGATGTCCGCCGCTGTAGCGTTGGCATGCTGCTCCACATACTGCAGGGATATTTCCAGTGCCTTTGCTGCTTCTGAATGTCAAATGAGATGTTCTGAATTATCGGCTTCATCCATCACATCAGAATCTTCATCGAAGTCTTGTCTGATCAGGGAAACGATTTCCGTATCTGTCAAAACTTGGTGGTCTTCCGTGTCAGCCGCCACCCACTCGTTCACATCTGTTTCGTCTGCTTCTTCACAGCCTGGAATTTGATGCATGAGCTGTAAAACTTCAGTCCTGTCATCAGCTTGTTCCGTACTATCGATGTAAGAGAGACTTGGCCATAATTTTTTCCACGACTTTCTCAGCAGCTGTTCTTAGAGATTGTCCCATGCTTCACCTAACCAATAGATAACATCTTTGATGTTGATTTTCTTAAGACTTTGGAGAATGGTTTGTGAACTGTCTTCATTTTCAAGAAGGGACCTTAGAAGAATTTTTTTATACACACATTTCATGTTTTGTAGCACCTCTTGGTCCATGGGTTGTAACAAAGGTGTTACATTCGGAGGGAGAAAAATAGTTTTTATATCTCCATTAACAAGTTCTTCTGTCGAAGCATGTGATGGAGCGTTGTCAATGACAAGTAACGCCCGGGGTGGCAGACCATTTTTTTTACTGAACTTTTTTACTGAAGGAATAAACTGGACATGAAACCATTCCTTAAATAAAGCACCGGTCATCCATGCCTTTTTTTGATGCCTGTAGAATACAGGAAGCGAGTTCACATTGATGTTCTTAAATGCTCTTGGGTTTTTTGATTTGCCAATAACCAATAGTGGCAACTTATTAGTCCCAGCTGCATTACTACATGCTAAAACAGTCACACGTTCCTTGCACATTTTGAAACCAGGTGCATTAAGTTCTTGTTTGGCGGCGAGGCTTTTGTTTGGCAATGCCTTAAAATTTAACCCAGTTTCATCGCAATTGTATATTTCTTGAGGCGAGTAATTTTGCGATGAAACCATGTCTGCGAATTCAGCGATGTACTCTTGTGCAACCTGGTGATTCGCTGATAATGATTCACTGGTAATGGATAACTGTCGTATTCCGTGTCTTTTTTTCCACCGGTCCAGCCAGCCGTTACTCGCAATGAATTTAGGATCACCAGCTTATTGACGTGAACTGCTTTTTCTTGGATTAGGGGGCCAGTCAGTGGAGTACCTCTCTGCCTTTCTTGTGAAAACCATATGAAAAGGGCTTCATCAATTTTGTCAAATTGTGACACTTTTGATGTATGACGCTCCTCGAGAGTCTTCTCGGATGTTGTCGCACAAAACTGTTCAATCTTGGACCAGTTTTTCTTCCAGTCACTTAATGTTGCTTTACCCACACCAAATTCGACTGCTAATTTCGTTCCACTTTCACCCTTGTCCAAACGTTTCAACACTTCAAGTTTATCTTTTAGTGCACATGAACTATGTTTCGCTAACCAACCATTTTTATACAATACGCACTTAAAAAACAACACTGAAAACGTAAGTAAGTTGGAATGCACACACAATGTCTCAGACTGACAGGTGTCTCACTACTGAAAGCAAGGCCACGAGAAGAAACAAACAAGAGTGGGGGAAGTGGGATTACTAAGAAACTGGCATGAGTCATTGACGCCCTGGCGCGCTCGTGATAGTAAACAACAATACCGCACTCGAAAGCCACCGAACGTCAGTGTCAATACTGTTCACCTTATCTGTCCTGTATTACAGTCCTGTACTACGTAATATTTTATGAAATATTCAACTCTTATAAACCGTAAAATGCATTCGTTGAATAAAAAACGGGCATATATAAGTTACATATAAGTTAAAGACCATATTTAAATCAAATAAATAATTATAATTATTTAATAATAATTATTTCGGATAATCCGAATTTTTGCCAATCCGAACCGGCCCCGGTCCCAATTAGTTCGGGCTAGCGGGGTTCTACTGTAATAATATTTTTTTTTATAGATTGTTACAAAATTTATATTTTGTTACAAAATTGGCGTCCAACTGAAGGGGCTTTAATTAGCGATTGACAGGCCACTATAATTTGCCCAATCCCTAATTTTAGCTTGGCAGCTGTTATCAAGTCAGAAGAATAATTAAAATGAAGAAACGGGCGTTATCTAAGAAAAGGGCGGCGGAAGCGGAAAAGGAAATTGAAGAAATTGACATGGATGACAAAGAGGCAACTCCGGTGGAAGATCTGGAAGGAAGATTACCTCCTGCGGAACCGAAACAAACCGCACAACCAGAGGAACAACCCGACATACCAACACAAACAGGGGATGTAAATGTCCAAGAGAAACAGTTAGAGAAACCCTCACAAACAGAGAACGCGACGATACAAGAAATGTTCAGAGTGATGATGGAAATGAATAAGAAAATGGAGGAAGATAGTAAGGAAAGGAAGGAGGACAGCCAATCTTTAAAGGAAGAATTCAAAACAACCAAGGAAGGATTGGGAGAGTTGAACAAGAAAATGGATTCCACGAAAGAAGAATTGAGTAAGGAAAGGAAAGAAGACAACCAATCCTTAAAAGAAGAATTGGGAGAATTAGGTAATAAAATTGAAAATACAAATAAGAGAATTGAGGAAAACAGTAAAAAGATGGAAGAAAAGATGGATGAAAACCGTAAGAAGATGGAAAGTGACAACCAACTATTAAAGGAAGAATTGAGTAAGAAGATGGATGAAAATGACCAATCCACAAAGGAAGAATTAGGAGAATTAAGTCACCAAATCGAAAAGACCAATAAGAAAATAGATGAAAATAATAAGAAGATGGAGGAGAAGTTGGAAGAATTGAAAGAGGATAACCAACTATTAAGAGAAGAATTAAGGGAGGTCAACCAGGAGAATCTGGACAAGTTAGACGAAAGGATAGAGATGTTAAAAGAAGAGTTGAACAAGGAAATCAACGATAATAAGGAATACACAAACAAGAAAATAGAAGAAGAAACCATAGTAATAAAACAACAAATCATGGAAGTGGACGAAAGATGTAGCCAGACCGAACGAGAAGTACAGGGTTTTAAAGAAGAAGTAAACACCAAATTCACTAACATCGAAGAGCACAGTAGAAGGAAGATGGAAGAAAACCGAAGAGAAACCCAGGAAGAATTAGGAAAAGTAAGGAACCAAGTCACGGAAAGGTGTGACGGTATGGAAGCTGCTATGACGAACATAACCGGTCAAGTACGGCAGAGCCAAAAAGAGATGGAAGTCATTAGGAATAGACCCACTAACATTACGGGTATCCTAATAAATGAAAACCGAGAATGGTTGAATTTCCGCCAATACAAAAGGAAACCGATGGAGTTCTTGGCCCGAATCGAAGAATACTTTGCCAAACATCGGGGCAATAGGTGGAGTAACAACCGGGAACGAATCGTTGGACGAATCGTTCCGAGAGATGACGGACAATTGGTGGATGGCGAACCGGAGCAAGATCGCCGACTACCAGCAATTCAAAAACTTATTCAAAGCAAAGTACTGGTCGGAGACAATGCAGAACCTAATACGGGACAACATCTGTCATGGTCGATACAATACCCAAGTAGGTAACACTGTGACCACTTATCTCCTAGGAAAGTTGTGTCTTGCGAAGCATTTGGAACCGGCCATACCAGAAGAATGCCTAGTGTCATACCATTACGATGAAGACATTATAAGAGCGAGAAGGGGTAGCCAGATAAAGACGGTACAAGCGATGACCAAATTATTGGAAAACTATGAGAATGAAGATTACTATCGGAAAAGTAGAAGGAGGAATGATCGGCCGGAAATAAGAAATAATCAGTACCTCAATAACAGTAATAACCATAATGGAAATAACTACCAAGGGAACCGCAACAATTCAAATTATTATAATAATAATAACCACAATAATAATAATTTTGCAGAATAACCAAAATCCTAATAGGAACAACAACAGCTACCCGAGTAATCGAAATAATTATTACCAGAATCCAAATAATTCCAATAATCAGAGAAACCCAAACCAAGGTAATGCAGAACCTTATAATAATAATAATAGAAATTTCCAGTCAAATAACCACAATAATTACAATAGGGTTTCCAGACCAATGGTGAATTTTATAAGGGCCGAAGGTAATGGTCCAAGGAGGGATCAATCCCAAAGGGAGAATGATAATGAACATTTACAACGGAGCAATAGCATCGGAGAATCCAGATCCGGAAGCGGGAACCAAAGAAGGAACGCACCAGCCGGAAATGATCAAAGAGATGAGAACAGAAGGAACAGGAATAATGAAAACAATCAAGTGAACGAAAATTATGATTGGATACCGTTCAGTGATAATCCATCTAGGAATTTCCGAATCGCTTACAATCAAAGGAACCCACCAGGACTCCGGATTCCCCTCAGAGGAAATGGCAACCGACCCAACACATCCCGGGATGTAAGACAAGAAATCGATGAAGAAGAAACCACGGCCGACAGGTGGAATGCATAAACCCACATAAATATAAAAAATTCTAAAAGAAAGTAAGAACAACTTACAACCAATTATTTATGAACTTTAATTTTGGCAATAAAGAAATGGAATTTAGAATTATTATAAAAAATTCTAAAGAGAACGTAAGAACAACTTACAAATACTAATTTATGAACTTTAATTTTGGAAATAAAGAAATGGAATTTAGAATTATTATAAAAAATTCTAAAGAGAAAGTAAGAACAACTTCCAAAGTAAGAACCACTTACAACCGATTATTTATGAGAATTAATTTGGAATTGAAGAATTTGAACAATTCATAAGAACTAAGAAAAAAAATATAATAATATATATGCTAACAATAACCAGAAGAAGATGGTATGAACAATAAAAGAATTAAAAAGAATTCAGATGGAAAAGTTTATACAATAACTAGTGACAATTATATCAACAGACTTTCCAACCATGAGAAAAATAACTGAGATAGAAATATTAACAAATCTGAGCAAATACGAAGTAACGTATCCAAGGATGTTTTTTAATAGTCGAAAAATAGACTATATAATTTTTATTAATGACTGTCTGTAGATAATTCCAGCAGTATTATTATGTTTTGAGCAGAGATGAATTTCCTCTGATCTCAATGAGTAGTGTAGTATGGCCAGCAGAGTATATGTAGCCACAAGTGCCTCTCTGGACTGCCCCAGCTCACGTGTTAGGGAATGTTAGGGAATGAATATCCCAAGGATAAAACACCAAGTTAAGGAAAAAATAAAGGTACATAATAATAAACCTCAGATAACAATAACTATCAAGGAAAAATCAATTTAAGAAAAAAAAAACCTAAGCTCAAGTATGAAGAAGCAAAGATAGAAATGGAAAGGAAGACTAGAAATATAATAACTAAAAAATATCATAAGCAATTATTTCATACATACTCAAGGTATGGTCTGAACTAATCACTTCTGGAGGAGAGCAATCTGTAGCATGACAGATTATCCACATTATAATGAATGAAAAATGATCATAAATAAATTTAAAATAAAATGAAATCAAGGAAAAATCCAAATACAAACAAATAAGTACCACAGTAAAATGCAATCATAATTTAAGGAAATAAAAATAAATTAAAAACAACTGAGCAACACCTATGAGTAATGAAAAATACACCAAAAAACTAAAATAAAGTAAGGAAATACCTAGGTAGGATAGGAGTAAGTAAGGAAAAAACCCAGAACAAACCGACACCCCTAATATAAGGGCCATTTTTGAAGAAACAAGGTAGGATAGGAGTAAGTAAGGAAAAACCCAGAACAAACCGACATCCCTAATAACAGGACTGAACATGGAAGAAACCACTGAGTAGAATAAAATCAAGTAGGGAAATACCCAAAGCAAACCCAGTAATAAGAAAAAACCAAACCCCAAAAGAAAGTATAATTAACTAGTGAAAGTATAACACCAAAAAAATAAAAATATATGTAAAGAAGATATAAACAAAAGTGACTAATGGTAGGATATTATTATAAAAACAGAGTATAAAAATGTTTCTAAGTGAGGGCCGCTCTTTATCTAATAACATTTATTAAAATGAAAATAAGAGCAGGCAATAAATCAGTGAAATGACAAAGGGTACATCCCCAAAATAAAATAAAAACAGCCAAGACTGCATAAATTTAATTTTAAGGATTACTTTAAATAATGAAGGGACAGATGTGTTATTTATTTTAAGGTCAAGGAACTCTATACTTAAATGTTGGAAATAGAGCATTATGTTTTTTGTTATTCTTAAATATTTACTATGTTTAATAGTATCCATCAAGGCTAAGTGTCTGAGATGGAATACAATTCTTTTACTATAAGATATTCATTATATGTTTACCAGTATTAATCAAGACTGAAATCTCTGAGTACAACTCTTTTGTTTTCAAATATTTATTATATATTAATAGTATGGATTCAATACTAAATGTTAATGTAGTTAAGTAAGAGAATTTTAATTAAGATTATATAATAACAGAAAGTCAGAAGGGGTATAAGCAAGCTGTATTAGTCATAAAACATTATATGTGAACAAATCTAAAATCCGGACAAATGGTAAATCTCAACAACATTATAATTAATGAATAGGTCAAGTAAATTAATTAAACTGATGAAATTTGTATAATGTAAATTAGACACAGGGTATTATAACTGAAACTATACTTTAGAAAGATATTGGAAAAAGGTATGAAAGATTATTGGAAAAAATGCAAATGTAACAACAGAAAAATCAAAGGGGGGGAGTACCAAATTAAAGAATAATATTTAAAAAAGATAACTAATTCATAAAATTACAAGGAATTAAGGAAAGATAAACATTTTATTTCAATCAGGGATCTTGTTCGATAATAAATAACTTCATAAAGATTGTAAACCATTTAAAATGACACGAAGTAAAATATTAGGCCTACCTGTTAAAAATACAGTAAATAGGGCATTTTGAGATGGAAAACATTGTAAGAGTATTATATTTGGTATTAAATCACGTAGAATTAACTAGAGAAAGAGATTATGTATTAGATATTTAATAAAATTAAATAATAGTAAAAATGTATTCAATCATATAATGTAAAAATCAGTTATGTAGCGGAAATGCTAGAAATTTAAAACAATGTCTTTTTAATATTAAATTGGCCAAGACATTTCGGATGAAGAAGAAAATAGAACAGTTGATTGTTATCCGTTGAACAGAACACATCTAAGCCAGCTCTCGCAAAAGATTCACATATAGCGAAGGAGAAAACATGGCTAGAGTCTAACCAAGTCGAATAATTTTGAATTCGCGAATTTTGGAAAAAACTTAAACAACCACTAAATTCAGTGAGATAAACCAGTACAACTAGTAAATTAAACTAAAATTGATTTCTATTTATTTCTAAACCCTATAAATGGAATAACATAAGATAATATTTAAATCATGGACTACATGAAAAGCGGCAATTACCAAGGTGGAAGGAGCCTACACTCAGAAGAAGAAGAACCGCAAATCGATTAGTACCGGAGATAATCCTATTAACGCAGAACTTAATTATAATTACACCAAGTGACATAAGTTGATAAAAAATTAAATAAACGAATTAAAATTTACACGAATATAATACAAAAATTAATTAATAAATAAATAAAAAAAATAAGAAAAAATATATACAGTAGAACCCCGTTAGTCCGAAATTCCGGATAATCCGAACCACCTTCAGGAACCAAATAGGCAAGGAAAGCTATAAAAACAACTGCAGATTTCATGAAGTGACAAATGATTTCATTACATTTCTAATAAAATGGTTACATGTAGCCACTGTAATACGTATTGTTACGACAGCACAGAACAATCTACGTGTTTATCGAATGTGGCAGAAGGATCTCGATGTAAGCATGTGGTGTACGTGCTACTAGACGCATTTTGCGAGAATCTTCTCGACTGTGCCGGGCTTCGCTCGGGCGTTCGGACTGTGTCAAGGCCGTAGTAATTACGTAGTTCACGAGAGATAAGACGTAGTTTGGA
Organism: Magicicada septendecula; assembly: GCA_034769895.1. NCBI lineage: Eukaryota > Metazoa > Arthropoda > Insecta > Hemiptera > Cicadidae > Magicicada > Magicicada septendecula. Next base: position 342,905,056 of record CM068368.1, read on the forward strand.
AGCTTCTGGTGTGTGAGCGTGACTATAAATACATCGGGTAGCGGCCTTAGTTTTCAGCTCCATGCAAGATATTGGATAGTGCGGTTCGACAGTATTAGTGCGATATATTTACAGAGTGGTTCGAGTTATTACTGTGTACGTTCAAGTAGTTAGTAGTGAAGTGTTGCGTTTTATATTCGGACGGTATAATTGTAATACAATTGAGTTTTAATATTAGTAGACATTTTATTGCGTGTGAACAATTTTCATTTGATTTGCTGTAGAGACTGTGTTGTTAATTACGAACTGTTTTACTGTAACAATTAAAGGTGTGATTAGTGACTTGATTGGTGTCTTGTACTTATTTTGTTTCCACTGTACCTACGACGATCGAGTAGACCGTCGTAACAGTATTAATCAGTAGGCCTACAATTACTGGAATAAAATTCTTAAAGAAAACTACAAAAACTACAAACTACAAAAACAGAATTCAATTATTGTACTGTACAGTACTTAGATTACAGTTTCTATACTTTATTAACAGAATTTCCAAATAAACACTTCAATATTAACACTTCACTTATTCACTGGTTGCACAAAATCAGTTATTCTCTGCTGGCGTAAAGACGTGAATCTAGCAGACGACGCAATATTCCACCAGCGTCTCATGAACATGATGTCCGCCGCTGTAGCGTTGGCATGCTGCTCCACATACTGCAGGGATATTTCCAGTGCCTTTGCTGCTTCTGAATGTCAAATGAGATGTTCTGAATTATCGGCTTCATCCATCACATCAGAATCTTCATCGAAGTCTTGTCTGATCAGGGAAACGATTTCCGTATCTGTCAAAACTTGGTGGTCTTCCGTGTCAGCCGCCACCCACTCGTTCACATCTGTTTCGTCTGCTTCTTCACAGCCTGGAATTTGATGCATGAGCTGTAAAACTTCAGTCCTGTCATCAGCTTGTTCCGTACTATCGATGTAAGAGAGACTTGGCCATAATTTTTTCCACGACTTTCTCAGCAGCTGTTCTTAGAGATTGTCCCATGCTTCACCTAACCAATAGATAACATCTTTGATGTTGATTTTCTTAAGACTTTGGAGAATGGTTTGTGAACTGTCTTCATTTTCAAGAAGGGACCTTAGAAGAATTTTTTTATACACACATTTCATGTTTTGTAGCACCTCTTGGTCCATGGGTTGTAACAAAGGTGTTACATTCGGAGGGAGAAAAATAGTTTTTATATCTCCATTAACAAGTTCTTCTGTCGAAGCATGTGATGGAGCGTTGTCAATGACAAGTAACGCCCGGGGTGGCAGACCATTTTTTTTACTGAACTTTTTTACTGAAGGAATAAACTGGACATGAAACCATTCCTTAAATAAAGCACCGGTCATCCATGCCTTTTTTTGATGCCTGTAGAATACAGGAAGCGAGTTCACATTGATGTTCTTAAATGCTCTTGGGTTTTTTGATTTGCCAATAACCAATAGTGGCAACTTATTAGTCCCAGCTGCATTACTACATGCTAAAACAGTCACACGTTCCTTGCACATTTTGAAACCAGGTGCATTAAGTTCTTGTTTGGCGGCGAGGCTTTTGTTTGGCAATGCCTTAAAATTTAACCCAGTTTCATCGCAATTGTATATTTCTTGAGGCGAGTAATTTTGCGATGAAACCATGTCTGCGAATTCAGCGATGTACTCTTGTGCAACCTGGTGATTCGCTGATAATGATTCACTGGTAATGGATAACTGTCGTATTCCGTGTCTTTTTTTCCACCGGTCCAGCCAGCCGTTACTCGCAATGAATTTAGGATCACCAGCTTATTGACGTGAACTGCTTTTTCTTGGATTAGGGGGCCACTCAGTGGAGTACCTCTCTGCCTTTCTTGTGAAAACCATATGAAAAGGGCTTCATCAATTTTGTCAAATTGTGACACTTTTGATGTATGACGCTCCTCGAGAGTCTTCTCGGATGTTGTCGCACAAAACTGTTCAATCTTGGACCAGTTTTTCTTCCAGTCACTTAATGTTGCTTTACCCACACCAAATTCGACTGCTAATTTCGTTCCACTTTCACCCTTGTCCAAACGTTTCAACACTTCAAGTTTATCTTTTAGTGCACATGAACTATGTTTCGCTAACCAACCATTTTTATACAATACGCACTTAAAAAACAACACTGAAAACGTAAGTAAGTTGGAATGCACACACAATGTCTCAGACGGACAGGTGTCTCACTACTGAAAGCAAGGCCACGAGAAGAAACAAACAAGAGTGGGGGAAGTGGGATTACTAAGAAACTGGCATGAGTCATTGACGCCCTGGCGCGCTCGTGATAGTAAACAACAATACCGCACTCGAAAGCCACCGAACGTCAGTGTCAATACTGTTCACCTTATCTGTCCTGTATTACAGTCCTGTACTACGTAATATTTTATGAAATATTCAACTCTTATAAACCGTAAAATGCATTCGTTGAATAAAAAACGGGCATATATAAGTTACATATAAGTTAAAGACCATATTTAAATCAAATAAATAATTATAATTATTTAATAATAATTATTTCGGATAATCCGAATTTTTGCCAATCCGAACCGGCCCCGGTCCCAATTAGTTCGGGCTAGCGGGGTTCTACTGTAATAATATTTTTTTTTATAGATTGTTACAAAATTTATATTTTGTTACAAAATTGGCGTCCAACTGAAGGGGCTTTAATTAGCGATTGACAGGCCACTATAATTTGCCCAATCCCTAATTTTAGCTTGGCAGCTGTTATCAAGTCAGAAGAATAATTAAAATGAAGAAACGGGCGTTATCTAAGAAAAGGGCGGCGGAAGCGGAAAAGGAAATTGAAGAAATTGACATGGATGACAAAGAGGCAACTCCGGTGGAAGATCTGGAAGGAAGATTACCTCCTGCGGAACCGAAACAAACCGCACAACCAGAGGAACAACCCGACATACCAACACAAACAGGGGATGTAAATGTCCAAGAGAAACAGTTAGAGAAACCCTCACAAACAGAGAACGCGACGATACAAGAAATGTTCAGAGTGATGATGGAAATGAATAAGAAAATGGAGGAAGATAGTAAGGAAAGGAAGGAGGACAGCCAATCTTTAAAGGAAGAATTCAAAACAACCAAGGAAGGATTGGGAGAGTTGAACAAGAAAATGGATTCCACGAAAGAAGAATTGAGTAAGGAAAGGAAAGAAGACAACCAATCCTTAAAAGAAGAATTGGGAGAATTAGGTAATAAAATTGAAAATACAAATAAGAGAATTGAGGAAAACAGTAAAAAGATGGAAGAAAAGATGGATGAAAACCGTAAGAAGATGGAAAGTGACAACCAACTATTAAAGGAAGAATTGAGTAAGAAGATGGATGAAAATGACCAATCCACAAAGGAAGAATTAGGAGAATTAAGTCACCAAATCGAAAAGACCAATAAGAAAATAGATGAAAATAATAAGAAGATGGAGGAGAAGTTGGAAGAATTGAAAGAGGATAACCAACTATTAAGAGAAGAATTAAGGGAGGTCAACCAGGAGAATCTGGACAAGTTAGACGAAAGGATAGAGATGTTAAAAGAAGAGTTGAACAAGGAAATCAACGATAATAAGGAATACACAAACAAGAAAATAGAAGAAGAAACCATAGTAATAAAACAACAAATCATGGAAGTGGACGAAAGATGTAGCCAGACCGAACGAGAAGTACAGGGTTTTAAAGAAGAAGTAAACACCAAATTCACTAACATCGAAGAGCACAGTAGAAGGAAGATGGAAGAAAACCGAAGAGAAACCCAGGAAGAATTAGGAAAAGTAAGGAACCAAGTCACGGAAAGGTGTGACGGTATGGAAGCTGCTATGACGAACATAACCGGTCAAGTACGGCAGAGCCAAAAAGAGATGGAAGTCATTAGGAATAGACCCACTAACATTACGGGTATCCTAATAAATGAAAACCGAGAATGGTTGAATTTCCGCCAATACAAAAGGAAACCGATGGAGTTCTTGGCCCGAATCGAAGAATACTTTGCCAAACATCGGGGCAATAGGTGGAGTAACAACTGGGAACGAATCGTTGGACGAATCGTTCCGAGAGATGACGGACAATTGGTGGATGGCGAACCGGAGCAAGATCGCCGACTACCAGCAATTCAAAAACTTATTCAAAGCAAAGTACTGGTCGGAGACAATGCAGAACCTAATACGGGACAACATCTGTCATGGTCGATACAATACCCAAGTAGGTAACACTGTGACCACTTATTTCCTAGGAAAGTTGTGTCTTGCGAAGCATTTGGAACCGGCCATACCAGAAGAATGCCTAGTGTCATACCATTACGATGAAGACATTATAAGAGCGAGAAGGGGTAGCCAGATAAAGACGGTACAAGCGATGACCAAATTATTGGAAAACTATGAGAATGAAGATTACTATCGGCAAAGTAGAAGGAGGAATGATCGGCCGGAAATAAGAAATAATCAGTACCTCAATAACAGTAATAACCATAATGGAAATAACTACCAAGGGAACCGCAACAATTCAAATTATTATAATAATAATAACCACAATAATAATAATTAACCAGAATAACCAAAATCCTAATAGGAACAACAACAGCTACCCGAGTAATCGAAATAATTATTACCAGAATCCAAATAATTCCAATAATCAGAGAAACCCAAACCAAGGTAATGCAGAACCTTATAATAATAATAATAGAAATTTCCAGTCAAATAACCACAATAATTACAATAGGGTTTCCAGACCAATGGTGAATTTTATAAGGGCCGAAGGTAATGGTCCAAGGAGGGATCAATCCCAAAGGGAGAATGATAATGAACATTTACAACGGAGCAATAGCATCGGAGAATCCAGATCCGGAAGCGGGAACCAAAGAAGGAACGCACCAGCCGGAAATGATCAAAGAGATGAGAACAGAAGGAACAGGAATAATGAAAACAATCAAGTGAACGAAAATTATGATTGGATACCGTTCAGTGATAATCCATCTAGGAATTTCCGAATCGCTTACAATCAAAGGAACCCACCAGGACTCCGGATTCCCCTAAGAGGAAATGGCAACCGACCCAACACATCCCGGGATGTAAGACAAGAAATCGATGAAGAAGAAACCACGGCCGACAGGTGGAATGCATAAACCCACATAAATATAAAAAATTCTAAAAGAAAGTAAGAACAACTTACAACCAATTATTTATGAACTTTAATTTTGGCAATAAAGAAATGGAATTTAGAATTATTATAAAAAATTCTAAAGAGAACGTAAGAACAACTTACAAATACTAATTTATGAACTTTAATTTTGGAAATAAAGAAATGGAATTTAGAATTATTATAAAAAATTCTAAAGAGAAAGTAAGAACAACTTCCAAAGTAAGAACCACTTACAACCGATTATTTATGAGAATTAATTTGGAATTGAAGAATTTGAACAATTCATAAGAACTAAGAAAAAAAATATAATAATATATATGCTAACAATAACCAGAAGAAGATGGTATGAACAATAAAAGAATTAAAAAGAATTCAGATGGAAAAGTTTATACAATAACTAGTGACAATTATATCAACAGACTTTCCAACCATGAGAAAAATAACTGAGATAGAAATATTAACAAATCTGAGCAAATACGAAGTAACGTATCCAAGGATGTTTTTTAATAGTCGAAAAATAGACTATATAATTTTTATTAATGACTGTCTGTAGATAATTCCAGCAGTATTATTATGTTTTGAGCAGAGATGAATTTCCTCTGATCTCAATGAGTAGTGTAGTATGGCCAGCAGAGTATATGTAGCCACAAATGCCTCTCTGGACTGCCCCAGCTCACGTGTTAGGGAATGTTAGGGAATGAATATCCCAAGGATAAAACACCAAGTTAAGGAAAAAATAAAGGTACATAATAATAAACCTCAGATAACAATAACTATCAAGGAAAAATCAATTTAAGAAAAAAAAAACCTAAGCTCAAGTATGAAGAAGCAAAGATAGAAATGGAAAGGAAGACTAGAAATATAATAACTAAAAAATATCATAAGCAATTATTTCATACATACTCAAGGTATGGTCTGAACTAATCACTTCTGGAGGAGAGCAATCTGTAGCATGACAGATTATCCACATTATAATGAATGAAAAATGATCATAAATAAATTTAAAATAAAATGAAATCAAGGAAAAATCCAAATACAAACAAATAAGTACCACAGTAAAATGCAATCATAATTTAAGGAAATAAAAATAAATTAAAAACAACTGAGCAACACCTATGAGTAATGAAAAATACACCAAAAAACTAAAATAAAGTAAGGAAATACCTAGGTAGGATAGGAGTAAGTAAGGAAAAAACCCAGAACAAACCGACACCCCTAATATAAGGGCCATTTTTGAAGAAACAAGGTAGGATAGGAGTAAGTAAGGAAAAACCCAGAACAAACCGACATCCCTAATAACAGGACTGAAAATGGAAGAAACCACTGAGTAGAATAAAATCAAGTAGGGAAATACCCAAAGCAAACCCAGTAATAAGAAAAAACCAAACCCCAAAAGAAAGTATAATTAACTAGTGAAAGTATAACACCAAAAAAATAAAAATATATGTAAAGAAGATATGAACAAAAGTGACTAATTGTAGGATATTATTATAAAAACAGAGTATAAAAATGTTTCTAAGTGAGGGCCACTCTTTATCTAATAACATTTATTAAAATGAAAATAAGAGCAGGCAATAAATCAGTGAAATGACAAAGGGTACATCCCCAAAATAAAATAAAAACAGCCAAGACTGCATAAATTTAATTTTAAGGATTACTTTAAATAATGAAGGGACGGATGTGTTATTTATTTTAAGGTCAAGGAACTCTATACTTAAATGTTGGAAATAGAGCATTATGTTTTTTGTTATTCTTAAATATTTACTATGTTTAATAGTATCCATCAAGGCTAAGAGTCTGAGATGGAATACAATTCTTTTACTATAAGATATTCATTATATGTTTACCAGTATTAATCAAGACTGAAATCTCTGAGTACAACTCTTTTGTTTTCAAATATTTATTATATATTAATAGTATGGATTCAATACTAAATGTTAATGTAGTTAAGTAAGAGAATTTTAATTAAGATTATATAATAACAGAAAGTCAGAAGGGGCATAAGCAAGCTGTATTAGTCATAAAACATTATATGTGAATAAATCTAAAATCTGGACAAATGGTAAATCTCAACAACATTATAATTAATGAATAGGTCAAATAAATTAATTAAACTGATGAAATTTGTATAATGTAAATTAGACACAGGGTATTATAACTGAAACTATACTTTAGAAAGATATTGGAAAAAGGTATGAAAGATTATTGGAAAAAATGCAAATGTAATAACAGAAAAATCAAAGGGGGGGAGTACCAAATTAAAGAATAATATTTAAAAAAGATAACTAAAATTCATAAAATTACAAGGAATTAAGGAAAGATAAACATTTTATTTCAATCAGGGATCTTGTTCGATAATAAATAACTTCATAAAGATTGTAAACCATTTAAAATGACACGAAGTAAAATATTAGGCCTACCTGTTAAAAATACAGTAAATAGGGCATTTTGAGATGGAAAACATTGTAAAAGTATTATATTTGGTATTAAATCACGTAGAATTAACTAGAGAAATAGATTATGTATTAGGTATTTAATAAAATTAAATAATAGTGAAAATGTATTCAATCATATAATGTAAAAATCAGTTATGTAGCGGAAATGCTAGAAATTTAAAACAATGTCTTTTTAATATTAAATTGGCTAAGACATTTCGGATGAAGAAGAAAATAGAACAGTTGATTGTTATCCGTTGAACAGAACACATCTAAGCCAGCTCTCGCAAAAGATTCACATATAGCGAAGGAGAAAACATGGCTAGAGTCTAACCAAGTCGAATAATTTTGAATTCGCGAATTTTGGAAAAAACTTAAACAACCACTAAATTCAGTGAGATAAACCAGTACAACTAGTAAATTAAACTAAATTGATTTCTATTTATTTCTAAACCCTATAAATGGAATAACATAAGATAATATTTAAATCATGGACTACATGAAAAGCGGCAATTACCAAGGTGGAAGGAGCCTACACTCAGAAGAAGAAGAACCGCAAATCGATTAGTACCGGAGATAATCCTATTAACGCAGAACTTAATTATAATTACACCAAGTGACATAAGTTGATAAAAAAATTAAATAAACGAATTAAAATTTACACGAATATAATACAAAATTAATTAATAAATAAATAAAAAAAATAAGAAAAAAATATATACAGTAGAACCCCGTTAGTCCGAACCCCGCTAGTCCGAAATTCCGGATAATCCGAACCACCTTCAGGAACCAAATAGGCAAGGAAAGCTATAAAAACAACTGCAGATTTCATGAAGTGACAAATGATTTCATTACATTTCTAATAAAATGGTTACATGTAGCCACTGTAATACGTATTGCTACGACAGCACAGAACAATCTACGTGTTTATCGAATGTGGCAGAAGGATCTCGATGTAAGCACGTGGTGTACGTGCTACTAGACGCATTTTGCGAGAATCTTCTCGACTGTGCCGGGCTTCGCTCGGGCGTTCGGACTGTGTCAAGGCCATAGTAATTACGTAGTTCACGAGAGATAAGACGTAGTTTGGAAGCTTCTGGTGTGTGAGCGTGACTATAAATACATCGGGTAGCGGCCTTAGTTTTCAGCTCCATGCAAGATATTGGATAGTGTGGTTCGACAGTATTAGTGCGATATATTTACAGAGTGGTTCGAGTTATTACTGTGTACGTTCAAGTAGTTAGTAGTGAAGTGTTGCGTTTTATATTCGGACGGTATAATTGTAATACAATTGAGTTTTAATATTAGTAGACATTTTATTGCGTGTGAACAATTTTCATTTGATTTGCTGTAGAGACTGTGTTGTTAATTACGAACTGTTTTACTGTAACAATTAAAGGTGTGATTAGTGACTTGATTGGTGTCTTGTACTTATTTTGTTTCCACTGTACCTACGACGATCGAGTAGACCGTCATAACAGTATTAATCAGTAGGCCTACAATTACTGGAATAAAATTCTTAAACAAAACTACAAAAACTACAAACTACAAAAACAGAATTCAATTATTGTACTGTACAGTACTTAGATTACAGTTTCTATACTTTATTAACAGAATTTCCAAATAAACACTTCAATATTAACACTTCACTTATTCACTGGTTGCACAAAATCAGTTATTCTCTGCTGGCGTAAAGACGTGAATCTAGCAGACGACGCAATATTCCACCAGCGTCTCATGAACATGATGTCCGCCGCTGTAGCGTTGGCATGCTGCTCCACATACTGCAGGGATATTTCCAGTGCCTTTGCTGCTTCTGAATGTCAAATGAGATGTTCTGAATTATCGGCTTCATCCATCACATCAGAATCTTCATCGAAGTCTTGTCTGATCAGGGAAACGATTTCCGTATCTGTCAAAACTTGGTGGTCTTCCGTGTCAGCCGCCACCCACTCGTTCACATCTGTTTCGTCTGCTTCTTCACAGCCTGGAATTTGATGCATGAGCTGTAAAACTTCAGTCCTGTCATCAGCTTGTTCCGTACTATCGATGTAAGAGAGACTTGGCCATAATTTTTTCCACGACTTTCTCAGCAGCTGTTCTTAGAGATTGTCCCATGCTTCACCTAACCAATAGACAACATCTTTGATGTTGATTTTCTTAAGACTTTGGAGAATGGTTTGTGAACTGTCTTCATTTTCAAGAAGGGACCTTAGAAGAATTTTTTTATACACACATTTCATGTTTTGTAGCACCACTTGGTCCATGGGTTGTAACAAAGGTGTTACATTCGGAGGGAGAAAAATAGTTTTTATATCTCCATTAACAAGTTCTTCTGTCGAAGCATGTGATGGAGCGTTGTCAATGACAAGTAACGCCCGGGGTGGCAGACCATTTTTTTTACTGAACTTTTTTACTGAAGGAATAAACTGGACATGAAACCATTCCTTAAATAAAGCACTGGTCATCCATGCCTTTTTTTGATGCCTGTAGAATACAGGAAGCGAGTTCACATTGATGTTCTTAAATGCTCTTGGGTTTTTTGATTTGCCAATAACCAATAGTGGCAACTTATTAGTCCCAGCTGCATTACTACATGCTAAAACAGTCACACGTTCCTTGCACATTTTGAAACCAGGTGCATTAAGTTCTTGTTTGGCGGCGAGGCTTTTGTTTGGCAATGCCTTAAAATTTAACCCAGTTTCATCGCAATTGTATATTTCTTGAGGTGAGTAATTTTGCGATGAAACCATGTCTGCGAATTCAGCGATGTACTCTTGTGCAACCTGGTGATTCGCTGATAATGATTCACTGGTAATGGATAACTGTCGTATTCCGTGTCTTTTTTTCCACCGGTCCAGCCAGCCGTTACTCGCAATGAATTTAGGATCACCAGCTTATTGACGTGAACTGCTTTTTCTTGGATTAGGGGGCCACTCAGTGGAGTACGTCTCTGCCTTTCTTGTGAAAACCATATGAAAAGGGCTTCATCAATTTTGTCAAATTGTGACACTTTTGATGTATGACGCTCCTCGAGAGTCTTCTCGGATGTTGTCGCACAAAACTGTTCAATCTTGGACCAGTTTTTCTTCCAGTCACTTAATGTTGCTTTACCCACACCAAATTCGCCTGCTAATTTCGTTCCACTTTCACCCTTGTCCAAACGTTTCAACACTTCAAGTTTATCTTTTAGTGCACATGAACTATGTTTCGCTAACCAACCATTTTTATACAATACGCACTTAAAAAACAACACTGAAAGCGTAAGTAAGTTGGAATGCACACACAATGTCTCAGACTGACAGGTGTCTCACTACTGAAAGCAAGGCCACGAGAAGAAACAAACAAGAGTGGGGGAAGTGGGATTACTAAGAAACTGGCATGAGTCATTGACGCCCTGGCGCGCTCGTGATAGTAAACAACAATACCGCACTCGAAAGCCACCGAACGTCAGTGTCAATACTGTTCACCTTATCTGTCCTGTATTACAGTCCTGTACTACGTAATATTTTATGAAATATTCAACTCTTATAAACCGTAAAATGCATTCGTTGAATAAAAAACGGGCATATATAAGTTACATATAAGTTAAAGACCATATTTAAATCAAATAAATAATTATAATTATTTAATAATAATTATTTCGGATAATCCGAATTTTTGCCAATCCGAACCGGCCCCGGTCCCAATTAGTTCGGGCTAGCGGGGTTCTACTGTAATAATATTTTTTTTTATAGATTGTTACAAAATTTATATTTTGTTACAAAATTGGCGTCCAACTGAAGGGGCTTTAATTAGCGATTGACAGGCCACTATAATTTGCCCAATCCCTAATTTTAGCTTGGCAGCTGTTATCAAGTCAGAAGAATAATTAAAATGAAGAAACGGGCGTTATCTAAGAAAAGGGCGGCGGAAGCGGAAAAGGAAATTGAAGAAATTGACATGGATGACAAAGAGGCAACTCCGGTGGAAGATCTGGAAGGAAGATTACCTCCTGCGGAACCGAAACAAACCGCACAACCAGAGGAACAACCCGACATACCAACACAAACAGGGGATGTAAATGTCCAAGAGAAACAGTTAGAGAAACCCTCACAAACAGAGAACGCGACGATACAAGAAATGTTCAGAGTGATGATGGAAATGAATAAGAAAATGGAGGAAGATAGTAAGGAAAGGAAGGAGGACAGCCAATCTTTAAAGGAAGAATTCAAAACAACCAAGGAAGGATTGGGAGAGTTGAACAAGAAAATGGATTCCACGAAAGAAGAATTGAGTAAGGAAAGGAAAGAAGACAACCAATCCTTAAAAGAAGAATTGGGAGAATTAGGTAATAAAATTGAAAATACAAATAAGAGAATTGAGGAAAACAGTAAAAAGATGGAAGAAAAGATGGATGAAAACCGTAAGAAGATGGAAAGTGACAACCAACTATTAAAGGAAGAATTGAGTAAGAAGATGGATGAAAATGACCAATCCACAAAGGAAGAATTAGGAGAATTAAGTCACCAAATCGAAAAGACCAATAAGAAAATAGATGAAAATAATAAGAAGATGGAGGAGAAGTTGGAAGAATTGAAAGAGGATAACCAACTATTAAGAGAAGAATTAAGGGAGGTCAACCAGGAGAATCTGGACAAGTTAGACGAAAGGATAGAGATGTTAAAAGAAGAGTTGAACAAGGAAATCAACGATAATAAGGAATACACAAACAAGAAAATAGAAGAAGAAACCATAGTAATAAAACAACAAATCATGGAAGTGGACGAAAGATGTAGCCAGACCGAACGAGAAGTACAGGGTTTTAAAGAAGAAGTAAACACCAAATTCACTAACATCGAAGAGCACAGTAGAAGGAAGATGGAAGAAAACCGAAGAGAAACCCAGGAAGAATTAGGAAAAGTAAGGAACCAAGTCACGGAAAGGTGTGACGGTATGGAAGCTGCTATGACGAACATAACCGGTCAAGTACGGCAGAGCCAAAAAGAGATGGAAGTCATTAGGAATAGACCCACTAACATTACGGGTATCCTAATAAATGAAAACCGAGAATGGTTGAATTTCCGCCAATACAAAAGGAAACCGATGGAGTTCTTGGCCCGAATCGAAGAATACTTTGCCAAACATCGGGGCAATAGGTGGAGTAACAACTGGGAACGAATCGTTGGACGAATCGTTCCGAGAGATGACGGACAATTGGTGGATGGCGAACCGGAGCAAGATCGCCGACTACCAGCAATTCAAAAACTTATTCAAAGCAAAGTACTGGTCGGAGACAATGCAGAACCTAATACGGGACAACATCTGTCATGGTCGATACAATACCCAAGTAGGTAACACTGTGACCACTTATTTCCTAGGAAAGTTGTGTCTTGCGAAGCATTTGGAACCGGCCATACCAGAAGAATGCCTAGTGTCATACCATTACGATGAAGACATTATAAGAGCGAGAAGGGGTAGCCAGATAAAGACGGTACAAGCGATGACCAAATTATTGGAAAACTATGAGAATGAAGATTACTATCGGCAAAGTAGAAGGAGGAATGATCGGCCGGAAATAAGAAATAATCAGTACCTCAATAACAGTAATAACCATAATGGAAATAACTACCAAGGGAACCGCAACAATTCAAATTATTATAATAATAATAACCACAATAATAATAATTAACCAGAATAACCAAAATCCTAATAGGAACAACAACAGCTACCCGAGTAATCGAAATAATTATTACCAGAATCCAAATAATTCCAATAATCAGAGAAACCCAAACCAAGGTAATGCAGAACCTTATAATAATAATAATAGAAATTTCCAGTCAAATAACCACAATAATTACAATAGGGTTTCCAGACCAATGGTGAATTTTATAAGGGCCGAAGGTAATGGTCCAAGGAGGGATCAATCCCAAAGGGAGAATGATAATGAACATTTACAACGGAGCAATAGCATCGGAGAATCCAGATCCGGAAGCGGGAACCAAAGAAGGAACGCACCAGCCGGAAATGATCAAAGAGATGAGAACAGAAGGAACAGGAATAATGAAAACAATCAAGTGAACGAAAATTATGATTGGATACCGTTCAGTGATAATCCATCTAGGAATTTCCGAATCGCTTACAATCAAAGGAACCCACCAGGACTCCGGATTCCCCTAAGAGGAAATGGCAACCGACCCAACACATCCCGGGATGTAAGACAAGAAATCGATGAAGAAGAAACCACGGCCGACAGGTGGAATGCATAAACCCACATAAATATAAAAAATTCTAAAAGAAAGTAAGAACAACTTACAACCAATTATTTATGAACTTTAATTTTGGCAATAAAGAAATGGAATTTAGAATTATTATAAAAAATTCTAAAGAGAACGTAAGAACAACTTACAAATACTAATTTATTAACTTTAATTTTGGAAATAAAGAAATGGAATTTAGAATTATTATAAAAAATTCTAAAGAGAAAGTAAGAACAACTTCCAAAGTAAGAACCACTTACAACCGATTATTTATGAGAATTAATTTGGAATTGAAGAATTTGAACAATTCATAAGAACTAAGAAAAAAAATATAATAATATATATGCTAACAATAACCAGAAGAAGATGGTATGAACAATAAAAGAATTAAAAAGAATTCAGATGGAAAAGTTTATACAATAACTAGTGACAATTATATCAACAGACTTTCCAACCATGAGAAAAATAACTGAGATAGAAATATTAACAAATCTGAGCAAATACGAAGTAACGTATCCAAGGATGTTTTTTAATAGTCGAAAAATAGACTATATAATTTTTATTAATGACTGTCTGTAGATAATTCCAGCAGTATTATTATGTTTTGAGCAGAGATGAATTTCCTCTGATCTCAATGAGTAGTGTAGTATGGCCAGCAGAGTATATGTAGCCACAAATGCCTCTCTGGACTGCCCCAGCTCACGTGTTAGGGAATGTTAGGGAATGAATATCCCAAGGATAAAACACCAAGTTAAGGAAAAAATAAAGGTACATAATAATAAACCTCAGATAACAATAACTATCAAGGAAAAATCAATTTAAGAAAAAAAAAACCTAAGCTCAAGTATGAAGAAGCAAAGATAGAAATGGAAAGGAAGACTAGAAATATAATAACTAAAAAATATCATAAGCAATTATTTCATACATACTCAAGGTATGGTCTGAACTAATCACTTCTGGAGGAGAGCAATCTGTAGCATGACAGATTATCCACATTATAATGAATGAAAAATGATCATAAATAAATTTAAAATAAAATGAAATCAAGGAAAAATCCAAATACAAACAAATAAGTACCACAGTAAAATGCAATCATAATTTAAGGAAATAAAAATAAATTAAAAACAACTGAGCAACACCTATGAGTAATGAAAAATACACCAAAAAACTAAAATAAAGTAAGGAAATACCTAGGTAGGATAGGAGTAAGTAAGGAAAAAACCCAGAACAAACCGACACCCCTAATATAAGGGCCATTTTTGAAGAAACAAGGTAGGATAGGAGTAAGTAAGGAAAAACCCAGAACAAACCGACATCCCTAATAACAGGACTGAAAATGGAAGAAACCACTGAGTAGAATAAAATCAAGTAGGGAAATACCCAAAGCAAACCCAGTAATAAGAAAAAACCAAACCCCAAAAGAAAGTATAATTAACTAGTGAAAGTATAACACCAAAAAAATAAAAATATATGTAAAGAAGATATAAACAAAAGTGACTAATTGTAGGATATTATTATAAAAACAGAGTATAAAAATGTTTCTAAGTGAGGGCCACTCTTTATCTAATAACATTTATTAAAATGAAAATAAGAGCAGGCAATAAATCAGTGAAATGACAAAGGGTACATCCCCAAAATAAAATAAAAACAGCCAAGACTGCATAAATTTAATTTTAAGGATTACTTTAAATAATGAAGGGACGGATGTGTTATTTATTTTAAGGTCAAGGAACTCTATACTTAAATGTTGGAAATAGAGCATTATGTTTTTTGTTATTCTTAAATATTTACTATGTTTAATAGTATCCATCAAGGCTAAGAGTCTGAGATGGAATACAATTCTTTTACTATAAGATATTCATTATATGTTTACCAGTATTAATCAAGACTGAAATCTCTGAGTACAACTCTTTTGTTTTCAAATATTTATTATATATTAATAGTATGGATTCAATACTAAATGTTAATGTAGTTAAGTAAGAGAATTTTAATTAAGATTATATAATAACAGAAAGTCAGAAGGGGCATAAGCAAGCTGTATTAGTCATAAAACATTATATGTGAATAAATCTAAAATCTGGACAAATGGTAAATCTCAACAACATTATAATTAATGAATAGGTCAAGTAAATTAATTAAACTGATGAAATTTGTATAATGTAAATTAGACACAGGGTATTATAACTGAAACTATACTTTAGAAAGATATTGGAAAAAGGTATGAAAGATTATTGGAAAAAATGCAAATGTAATAACAGAAAAATCAAAGGGGGGGGAGTACCAAATTAAAGAATAATATTTAAAAAAGATAACTAAAATTCATAAAATTACAAGGAATTAAGGAAAGATAAACATTTTATTTCAATCAGGGATCTTGTTCGATAATAAATAACTTCATAAAGATTGTAAACCATTTAAAATGACACGAAGTAAAATATTAGGCCTACCTGTTAAAAATACAGTAAATAGGGCATTTTGAGATGGAAAACATTGTAAAAGTATTATATTTGGTATTAAATCACGTAGAATTAACTAGAGAAAGAGATTATGTATTAGGTATTTAATAAAATTAAATAATAGTAAAAATGTATTCAATCATATAATGTAAAAATCAGTTATGTAGCGGAAATGCTAGAAATTTAAAACAATGTCTTTTTAATATTAAATTGGCTAAGACATTTCGGATGAAGAAGAAAATAGAACAGTTGATTGTTATCCGTTGAACAGAACACATCTAAGCCAGCTCTCGCAAAAGATTCACATATAGCGAAGGAGAAAACATGGCTAGAGTCTAACCAAGTCGAATAATTTTGAATTCGCGAATTTTGGAAAAAACTTAAACAACCACTAAATTCAGTGAGATAAACCAGTACAACTAGTAAATTAAACTAAAATTGATTTCTATTTATTTCTAAACCCTATAAATGGAATAACATAAGATAATATTTAAATCATGGACTACATGAAAAGCGGCAATTACCAAGGTGGAAGGAGCCTACACTCAGAAGAAGAAGAACCGCAAATCGATTAGTACCGGAGATAATCCTATTAACGCAGAACTTAATTATAATTACACCAAGTGACATAAGTTGATAAAAAAATTAAATAAACGAATTAAAATTTACACGAATATAATACAAAATTAATTAATAAATAAATAAAAAAAATAAGAAAAAAATATATACAGTAGAACCCCGTTAGTCCGAACCCCGCTAGTCCGAAATTCCGGATAATCCGAACCACCTTCAGGAACCAAATAGGCAAGGAAAGCTATAAAAACAACTGCAGATTTCATGAAGTGACAAATGATTTCATTACATTTCTAATAAAATGGTTACATGTAGCCACTGTAATACGTATTGCTACGACAGCACAGAACAATCTACGTGTTTATCGAATGTGGCAGAAGGATCTCGATGTAAGCATGTGGTGTACGTGCTACTAGACGCATTTTGCGAGAATCTTCTCGACTGTGCCGGGCTTCGCTCGGGCGTTCGGACTGTGTCAAGGCCATAGTAATTACGTAGTTCACGAGAGATAAGACGTAGTTTGGAAGCTTCTGGTGTGTGAGCGTGACTATAAATACATCGGGTAGCGGCCTTAGTTTTCAGCTCCATGCAAGATATTGGATAGTGTGGTTCGACAGTATTAGTGCGATATATTTACAGAGTGGTTCGAGTTATTACTGTGTACGTTCAAGTAGCTAGTAGTGAAGTGTTGCGTTTTATATTCGGACGGTATAATTGTAATACAATTGAGTTTTAATATTAGTAGACATTTTATTGCATGTGAACAATTTTCATTTGATTTGCTGTAGAGACTGTGTTGTTAATTACGAACTGTTTTACTGTAACAATTAAAGGTGTGATTAGTGACTTGATTGGTGTCTTGTACTTATTTTGTTTCCACTGTACCTACGACGATCGAGTAGACCGTCATAACAGTATTAATCAGTAGGCCTACAATTACTGGAATAAAATTCTTAAACAAAACTACAAAAACTACAAACTACAAAAACAGAATTCAATTATTGTACTGTACAGTACTTAGATTACAGTTTCTATACTTTATTAACAGAATTTCCAAATAAACGCTTCAATATTAACACTTCACTTATTCACTGGTTGCACAAAATCAGTTATTCTCTGCTGGCGTAAAGACGTGAATCTAGCAGACGACGCAATATTCCACCAGCGTCTCATGAACATGATGTCCGCCGCTGTAGCGTTGGCATGCTGCTCCACATACTGCAGGGATATTTCCAGTGCCTTTGCTGCTTCTGAATGTCAAATGAGATGTTCTGAATTATCATCTTCATCCATCACATCAGAATCTTCATCGAAGTCTTGTCTGATCAGGGAAACGATTTCCGTATCTGTCAAAACTTGGTGGTCTTCCGTGTCAGCCGCCACCCACTCGTTCACATCTGTTTCGTCTGCTTCTTCACAGCCTGGAATTTGATGCATGAGCTGTAAAACTTCAGTCCTGTCATCAGCTTGTTCCGTACTATCGATGTAAGAGAGACTTGGCCATAATTTTTTCCACGACTTTCTCAGCAGCTGTTCTTAGAGATTGTCCCATGCTTCACCTAACCAATAGATGACATCTTTGATGTTGATTTTCTTAAGACTTTGGAGAATGGTTTGTGAACTGTCTTCATTTTCAAGAAGGGACCTTAGAAGAATTTTTTTATACACACATTTCATGTTTTGTAGCACCACTTGGTCCATGGGTTGTAACAAAGGTGTTACATTCGGAGGGAGAAAAATAGTTTTTATATCTCCATTAACAAGTTCTTCTGTCGAAGCATGTGATGGAGCGTTGTCAATGACAAGTAACGCCCGGGGTGGCAGACCATTTTTTTTAATGAACTTTTTTACTGAAGGAATAAACTGGACATGAAACCATTCCTTAAATAAAGCACTGGTCATCCATGCCTTTTTTTGATGCCTGTAGAATACAGGAAGCGAGTTCACATTGATGTTCTTAAATGCTCTTGGGTTTTTTGATTTGCCAATAACCAATAGTGGCAACTTATTAGTCCCAGCTGCGTTACTACATGCTAAAACAGTCACACGTTCCTTGCACATTTTGAAACCAGGTGCATTAAGTTCTTGTTTGGCGGTGAGGCTTTTGTTTGGCAATGCCTTAAAATTTAACCCAGTTTCATCGCAATTGTATATTTCTTGAGGCGAGTAATTTTGCGATGAAACCATGTCTGCGAATTCAGCGATGTACTCTTGTGCAACCTGGTGATTCGCTGATAATGATTCACTGGTAATGGATAACTGTCGTATTCCGTGTCTTTTTTTCCACCGGTCCAGCCAGCCGTTACTCGCAATGAATTTAGGATCACCAGCTTATTGACGTGAACTGCTTTTTCTTGGATTAGGGGGCCACTCAGTGGAGTACCTCTCTGCCTTTCTTGTGAAAACCATATGAAAAGGGCTTCATCAATTTTGTCAAATTGTGACACTTTTGATGTATGACGCTCATCGAGAGTCTTCTCGGATGTTGTCGCACAAAACTGTTCAATCTTGGACCAGTTTTTCTTCCAGTCACTTAATGTTGCTTTACCCACACCAAATTCGACTGCTAATTTCGTTCCACTTTCACCCTTGTCCAAACGTTTCAACACTTCAAGTTTATCTTTTAGTGCACATGAACTATGTTTCGCTAACCAACCATTTTTATACAATACGCACTTAAAAAACAACACTGAAAACGTAAGTAAGTTGGAATGCACACACAATGTCTCAGACTGACAGGTGTCTCACTACTGAAAGCAAGGCCACGAGAAGAAACAAACAAGAGTGGGGGAAGTGGGATTACTAAGAAACTGGCATGAGTCATTGACGCCCTGGCGCGCTCGTGATAGTAAACAACAATACCGCACTCGAAAGCCACCGAACGTCAGTGTCAATACTGTTCACCTTATCTGTCCTGTATTACAGTCCTGTACTACGTAATATTTTATGAAATATTCAACTCTTATAAACCGTAAAATGCATTCGTTGAATAAAAAACAGGCATATATAAGTTACATATAAGTTAAAGACCATATTTAAATCAAATAAATAATTATAATTATTTAATAATAATTATTTCGGATAATCCGAATTTTTGCCAATCCGAACCGGCCCCGGTCCCAATTAGTTCGGGCTAGCGGGGTTCTACTGTAATAATATTTTTTTTTATAGATTGTTACAAAATTTATATTTTGTTACAAAATTGGCGTCCAACTGAAGGGGCTTTAATTAGCGATTGACAGGCCACTATAATTTGCCCAATCCCTAATTTTAGCTTGGCAGCTGTTATCAAGTCAGAAGAATAATTAAAATGAAGAAACGGGCGTTATCTAAGAAAAGGGCGGCGGAAGCGGAAAAGGAAATTGAAGAAATTGACATGGATGACAAAGAGGCAACTCCGGTGGAAGATCTGGAAGGAAGATTACCTCCTGCGGAACCGAAACAAACCGCACAACCAGAGGAACAACCCGACATACCAACACAAACAGGGGATGTAAATGTCCAAGAGAAACAGTTAGAGAAACCCTCACAAACAGAGAACGCGACGATACAAGAAATGTTCAGAGTGATGATGGAAATGAATAAGAAAATGGAGGAAGATAGTAAGGAAAGGAAGGAGGACAGCCAATCTTTAAAGGAAGAATTCAAAACAACCAAGGAAGGATTGGGAGAGTTGAACAAGAAAATGGATTCCACGAAAGAAGAATTGAGTAAGGAAAGGAAAGAAGACAACCAATCCTTAAAAGAAGAATTGGGAGAATTAGGTAATAAAATTGAAAATACAAATAAGAGAATTGAGGAAAACAGTAAAAATATGGAAGAAAAGATGGATGAAAACCGTAAGAAGATGGAAAGTGACAACCAACTATTAAAGGAAGAATTGAGTAAGAAGATGGATGAAAATGACCAATCCACAAAGGAAGAATTAGGAGAATTAAGTCACCAAATCGAAAAGACCAATAAGAAAATAGATGAAAATAATAAGAAGATGGAGGAGAAGTTGGAAGAATTGAAAGAGGATAACCAACTATTAAGAGAAGAATTAAGGGAGGTCAACCAGGAGAATCTGGACAAGTTAGACGAAAGGATAGAGATGTTAAAAGAAGAGTTGAACAAGGAAATCAACGATAATAAGGAATACACAAACAAGAAAATAGAAGAAGAAACCATAGTAATAAAACAACAAATCATAGAAGTGGACGAAAGATGTAGCCAGACCGAACGAGAAGTATAGGGTTTTAAAGAAGAAGTAAACACCAAATTCACTAACATCGAAGAGCACAGTAGAAGGAAGATGGAAGAAAACCGAAGAGAAACCCAGGAAGAATTAGGAAAAGTAAGGAACCAAGTCACGGAAAGGTGTGACGGTATGGAAGCTGCTATGACGAACATAACCGGTCAAGTACGGCAGAGCCAAAAAGAGATGGAAGTCATTAGGAATAGACCCACTAACATTACAGGTATCCTAATAAATGAAAACCGAGAATGGTTGAATTTCCGCCAATACAAAAGGAAACCGATGGAGTTCTTGGCCCGAATCGAAGAATACTTTGCCAAACATCGGGGCAATAGGTGGAGTAACAACTGGGAACGAATCGTTGGACGAATCGTTCCGAGAGATGACGGACAATTGGTGGATGGCGAACCGGAGCAAGATCGCCGACTACCAGCAATTCAAAAACTTATTCAAAGCAAAGTACTGGTCGGAGACAATGCAGAACCTAATACGGGACAACATCTGTCATGGTCGATACAATACCCAAGTAGGTAACACTGTGACCACTTATTTCCTAGGAAAGTTGTGTCTTGCGAAGCATTTGGAACCGGCCATACCAGAAGAATGCCTAGTGTCATACCATTACGATGAAGACATTATAAGAGCGAGAAGGGGTAGCCAGATAAAGACGGTACAAGCGATGACCAAATTATTGGAAAACTATGAGAATGAAGATTACTATCGGAAAAGTAGAAGGAGGAATGATCGGCCGGAAATAAGAAATAATCAGTACCTCAATAACAGTAATAACCATAATGGAAATAACTACCAAGGGAACCGCAACAATTCAAATTATTATAATAATAATAACCACAATAATAATAATTTCCAGAATAACCAAAATCCTAATAGGAACAACAACAGCTACCCGAGTAATCGAAATAATTATTACCAGAATCCAAATAATTCCAATAATCAGAGAAACCCAAACCAAGGTAATGCAGAACCTTATAATAATAATAATAATAGAAATTTCCAGTCAAATAACCACAATAATTACAATAGGGTTTCCAGACCAATGGTGAATTTTATAAGGGCCGAAGGTAATGGTCCAAGGAGGGATCAATCCCAAAGGGAGAATGATAATGAACATTTACAACGGAGCAATAGCATCGGAGAATCCAGATCCGGAAGCGGGAACCAAAGAAGGAACGCACCAGCCGGAAATGATCAAAGAGATGAGAACAGAAGGAACAGGAATAATGAAAACAATCAAGTGAACGAAAATTATGATTGGATACCGTTCAGTGATAATCCATCTAGGAATTTCCGAATCGCTTACAATCAAAGGAACCCACCAGGACTCCGGATTCCCCTAAGAGGAAATGGCAACCGACCCAACACATCCCGGGATGTAAGACAAGAAATCGATGAAGAAGAAACCACGGCCGACAGGTGGAATGCATAAACCCACATAAATATAAAAAATTCTAAAAGAAAGTAAGAACAACTTACAACCAATTATTTATGAACTTTAATTTTGGCAATAAAGAAATGGAATTTAGAATTATTATAAAAAATTCTAAAGAGAACGTAAGAACAACTTACAAATACTAATTTATGAACTTTAATTTTGGAAATAAAGAAATGGAATTTAGAATTATTATAAAAAATTCTAAAGAGAAAGTAAGAACAACTTCCAAAGTAAGAACCACTTACAACCGATTATTTATGAGAATTAATTTGGAATTGAAGAATTTGAACAATTCATAAGAACTAAGAAAAAAAATATAATAATATATATGCTAACAATAACCAGAAGAAGATGGTATGAACAATAAAAGAATTAAAAAGAATTCAGATGGAAAAGTTTATACAATAACTAGTGACAATTATATCAACAGACTTTCCAACCATGAGAAAAATAACTGAGATAGAAATATTAACAAATCTGAGCAAATACGAAGTAACGTATCCAAGGATGTTTTTTAATAGTCGAAAAATAGACTATATAATTTTTATTAATGACTGTCTGTAGATAATTCCAGCAGTATTATTATGTTTTGAGCAGAGATGAATTTCCTCTGATCTCAATGAGTAGTGTAGTATGGCCAGCAGAGTATATGTAGCCACAAGTGCCTCTCTGGACTGCCCCAGCTCACGTGTTAGGGAATGTTAGGGAATGAATATCCCAAGGATAAAACACCAAGTTAAGGAAAAAATAAAGGTACATAATAATAAACCTCAGATAACAATAACTATCAAGGAAAAATCAATTTAAGAAAAAAAAAACCTAAGCTCAAGTATGAAGAAGCAAAGATAGAAATGGAAAGGAAGACTAGAAATATAATAACTAAAAAATATCATAAGCAATTATTTCATACATACTCAAGGTATGGTCTGAACTAATCACTTCTGGAGGAGAGCAATCTGTAGCATGACAGATTATCCACATTATAATGAATGAAAAATGATCATAAATAAATTTAAAATAAAATGAAATCAAGGAAAAATCCAAATACAAACAAATAAGTACCACAGTAAAATGCAATCATAATTTAAGGAAATAAAAATAAATTAAAAACAACTGAGCAACACCTATGAGTAATGAAAAATACACCAAAAAACTACAATAAAGTAAGGAAATACCTAGGTAGGATAGGAGTAAGTAAGGAAAAAACCCAGAACAAACCGACACCCCTAATATAAGGGCCATTTTTGAAGAAACAAGGTAGGATAGGAGTAAGTAAGGAAAAACCCAGAACAAACCGACATACCTAATAACAGGACTGAAAATGGAAGAAACCACTGAGTAGAATAAAATCAAGTAGGGAAATACCCAAAGCAAACCCAGTAATAAGAAAAAACCAAACCCCAAAAGAAAGTATAATTAACTAGTGAAAGTATAACACCAAAAAAATAAAAATATATGTAAAGAAGATATAAACAAAAGTGACTAATTGTAGGATATTATTATAAAAACAGAGTATAAAAATGTTTCTAAGTGAGGGCCACTCTTTATCTAATAACATTTATTAAAATGAAAATAAGAGCAGGCAATAAATCAGTGAAATGACAAAGGGTACATCCCCAAAATAAAATAAAAACAGCCAAGACTGCATAAATTTAATTTTAAGGATTACTTTAAATAATGAAGGGACGGATGTGTTATTTATTTTAAGGTCAAGGAACTCTATACTTAAATGTTGGAAATAGAGCATTATGTTTTTTGTTATTCTTAAATATTTACTATGTTTAATAGTATCCATCAAGGCTAAGAGTCTGAGATGGAATACAATTCTTTTACTATAAGATATTCATTATATGTTTACCAGTATTAATCAAGACTGAAATCTCTGAGTACAACTCTTTTGTTTTCAAATATTTATTATATATTAATAGTATGGATTCAATACTAAATGTTAATGTAGTTAAGTAAGAGAATTTTAATTAAGATTATATAATAACAGAAAGTCAGAAGGGGCATAAGCAAGCTGTATTAGTCATAAAACATTATATGTGAATAAATCTAAAATCTGGACAAATGGTAAATCTCAACAACATTATAATTAATGAATAGGTCAAGTAAATTAATTAAACTGATGAAATTTGTATAATGTAAATTAGACACAGGGTATTATAACTGAAACTATACTTTAGAAAGATATTGGAAAAAGGTATGAAAGATTATTGGAAAAAATGCAAATGTAATAACAGAAAAATCAAAGGGGGGGAGTACCAAATTAAAGAATAATATTTAAAAAAGATAACTAAAATTCATAAAATTACAAGGAATTAAGGAAAGATAAACATTTTATTTCAATCAGGGATCTTGTTCGATAATAAATAACTTCATAAAGATTGTAAACCATTTAAAATGACACGAAGTAAAATATTAGGCCTACCTGTTAAAAATACAGTAAATAGGGCATTTTGAGATGGAAAACATTGTAAAAGTATTATATTTGGTATTAAATCACGTAGAATTAACTAGAGAAAGAGATTATGTATTAGGTATTTAATAAAATTAAATAATAGTAAAAATGTATTCAATCATATAATGTAAAAATCAGTTATGTAGCGGAAATGCTAGAAATTTAAAACAATGTCTTTTTAATATTAAATTGGCTAAGACATTTCGGATGAAGAAGAAAATAGAACAGTTGATTGTTATCCGTTGAACAGAACACATCTAAGCCAGCTCTCGCAAAAGATTCACATATAGCGAAGGAGAAAACATGGCTAGAGTCTAACCAAGTCGAATAATTTTGAATTCGCGAATTTTGGAAAAAACTTAAACAACCACTAAATTCAGTGAGATAAACCAGTACAACTAGTAAATTAAACTAAAATTGATTTCTATTTATTTCTAAACCCTATAAATGGAATAACATAAGATAATATTTAAATCATGGACTACATGAAAAGCGGCAATTACCAAGGTGGAAGGAGCCTACACTCAGAAGAAGAAGAACCGCAAATCGATTAGTACCGGAGATAATCCTATTAATGCAGAACTTAATTATAATTACACCAAGTGACATAAGTTGATAAAAAAATTAAATAAACGAATTAAAATTTACACGAATATAATACAAAATTAATTAATAAATAAATAAAAAAAATAAGAAAAAAATATATACAGTAGAACCCCGTTAGTCCGAACCCCGCTAGTCCGAAATTCCGGATAATCCGAACCACCTTCAGGAACCAAATAGGCAAGGAAAGCTATAAAAACAACTGCAGATTTCATGAAGTGACAAATGATTTCATTACATTTCTAATAAAATGGTTACATGTAGCCACTGTAATACGTATTGCTACGATATAATACGTAGTTTTGAAGCTTCTGGTGTGTGAGCGTGACTATAAATACATCGGGTAGCGGCCTTAGTTTTCAGCTCCATGCAAGATATTGGATAGTGTGGTTCGACAGTATTAGTGCGATATATTTACAGAGTGGTTCGAGTTATTACTGTGTACGTTCAAGTAGTTAGTAGTGAAGTGTTGCGTTTTATATTCGGACGGTATAATTGTAATACAATTGAGTTTTAATATTAGTAGACATTTTATTGCGTGTGAACAATTTTCATTTGATTTGCTGTAGAGACTGTGTTGTTAATTACGAACTGTTTTACTGTAACAATTAAAGGTGTGATTAGTGACTTGATTGGTGTCTTGTACTTATTTTGTTTCCACTGTACCTACGACGATCGAGTAGACCGTCGTAACAGTATTAATCAGTAGGCCTACAATTACTGGAATAAAATTCTTAAACAAAACTACAAAAACTACAAACTACAAAAACAGAATTCAATTATTGTACTGTACAGTACTTAGATTACAGTTTCTATACTTTATTAACAGAATTTCCAAATAAACACTTCAATATTAACACTTCACTTATTCACTGGTTGCACAAAATCAGTTATTCTCTGCTGGCGTAAAGACGTGAATCTAGCAGACGACGCAATATTCCACCAGCGTCTCATGAACATGATGTCCGCCGCTGTAGCGTTGGCATGCTGCTCCACATACTGCAGGGATATTTCCAGTGCCTTTTCTGCTTCTGAATGTCAAATGAGATGTTCTGAATTATCGGCTTCATCCATCACATCAGAATCTTCATCGAAGTCTTGTCTGATCAGGGAAACGATTTCCGTATCTGTCAAAACTTGGTGGTCTTCCGTGTCAGCCGCCACCCACTCGTTCACATCTGTTTCGTCTGCTTCTTCACAGCCTGGAATTTGATGCATGAGCTGTAAAACTTCAGTCCTGTCATCAGCTTGTTCCGTACTATCGATGTAAGAGAGACTTGGCCATAATTTTTTCCACGACTTTCTCAGCAGCTGTTCTTAGAGATTGTCCCATGCTTCACCTAACCAATAGATAACATCTTTGATGTTGATTTTCTTAAGACTTTGGAGAATGGTTTGTGAACTGTCTTCATTTTCAAGAAGGGACCTTAGAAGAATTTTTTTATACACACATTTCATGTTTTGTAGCACCACTTGGTCCATGGGTTGTAACAAAGGTGTTACATTCGGAGGGAGAAAAATAGTTTTTATATCTCCATTAACAAGTTCTTCTGTCGAAGCATGTGATGGAGCGTTGTCAATGACAAGTAACGCCCGGGGTGGCAGACCATTTTTTTTACTGAACTTTTTTACTGAAGGAATAAACTGGTCATGAAACCATTCCTTAAATAAAGCACTGGTCATCCATTACTTTTTTTGATGCCTGTAGAATACAGGAAGCGAGTTCACATTGATGTTCTTAAATGCTCTTGGGTTTTTTGATTTGCCAATAACCAATAGTGGCAACTTATTAGTCCCAGCTGCATTACTACATGCTAAAACAGTCACACGTTCCTTGCACATTTTGAAACCAGGTGCATTAAGTTCTTGTTTGGCGGGGAGGCTTTTGTTTGGCAATGCCTTAAAATTTAACCCAGTTTCATCGCAATTGTATATTTCTTGAGGCGAGTAATTTTGCGATGAAACCATGTCTGCGAATTCAGCGATGTACTCCTGTGCAACCTGGTGATTCGCTGATAATGATTCACCGGTAATGGATAACTGTCGTATTCCGTGTCTTTTTTTCCACCGGTCCAGCCAGCCGTTACTCGCAATGAATTTAGGATCACCAGCTTATTGAGGTGAACTGCTTTTTCTTGGATTAGGGGACCACTCAGTGGAGTACCTCTCTGCCTTTCTTGTGAAAACCATATGAAAAGGGCTTCATCAATTTTGTCAAATTGTGACACTTTTGATGTATGACGCTCCTCGAGAGTCTTCTCGGATGTTGTCGCACAAAACTGTTCAATCTTGGACCAGTTTTTCTTCCAGTCACTTATTGTTGCTTTACCCACACCAAATTCGACTGCTAATTTCGTTCCACTTTCACCCTTGTCCAAACGTTTCAACACTTCAAGTTTATCTTTTAGTGCACATGAACTATGTTTCCGCTAACCAACCATTTTTATACAAGACGCACTTAAAAAACAACACTGAAAACGTAAGTAAGTTGGAATGCACACACAATGTCTCAGACTGACAGGTGTCTCACTACTGAAAGCAAGGCCACGAGAAGAAACAAACAAGAGTGGGGAAAGTGGGATTACTAAGAAACTGGCACGAGTCATTGACGCCCTGGCGCGCTCGTGATAGTAAACAACAATACCGCACTCGAAAGCCACCGAACGTCAGTGTCAATACTGTTCACCTTATCTGTCCTGTATTACAGTCCTGTACTACGTAATATTTTATGAAATTTTCAACTCTTATAAACCGTAAAATGCATTCGTTGAATAAAAAACAGGCATATATAAGTTACATATAAGTTAAAGACCATATTTAAATCAAATAAATAATTATTTCGGATAATCCGAATTTTTGCCAATCCGAACCGGCCGCGGTCCCAATTAGTTCGGGCTAGCGGGGTTCTACTGTAATAATATTTTTTTTATAGATTGTTACAAAATTTATATTTTGTTACAAAATTGGCGTCCAACTGAAGGGGCTTTAATTAGCGACTGACAGGCCACTATAATTTGCCCAATCCCTAATTTTAGCTTGGCAGCTGTTATCAAGTCAGAAGAATAATTAAAATGAAGAAACGGGCGTTATCTAAGAAAAAGGCGGCGGAAGCGGAAAAGGAAATTGAAGAAATTGACATGCATGACAAAGAGGCAACTCCGGTGGAAGATCTGGAAGGAAGATTACCTCCTGCGGAACCGAAACAAACCGCACAACCAGAGGAACAACCCGACATACCAACACAAACAGGGGATGTAAATGTCCAAGAGAAACAGTTAGAGAAACCCTCACAAACAGAGAACGCGACGATACAAGAAATGTTCAGAGTGATGATGGAAATGAATAAGAAAATGGAGGAAGATAGTAAGGAAAGGAAGGAGGACAGCCAATCTTTAAAGGAAGAATTCAAAACAACCAAGGAAGGATTGGGAGAGTTGAACAAGAAAATGGATTCCACGAAAGAAGAATTGAGTAAGGAAAGGAAAGAAGACAACCAATCCTTAAAAGAAGAATTGGGAGAATTAGGTAATAAAATTGAAAATATAAATAAGAGAATTGAGGAAAACAGTAAAAAGATGGAAGAAAAGATGGATGAAAACCGTAAGAAGATGGAAAGTGACAACCAACTATTAAAGGAAGAATTGAGTAAGAAGATGGATGAAAATGACCAATCCACAAAGGAAGAATTAGGAGAATTAAGTCACCAAATCGAAAAGACCAATAAGAAAATAGATGAAAATAATAAGAAGATGGAGGAGAAGTTGGAAGAATTGAAAGAGGATAACCAACTATTAAGAGAAGAATTAAGGGAGGTCAACCAGGAGAATCTGGACAAGTTAGACGAAAGGATAGAGATGTTAAAAGAAGAGTTGAACAAGGAAATCAACGATAATAAGGAATACACAAACAAGAAAATAGAAGAAGAAACCATAGTAATAAAACAACAAATCATGGAAGTGGACGAAAGATGTAGCCAGACCGAACGAGAAGTACAGGGTTTTAAAGAAGAAGTAAACACCAAATTCACTAACATCGAAGAGCACAGTAGAAGGAAGATGGAAGAAAACCGAAGAGAAACCCAGGAAGAATTAGGAAAAGTAAGGAACCAAGTCACGGAAAGGTGTGACGGTATGGAAGCTGCTATGACGAACATAACCGGTCAAGTACGGCAGAGCCAAAAAGAGATGGAAGTCATTAGGAATAGACCCACTAACATTACGGGTATCCTAATAAATGAAAACCGAGAATGGTTGAATTTCCGCCAATACAAAAGGAAACCGATGGAGTTCTTGGCCCGAATCGAAGAATACTTTGCCAAACATCGGGGCAATAGGTGGAGTAACAACCGGGAATGAATCGTTGGACGAATCGTTCCGAGAGATGACGGACAATTGGTGGATGGCGAACCGGAGCAAGATCGCCGACTACCAGCAATTCAAAAACTTATTCAAAGCAAAGTACTGGTCGGAGACAATGCAGAACCTAATACGGGACAACATCTGTCATGGTCGATACAATACCCAAGTAGGTAACACTGTGACCACTTATTTCCTAGGAAAGTTGTGTCTTGCGAAGCATTTGGAACCGGCCATACCAGAAGAATGCCTAGTGTCATACCATTACGATGAAGACATTATAAGAGCGAGAAGGGGTAGCCAGATAAAGACGGTACAAGCGATGACCAAATTATTGGAAAACTATGAGAATGAAGATTACTATCGGCAAAGTAGAAGGAGGAATGATCGGCCGGAAATAAGAAATAATCAGTACCTCAATAACAGTAATAACCATAATGGAAATAACTACCAAGGGAACCGCAACAATTCAAATTATTATAATAATAATAACCACAATAATAATAATTTCCAGAATAACCAAAATCCTAATAGGAACAACAACAGCTACCCGAGTAATCGAAATAATTATTACCAGAATCCAAATAATTCCAATAATCAGAGAAACCCAAACCAAGGTAATGCAGAACCTTATAATAATAATAATAGAAATTTCCAGTCAAATAACCACAATAATAACAATAGGGTTTCCAGACCAATGGTGAATTTTATAAGGGCCGAAGGTAATGGTCCAAGGAGGGATCAATCCCAAAGGGAGAATGATAATGAACATTTACAACGGAGCAATAGCATCGGAGAATCCAGATCCGGAAGCGGGAACCAAAGAAGGAACGCACCAGCCGGAAATGATCAAAGAGATGAGAACAGAAGGAACAGGAATAATGAAAACAATCA
Organism: Magicicada septendecula; assembly: GCA_034769895.1. NCBI lineage: Eukaryota > Metazoa > Arthropoda > Insecta > Hemiptera > Cicadidae > Magicicada > Magicicada septendecula. The sequence continues at coordinate 342,935,936 of CM068368.1, forward strand.
AGTGAACGAAAATTATGATTGGATACCGTTCAGTGATAATCCATCTAGGAATTTCCGAATCGCTTACAATCAAAGGAACCCACCAGGACTCCGGATTCCCCTCAGAGGAAATGGCAACCGACCCAACACATCCCGGGATGTAAGACAAGAAATCGATGAAGAAGAAACCACGGCCGACAGGTGGAATGCATAAACCCACATAAATATAAAAAATTCTAAAAGAAAGTAAGAACAACTTACAACCAATTATTTATGAACTTTAATTTTGGCAATAAAGAAATGGAATTTAGAATTATTATAAAAAATTCTAAAGAGAACGTAAGAACAACTTACAAATACTAATTTATGAACTTTAATTTTGGAAATAAAGAAATGGAATTTAGAATTATTATAAAAAATTCTAAAGAGAAAGTAAGAACAACTTCCAAAGTAAGAACCACTTACAACCGATTATTTATGAGAATTAATTTGGAATTGAAGAATTTGAACAATTCATAAGAACTAAGAAAAAAAATATAATAATATATATGCTAACAATAACCAGAAGAAGATGGTATGAACAATAAAAGAATTAAAGAGAATTCAGATGGAAAAGTTTATACAATAACTAGTGACAATTATATCAACAGACTTTCCAACCATGAGAAAAATAACTGAGATAGAAATATTAACAAATCTGAGCAAATACGAAGTAACGTATCCAAGGATGTTTTTTAATAGTCGAAAAATAGACTATATAATTTTTATTAATGACTGTCTGTAGATAATTCCAGCAGTATTATTATGTTTTGAGCAGAGATGAATTTCCTCTGATCTCAATGAGTAGTGTAGTATGGCCAGCAGAGTATATGTAGCCACAAGTGCCTCTCTTGACTGCCCCAGCTCACGTGTTAGGGAATGTTAGGGAATGAATATCCCAAGGATAAAACACCAAGTTAAGGAAAAAATAAAGGTACATAATAATAAACCTCAGATAACAATAACTATCAAGGAAAAATCAATTTAAGAAAAAAAAACCTAAGCTCAAGTATGAAGAAGCAAAGATAGAAATGGAAAGGAAGACTAGAAATATAATAACTAAAAAATATCATAAGCAATTATTTCATACATACTCAAGGTATGGTCTGAACTAATCACTTCTGGAGGAGAGCAATCTGTAGCATGACAGATTATCCACATTATAATGAATGAAAAATGATCATAAATAAATTTAAAATAAAATGAAATCAAGGAAAAATCCAAATACAAACAAATAAGTACCACAGTAAAATGCAATCATAATTTAAGGAAATAAAAATAAATTAAAAACAACTGAGCAACACCTATGAGTAATGAAAAATACACCAAAAAACTAAAATAAAGTAAGGAAATACCTAGGTACGATAGGAGTAAGTAAGGAAAAAACCCAGAACAAACCGACACCCCTAATATAAGGGCCATTTTTGAAGAAACAAGGTAGGATAGGAGTAAGTAAGGAAAAACCCAGAACAAACCGACATCCCTAATAACAGGACTGAAAATGGAAGAAACCACTGAGTAGAATAAAATCAAGTAGGGAAATACCCAAAGCAAACCCAGTAATAAGAAAAAACCAAACCCCAAAAGAAAGTATAATTAACTAGTGAAAGTATAACACCAAAAAAATAAAAATATATGTAAAGAAGATATAAACAAAAGTGACTAATTGTAGGATATTATTATAAAAACAGAGTATAAAAATGTTTCTAAGTGAGGGCCGCTCTATATCTAATAACATTTATTAAAATAAAAATAAGAGCAGGCAATAAATCAGTGAAATGACAAAGGGTACATCCCCAAAATAAAATAAAAACAGCCAAGACTGCATAAATTTAATTTTAAGGATTACTTTAAATAATGAAGGGACGGATGTGTTATTTATTTTAAGGTCAAGGAACTCTATACTTAAATGTTGGAAATAGAGCATTATGTTTTTTGTTATTCTTAAATATTTACTATGTTTAATAGTATCCATCAAGGCTAAGAGTCTGAGATGGAATACAATTCTTTTACTATAAGATATTCATTATATGTTTACCAGTATTAATCAAGACTGAAATCTCTGAGTACAACTCTTTTGTTTTCAAATATTTATTATATATTAATAGTATGGATTCAATACTAAATGTTAATGTAGTTAAGTAAGAGAATTTTAATTAAGATTATATAATAACAGAAAGTCAGAAGGGGCATAAGCAAGCTGTATTAGTCATAAAACATTATATGTGAATAAATCTAAAATCTGGACAAATGGTAAATCTCAACAACATTATAATTAATGAATAGGTCAAGTAAATTAATTAAACTGATGAAATTTGTATAATGTAAATTAGACACAGGGTATTATAACTGAAACTATACTTTAGAAAGATATTGGAAAAAGGTATGAAAGATTATTGGAAAAAATGCAAATGTAATAACAGAAAAATCAAAGGGGGGGAGTACCAAATTAAAGAATAATATTTAAAAAAGATAACTAAAATTCATAAAATTACAAGGAATTAAGGAAAGATAAACATTTTATTTCAATCAGGGATCTTGTTCGATAATAAATAACTTCATAAAGATTGTAAACCATTTAAAATGACACGAAGTAAAATATTAGGCCTACCTGTTAAAAATACAGTAAATAGGGCATTTTGAGATGGAAAACATTGTAAAAGTATTATATTTGGTATTAAATCACGTAGAATTAACTAGAGAAAGAGATTATGTATTAGGTATTTAATAAAATTAAATAATAGTAAAAATGTATTCAATCATATAATGTAAAAATCAGTTATGTAGCGGAAATGCTAGAAATTTAAAACAATGTCTTTTTAATATTAAATTGGCTAAGACATTTCGGATGAAGAAGAAAATAGAACAGTTGATTGTTATCCGTTGAACAGAACACATCTAAGCCAGCTCTCGCAAAAGATTCACATATAGCGAAGGAGAAAACATGGCTAGAGTCTAACCAAGTCGAATAATTTTGAATTCGCGAATTTTGGAAAAAACTTAAACAACCACTAAATTCAGTGAGATAAACCAGTACAACTAGTAAATTAAACTAAAATTGATTTCTATTTATTTCTAAACCCTATAAATGGAATAACATAAGATAATATTTAAATCATGGACTACATGAAAAGCGGCAATTACCAAGGTGGAAGGAGCCTACACTCAGAAGAAGAAGAACCGCAAATCGATTAGTACCGGAGATAATCCTATTAACGCAGAACTTAATTATAATTACACCAAGTGACATAAGTTGATAAAAAAATTAAATAAACGAATTAAAATTTACACGAATATAATACAAAAATTAATTAATAAATAAATAAAAAAAATAAGAAAAAATATATACAGTAGAACCCCGTTAGTCCGAAATTCCGGATAATCTGAACCACCTTCAGGAACCAAATAGGCAAGGAAAGCTATAAAAACAACTGCAGATTTCATGAAGTGACAAATGATTTCATTACATTTCTAATAAAATGGTTACATGTAGCCACTGTAATACGTATTGCTACGATATAATACGTAGTTTTGAAGCTTCTGGTGTGTGAGCGTGACTATAAATACATCGGGTAGCGGCCTTAGTTTTCAGCTCCATGCAAGATATTGGATAGTGTGGTTCGACAGTATTAGTGCGATATATTTACAGAGTGGTTCGAGTTATTACTGTGTACGTTCAAGTAGTTAGTAGTGAAGTGTTGCGTTTTATATTCGGACGGTATAATTGTAATACAATTGAGTTTTAATATTAGTAGACATTTTATTGCGTGTGAACAATTTTCATTTGATTTGCTGTAGAGACTGTGTTGTTAATTACGAACTGTTTTACTGTAACAATTAAAGGTGTGATTAGTGACTTGATTGGTGTCTTGTACTTATTTTGTTTCCACTGTACCTACGACGATCGAGTAGACCGTCGTAACAGTATTAATCAGTAGGCCTACAATTACTGGAATAAAATTCTTAAACAAAACTACAAAAACTACAAACTACAAAAACAGAATTCAATTATTATACTGTACAGTACTTAGATTACAGTTTCTATACTTTATTAACAGAATTTCCAAATAAACACTTCAATATTAACACTTCACTTATTCACTGGTTGCACAAAATCAGTTATTCTCTGCTGGCGTAAAGACGTGAATCTAGCAGACGACGCAATATTCCACCAGCGTCTCATGAACATGATGTCCGCCGCTGTAGCGTTGGCATGCTGCTCCACATACTGCAGGGATATTTCCAGTGCCTTTTCTGCTTCTGAATGTCAAATGAGATGTTCTGAATTATCGGCTTCATCCATCACATCAGAATCTTCATCGAAGTCTTGTCTGATCAGGGAAACGATTTCCGTATCTGTCAAAACTTGGTGGTCTTCCGTGTCAGCCGCCACCCACTCGTTCACATCTGTTTCGTCTGCTTCTTCACAGCCTGGAATTTGATGCATGAGCTGTAAAACTTCAGTCCTGTCATCAGCTTGTTCCGTACTATCGATGTAAGAGAGACTTGGCCATAATTTTTTCCACGACTTTCTCAGCAGCTGTTCTTAGAGATTGTCCCATGCTTCACCTAACCAATAGATAACATCTTTGATGTTGATTTTCTTAAGACTTTGGAGAATGGTTTGTGAACTGTCTTCATTTTCAAGAAGGGACCTTAGAAGAATTTTTTTATACACACATTTCATGTTTTGTAGCACCACTTGGTCCATGGGTTGTAACAAAGGTGTTACATTCGGAGGGAGAAAAATAGTTTTTATATCTCCATTAACAAGTTCTTCTGTCGAAGCATGTGATGGAGCGTTGTCAATGACAAGTAACGCCCGGGGTGGCAGACCATTTTTTTTACTGAACTTTTTTACTGAAGGAATAAACTGGTCATGAAACCATTCCTTAAATAAAGCACTGGTCATCCATTACTTTTTTTGATGCCTGTAGAATACAGGAAGCGAGTTCACATTGATGTTCTTAAATGCTCTTGGGTTTTTGATTTGCCAATAACCAATAGTGGCAACTTATTAGTCCCAGCTGCATTACTACATGCTAAAACAGTCACACGTTCCTTGCACATTTTGAAACCAGGTGCATTAAGTTCTTGTTTGGCGGCGAGGCTTTTGTTTGGCAATGCCTTAAAATTTAACCCAGTTTCATCGCAATTGTATATTTCTTGAGGCGAGTAATTTTGCGATGAAACCATGTCTGCGAATTCAGCGATGTACTCCTGTGCAACCTGGTGATTCGCTGATAATGATTCACCGGTAATGGATAACTGTCGTATTCCGTGTCTTTTTTTCCACCGGTCCAGCCAGCCGTTACTCGCAATGAATTTAGGATCACCAGCTTATTGAGGTGAACTGCTTTTTCTTGGATTAGGGGACCACTCAGTGGAGTACCTCTCTGCCTTTCTTGTGAAAACCATATGAAAAGGGCTTCATCAATTTTGTCAAATTGTGACACTTTTGATGTATGACGCTCCTCGAGAGTCTTCTCGGATGTTGTCGCACAAAACTGTTCAATCTTGGACCAGTTTTTCTTCCAGTCACTTATTGTTGCTTTACCCACACCAAATTCGACTGCTAATTTCGTTCCACTTTCACCCTTGTCCAAACGTTTCAACACTTCAAGTTTATCTTTTAGTGCACATGAACTATGTTTCCGCTAACCAACCATTTTTATACAATACGCACTTAAAAAACAACACTGAAAACGTAAGTAAGTTGGAATGCACACACAATGTCTCAGACTGACAGGTGTCTCACTACTGAAAGCAAGGCCACGAGAAGAAACAAACAAGAGTGGGGAAAGTGGGATTACTAAGAAACTGGCACGAGTCATTGACGCCCTGGCGCGCTCGTGATAGTAAACAACAATACCGCACTCGAAAGCCACCGAACGTCAGTGTCAATACTGTTCACCTTATCTGTCCTGTATTACAGTCCTGTACTACGTAATATTTTATGAAATTTTCAACTCTTATAAACCGTAAAATGCATTCGTTGAATAAAAAACGGGCATATATAAGTTACATATAAGTTAAAGACCATATTTAAATCAAATAAATAATTATTTCGGATAATCCGAATTTTTGCCAATCCGAACCGGCCGCGGTCCCAATTAGTTCGGGCTAGCGGGGTTCTACTGTAATAATATTTTTTTTTATAGATTATACAAAATTTATATTTTTTTACAAAATTGGCGTCCAACTGAAGGGGCTTTAATTAGCGACTGACAGGCCACTATAATTTGCCCAATCCCTAATTTTAGCTTGGCAGCTGTTATCAAGTCAGAAGAATAATTAAAATGAAGAAACGGGCATTATCTAAGAAAAAGGCGGCGGAAGCGGAAAAGGAAATTGAAGAAATTGACATGCATGACAAAGAGGCAACTCCGGTGGAAGATCTGGAAGGAAGATTACCTCCTGCGGAACCGAAACAAACCGCACAACCAGAGGAACAACCCGACATACCAACACAAACAGGGGATGTAAATGTCCAAGAGAAACAGTTAGAGAAACCCTCACAAACAGAGAACGCGACGATACAAGAAATGTTCAGAGTGATGATGGAAATGAATAAGAAAATGGAGGAAGATAGTAAGGAAAGGAAGGAGGACAGCCAATCTTTAAAGGAAGAATTCAAAACAACCAAGGAAGGATTGGGAGAGTTGAACAAGAAAATGGATTCCACGAAAGAAGAATTGAGTAAGGAAAGGAAAGAAGACAACCAATCCTTAAAAGAAGAATTGGGAGAATTAGGTAATAAAATTGAAAATATAAATAAGAGAATTGAGGAAAACAGTAAAAAGATGGAAGAAAAGATGGATGAAAACCGTAAGAAGATGGAAAGTGACAACCAACTATTAAAGGAAGAATTGAGTAAGAAGATGGATGAAAATGACCAATCCACAAAGGAAGAATTAGGAGAATTAAGTCACCAAATCGAAAAGACCAATAAGAAAATAGATGAAAATAATAAGAAGATGGAGGAGAAGTTGGAAGAATTGAAAGAGGATAACCAACTATTAAGAGAAGAATTAAGGGAGGTCAACCAGGAGAATCTGGACAAGTTAGAAGAAAGGATAGAGATGTTAAAAGAAGAGTTGAACAAGGAAATCAACGATAATAAGCAATACACAAACAAGAAAATAGAAGAAGAAACCATAGTAATAAAACAACAAATCATGGAAGTGGACGAAAGATGTAGCCAGACCGAACGAGAAGTACAGGGTTTTAAAGAAGAAGTAAACACCAAATTCACTAACATCGAAGAGCACAGTAGAAGGAAGATGGAAGAAAACCGAAGAGAAACCCAGGAAGAATTAGGAAAAGTAAGGAACCAAGTCACGGAAAGGTGTGACGGTATGGAAGCTGCTATGACGAACATAACCGGTCAAGTACGGCAGAGCCAAAAAGAGATGGAAGTCATTAGGAATAGACCCACTAACATTACGGGTATCCTAATAAATGAAAACCGAGAATGGTTGAATTTCCGCCAATACAAAAGGAAACCGATGGAGTTCTTGGCCCGAATCGAAGAATACTTTGCCAAACATCGGGGCAATAGGTGGAGTAACAACCGGGAACGAATCGTTGGACGAATCGTTCCGAGAGATGACGGACAATTGGTGGATGGCGAACCGGAGCAAGATCGCCGACTACCAGCAATTCAAAAACTTATTCAAAGCAAAGTACTGGTCGGAGACAATGCAGAACCTAATACGGGACAACATCTGTCATGGTCGATACAATACCCAAGTAGGTAACACTGTGACCGCTTATTTCCTAGGAAAGTTGTGTCTTGCGAAGCATTTGGAACCGGCCATACCAGAAGAATGCCTAGTGTCATACCATTACGATGAAGACATTATAAGAGCGAGAAGGGGTAGCCAGATAAAGACGGTACAAGCGATGACCAAATTATTGGAAAACTATGAGAATGAAGATTACTATCGGCAAAGTAGAAGGAGGAATGATCGGCCGGAAATAAGAAATAATCAGTACCTCAATAACAGTAATAACCATAATGGAAATAACTACCAAGGGAACCGCAACAATTCAAATTATTATAATAATAATAACCACAATAATAATAATTTCCAGAATAACCAAAATCCTAATAGGAACAACAACAGCTACCCGAGTAATCAAAATAATTATTACCAGAATCCAAATAATTCCAATAGTCAGAGAAACCCAAACCAAGGTAATGCAGAACCTTATAATAATAATAATAAAAATTTCCAGTCAAATAACCACAATAATAACAATAGGGTTTCCAGACCAATGGTGAATTTTATAAGGGCCGAAGGTAATGGTCCAAGGAGGGATCAATCCCAAAGGGAGAATGTAATGAGCATTTACAACGGAGCAATAGCATCGGAGAATCCAGATCCGGAAGCGGGAACCAAAGAAGGAACGCACCAGCCGGAAATGATCAAAGAGATGAGAACAGAAGGAACAGGAATAATGAAAACAATCAAGTGAACGAAAATTATGATTGGATACCGTTCAGTGATAATCCATCTAGGAATTTCCGAATCGCTTACAATCAAAGGAACCCACCAGGACTCCGGATTCCCCTCAGAGGAAATGGCAACCGACCCAACACATCCCGGGATGTAAGACAAGAAATCGATGAAGAAGAAACCACGGCCGACAGGTGGAATGCATAAACCCACATAAATATAAAAAATTCTAAAAGAAAGTAAGAACAACTTACAACCAATTATTTATGAACTTTAATTTTGGCAATAAAGAAATGGAATTTAGAATTATTATAAAAAATTCTAAAGAGAACATAAGAACAACTTACAAAGTAAGAACCACTTACAACCGATTATTTATAAGAATTAATTTGGAATTGAAGAATTTGAACAATTCATAAGAACTAAGAAAAAAAATATAATAATATATATGCTAACAATAACCAGAAGAAGATGGTACGAACAATAAAAGATTTAAAGAGAATTCAGATGGAAAAGTTTATACAATAACTAGTGACAATTATATCAACAGACTTTCCAACCATGAGAAAAATAACTGAGATAGAAATATTAACAAATCTGAGCAAATACGAAGTAACGTATCCAAGGATGTTTTTTAATAGTCGAAAAATAGACTATATAATTTTTATTAATGACTGTCTGTAGATAATTCCAGCAGTATTATTATGTTTTGAGCAGAGATGAATTTCCTCTGATCTCAATGAGTAGTGTAGTATGGCCAGCAGAGTATATGTAGCCACAAGTGCCTCTCTGGACTGCCCCAGCTCACGTGTTAGGGAATGAATATCCCAAGGATAAAACACCAAGTTAAGGACAAAATAAAGGTAAATAATAATAAACCTCAGATAACAATAACTATCAAGGAAAAATCAATTTAAGAAAAAAAAACCTAAGCTCAAGTATGAAGAAGCAAAGATAGAAATGGAAAGGAAGACTAGAAATATAATAACTAAACAATATCATAAGCAATTATTTCATACATACTCAAGGTATGGTCTGAACTAATCACTTCTGGAGGAGAGCAATCTGTAGCATGACAGATTATCCACATTATAATGAATGAAAAATGATCATAAATAAATTTAAAATAAAATGAAATCAAGGAAAAATCCAAATACAAACAAATAAGTACCACAGTAAAATGCAATCATAATTTAAGGAAATAAAAATAAATTAAAAACAACTGAGCAACACCTATGAGTAATGAAAAATACACCAAAAAACTAAAATAAAGTAAGGAAATACCTAGGTACGATAGGAGTAAGTAAGGAAAAAACCCAGAACAAACCGACACCCCTAATATAAGGGCCATTTTTGAAGAAACAAGGTAGGATAGGAGTAAGTAAGGAAAAACCCAGAACAAACCGACATCCCTAATAACAGGACTGAAAATGGAAGAAACCACTGAGTAGAATAAAATCAAGTAGGGAAATACCCAAAGCAAACCCAGTAATAAGAAAAAACCAAACCCCAAAAGAAAGTATAATTAACTAGTGAAAGTATAACACCAAAAAAATAAAAATATATGTAAAGAAGATATAAACAAAAGTGACTAATTGTAGGATATTATTATAAAAACAGAGTATAAAAATGTTTCTAAGTGAGGGCCACTCTTTATCTAATAACATTTATTAAAATGAAAATAAGAGCAGGCAATAAATCAGTGAAATGACAAAGGGTACATCCCCAAAATAAAATAAAAACAGCCAAGACTGCATAAATTTAATTTTAAGGATTACTTTAAATAATGAAGGGACGGATGTGTTATTTATTTTAAGGTCAAGGAACTCTATACTTAAATGTTGGAAATAGAGCATTATGTTTTTTGTTATTCTTAAATATTTACTATGTTTAATAGTATCCATCAAGGCTAACTGTCTGAGATGGAATACAATTCTTTTACTATAAGATATTCATTATATGTTTACCAGTATTAATCAAGACTGAAATCTCTGAGTACAACTCTTTTGTTTTCAAATATTTATTATATATTAATAGTATGGATTCAATACTAAATGTTAATGTAGTTAAGTAAGAGAATTTTAATTAAGATTATATAATAACAGAAAGTCAGAAGGGGCATAAGCAAGCTGTATTAGTCATAAAACATTATATGTGAATAAATCTAAAATCTGGACAAATGGTAAATCTCAACAACATTATAATTAATGAATAGGTCAAGTAAATTAATTAAACTGATGAAATTTGTATAATGTAAATTAGACACAGGGTATTATAACTGAAACTATACTTTAGAAAGATATTGGAAAAAGGTATGAAAGATTATTGGAAAAAATGCAAATGTAATAACAGAAAAATCAAAGGGGGGGAGTACCAAATTAAAGAATAATATTTAAAAAAGATAACTAAAATTCATAAAATTACAAGGAATTAAGGAAAGATAAACATTTTATTTCAATCAGGGATCTTGTTCGATAATAAATAACTTCATAAAGATTGTAAACCATTTAAAATGACACGAAGTAAAATATTAGGCCTACCTGTTAAAAATACAGTAAATAGGGCATTTTGAGATGGAAAACATTGTAAAAGTATTATATTTGGTATTAAATCACGTAGAATTAACTAGAGAAAGAGATTATGTATTAGGTATTTAATAAAATTAAATAATAGTAAAAATGTATTCAATCATATAATGTAAAAATCAGTTATGTAGCGGAAATGCTAGAAATTTAAAACAATGTCTTTTTAATATTAAATTGGCCAAGACATTTCGGATGAAGAAGAAAATAGAACAGTTGATTGTTATCCGTTGAACAGAACACATCTAAGTCAGCTCTCGCAAAAGATTCACATATAGCGAAGGAGAAAACATGGCTAGAGTCTAACCAAGTCGAATAATTTTGAATTCGCGAATTTTGGAAAAAACTTAAACAACCACTAAATTCAGTGAGATAAACCAGTACAACTAGTAAATTAAACTAAAATTGATTTCTATTTATTTCTAAACCCTATAAATGGAATAACATAAGATAATATTTAAATCATGGACTACATGAAAAGCGGCAATTACCAAGGTGGAAGGAGCCTACACTCAGAAGAAGAAGAACCGCAAATCGATTAGTACCGGAGATAATCCTATTAACGCAGAACTTAATTATAATTACACCAAGTGACATAAGTTGATAAAAAAATTAAATAAACGAATTAAAATTTACACGAATATAATACAAAAATTAATTAATAAATAAATAAAAAAAATAAGAAAAAATATATACAGTAGAACCCCGTTAGTCCGAAATTCCGGATAATCCGAACCACCTTCAGGAACCAAATAGGCAAGGAAAGCTATAAAAACAACTGCAGATTTCATGAAGTGACAAATGATTTCATTACATTTCTAATAAAATGGTTACATGTAGCCACTGTAATACGTATTGCTACGACAGCACAGAACAATCTACGTGTTTATCGAATGTGCCAGAAGGATCTCGATGTAAGCATGTGGTGTACGTGCTACTAGACGCATTTTGCGAGAATCTTCTCGACTGTGCCGGGCTTCGCTCGGGCGTTCGGACTGTGTCAAGGCCGTAGTAATTACGTAGTTCACGAGAGATAAGACGTAGTTTGGAAGCTTCTGGTGTGTGAGCGTGACTATAAATACATCGGGTAGCGGCCTTAGTTTTCAGCTCCATGCAAGATATTGCATAGTGCGTTCGACAGTATTAGTGCGATATATTTACAGAGTGGTTCGAGTTATTACTGTGTACGTTCAAGTAGTTAGTAGTGAAGTGTTGCGTTTTATATTCGGACGGTATAATTGTAATACAATTGAGTTTTAATATTAGTAGACATTTTATTGCGTGTGAACAATTTTCATTTGATTTGCTGTAGAGACTGTGTTGTTAATTACGAACTGTTTTACTGTAACAATTAAAGGTGTGATTAGTGACTTGATTGGTGTCTTGTACTTATTTTGTTTCCACTGTACCTACGACGATCGAGTAGACCGTCGTAACAGTATTAATCAGTAGGCCTACAATTACTGGAATAAAATTCTTAAACAAAACTACAAAAACTACAAACTACAAAAACAGAATTCAATTATTGTACTGTACAGTACTTAGATTACAGTTTCTATACTTTATTAACAGAATTTCCAAATAAACACTTCAATATTAACACTTCACTTATTCACTGGTTGCACAAAATCAGTTATTCTCTGCTGGCGTAAAGACGTGAATCTAGCAGACGACGCAATATTCCACCAGCGTCTCATGAACATGCTGTCCGCCGCTGTAGCGTTGGCATGCTGCTCCACATACTGCAGGGATATTTCCAGTGCCTTTGCTGCTTCTGAATGTCAAATGAGATGTTCTGAATTATCGGCTTCATCCATCACATCAGAATCTTCATCGAAGTCTTGTCTGATCAGGGAAACGATTTCCGTATCTGTCAAAACTTGGTGGTCTTCCGTGTCAGCCGCCACCCACTCGTTCACATCTGTTTCGTCTGCTTCTTCACAGCCTGGAATTTGATGCATGAGCTGTAAAACTTCAGTCCTGTCATCAGCTTGTTCCGTACTATCGATGTAAGAGAGACTTGGCCATAATTTTTTCCATGACTTTCTCAGCAGCTGTTCTTAGAGATTGTCCCATGCTTCACCTAACCAATAGATAACATCTTTGATGTTGATTTTCTTAAGACTTTGGAGAATGGTTTGTGAACTGTCTTCATTTTCAAGAAGGGACCTTAGAAGAATTTTTTTATACACACATTTCATGTTTTGTAGCACCTCTTGGTCCATGGGTTGTAACAAAGGTGTTACATTCGGAGGGAGAAAAATAGTTTTTATATCTCCATTAACAAGTTCTTCTGTCGAAGCATGTGATGGAGCGTTGTCAATGACAAGTAACGCCTGGGGTGGCAGACCATTTTTTTTACTGAACTTTTTTACTGAAGGAATAAACTGGACATGAAACCATTCCTTAAATAAAGCACTGGTCATCCATGACTTTTTTTGATGCCTGTAGAATACAGGAAGCGAGTTCACATTGATGTTCTTAAATGCTCTTGGGTTTTTTGATTTGCCAATAACCAATAGTGGCAACTTATTAGTCCCAGCTGCATTACTACATGCTAAAACAGTCACACGTTCCTTGCACATTTTGAAACCAGGTGCATTAAGTTCTTGTTTGGCGGCGAGGCTTTTGTTTGGCAATGCCTTAAAATTTAACCCAGTTTCATCGCAATTGTATATTTCTTGAGGCGAGTAATTTTGCGATGAAACCATGTCTGCGAATTCAGCGATGTACTCTTGTGCAACCTGGTGATTCGCTGATAATGATTCACCGGTAATGGATAACTGTCGTCTTCCGTGTCTTTTTTTCCACCGGTCCAGCCAGCCGTTACTCGCAATGAATTTAGGATCACCAGCTTATTGAGGTGAACTGCTTTTTCTTGGATTAGGGGACCACTCAGTGGAGTACCTCTCTGCCTTTCTTGTGAAAACCATATGAAAAGGGCTTCATCAATTTTGTCAAATTGTGACACTTTTGATGTATGACGCTCCTCGAGAGTCTTCTCGGATGTTGTCGCACAAAACTGTTCAATCTTGGACCAGTTTTTCTTCCAGTCACTTATTGTTGCTTTACCCACACCAAATTCGACTGCTAATTTCGTTCCACTTTCACCCTTGTCCAAACGTTTCAACACTTCAAGTTTATCTTTTAGTGCACATGAACTATGTTTCCGCTAACCAACCATTTTTATACAATATGCACTTAAAAAACAACACTGAAAACGTAAGTAAGTTGGAATGCACACACATTGTCTCAGACTGACAGGTGTCTCACTACTGAAAGCAAGCCCACGAGAAGAAACAAACAAGAGTGGGGAAAGTGGGATTACTAAGAAACTGGCATGAGTCATTGATGCCCTGGCGCGCTCGTGATAGTAAACAATAATACCGCACTCGAAAGCCACCGAACGTCAGTGTCACTACTGTTCACCTTATCTGTCCTGTATTACAGTACTGTACTACGTAATATTTTATGAAATTTTTAACTCTTATAAACCGTAAAATGCATTCGTTGAATAAAAAACGGGCATATATGAGTTACATATAAGTTAAAGACCATATTTAAATCAAATAAATAATTATAATTATTTAATAATAATTATTTCGGATAATCCGAATTTTTGCCAATCCGAACCGGCACCGGTCCCAATTAGTTCGGACTAGCGGGGTTCTACTGTAATAATATTTTTTTTTATAGATTCTTACGAAATTTATATTTTGTTACAAAATTGGCGTCCAACTGAAGGGGCTTTAATTAGCGATTGACAGGCCACTATAATTTGCCCAATCCCTAATTTTAGCATGGCAGCTGTTATCAAGTCAGAAGAATAATTAAAATGAAGAAACGGGCGTTATCTAAGAAAAGGGCGGCGGAAGCGGAAAAGGAAATTGAAGAAATTGACATGGATGACAAAGAGGCAACTCCGGTGGAAGATCTGGAAGGAAGATTACCTCCTGCGGAACCGAAACAACCCGCACAACCAGAGGAACAACCCGACATACCAACACAAACAGGGGATGTAAATGTCCAAGAGAAACAGTTAGAGAAACCCTCACAAACAGAGAACGCGATGATACAAGAAATGAAATGTTCAGAGTGATGATGGAAATGAATAAGAAAATGGAGGAAGATAGTAAGGAAAGGAAGGAGGACAGCCAATCTTTAAAGGAAGAATTCAAAACAACCAAGGAAGGATTGGGAGAGTTGAACAAGAAAATGGATTCCACGAAAGAAGAATTGAGTAAGGAAAGGAAAGAAGACAACCAATCCTTAAAAGAAGAATTGGGAGAATTAGGTAATAAAATTGAAAATACAAATAAAAGAATTGAGGAAAACAGTAAAAAGATGGAAGAAAAGATGGAGGAAAACCGTAAGAAGATGGAAAGTGACAACCAACTATTAAAGGAAGAATTGAGTAAGAAGATGGATGAAAACGACCAATCCACAAAGGAAGAATTAGGAGAATTAAGTCACCAAATCGAAAAGACCAATAAGAAAATAGATGAAAATAATAAGAAGATGGAAGAGAAGATGGAGGAGAAGTTGGAAGAATTGAAAGAGGATAACCAACTATTAAGAGAAGAATTAAGGGAGGTCAACCAGGAGAATCTGGACAAGTTAGAAGAAAGGATAGAGATGTTAAAAGAAGAGTTGAACAAGGAAATCAACGATAATAAGCAATACACAAACAAGAAAATAGAAGAAGAAACCATAGTAATAAAACAACAAATCATGGAAGTGGACGAAAGATGTAGCCAGACCGAACGAGAAGTACAGGGTTTTAAAGAAGAAGTAAACACCAAATTCACTAACATCGAAGAGCACAGTAGAAGGAAGATGGAAGAAAACCGAAGAGAAACCCAGGAAGAATTAGGAAAAGTAAGGAACCAAGTCACGGAAAGGTGTGACGGTATGGAAGCTGCTATGACGAACGTAACCGGTCAAGTACGGCAGAGCCAAAAAGAGATGGAAGTCATTAGGAATAGACCCACTAACATTACGGGTATCCTAATAAATGAAAACCGAGAATGGTTGAATTTCCGCCAATACAAAAGGAAACCGATGGAGTTCTTGGCCCGAATCGAAGAATACTTTGCCAAACATCGGGGCAATAGGTGGAGTAACAACCGGGAACGAATCGTTGGACGAATCGTTCCGAGAGATGACGGACAATTGGTGGATGGCGAACCGGAGCAAGATCGCCGACTACCAGCAATTCAAAAACTTATTCAAAGCAAAGTACTGGTCGGAGACAATGCAGAACCTAATACGGGACAACATCTGTCATGGTCGATACAATACCCAAGTAGGTAACACTGTGACCGCTTATTTCCTAGGAAAGTTGTGTCTTGCGAAGCATTTGGAACCGGCCATACCAGAAGAATGCCTAGTGTCATACCATTACGATGAAGACATTATAAGAGCGAGAAGGGGTAGCCAGATAAAGACGGTACAAGCGATGACCAAATTATTGGAAAACTATGAGAATGAAGATTACTATCGGCAAAGTAGAAGGAGGAATGATCGGCCGGAAATAAGAAATAATCAGTACCTCAATAACAGTAATAACCATAATGGAAATAACTACCAAGGGAACCGCAACAATTCAAATTATTATAATAATAATAACCACAATAATAATAATTTCCAGAATAACCAAAATCCTAATAGGAACAACAACAGCTACCCGAGTAATCAAAATAATTATTACCAGAATCCAAATAATTCCAATAGTCAGAGAAACCCAAACCAAGGTAATGCAGAACCTTATAATAATAATAATAGAAATTTCCAGTCAAATAACCACAATAATAACAATAGGGTTTCCAGACCAATGGTGAATTTTATAAGGGCCGAAGATAATGGTCCAAGGAGGGATCAATCCCAAAGGGAGAATGATAATGAGCATTTACAACGGAGCAATAGCATCGGAGAATCCAGATCCGGAAGCGGGAACCAAAGAAGGAACGCACCAGCCGGAAATGATCAAAGAGATGAGAACAGAAGGAACAGGAATAATGAAAACAATCAAGTGAACGAAAATTATGATTGGATACCGTTCAGTGATAATCCATCTAGGAATTTCCGAATCGCTTACAATCAAAGGAACCCACCAGGACTCCGGATTCCCCTCAGAGGAAATGGCAACCGACCCAACACATCCCGGGATGTAAGACAAGAAATCGATGAAGAAGAAACCACGGCCGACAGGTGGAATGCATAAACCCACATAAATATAAAAAATTCTAAAAGAAAGTAAGAACAACTTACAACCAATTATTTATGAACTTTAATTTTGGCAATAAAGAAATGGAATTTAGATTTATTATAAAAAATTCTAAAGAGAACATAAGAACAACTTACAAAGTAAGAACCACTTACAACCGATTATTTATAAGAATTAATTTGGAATTGAAGAATTTGAACAATTCATAAGAACTAAGAAAAAAAATATAATAATATATATGCTAACAATAACCAGAAGAAGATGGTACGAACAATAAAAGAATTAAAGAGAATTCAGATGGAAAAGTTTATACAATAACTAGTGACAATTATATCAACAGACTTTCCAACCATGAGAAAAATAACTGAGATAGAAATATTAACAAATCTGAGCAAATACGAAGTAACGTATCCAAGGATGTTTTTTAATAGTCGAAAAATAGACTATATAATTTTTATTAATGACTGTCTGTAGATAATTCCAGCAGTATTATTATGTTTTGAGCAGAGATGAATTTCCTCTGATCTCAATGAGTAGTGTAGTATGGCCAGCAGAGTATATGTAGCCACAAGTGCCTCTCTGGACTGCCCCAGCTCATGTGTTAGGGAATGTTAGGGAATGAATATCCCAAGGATAAAACACCAAGTTAAGGACAAAATAAAGGTAAATAATAATAAACCTCAGATAACAATAACTATCAAGGAAAAATCAATTTAAGAAAAAAAAACCTAAGCTCAAGTATGAAGAAGCAAAGATAGAAATGGAAAGGAAGACTAGAAATATAATAACTAAACAATATCATAAGCAATTATTTCATACATACTCAAGGTATGGTCTGAACTAATCACTTCTGGAGGAGAGCAATCTGTAGCATGACAGATTATCCACATTATAATGAATGAAAAATGATCATAAATAAATTTAAAATAAAATGAAATCAAGGAAAAATCCAAATACAAACAAATAAGTACCACAGTAAAATGCAATCATAATTTAAGGAAATAAAAATAAATTAAAAACTGAGCAACACCTATGAGTAATGAAAAATACACCAAAAAACTAAAATAAAGTAAGGAAATACCTAGGTAGGATAGGAGTAAGTAAGGAAAAAACCCAGAACACACCGACACCCCTAATATAAGGGCCATTTTTGAAGAAACAAGGTAGGATAGGAGTAAGTAAGGAAAAACCCAGAACAAACCGACATCCCTAATAACAGGACTGAAAATGGAAGAAACCACTGAGTAGAATAAAATCAAGTAGGGAAATACCCAAAGCAAACCCAGTAATAAGAAAAAACCAAACCCCAAAAGAAAGTATAATTAACTAGAGTCAGCTGCATGGAACTAGTATCGTCAAGGTCACACCGCTTACTTACAGCGTTGCCACTAAGCAACAGTTTCCCTTTCTTCCGAAAAATGCTACACTAGTAAGTAAGCCTACTTAATGTAAAGAATATAACAAAGTGAGAAAGTTTGTAATACATGCATTAGAGTACATTGTTACATTGTCAATAATTCTTAATAATAATTACATCACAATTAATATATTGTTAATAATTAATTAACAATTAATTTCCGTATCTTATACATAACATTCAATTCGACGCGTCAGCTATAGTTTGTTTGAACGAATTTTATACGCATCCTGTGTCTTAAGCTTGCCCCATTTATTTATTGAAGACACCGCACTATTCGTGACTCAGAAAAATATTCTATTTTTATTTCCTGCGCTGCTTATTAATTAAGTAAAAAAATTAGAACTATACTATAAGATGTTACATGCACAAGTAGCATAAAAATAATGGTATGTATAAACGTGAAACGAATTGGATTTCTTAACAAAATAAGGATAATTTTATAAACAACAAATACAAATGTCTCATGAAATAAATTTAAAATTCCTTATTTATTTATATATATATATATATTTTAACTTAAATCTTTAAATATAGAATTTAAATTTATAATTCTATATTTTATGCATTGTCCTTACTAATTTTATAATTAAAATTTTCCTTATTTTATGAACTATAGAATTCCTTATGACTATTATAAATAAGCAGTATGTTGAAAAACTCACCTTAAATAGGGTTAGTCACACAATTATCACTTTGCAAAGTGATAGCACAGAGCACATTCATAACACTCCTGAAGAAAACACGCACACACGGTTTTTTATGTTTCAATAAAAATAGAAAATACTACGCTTCGCTATAGACACGTTTACCACCTATATACACTTTTTAACACTCCTGCCTTATTCGTCTTCGGATTCACTGGACTCAGGTTCGCTGTCACTACTCACACGTAAGTGTATGATGAAGGGCTCCACTGTGATGTCTCTCGTGCACTGCTTTGAGTAATCGGCTTCTTGTAGTGCCTCCGCATGTCTTACGCACTTCTCCCAGTCTTCCTGAGTTATCCTGTCCAAAGCTTCGTGTGCAAGTTGTTCAATATCGGCCAATCTGAAAGTCGTATTCTTGTTTGCAACATACCGTTTAACTTGGGCCCATATCAGCTCGATCGGATTATACTGACAATGATATGGTGGCAGGCGCACTACTGTATGTCCCATTTCATTTGCCAGTTATCCAATTCGTACGTCTTCTTGGCCGTTCGGATCTCTTCTTTAGAAAGAAGTTCATCCCTGGTTTCAGCTGTGGAAAATGAAATTCTCTTCTTACGCAGCCACTCCATGATATCCGCTTTACGCCAGTTTGAACATGGTGGTTTATCTATTTGTACAGAATGATAGCTGGCATTATCCATCACGATGAC
Source organism: Magicicada septendecula (assembly GCA_034769895.1). Lineage (NCBI taxonomy): Eukaryota > Metazoa > Arthropoda > Insecta > Hemiptera > Cicadidae > Magicicada > Magicicada septendecula. The sequence continues at coordinate 342,956,004 of CM068368.1, forward strand.
AGAGCCTTCTTCCAAGGAGCGCAACATACCAACAAACCAGGTCTTAAAAACTTCAGCATTCATTTCTGTGTGGTAGTCAGATGCAGCTGAATGCTTACTGCCACGAAAGACAAGTTTGGCACCTGCTATGAAACCTGTACTTGCGGATCCAGCATGTGCAATAATCAGCCGGCCACCTCTACCAGTAGGTACTTTCAGCCCACCGTTCCCTCTGGAGTCTTGCCAGATGTATTTATTCGTATGATTCTGTGATAGCCAGGTTTCATCCAAATAAATTATAGGCCTGTTGTCCTCCGTACGATGTATATGCATGGTTCTCAAAAACTTCGCTCTCAACGCAGCAATGTCTCTGCACTCCTTTAAAAATTTTCGTCCATCGTTGCACTTCTTAAATTTAAAACCAAGCACTTTCAGAAGGCGAAGTACGGAGGCTTCTGAACCAGAATAATTGATTTTCTGACAGAGATCAGCTCGAATTTTGCTTGCAGTGGGGTATTCCCCTCGGTCGTAATATTCTAGTACGGTCCTGCGGATTATTTGTTTATTAAAATCGTCCAGTTCAGTGTTTTTGTGTTCCCGTTTATACCCTTTCCTTGGAGAACTGAACACAACACTCACGCCTTGATCATCTGCCGAAGCAACGGTATTGCTAATACGTTGCACCGACTGTTCAGAAATGCCACAAGCTTCCGCTGTCAATTTTCGAACTTGTGCAAAGTTTATGTTCCTCCTGGCTTCTTCATTATACGCAAGATTTCTAAAAAACTTGTAAACGTTTGCTATGATGACTTTACTTTGTTTTCTAATGTCCTCTCGGCCCGCACGTACACCACCGCTGCTTGTACTCGAACTAAATGTAGGATACTGTTCCTCAATATCACTCATAATAAATACAAATTATTGAAATAAACTAATACACACACTGTCTACAATAAAGACGTCAACCGTTCACATGAAACGCACAAAATGTCTGTCAACAATACTAAGGACGATAAATATTTTGGATGTTCGTCTCTTCCTCACCTCGTCCACCCAACCTACTTGGAATGGGGTACTGTAACTGAAATGGGATTGGCTTTTGTCACAACAGCGACAATTTTGTTTACAGAAATTGCTCAGTCCTATTTATCTTTGTGCAACGGAAGAAAGGTAGTAGCGCGGGCAGTAAACATACACATTTTTGAGGGGATTATAAAATGACAAAGGCATTCATAAAAGTGTCAGACAGCAATATTTACCGAAAAGACATGCCGACAGGGTATACGCAATGTGCATACCAAATGTGTACATATACCTAACAGAACTTCCGAACCATATGGCTTAGGAATGACCGTGTAGAGAACAAAAACAGATTCATTTACAAAAGGGAAAAGACCGTGAGTATGAAAAAATTAAAGCGACAACAGCAGGCAAGGTCAGCGTTCTCAGACAACTGTCAGTCTGTAGGATAACCGCCCATGAAGAAAACAGTAAAACTTTAATAAGTAAGTGCACTGTACGGAAATCACAAAATAACTGAACTAATGGTACTTCGTAAAGTTAGGGTGTGTATTGCTAAAAGGTTTAGATTCTAACATAAGAAAAACCAGCGCAGTATAAATAGTAGTTTCAGAGAACTGCAAATCGTAACAAAAAAAAAGCCAAAGAAACAGAAGAAACGCAAAGATAGAAATTCTGTAGATATTTACGCGACAACAAAAAATATGTTGCCGACTCACACAAATTTTTAGAGCTCAAATACTGGCGCCCAGAATTTAACTGAGTAGTGTTACCCACAACTAATTATTCCTGATAAAACAAATTCATTTACGCGATACGCATAAATAAATTTGAAACGAAGAATATAATGTGGATGTATGAAATTTGTTTTCGTAACACTGCTAAAACGCTACACACTGTACTAGCCGGCAACAACGCTGGGCGAGGGGCGTGGAGGTGACAGGGAGAAGCAGTGAAAGTGAGTGACCTTGACGATACTACTTCCATGCAGATGACTCTAGTGAAAGTATAACACCAAAAAAATAAAAATATATGTAAAGAAGATATAAACAAAAGTGACTAATTGTAGGTTATTATTATAAAAACAGAGTATAAAAATGTTTCTAAGTGAGGGCCACTCTTTATCTAATAACATTTATTAAAATGAAAATAAGAGCAGGCAATAAATCAGTGAAATGACAAAGGGTACATTCCCAAAATAAAATAAAACAGCCAAGACTGCATAAATTTAATTTTAAGGATTACTTTAAATAATGAAGGGACGGATGTGTTATTTATTTTAAGGTCAAGGAACTCTATACTTAAATGTTGGAAATAGAGCATTATGTTTTTTGTTATTCTTAAATATTTACTATGTTTAATAGTATCCATCAAGGCTAAGTGTCTGAGATGGAATACAATTCTTTTACTATAAGATATTCATTATATGTTTACCAGTAATAATCAAGACTGAAATCTCTGAGTACAACTCTTTTGTTTTCAAATATTTATTATATATTAATAGTATGGATTCAATACTAAATGTTAATGTAGTTAAGTAAGAGAATTTTAATTAAGATTATATAATAACAGAAAGTCAGGAGTATAAGCAAGCTGTATTAGTCATAAAACATTATATGTGAACAAATCTAAAATCTGGACAAATGGTAAATCTCAACAACATTATAATTAATGAATAGGTCAAGTAAATTAATTAAACTGATGAAATTTGTATAATGTAAATTAGACACAGGGTATTATAACTGAAACTATACTTTAGAAAGATATTGGAAAAAGGTATGAAAGATTATTGGAAAAAATGCAAATGTAATAACAGAAAAATCAAAGGGGGGAGTACCAAATTAAAGAATAATATTTAAAAAAGATAACTAATTCATAAAATTACAAGGAATTAAGGAAAGATAAACATTTTATTTCAATCAGGGATCTTGTTCGATAATAAATAACTTCATAAAGATTGTAAACCATTTAAAATGACACGAAGTAAAATATTAGGCCTACCTGTTAAAAATACAGTAAATAGGGCATTTTGAGATGGAAAACATTGTAAAAGTATTATATTTGGTATTAAATCACGTAGAATTAACTAGAGAAAGAGATTATGTATTAGGTATTTAATAAAATTAAATAATAGTAAAAATGTATTCAATCATATAATGTAAAAATCAGTTATGTAGCGGAAATGCTAGAAATTTAAAACAATGTCTTTTTAATATTAAATTGGCCAAGACATTTCGGATGAAGAAGAAAATAGAACAGTTGATTGTTATCCGTTGAACAGAACACATCTAAGCCAGCTCTCGCAAAAGATTCACATATAGCGAAGGAGAAAACATGGCTAGAGTCTAACCAAGTCGAATAATTTTGAATTCGCGAATTTTGGAAAAAACTTAAACAACCACTAAATTCAGTGAGATAAACCAGTACAACTAGTAAATTAAACTAAAATTGATTTCTATTTATTTCTAAACCCTATAAATGGAATAACATAAGATAATATTTAAATCATGGACTACATGAAAAGCGGCAATTACCAAGGTGGAAGGAGCCTACACTCAGAAGAAGAAGAACCGCAAATAAATTAGTACCGGAGATAATCCTATTAACGCAGAACTTAATTATAATTACACCAAGTGACATAAGTTGATAAAAAAATTAAATAAACGAATTAAAATTTACACGAATATAGTACAAAATTAATTAATAAATAAATAAAAAATATATACAGTAGAACCCCGTTAGTCCGAACCCCGCTAGTCCGAAATTCCGGATAATCCGAACCACCTTCAGGAACCAAATAGGCAAGGAAAGCTATAAAAACAACTGCAGATTTCATGAAGTGACAAATGATTTCATTACATTTCTAATAAAATGGTTACATGTAGCCACTGTAATACGTATTGCTACGACAGCACAGAACAATCTACGTGTTTATCGAATGTGCCAGAAGGATCTCGATGTAAGCATGTGGTGTACGTGCTACTAGACGCATTTTGCGAGAATCTTCTCGACTGTGCCGGGCTTCGCTCGGGTGTTCGGACTGTGTCAAGGCCGTAGTAATTACGTAGTTCACGAGAGATAAGACGTAGTTTGGAAGCTTCTGGTGTGTGAGCGTGACTATAAATACATCGGGTAGCGGCCTTAGTTTTCAGCTCCATGCAAGATATTGGATAGTGCGGTTCGACAGTATTAGTGCGATATATTTACAGAGTGGTTCGAGTTATTACTGTGTACGTTCAAGTAGTTAGTAGTGAAGTGTTGCGTTTTATATTCGGACGGTATAATTGTAATACAATTGAGTTTTAATATTAGTAGACATTTTATTGCGTGTGAACAATTTTCATTTGATTTGCTGTAGAGACTGTGTTGTTAATTACGAACTGTTTTACTGTAACAATTAAAGGTGTGATTAGTGACTTGATTGGTGTCTTGTACTTATTTTGTTTCCACTGTACCTACGACGATCGAGTAGACCGTCGTAACAGTATTAATCAGTAGGCCTACAATTACTGGAATAAAATTCTTAAACAAAACTACAAAAACTACAAACTACAAAAACAGAATTCAATTATTGTACTGTACAGTACTTAGATTACAGTTTCTATACTTTATTAACAGAATTTCCAAATAAATACTTCAATATTAACACTTCACTTATTCACTGGTTGCACAAAATCAGTTATTCTCTGCTGGCGTAAAGACGTGAATCTAGCAGACGACGCAATATTCCACCAGCGTCTCATGAACATGCTGTCCGCCGCTGTAGCGTTGGCATGCTGCTCCACATACTGCAGGGATATTTCCAGTGCCTTTGCTGCTTCTGAATGTCAAATGAGATGTTCTGAATTATCGGCTTCATCCATCACATCAGAATCTTCATCGAAGTCTTGTCTGATCAGGGAAACGATTTCCGTATCTGTCAAAACTTGGTGGTCTTCCGTGTCAGCCGCCACCCACTCGTTCACATCTGTTTCGTCTGCTTCTTCACAGCCTGGAATTTGATGCATGAGCTGTAAAACTTCAGTCCTGTCATCAGCTTGTTCCGTACTATCGATGTAAGAGAGACTTGGCCATAATTTTTTCCACGACTTTCTCAGCAGCTGTTCTTAGAGATTGGCCCATGCTTCACCTAACCAATAGATAACATCTTTGATGTTGATTTTCTTAAGACTTTGGAGAATGGTTTGTGAACTGTCTTCATTTTCAAGAAGGGACCTTAGAAGAATTTTTTTATACACACATTTCATGTTTTGTAGCACCTCTTGGTCCATGGGTTGTAACAAAGGTGTTACATTCGGAGGGAGAAAAATAGTTTTTATATCTCCATTAACAAGTTCTTCTGTCGAAGCATGTGATGGAGCGTTGTCAATGACAAGTAACGCCCGGGGTGGCAGACCATTTTTTTTACTGAACTTTTTTACTGAAGGAATAAACTGGACATGAAACCATCCTTAAATAAAGCACTGGTCATCCATGCCTTTTTTTGATGCCTGTAGAATACAGGAAGCGAGTTCACATTGATGTTCTTAAATGCTCTTGGGTTTTTTGATTTGCCAATAACCAATAGTGGCAACTTATTAGTCCCAGCTGCATTACTACATGCTAAAACAGTCACACGTTCCTTGCACATTTTGAAACCAGGTGCATTAAGTTCTTGTTTGGCGGCGAGGCTTTTGTTTGGCAATGCCTTAAAATTTAACCCAGTTTCATCGCAATTGTATATTTCTTGAGGCGAGTAATTTTGCGATGAAACCATCTCTGCGAATTCAGCGATGTACTCTTGTGCAACCTGGTGATTCGCTGATAATGATTCAACGGTAATGGATAACTGTCGTATTCCGTGTCTTTTTTTCCACCGGTCCAGCCAGCCGTTACTCGCAATGAATTTAGGATCACCAGCTTATTGAGGTGAACTGCTTTTTCTTGGATTAGGGGACCACTCAGTTGAGTACCTCTCTGCCTTTCTTGTGAAAACCATATGAAAAGGGCTTAATCAATTTTGTCAAATTGTGACACTTTTGATGTATGACGCTCCTCGAGAGTCTTCTCGGATGTTGTCGCACAAAACTGTTCAATCTTGGACCAGTTTTTCTTCCAGTCACTTATTGTTGCTTTACCCACACCAAATTCGACTGCTAATTTCGTTCCACTTTCACCCTTGTCCAAACGTTTCAACACTTCAAGTTTATCTTTTAGTGCACATGAACTATATTTCCGCTAACCAACCATTTTTATACAATACGCACTTCAAAAACAACACTGAAAACGTATGTAAGTTGGAATGCACACACAATGTCTCAGACTGACAGTTGTCTCACTACTGAAAGCAAGGCCACGAGAAGAAACAAAAAAGAGTGGGGGAAGTGGGATTACTAAGAAACTGGCATGAGTCATTGATGCCCTGGCGCGCTCGTGATAGTAAACAATAATACCGCACTCGAAAGCCACCGAACGTCAGTGTCACTACTGTTCACCTTATCTGTCCTGTATTACAGTACTGTACTACGTAATATTTTATGAAATTTTTAACTCTTATAAACCGTAAAATGCATTCGTTGAATAAAAAACGGGCATATATGAGTTACATATAAGTTAAAGACCATATTTAAATCAAATAAATAATTATAATTATTTAATAATAATTATTTCGGATAATCCGAATTTTTGCCAATCCGAACCGGCACCGGTCCCAATTAGTTCGGACTAGCGGGGTTCTACTGTAATAATATTTTTTTTTATAGATTCTTACGAAATTTATATTTTGTTACAAAATTGGCGTCCAACTGAAGGGGCTTTAATTAGCGATTGACAGGCCACTATAATTTGCCCAATCCCTAATTTTAGCATGGCAGCTGTTATCAAGTCAGAAGAATAATTAAAATGAAGAAACGGGCGTTATCTAAGAAAAGGGCGGCGGAAGCGGAAAAGGAAATTGAAGAAATTGACATGGATGACAAAGAGGCAACTCCGGTGGAAGATCTGGAAGGAAGATTACCTCCTGCGGAACCGAAACAACCCGCACAACCAGAGGAACAACCCGACATACCAACACAAACAGGGGATGTAAATGTCCAAGAGAAACAGTTAGAGAAACCCTCACAAACAGAGAACGCGATGATACAAGAAATGAAATGTTCAGAGTGATGATGGAAATGAATAAGAAAATGGAGGAAGATAGTAAGGAAAGGAAGGAGGACAGCCAATCTTTAAAGGAAGAATTCAAAACAACCAAGGAAGGATTGGGAGAGTTGAACAAGAAAATGGATTCCACGAAAGAAGAATTGAGTAAGGAAAGGAAAGAAGACAACCAATCCTTAAAAGAAGAATTGGGAGAATTAGGTAATAAAATTGAAAATACAAATAAGAGAATTGAGGAAAACAGTAAAAAGATGGAAGAAAAGATGGATGAAAACTGTAAGAAGATGGAAAGTGACAACCAACTATTAAAGGAAGAATTGAGTAAGAAGATGGATGAAAACGACCAATCCACAAAGGAAGAATTAGGTGAATTATGTCACCAAATCGAAAAGACCAATAAGAAAATAGACGAAAATCATAAGAAGATGGAAGAGAAGATGGAGGAGAAGTTGGAAGAATTGAAAGAGGATAACCAACTATTAAGAGAAGAATTAAGGGAGGTCAACCAGGAGAATCTGGACAAGTTAGACGAAAGGATAGAGATGTTAAAAGAAGAGTTGAACAAGGAAATCAACGATAATAAGGAATACACAAACAAGAAAATAGAAGAAGAAACCATAGTAATAAAACAACAAATCATGGAAGTGGACGAAAGATGTAGCCAGACCGAACGAGAAGTACAGGGTTTTAAAGAAGAAGTAAACACCAAATTCACTAACATCGAAGAGCACAGTAGAAGGAAGATGGAAGAAAACAGAAGAGAAACCCAGGAAGAATTAGGAAAAGTAAGGAACCAAGTCACGGAAAGGTGTGACGGTATGGAAGCTGCTATGACGAACATAACCGGTCAAGTACGGCAGAGCCAAAAAGAGATGGAAGTCATTAGGAATAGACCCACTAACATTACGGGTATCCTAATAAATGAAAACCGAGAATGGTTGAATTTCCGCCAATACAAAAGGAAACCGATGGAGTTCTTGGCCCGAATCGAAGAATACTTTGCCAAACATCGGGGCAATAGGTGGAGTAACAACCGGGAACGAATCGTTCCGAGAGATGACGGACAATCGGTGGATGGCGAACCGGAGCAAGATCGCCGACTACCAGCAATTCAAAAACTTATTCAAAGCAAAGTACTGGTCGGAGACAATGCAGAACCTAATACGGGACAACATCTGTCATGGTCGATACAATACCCAAGTAGGTAACACTGTGACCGCTTATTTCCTAGGAAAGTTGTGTCTTGCGAAGCATTTGGAACCGGCCATACCAGAAGAATGCCTAGTGTCATACCATTACGATGAAGACATTATAAGAGCGAGAAGGGGTAGCCAGATAAAGACGGTACAAGCGATGACCAAATTATTGGAAAACTAGGAGAATGAAGATTACTATCGGCAAAGTAGAAGGAGGAATGATCGGCCGGAAATAAGAAATAATCAGTACCTCAACAGTAATAACCATAATGGAAATAACTACCAAGGGAACCGCAACAATTCAAATTATTATAATAATAATAACCACAATAATAATAATTTCCAGAATAACCAAATTCCTAATAGGAACAACAACAGCTACCCGAGTAATCAAAATAATTGTTACCAGAATCCAAATAATTCCAATAGTCAGAGAAACCCGAACCAAGGTAATGCAGAACCTTATAATAATAATAATAGAAATTTCCAGTCAAATAACCACAATAATAACAATAGGGTTTCCAGACCAATGGTGAATTTTATAAGGGCCGAAGGTAATGGTCCAAGGAGGGATCAATCCCAAAGGGAGAATGATAATGAGCATTTACAACGGAGCAATAGCATCGGAGAATCCAGATCCGGAAGCGGGAACCAAAGAAGGAACGCACCAGCCGGAAATGATCAAAGAGATGAGAACAGAAGGAACAGGAATAATGAAAACAATCAAGTGAACGAAAATTATTTTTGGATACCGTTCAGTGATAATCCATCTAGGAATTTCCGAATCGCTTACAATCAAAGGAACCCACCAGGACTCCGGATTCCCCTCAGAGGAAATGGCAACCGACCCAACGCATCCCGGGATGTAAGACAAGAAATCGATGAAGAAGAAACCACGGCCGACAGGTGGAATGCATAAACCCACATAAATATAAAAAATTCTAAAAGAAAGTAAGAACAACTTACAACCCATTATTTATGAACTTTAATTTTGGCAATAAAGAAATGGAATTTAGAATTATTATAAAAAATTCTAAAGAGAACGTAAGAACAACTTACAAAGTAAGAAGCACTTACAACCGATTATTTATGAGAATTAATTTGGAATTGAAGAATTTGAACAATTCATAAGAACTAAGAAAAAAAATATAATAATATATATGCTAACAATAACCAGAAGAAGATGGTATGAACAATAAAAGAATTAAAGAGAATTCAGATGGAAAAGTTTATACAATAACTAGTGACAATTATATCAACAAACTTTCCAACCATGAGAAAAATAACTGAGATAGAAATATTAACAAATCTGAGCAAATACGAAGTAACGTATCCAAGGATGTTTTTTATAGTCGAAAAATAGACTATATAATTTTTATTAATGACTGTCTGTAGATAATTCCAGCAGTATTATTATGTTTTGAGCAGAGATGAATTTCCTCTGATCTCAATGAGTAGTGTAGTATGGCCAGCAGAGTATATGTAGCCACAAGTGCCTCTCTGGACTGCCCCAGCTCACGTGTTAGGGAATGTTAGGGAATGAATATCCCAAGGATAAAACACCAAGTTAAGGAAAAAATAAAGGTAAATAATAATAAACATCAGATAACAATAACTATCAAGGAAAAATCAATTTAAGAAAAAAAAACCTAAGCTCAAGTATGAAGAAGCAAAGATAGAAATGGAAAGGAAGACTAGAAATATAATAACTAAACAATATCATAAGCAATTATTTCATACATACTCAAGGTATGGTCTGAACTAATCACTTCTGGAGGAGAGCAATCTGTAGCATGACAGATTATCCACATTATAATGAATGAAAAATGATCATAAATAAATTTAAAATAAAATGAAATCAAGGAAAAATCCAAATACAAACAAATAAGTACCACAGTAAAATGCAATCATAATTTAAGGAAATAAAAATAAATTAAAAACAACTGAGCAACACCTATGAGTAATGAAAAATACACCAAAAAACTAAAATAAAGTAAGGAAATACCTAGGTAGGATAGGAGTAAGTAAGGAAAAAACCCAGAACAAACCGACACCCCTAATATAAGGGCCATTTTTGAAGAAACAAGGTAGGATAGGAGTAAGTAAGGAAAAACCCAGAACAAACCGACATCCCTAATAACAGGACTGAAAATGGAAGAAACCACTGAGTAGAATAAAATCAAGTAGGGAAATACCCAAAGCAAACCCAGTAATAAGAAAAAGCCAAACCCCAAAAGAAAGTATAATTAACTAGTGAAAGTATAACACCAAAAAAATAAAAATATATGTAAAGAAGATATAAACAAAAGTGACTAATTGTAGGATATTATTATAAAAACAGAGTATAAAAATGTTTCTAAGTGAGGGCCACTCTTTATCTAATAACATTTATTAAAATGAAAATAAGAGCAGGCAATAAATCAGTGAAATGACAAAGGGTACATCCCCAAAATAAAATAAAAACAGCCAAGACTGCATAAATTTAATTTTAAGGATTACTTTAAATAATGAAGGGACGGATGTGTTATTTATTTTAAGGTCAAGGAACTCTATACTTAAATGTTGGAAATAGAGCATTATGTTTTTTGTTATTCTTAAATATTTACTATGTTTAATAGTATCCATCAAGGCTAAGTGTCTGAGATGGAATACAATTCTTTTACTATAAGATATTCATTATATGTTTACCAGTATTAATCAAGACTGAAATCTCTGAGTACAACTCTTTTGTTTTCAAATATTTATTATATATTAATAGTATGGATTCAATACTAAATGTTAATGTAGTTAAGTAAGAGAATTTTAATTAAGATTATATAATAACAGAAAGTCAGAAGGGGCATAAGCAAGCTGTATTAGTCATAAAACATTATATGTGAATAAATCTAAAATCTGGACAAATGGTAAATCTCAACAACATTATAATTAATGAATAGGTCAAGTAAATTAATTAAACTGATGAAATTTGTATAATGTAAATTAGACACAGGGTATTATAACTGAAACTATACTTTAGAAAGATATTGGAAAAAGGTATGAAAGATTATTGGAAAAAATGCAAATGTAATAACAGAAAAATCAAAGGGGGGGAGTACCAAATTAAAGAATAATATTTAAAAAAGATAACTAAAATTCATAAAATTACAAGGAATTAAGGAAAGATAAACATTTTATTTCAATCAGGGATCTTGTTCGATAATAAATAACTTCATAAAGATTGTAAACCATTTAAAATGACACGAAGTAAAATATTAGGCCTACCTGTTAAAAATACAGTAAATAGGGCATTTTGAGATGGAAAACATTGTAAAAGTATTATATTTGGTATTAAATCACGTAGAATTAACTAGAGAAAGAGATTATGTATTAGGTATTTAATAAAATTAAATAATAGTAAAAATGTATTCAATCATATAATGTAAAAATCAGTTATGTAGCGGAAATGCTAGAAATTTAAAACAATGTCTTTTTAATATTAAATTGGCCAAGACATTTCGGATGAAGAAGAAAATAGAACAGTTGATTGTTATCCGTTGAACAGAACACATCTAAGCCAGCTCTCGCAAAAGATTCACATATAGCGAAGGAGAAAACATGGCTAGAGTCTAACCAAGTCGAATAATTTTGAATTCGCGAATTTTGGAAAAAACTTAAACAACCACTAAATTCAGTGAGATAAACCAGTACAACTAGTAAATTAAACTAAAATTGATTTCTATTTATTTCTAAACCCTATAAATGGAATAACATAAGATAATATTTAAATCATGGACTACATGAAAAGCGGCAATTACCAAGGTGGAAGGAGCCTACACTCAGAAGAAGAAGAACCGCAAATCGATTAGTACCGGAGATAATCCTATTAACGCAGAACTTAATTATAATTACACCAAGTGACATAAGTTGATAAAAAAATTAAATAAACGAATTAAAATTTACACGAATATAATACAAAAATTAATTAATAAATAAATAAAAAAATAAGAAAAAATATATACAGTAGAACCCCGTTAGTCCGAAATTCCGGATAATCCGAACCACCTTCAGGAACCAAATAGGCAAGGAAAGCTATAAAAACAACTGCAGATTTCATGAAGTGACAAATGATTTCATTACATTTCTAATAAAATGGTTACATGTAGCCACTGTAATACGTATTGCTACGACAGCACAGAACAATCTACGTGTTTATCGAATGTGCCAGAAGGATCTCGATGTAAGCATGTGGTGTACGTGCTACTAGACGCATTTTGCGAGAATCTTCTCGACTGTGCCGGGCTTCGCTCGGGCGTTCGGACTGTGTCAAGGCCGTAGTAATTACGTAGTTCACGAGAGATAAGACGTAGTTTGGAAGCTTCTGGTGTGTGAGCGTGACTATAAATACATCGGGTAGCGGCCTTAGTTTTCAGCTCCATGCAAGATATTGGATAGTGCGGTTCGACAGTATTAGTGCGATATATTTACAGAGTGGTTCGAGTTATTACTGTGTACGTTCAAGTAGTTAGTAGTGAAGTGTTGCGTTTTATATTCGGACGGTATAATTGTAATACAATTGAGTTTTAATATTAGTAGACATTTTATTGCGTGTGAACAATTTTCATTTGATTTGCTGTAGAGACTGTGTTGTTAATTACGAACTGTTTTACTGTAACAATTAAAGGTGTGATTAGTGACTTGATTGGTGTCTTGTACTTATTTTGTTTCCACTGTACCTACGACGATCGAGTAGACCGTCGTAACAGTATTAATCAGTAGGCCTACAATTACTGGAATAAAATTCTTAAACAAAACTACAAAAACTACAAACTACAAAAACAGAATTCAATTATTGTACTGTACAGTACTTAGATTACAGTTTCTATACTTTATTAACAGAATTTCCAAATAAACACTTCAATATTAACACTTCACTTATTCACTGGTTGCACAAAATCAGTTATTCTCTGCTGGCGTAAAGACGTGAATCTAGCAGACGACGCAATATTCCACCAGCGTCTCATGAAAATGCTGTCCGCCGCTGTAGCGTTGGCATGCTGCTCCACATACTGCAGGGATATTTCCAGTGCCTTTGCTGCTTCTGAATGTCAAATGAGATGTTCTGAATTATCGGCTTCATCCATCACATCAGAATCTTCATCGAAGTCTTGTCTGATCAGGGAAACGATTTCCGTATCTGTCAAAACTTGGTGGTCTTCCGTGTCAGCCGCCACCCACTCGTTCACATCTGTTTCGTCTGCTTCTTCACAGCCTGGAATTTGATGCATGAGCTGTAAAACTTCAGTCCTGTCATCAGCTTGTTCCGTACTATCGATGTAAGAGAGACTTGGCCATAATTTTTTCCACGACTTTCTCAGCAGCTGTTCTTAGAGATTGTCCCATGCTTCACCTAACCAATAGATAACATCTTTGATGTTGATTTTCTTAAGACTTTGGAGAATGGTTTGTGAACTGTCTTCATTTTCAAGAAGGGACCTTAGAAGAATTTTTTTATACACACATTTCATGTTTTGTAGCACCTCTTGGTCCATGGGTTGTAACAAAGGTGTTACATTTGGAGGGAGAAAAATAGTTTTTATATCTCCATTAACAAGTTCTTCTGTCGAAGCATGTGATGGAGCGTTGTCAATGACAAGTAACGCCCGGGGTGGCAGACCATTTTTTTTACTGAACTTTTTTACTGAAGGAATAAACTGGACATGAAACCATTCCTTAAATAAAGCACTGGTCATCCATGACTTTTTTTGATGCCTGTAGAATACAGGAAGCGAGTTCACATTGATGTTCTTAAATGCTCTTGGGTTTTTTGATTTGCCAATAACCAATAGTGGCAACTTATTAGTCCCAGCTGCATTACTACATGCTAAAACAGTCACACGTTCCTTGCACATTTTGAAACCAGGTGCATTAAGTTCTTGTTTGGCGGCGAGGCTTTTGTTTGGCAATGCCTTAAAATTTAACCCAGTTTCATCGCAATTGTATATTTCTTGAGGCGAGTAATTTTGCGATGAAACCATGTCTGCGAATTCAGCGATGTACTCTTGTGCAACCTGGTGATTCGCTGATAATGATTCACCGGTAATGGATAACTGTCGTATTCCGTGTCTTTTTTTCCACCGGTCCAGCCAGCCGTTACTCGCAATGAATTTAGGATCACCAGCTTATTGAGGTGAACTGCTTTTTCTTGGATTAGGGGACCACTCAGTGGAGTACCTCTCTGCCTTTCTTGTGAAAACCATATGAAAAGGGCTTCATCAATTTTGTCAAATTGTGACACTTTTGATGTATGACGCTCCTCGAGAGTCTTCTCGGATGTTGTCGCACAAAACTGTTCAATCTTGGACCAGTTTTTCTTCCAGTCACTTATTGTTGCTTTACCCACACCAAATTCGACTGCTAATTTCGTTCCACTTTCACCCTTGTCCAAACGTTTCAACACTTCAAGTTTATCTTTTAGTGCACATGAACTATGTTTCCGCTAACCAACCATTTTTATACAATATGCACTTAAAAAACAACACTGAAAACGTAAGTAAGTTGGAATGCACACACAATGTCTCAGACTGACAGGTGTCTCACTACTGAAAGCAAGGCCACGAGAAGAAACAAACAAGAGTGGGGAAAGTGGGATTACTAAGAAACTGGCATGAGTCATTGACGCCCTGGCGCGCTCGTGATAGTAAACAACAATACCGCACTCGAAAGCCACCGAACGTCAGTGTCAATACTGTTCACCTTATCTGTCCTGTATTACAGTCCTGTACTATGTAATATTTTATGAAATTTTCAACTCTTATAAACCGTAAAATGCATTCGTTGAATAAAAAACGGGCATATATGAGTTACATATAAGTTAAAGACCATATTTAAATCAAATAAATAATTATAATTATTTAATAATAATTATTTCGGATAATCCGAATTTTTGCCAATCCGAACCGGCCCCGGTCCCAATTAGTTCGGGCTAGCGGGGTTCTACTGTAATAATATTTTTTTTTATAGATTGTTACAAAATTTATATTTTGTTACAAAATTGGCGTCCAACTGAAGGGGCTTTAATTAGCGATTGACAGGCCACTATAATTTGCCCAATCCCTAATTTTAGCTTGGCAGCTGTTATCAAGTCAGAAGAATAATTAAAATGAAGAAACGGGCGTTATCTAAGAAAAGGGCGGCGGAAGCGGAAAAGGAAATTGAAGAAATTGACATGGATGACAAAGAGGCAACTCCGGTGGAAGATCTGGAAGGAAGATTACCTCCTGCGGAACCGAAACAACCCGCACAACCAGAGGAACAACCCGACATACCAACACAAACAGGGGATGTAAATGTCCAAGAGAAACAGTTAGAGAAACCCTCACAAACAGAGAACGCGATGATACAAGAAATGAAATGTTCAGAGTGATGATGGAAATGAATAAGAAAATGGAGGAAGATAGTAAGGAAAGGAAGGAGGACAGCCAATCTTTAAAGGAAGAATTCAAAACAACCAAGGAAGGATTGGGAGAGTTGAACAAGAAAATGGATTCCACGAAAGAAGAATTGAGTAAGGAAAGGAAAGAAGACAACCAATCCTTAAAAGAAGAATTGGGAGAATTAGGTAATAAAATTGAAAATACAAATAAGAGAATTGAGGAAAACAGTAAAAAGATGGAAGAAAAGATGGAGGAAAACCGTAAGAAGATGGAAAGTGACAACCAACTATTAAAGGAAGAATTGAGTAAGAAGATGGATGAAAACGACCAATCCACAAAGGAAGAATTAGGAGAATTAAGTCACCAAATCGAAAAGACCAATAAGAAAATAGATGAAAATAATAAGAAGATGGAAGAGAAGATGGAGGAGAAGTTGGAAGAATTGAAAGAGGATAACCAACTATTAAGAGAAGAATTAAGGGAGGTCAACCAGGAGAATCTGGACAAGTTAGAAGAAAGGATAGAGATGTTAAAAGAAGAGTTGAACAAGGAAATCAACGATAATAAGCAATACACAAACAAGAAAATAGAAGAAGAAACCATAGTAATAAAACAACAAATCATGGAAGTGGACGAAAGATGTAGCCAGACCGAACGAGAAGTACAGGGTTTTAAAGAAGAAGTAAACACCAAATTCACTAACATCGAAGAGCACAGTAGAAGGAAGATGGAAGAAAACCGAAGAGAAACCCAGGAAGAATTAGGAAAAGTAAGGAACCAAGTCACGGAAAGGTGTGACGGTATGGAAGCTGCTATGACGAACATAACCGGTCAAGTACGGCAGAGCCAAAAAGAGATGGAAGTCATTAGGAATAGACCCACTAACATTACGGGTATCCTAATAAATGAAAACCGAGAATGGTTGAATTTCCGCCAATACAAAAGGAAACCGATGGAGTTCTTGGCCCGAATCGAAGAATACTTTGCCAAACATCGGGGCAATAGGTGGAGTAACAACCGGGAACGAATCGTTGGACGAATCGTTCCGAGAGATGACGGACAATTGGTGGATGGCGAACCGGAGCAAGATCGCCGACTACCAGCAATTCAAAAACTTATTCAAAGCAAAGTACTGGTCGGAGACAATGCAGAACCTAATACGGGACAACATCTGTCATGGTCGATACAATACCCAAGTAGGTAACACTGTGACCGCTTATTTCCTAGTAAAGTTGTGTCTTGCGAAGCATTTGGAACCGGCCATACCAGAAGAATGCCTAGTGTCATACCATTACGATGAAGACATTATAAGAGCGAGAAGGGGTAGCCAGATAAAGACGGTACAAGCGATGACCAAATTATTGGAAAACTATGAGAATGAAGATTACTATCGGCAAAGTAGAAGGAGGAATGATCGGCCGGAAATAAGAAATAATCAGTACCTCAATAACAGTAATAACCATAATGGAAATAACTACCAAGGGAACCGCAACAATTCAAATTATTATAACAATAATAACCACAATAATAATAATTTCCAGAATAACCAAAATCCTAATAGGAACAACAACAGCTACCCGAGTAATCAAAATAATTATTACCAGAATCCAAATAATTCCAATAGTCAGAGAAACCCAAACCAAGGTAATGCAGAACCTTATAATAATAATAATAGAAATTTCCAGTCAAATAACCACAATAATAACAATAGGGTTTCCAGACCAATGGTGAATTTTATAAGGGCCGAAGGTAATGGTCCAAGGAGGGATCAATCCCAAAGGGAGAATGATAATGAGCATTTACAACGGAGCAATAGCATCGGAGAATCCAGATCCGGAAGCGGGAACCAAAGAAGGAACGCACCAGCCGGAAATGATCAAAGAGATGAGAACAGAAGGAACAGGAATAATGAAAACAATCAAGTGAACGAAAATTATGATTGGATACCGTTCAGTGATAATCCATCTAGGAATTTCCGAATCGCTTACAATCAAAGGAACCCACCAGGACTCCGGATTCCCCTCAGAGGAAATGGCAACCGACCCAACACATCCCGGGATGTAAGACAAGAAATCGATGAAGAAGAAACCACGGCCGACAGGTGGAATGCATAAACCCACATAAATATAAAAAATTCTAAAAGAAAGTAAGAACAACTTACAACCAATTATTTATGAACTTTAATTTTGGCAATAAAGAAATGGAATTTAGAATTATTATAAAAAATTCTAAAGAGAACATAAGAACAACTTACAAAGTAAGAACCACTTACAACCGATTATTTATAAGAATTAATTTGGAATTGAAGAATTTGAACAATTCATAAGAACTAAGAAAAAAAATATAATAATATATATGCTAACAATAACCAGAAGAAGATGGTACGAACAATAAAAGAATTAAAGAGAATTCAGATGGAAAAGTTTATACAATAACTAGTGACAATTATATCAACAGACTTTCCAACCATGAGAAAAATAACTGAGATAGAAATATTAACAAATCTGAGCAAATACGAAGTAACGTATCCAAGGATGTTTTTTAATAGTCGAAAAATAGACTATATAATTTTTATTAATGACTGTCTGTAGATAATTCCAGCAGTATTATTATGTTTGAGCAGAGATGAATTTCCTCTGATCTCAATGAGTAGTGTAGTATGGCCAGCAGAGTATATGTAGCCACAAGTGCCTCTCTGGACTGCCCCAGCTCACGTGTTAGGGAATGTTAGGGAATGAATATCCCAAGGATAAAACACCAAGTTAAGGACAAAATAAAGGTAAATAATAATAAACCTCAGATGACAATAACTATCAAGGAAAAATCAATTTAAGAAAAAAAAACCTAAGCTCAAGTATGAAGAAGCAAAGATAGAAATGGAAAGGAAGACTAGAAATATAATAACTAAACAATATCATAAGCAATTATTTCATACATACTCAAGGTATGGTCTGAACTAATCACTTCTGGAGGAGAGCAATCTGTAGCATGACAGATTATCCACATTATAATGAATGAAAAATGATCATAAATAAATTTAAAATAAAATGAAATCAAGGAAAAATCCAAATACAAACAAATAAGTACCACAGTAAAATGCAATCATAATTTAAGGAAATAAAAATAAATTAAAAACAACTGAGCAACACCTATGAGTAATGAAAAATACACCAAAAAACTAAAATAAAGTAAGGAAATACCTAGGTAGGATAGGAGTAAGTAAGGAAAAAACCCAGAACACACCGACACCCCTAATATAAGGGCCATTTTTGAAGAAACAAGTTAGGATAGGAGTAAGTAAGGAAAAACCCAGAACAAACCGACATCCCTAATAACAGGACTGAAAATGGAAGAAACCACTGAGTAGAATAAAATCAAGTAGGGAAATACCCAAAGCAAACCCAGTAATAAGAAAAAACCAAACCCCAAAAGAAAGTATAATTAACTAGAGTCAGCTGCATGGAACTAGTATCGTCAAGGTCACACCGCTTACTTACAGCGTTGCCACTAAGCAACAGTTTCCCTTTCTTCCGAAAAATGCTACACTAGTAAGTAAGCCTACTTAATGTAAAGAATATAACAAAGTGAGAAAGTTTGTAATACATGCATTAGAGTACATTGTTACATTGTCAATAATTCTTAATAATAATTACATCACAATTAATATATTGTTAATAATTAATTAACAATTAATTTCCGTATCTTATACATAACATTCAATTCGACGCGTCAGCTATAGTTTGTTTGAACGAATTTTATACGCATCCTGTGTCTTAAGCTTGCCCCATTTATTTATTGAAGACACCGCACTATTCGTGACTCAGAAAAATATTCTATTTTTATTTCCTGCGCTGCTTATTAATTAAGTAAAAAAATTAGAACTATACTATAAGATGTTACATGCACAAGTAGCATAAAAATAATGGTATGTATAAACGTGAAACGAATTGGATTTCTTAAGAAAATAAGGATAATTTTATAAACAACAAATACAAATGTCTCATGAAATAAATTTAAAATTCCTTATTTATTTATATATATATATATTTTAACTTAAATCTTTAATATAGAATTTAAATTTATAATTCTATATTTTATGCATTGTCCTTACTAATTTTATAATTAAAATTTTCCTTATTTTATGAACTATAGAATTCCTTATGACTATTATAAATAAGCAGTATGTTGAAAAACTCACCTTAAATAGGGTTAGTCACACAATTATCACTTTGCAAAGTGATAGCACAGAGCACATTCATAACACTCCTGAAGAAAACACGCACACACGGTTTTTTATGTTTCAATAAAAATAGAAAATACTACGCTTCGCTATAGACACGTTTACCACCTATATACACTTTTTAACACTCCTGCCTTATTCGTCTTCGGATTCACTGGACTCAGGTTCGCTGTCACTACTCACACGTAAGTGTATGATGAAGGGCTCCACTGTGATGTCTCTCGTGCACTGCTTTGAGTAATCGGCTTCTTGTAGTGCCTCCGCATGTCTTACGCACTTCTCCCAGTCTTCCTGAGTTATCCTGTCCAAAGCTTCGTGTGCAAGTTGTTCAATATCGGCCAATCTGAAAGTCGTATTCTTGTTTGCAACATACCGTTTAACTTGGGCCCATATCAGCTCGATCGGATTATACTGACAATGATATGGTGGCAGGCGCACTACTGTATGTCCCATTTCATTTGCCAGTTGATCCAATTCGTACGTCTTCTTGGCCGTTCGGATCTCTTCTTTAGAAAGAAGTTCATCCCTGGTTTCAGCTGTGGAAAATGAAATTCTCTTCTTACGCAGCCACTCCATGATATCCGCTTTACGCCAGTTTGAACATGGTGGTTTATCTATTTGTACAGAATGATAGCTGGCATTATCCATCACGATGACAGAGCCTTCTTCCAAGGAGCGCAACATACCAACAAACCAGGTCTTAAAAACTTCAGCATTCATTTCTGTGTGGTAGTCAGATGCAGCTGAATGCTTACTGCCACGAAAGACAAGTTTGGCACCTGCTATGAAACCTGTACTTGCGGATCCAGCATGTGCAATAATCAGCCGGCCACCTCTACCAGTAGGTACTTTCAGCCCACCGTTCCCTCTGGAGTCTTGCCAGATGTATTTATTCGTATGATTCTGTGATAGCCAGGTTTCATCCAAATAAATTATAGGCCTGTTGTCCTCCGTACGATGTATATGCATGGTTCTCAAAAACTTCGCTCTCAACGCAGCAATGTCTCTGCACTCCTTTAAAAATTTTCGTCCATCGTTGCACTTCTTAAATTTAAAACCAAGCACTTTCAGAAGGCGAAGTACGGAGGCTTCTGAACCAGAATAATTGATTTTCTGACAGAGATCAGCTCGAATTTTGCTTGCAGTGGGGTATTCCCCTCGGTCGTAATATTCTAGTACGGTCCTGCGGATTATTTGTTTATTAAAATCGTCCAGTTCAGTGTTTTTGTGTTCCCGTTTATACCCTTTCCTTGGAGAACTGAACACAACACTCACGCCTTGATCATCTGCCGAAGCAACGGTATTGCTAATACGTTGCACCGACTGTTCAGAAATGCCACAAGCTTCCGCTGTCAATTTTCGAACTTGTGCAAAGTTTATGTTCCTCCTGGCTTCTTCATTATACGCAAGATTTCTAAAAAACTTGTAAACGTTTGCTATGATGACTTTACTTTGTTTTCTAATGTCCTCTCGGCCCGCACGTACACCACCGCTGCTTGTACTCGAACTAAATGTAGGATACTGTTCCTCAATATCACTCATAATAAATACAAATTATTGAAATAAACTAATACACACACTGTCTACAATAAAGACGTCAACCGTTCACATGAAACGCACAAAATGTCTGTCAACAATACTAAGGACGATAAATATTTTGGATGTTCGTCTCTTCCTCACCTCGTCCACCCAACCTACTTGGAATGGGGTACTGTAACTGAAATGGGATTGGCTTTTGTCACAACAGCGACAATTTTGTTTACAGAAATTGCTCAGTCCTATTTATCTTTGTGCAACGGAAGAAAGGTAGTAGCGCGGGCAGTAAACATACACATTTTTGAGGGGATTATAAAATGACAAAGGCATTCATAAAAGTGTCAGACAGCAATATTTACCGAAAAGACATGCCGACAGGGTATACGCAATGTGCATACCAAATGTGTACATATACCTAACAGAACTTCCGAACCATATGGCTTAGGAATGACCGTGTAGAGAACAAAAACAGATTCATTTACAAAAGGGAAAAGACCGTGAGTATGAAAAAATTAAAGCGACAACAGCAGGCAAGGTCAGCGTTCTCAGACAACTGTCAGTCTGTAGGATAACCGCCCATGAAGAAAACAGTAAAACTTTAATAAGTAAGTGCACTGTACGGAAATCACAAAATAACTGAACTAATGGTACTTCGTAAAGTTAGGGTGTGTATTGCTAAAAGGTTTAGATTCTAACATAAGAAAAACCAGCGCAGTATAAATAGTAGTTTCAGAGAACTGCAAATCGTAACAAAAAAAAAGCCAAAGAAACAGAAGAAACGCAAAGATAGAAATTCTGTAGATATTTACGTGACAACAAAAAATATGTTGCCGACTCACACAAATTTTTAGAGCTCAAATACTGGCGCCCAGAATTTAACTGAGTAGTGTTACCCACAACTAATTATTCCTGATAAAACAAATTCATTTACGCGATACGCATAAATAAATTTGAAACGAAGAATATAATGTGGATGTATGAAATTTGTTTTCGTAACACTGCTAAAACGCTACACACTGTACTAGCCGGCAACAACGCTGGGCGAGGGGCGTGGAGGTGACAGGGAGAAGCAGTGAAAGTGAGTGACCTTGACGATACTACTTCCATGCAGCTGACTCTAGTGAAAGTATAACACCAAAAAAATAAAAATATATGTAAAGAAGATATAAACAAAAGTGACTAATTGTAGGTTATTATTATAAAAACAGAGTATAAAAATGTTTCTAAGTGAGGGCCACTCTTTATCTAATAACATTTATTAAAATGAAAATAAGAGCAGGCAATAAATCAGTGAAATGACAAAGGGTACATCCCCAAAATAAAATAAAAACAGCCAAGACTGCATAAATTTAATTTTAAGGATTACTTTAAATAATGAAGGGACGGATGTGTTATTTATTTTAAGGTCAAGGAACTCTATACTTAAATGTTGGAAATAGAGCATTATGTTTTTTGTTATTCTTAAATATTTACTATGTTTAATAGTATCCATCAAGGCTAAGTGTCTGAGATGGAATACAATTCTTTTACTATAAGATATTCATTATATGTTTACCAGTATTAATCAAGACTGAAATCTCTGAGTACAACTCTTTTGTTTTCAAATATTTATTATATATTAATAGTATGGATTCAATACTAAATGTTAATGTAGTTAAGTAAGAGAATTTTAATTAAGATTATATAATAACAGAAAGTCAGAAGGGGTATAAGCAAGCTGTATTAGTCATAAAACATTATATGTGAACAAATCTAAAATCTGGACAAATGGTAAATCTCAACAACATTATAATTAATGAATAGGTCAAGTAAATTAATTAAACTGATGAAATTTGTATAATGTAAATTAGACACAGGGTATTATAACTGAAACTATACTTTAGAAAGATATTGGAAAAAGGTATGAAAGATTATTGGAAAAAATGCAAATGTAATAACAGAAAAATCAAAGGGGGGAGTACCAAATTAAAGAATAATATTTAAAAAAGATAACTAATTCATAAAATTACAAGGAATTAAGGAAAGATAAACATTTTATTTCAATCAGGGATCTTGTTCGATAATAAATAACTTCATAAAGATTGTAAACCATTTAAAATGACACGAAGTAAAATATTAGGCCTACCTGTTAAAAATACAGTAAATAGGGCATTTTGAGATGGAAAACATTGTAAAAGTATTATATTTGGTATTAAATCACGTAGAATTAACTAGAGAAAGAGATTATGTATTAGGTATTTAATAAAATTAAATAATAGTAAAAATGTATTCAATCATATAATGTAAAAATCAGTTATGTAGCGGAAATGCTAGAAATTTAAAACAATGTCTTTTTAATATTAAATTGGCCAAGACATTTCGGATGAAGAAGAAAATAGAACAGTTGATTGTTATCCGTTGAACAGAACACATCTAAGCCAGCTCTCGCAAAAGATTCACATATAGCGAAGGAGAAAACATGGCTAGAGTCTACCCAAGTCGAATAATTTTGAATTCGCGAATTTTGGAAAAAACTTAAACAACCACTAAATTCAGTGAGATAAACCAGTACAACTAGTAAATTAAACTAAAATTGATTTCTATTTATTTCTAAACCCTATAAATGGAATAACATAAGATAATATTTAAATCATGGACTACATGAAAAGCGGCAATTACCAAGGTGGAAGGAGCCTACACTCAGAAGAAGAAGAACCACAAATCGATTAGTACCGGAGATAATCCTATTAACGCAGAACTTAATTATAATTACACCAAGTGACATAAGTTGATAAAAAAATTAAATAAACGAATTAAAATTTACACGAATATAGTACAAAATTAATTAATAAATAAATAAAAAATATATACAGTAGAACCCCGTTAGTCCGAACCCCGCTAGTCCGAAATTCCGGATAATCCGAACCACCTTCAGGAACCAAATAGGCAAGGAAAGCTATAAAAACAACTGCAGATTTCATGAAGTGACAAATGATTTCATTACATTTCTAATAAAATGGTTACATGTAGCCACTGTAATACGTATTGCTACGACAGCACAGAACAATCTACGTGTTTATCGAATGTGCCAGAAGGATCTCGATGTAAGCATGTGGTGTACGTGCTACTAGACGCATTTTGCGAGAATCTTCTCGACTGTGCCGGGCTTCGCTCGGGTGTTCGGACTGTGTCAAGGCCGTAGTAATTACGTAGTTCACGAGAGATAAGACGTAGTTTGGAAGCTTCTGGTGTGTGAGCGTGACTATAAATACATCGGGTAGCGGCCTTAGTTTTCAGCTCCATGCAAGATATTGGATAGTGCGGTTCGACAGAATTAGTGCGATATATTTACAGAGTGGTTCGAGTTATTACTGTGTACGTTCAAGTAGTTAGTAGTGAAGTGTTGCGTTTTATATTCGGACGGTATAATTGTAATACAATTGAGTTTTAATATTAGTAGACATTTTATTGCGTGTGAACAATTTTCATTTGATTTGCTGTAGAGACTGTGTTGTTAATTACGAACTGTTTTACTGTAACAATTAAAGGTGTGATTAGTGACTTGATTGGTGTCTTGTACTTATTTTGTTTCCACTGTACCTACGACGATCGAGTAGACCGTCGTAACAGTATTAATCAGTAGGCCTACAATTACTGGAATAAAATTCTTAAACAAAACTACAAAAACTACAAACTACAAAAACAGAATTCAATTATTGTACTGTACAGTACTTAGATTACAGTTTCTATACTTTATTAACAGAATTTCCAAATAAACACTTCAATATTAACACTTCACTTATTCACTGGTTGCACAAAATCAGTTATTCTCTGCTGGCGTAAAGACGTGAATCTAGCAGACGACGCAATATTCCACCAGCGTCTCATGAACATGATGTCCGCCGCTGTAGCGTTGGCATGCTGCTCCACATACTGCAGGGATATTTCCAGTGCCTTTGCTGCTTCTGAATGTCAAATGAGATGTTCTGAATTATCGGCTTCATCCATCACATCAGAATCTTCATCGAAGTCTTGTCTGATCAGGGAAACGATTTCCGTATCTGTCAAAACTTGGTGGTCTTCCGTGTCAGCCGCCACCCACTCGTTCACATCTGTTTCGTCTGCTTCTTCACAGCCTGGAATTTGATGCATGAGCTGTAAAACTTCAGTCCTGTCATCAGCTTGTTCCGTACTATCGATGTAAGAGAGTCTTGGCCATAATTTTTTCCACGACTTTCTCAGCAGCTGTTCTTAGAGATTGTCCCATGCTTCACCTAACCAATAGATAACATCTTTGATGTTGATTTTCTTAAGACTTTGGAGAATGGTTTGTGAACTGTCTTCATTTTCAAGAAGGGACCTTAGAAGAATTTTTTTATACACACATTTCATGTTTTGTAGCACCTCTTGGTCCATGGGTTGTAACAAAGGTGTTACATTCGGAGGGACAAAAATAGTTTTTATATCTCCATTAACAAGTTCTTCTGTCGAAGCATGTGATGGAGCGTTGTCAATGACAAGTAACGCCCGGGGTGGCAGACCATTTTTTTTACTGAACTTTTTTACTGAAGGAATAAACTGGACATGAAACCATCCTTAAATAAAGCACTGGTCATCCATGCCTTTTTTTGATGCCTGTAGAATACAGGAAGCGAGTTCACATTGATGTTCTTAAATGCTCTTGGGTTTTTTGATTTGCCAATAACCAATAGTGGCAACTTATTAGTCCCAGCTGCATTACTACATGCTAAAACAGTCACACGTTCCTTGCACATTTTGAAACCAGGTGCATTAAGTTCTTGTTTGGCGGCGAGGCTTTTGTTTGGCAATGCCTTAAAATTTAACCCAGTTTCATCGCAATTGTATATTTCTTGAGGCGAGTAATTTTGCGATGAAACCATGTCTGCGAATTCAGCGATGTACTCTTGTGCAACCTGGTGATTCGCTGATAATGATTCAACGGTAATGGATAACTGTCGTATTCCGTGTCTTTTTTTCCACCGGTCCAGCCAGCCGTTACTCGCAATGAATTTAGGATCACCAGCTTATTGAGGTGAACTGCTTTTTCTTGGATTAGGGGACCACTCAGTTGAGTACCTCTCTGCCTTTCTTGTGAAAACCATATGAAAAGGGCTTAATCAATTTTGTCAAATTGTGACACTTTTGATGTATGACGCTCCTCGAGAGTCTTCTCGGATGTTGTCGCACAAAACTGTTCAATCTTGGACCAGTTTTTCTTCCAGTCACTTATTGTTGCTTTACCCACACCAAATTCGACTGCTAATTTCGTTCCACTTTCACCCTTGTCCAAACGTTTCAACACTTCAAGTTTATCTTTTAGTGCACATGAACTATATTTCCGCTAACCAACCATTTTTATACAATACGCACTTCAAAAACAACACTGAAAACGTATGTAAGTTGGAATGCACACACAATGTCTCAGACTGACAGTTGTCTCATTACTGAAAGCAAGGCCACGAGAAGAAACAAACAAGAGTGGGGGAAGTGGGATTACTAAGAAACTGGCATGAGTCATTGATGCCCTGGCGCGCTCGTGATAGTAAACAATAATACCGCACTCGAAAGCCACCGAACGTCAGTGTCACTACTGTTCACCTTATCTGTCCTGTATTACAGTACTGTACTACGTAATATTTTATGAAATTTTCAACTCTTATAAACCGTAAAATGCATTCGTTGAATAAAAAACGGGCATATATGAGTTACATATAAGTTAAAGACCATATTTAAATCAAATAAATAATTATTTCGGATAATCCGAATTTTTGCCAATCCGAACCGGCCCCGGTCCCCATTAGTTCGGACTAGCGGGGTTCTACTGTAATAATATTTTTTTTTATAGATTCTTACGAAATTTATATTTTGTTACAAAATTGGCGTCCAACTGAAGGGGCTTTAATTAGCGATTGACAGGCCACTATAATTTGCCCAATCCCTAATTTTAGCATGGCAGCTGTTATCAAGTCAGAAGAATAATTAAAATGAAGAAACGGGCGTTATCTAAGAAAAGGGCGGCGGAAGCGGAAAAGGAAATTGAAGAAATTGACATGGATGACAAAGAGGCAACTCCGGTGGAAGATCTGGAAGGAAGATTACCTCCTGCGGAACCGAAACAACCCGCACAACCAGAGGAACAACCCGACATACCAACACAAACAGGGGATGTAAATGTCCAAGAGAAACAGTTAGAGAAACCCTAACAAACAGAGAACGCGATGATACAAGAAATGAAATGTTCAGAGTGATGATGGAAATGAATAAGAAAATGGAGGAAGATAGTAAGGAAAGGAAGGAGGACAGCCAATCTTTAAAGGAAGAATTCAAAACAACCAAGGAAGGATTGGGAGAGTTGAACAAGAAAATGGATTCCACGAAAGAAGAATTGAGTAAGGAAAGGAAAGAAGACAACCAATCCTTAAAAGAAGAATTGGGAGAATTAGGTAATAAAATTGAAAATACAAATAAGAGAATTGAGGAAAACAGTAAAAAGATGGAAGAAAAGATGGATGAAAACCGTAAGAAGATGGAAAGTGACAACCAACTATTAAAGGAAGAATTGAGTAAGAAGATGGATGAAAACGACCAATCCACAAAGGAAGAATTAGGTGAATTATGTCACCAAATCGAAAAGACCAATAAGAAAATAGACGAAAATCATAAGAAGATGGAAGAGAAGATGGAGGAGAAGTTGGAAGAATTGAAAGAGGATAACCAACTATTAAGAGAAGAATTAAGGGAGGTCAACCAGGAGAATCTGGACAAGTTAGACGAAAGGATAGAGATGTTAAAAGAAGAGTTGAACAAGGAAATCAACGATAATAAGGAATACACAAACAAGAAAATAGAAGAAGAAACCATAGTAATAAAACAACAAATCATGGAAGTGGACGAAAGATGTAGCCAGACCGAACGAGAAGTACAGGGTTTTAAAGAAGAAGTAAACACCAAATTCACTAACATCGAAGAGCACAGTAGAAGGAAGATGGAAGAAAACAGAAGAGAAACCCAGGAAGAATTAGGAAAAGTAAGGAACCAAGTCACGGAAAGGTGTGACGGTATGGAAGCTGCTATGACGAACATAACCGGTCAAGTACGGCAGAGCCAAAAAGAGATGGAAGTCATTAGGAATAGACCCACTAACATTACGGGTATCCTAATAAATGAAAACCGAGAATGGTTGAATTTCCGCCAATACAAAAGGAAACCGATGGAGTTCTTGGCCCGAATCGAAGAATACTTTGCCAAACATCGGGGCAATAGGTGGAGTAACAACCGGGAACGAATCGTTCCGAGAGATGACGGACAATTGGTGGATGGCGAACCGGAGCAAGATCGCCGACTACCAGCAATTCAAAAACTTATTCAAAGCAAAGTACTGGTCGGAGACAATGCAGAACCTAATACGGGACAACATCTGTCATGGTCGATACAATACCCAAGTAGGTAACACTGTGACCGCTTATTTCCTAGGAAAGTTGTGTCTTGCGAAGCATTTGGAACCGGCCATACCAGAAGAATGCCTAGTGTCATACCATTACGATGAAGACATTATAAGAGCGAGAAGGGGTAGCCAGATAAAGACGGTACAAGCGATGACCAAATTATTGGAAAACTAGGAGAATGAAGATTACTATCGGCAAAGTAGAAGGAGGAATGATCGGCCGGAAATAAGAAATAATCAGTACCTCAACAGTAATAACCATAATGGAAATAACTACCAAGGGAACCGCAACAATTCAAATTATTATAATAATAATAACCACAATAATAATAATTTCCAGAATAACCAAATTCCTAATAGGAACAACAACAGCTACCCGAGTAATCAAAATAATTGTTACCAGAATCCAAATAATTCCAATAGTCAGAGAAACCCGAACCAAGGTAATGCAGAACCTTATAATAATAATAATAGAAATTTCCAGTCAAATAACCACAATAATAACAATAGGGTTTCCAGACCAATGGTGAATTTTATAAGGGCCGAAGGTAATGGTCCAAGGAGGGATCAATCCCAAAGGGAGAATGATAATGAGCATTTACAATGGAGCAATAGCATCGGAGAATCCAGATCCGGAAGCGGGAACCAAAGAAGGAACGCACCAGCCGGAAATGATCAAAGAGATGAGAACAGAAGGAACAGGAATAATGAAAACAATCAAGTGAACGAAAATTATTTTTGGATACCGTTCAGTGATAATCCATCTAGGAATTTCCGAATCGCTTACAATCAAAGGAACCCACCAGGACTCCGGATTCCCCTCAGAGGAAATGGCAACCGACCCAACGCATCCCGGGATGTAAGACAAGAAATCGATGAAGAAGAAACCACGGCCGACAGGTGGAATGCATAAACCCACATAAATATAAAAAATTCTAAAAGAAAGTAAGAACAACTTACAACCCATTATTTATGAACTTTAATTTTGGCAATAAAGAAATGGAATTTAGAATTATTATAAAAAATTCTAAAGAGAACGTAAGAACAACTTACAAAGTAAGAACCACTTACAGCCGATTATTTATGAGAATTAATTTGGAATTGAAGAATTTGAACAATTCATAAGAACTAAGAAAAAAAATATAATAATATATATGCTAACAATAACCAGAAGAAGATGGTACGAACAATAAAAGAATTAAAGAGAATTCAGATGGAAAAGTTTATACAATAACTAGTGACAATTATATCAACAGACTTTCCAACCATGAGAAAAATAACTGAGATAGAAATATTAACAAATCTGAGCAAATACGAAGTAACGTATCCAAGGATGTTTTTTATAGTCGAAAAATAGACTATATAATTTTTATTAATGACTGTCTGTAGATAATTCCAGCAGTATTATTATGTTTTGAGCAGAGATGAATTTCCTCTGATCTCAATGAGTAGTGTAGTATGGCCAGCAGAGTATATGTAGCCACAAGTGCCTCTCTGGACTGCCCCAGCTCACGTGTTAGGGAATGTTAGGGAATGAATATCCCAAGGATAAAACACCAAGTTAAGGAAAAAATAAAGGTAAATAATAATAAACATCAGATAACAATAACTATCAAGGAAAAATCAATTTAAGAAAAAAAACCTAAGCTCAAGTATGAAGAAGCAAAGATAGAAATGGAAAGGAAGACTAGAAATATAATAACTAAACAATATCATAAGCAATTATTTCATACATACTCAAGGTATGGTCTGAACTAATCACTTCTGGAGGAGAGCAATCTGTAGCATGACAGATTATCCACATTATAATGAATGAAAAATGATCATAAATAAATTTAAAATAAAATGAAATCAAGGAAAAATCCAAATACAAACAAATAAGTACCACAGTAAAATGCAATCATAATTTAAGGAAATAAAAATAAATTAAAAACAACTGAGCAACACCTATGAGTAATGAAAAATACACCAAAAAACTAAAATAAAGTAAGGAAATACCTAGGTAGGATAGGAGTAAGTAAGGAAAAAACCCAGAACAAACCGACACCCCTAATATAAGGGCCATTTTTGAAGAAACAAGGTAGGATAGGAGTAAGTAAGGAAAAACCCAGAACAAACCGACATCCCTAATAACAGGACTGAAAATGGAAGAAACCACTGAGTAGAATAAAATCAAGTAGGGAAATACCCAAAGCAAACCCAGTAATAAGAAAAAACCAAACCCCAAAAGAAAGTATAATTAACTAGTGAAAGTATAACACCAAAAAAATAAAAATATATGTAAAGAAGATATAAACAAAAGTGACTAATTGTAGGATATTATTATAAAAACAGAGTATAAAAATGTTTCTAAGTGAGGGCCACTCTTTATCTAATAACATTTATTAAAATGAAAATAAGAGCAGGCAATAAATCAGTGAAATGACAAAGGGTACATCCCCAAAATAAAATAAAAACAGCCAAGACTGCATAAATTTAATTTTAAGGATTACTTTAAATAATGAAGGGACGGATGTGTTATTTATTTTAAGGTCAAGGAACTCTATACTTAAATGTTGGAAATAGAGCATTATGTTTTTTGTTATTCTTAAATATTTACTATGTTTAATAGTATCCATCAAGGCTAAGTGTCTGAGATGGAATACAATTCTTTTACTATAAGATATTCATTATATGTTTACCAGTATTAATCAAGACTGAAATCTCTGAGTACAACTCTTTTGTTTTCAAATATTTATTATATATTAATAGTATGGATTCAATACTAAATGTTAATGTAGTTAAGTAAGAGAATTTTAATTAAGATTATATAATAACAGAAAGTCAGAAGGGGTATAAGCAAGCTGTATTAGTCATAAAACATTATATGTGAACAAATATAAAATCTGGACAAATGGTAAATCTCAACAACATTATAATTAATGAATAGGTCAAGTAAATTAATTAAACTGATGAAATTTGTATAATGTAAATTAGACACAGGGTATTATAACTGAAACTATACTTTAGAAAGATATTGGAAAAAGGTATGAAAGATTATTGGAAAAAATGCAAATGTAATAACAGAAAAATCAAAGGGGGGAGTACCAAATTAAAGAATAATATTTAAAAAAGATAACTAATTCATAAAATTACAAGGAATTAAGGAAAGATAAACATTTTATTTCAATCAGGGATCTTGTTCGATAATAAATAACTTCATAAAGATTGTAAACCATTTAAAATGACACGAAGTAAAATATTAGGCCTACCTGTTAAAAATACAGTAAATAGGGCATTTTGAGATGGAAAA
Source organism: Magicicada septendecula (assembly GCA_034769895.1). Classification (NCBI taxonomy): domain Eukaryota; kingdom Metazoa; phylum Arthropoda; class Insecta; order Hemiptera; family Cicadidae; genus Magicicada; species Magicicada septendecula. Next base: position 342,988,261 of record CM068368.1, read on the forward strand.
CATTGTAAAAGTATTATATTTGGTATTAAATCACGTAGAATTAACTAGAGAAAGAGATTATGTATTAGGTATTTAATAAAATTAAATAATAGTAAAAATGTATTCAATCATATAATGTAAAAATCAGTTATGTAGCGGAAATGCTAGAAATTTAAAACAATGTCTTTTTAATATTAAATTGGCCAAGACATTTCGGATGAAGAAGAAAATAGAACAGTTGATTGTTATCCGTTGAACAGAACACATCTAAGCCAGCTCTCGCAAAAGATTCACATATAGCGAAGGAGAAAACATGGCTAGAGTCTAACCAAGTCGAATAATTTTGAATTCGTGAATTTTGGAAAAAACTTAAACAACCACTAAATTCAGTGAGATAAACCAGTACAACTAGTAAATTAAACTAAAATTGATTTCTATTTATTTCTAAACCCTATAAATGGAATAACATAAGATAATATTTAAATCATGGACTACATGAAAAGCGGCAATTACCAAGGTGGAAGGAGCCTACACTCAGAAGAAGAAGAACCGCAAATCGATTAGTACCGGAGATAATCCTATTAACGCAGAACTTAATTATAATTACACCAAGTGACATAAGTTGATAAAAAAATTAAATAAACGAATTAAAATTTACACGAATATAATACAAAAATTAATTAATAAATAAATAAAAAAAAATAAGAAAAAAAAATATACAGTAGAACCCCGTTAGTCCGAACCCCGCTAGTCCGAAATTCCGGATAATCTGAACCACCTTCAGGAACCAAATAGGCAAGGAAAGCTATAAAAACAACTGCAGATTTCATGAAGTGACAAATGATTTCATTACATTTCTAATAAAATGGTTACATGTAGCCACTGTAATACGTATTGCTACACAGCACAGAACAATCTACGTGTTTATCGAATGTGCCAGAAGGATCTCGATGTAAGCGTGTGGTGTACGTGCTACTAGACGCATTTTGCGAGAATCTTCTCGGCTGTGCCGGGCTTCGCTCGGGCGTTTGGACTGTGTCAAGGCCGTAGTAATTACGTAGTTCACGAGAGATAAGACGTAGTTTGGAAGCTTCTGGTGTGTGAGCGTGACTATAAATACATCGGGTAGCGGCCTTAGTTTTCAGTTCCATGCAAGATATTGGATAGTGCGGTTCGACAGTATTAGTGCGATATATTTACAGAGCGGTTCGAGTTATTACTGTGTACGTTCAAGTAGTTAGTAGTGAAGTGTTGCGTTTTATATTCGGACGGTATAATTGTAATACAATTGAGTTTTAATATTAGTAGACATTTTATTGCGTGTGAACAATTTTCATTTGATTTGCTGTAGAGACTGTGTTGTTAATTACGAACTGTTTTACTGTAACAATTAAAGGTGTGATTAGTGACTTGATTGGTGTCTTGTACTTATTTTGTTTCCACTGTACCTACGACGATCGAGTAGACCGTCGTAACAGTATTAATCAGTAGGCCTACAATTACTGGAATAAAATTCTTAAACAAAACTACAAAAACTACAAACTACAAAAACAGAATTCAATTATTGTACTGTACAGTACTTAGATTACAGTTTCTATACTTTATTAACAGAATTTCCAAATAAACACTTCAATATTAACACTTCCCTTATTCACTGGTTGCACAAAATCAGTTATTCTCTGCTGGCGTAAAGACGTGAATCTAGCAGACGACGCAATATTCCACCAGCGTCTCATGAACATGATGTCCGCCGCTGTAGCGTTGGCATGCTGCTCCACATACTGCAGGGATATTTCCAGTGCCTTTGCTGCTTCTGAATGTGAAATGAGATGTTCTGAATTATCGGCTTCATCCATCACATCAGAATCTTCATCGAAGTCTTGTCTGATCAAGGAAACGATTTCCGTATCTGTCAAAACTTGGGTGGTCTTCCGTGTCAGCCGCCACCCACTCGTTCACATCTGTTTCGTCTGCTTCTTCACAGCCTGGAATTTGATGCATGAGCTGTAAAACTTCAGTCCTGTCATCAGCTTGTTCCGGACTATCGATGTAAGAGAGACTTGGCCATAATTTTTTCCACGACTTTCTCAGCAGCTGTTCTTAGAGATTGTCCCATGCTTCACCTAACCAATAGATAACATCTTTGATGTTGATTTTCTTAAGACTTTGGAGAATGGTTTGCGAACTGTCTTCATTTTCAAGAAGGGACCTTAGAAGAATTTTTTTATACACACATTTCATGTTTTGTAGCACCTCTTGGTCCATGTAACAAAGGTGTTACATTCGGAGGGAGAAAAATAGTTTTTATATCTCCATTAACAAGTTCTTCTGTCGAAGCATGTGATGGAGCGTTGTCAATGACAAGTAACGCCCGGGGTGGCAGACCATTTTTTTTACTGAACTTTTTTACTGAAGGAATAAACTGGACATGAAACCATTCCTTAAATAAAGCACTGGTCATCCATGACTTTTTTTGATGCCTGTAGAATACAGGAAGCGAGTTCACATTGATGTTCTTAAATGCTCTTGGGTTTTTTGATTTGCCAATAACCAATAGTGGCAACTTATTAGTCCCAGCTGCATTACTGCATGCTAAAACAGTCACACGTTCCTTGCACATTTTGAAACCAGGTGCATTAAGTTCTTGTTTGGCGGCAAGGCTTTTGTTTGGCAATGCCTTAAAATTTAACCCAGTTTCATCGCAATTGTATATTTCTTGAGGCGAGTAATTTTGCGATGAAACCATGTCTGCGAATTCAGCGATGTACTTTTGTGCAACCTGGTGATTCGCTGATAATGATTCACCGGTAATGGATAACTGTCGTATTCCGTGTCTTTTTTTCCACCGGTCCAGCCAGCCGTTACTCGCAATGAATTTAGGATCACCAGCTTATTGAGGTGAACTGCTTTTTCTTGGATTAGGGGACCACTCAGTTGAGTACCTCTCTGCCTTTCTTGTGAAAACCATATGAAAAGGGCTTCATCAATTTTGACAAATTGTGACACTTTTGATGTATGACATTCCTCGAGAGTCTTCTTGGATGTTGTCGCACAAAACTGTTCAATCTTGGACCAGTTTTTCTTCCAGTCACTTATTGTTGCTTTACCCACACCAAATTCGACTGCTAATTTCGTTCCACTTTCACCCTTGTCCAAACGTTTCAACACTTCAAGTTTATCTTTTAGTGCACATGAACTATATTTCCGCTAACCAACCATTTTTATACAATACGCACTTCAAAAACAACACTGAAAACGTATGTAAGTTGGAATGCACACACAATGTCTCAGACTGACAGGTGTCTCACTACTGAAAGCAAGGCCACGAGAAGAAACAAACAAGAGTGGGGGAAGTGGGATTACTAAGAAACTGGCATGAGTCATTGATGCCCTGGCGCGCTCGTGATAGTAAACAATAATACCGCACTCGAAAGCCACCGAACGTCAGTGTCACTACTGTTCACCTTATCTGTCCTGTATTACAGTACTGTACTACGTAATATTTTATGAAATTTTCAACTCTTATAAACCGTAAAATGCATTCGTTGAATAAAAAACGGGCATATATGAGTTACATATAAGTTAAAGACAATATTTAAATCAAATAAATAATTATAATTATTTAATAATAATTATTTCGGATAATCCGAATTTTTGCCAATCCGAACCGGCCCCGGTCCCAATTAGTTCGGACTAGCGGGGTTCTACTGTAATAATATTTTTTTTTATAGATTGTTACAAAATTTATATTTTGTTACAAAATTGGCGTCCAACTGAAGGGGCTTTAATTAGCGATTGACAGGCCACTATAATTTGCCCAATCCCTAATTTTAGCTTGGCAGCTGTTATCAAGTCAGAAGAATAATTAAAATGAAGAAACGGGCGTTATATAAGAAAAGGGCGGCGGAAGCGGAAAAGGAAATTGAAGAAATTGACATGGATGACAAAGAGGCAACTCCGGTGGAAGATCTGGAAGGAAGATTACCTCCTGCGGAACCGAAACAACCCGCACAACCAGAGGAACAACCCGACATACCAACACAAACAGGGGATGTAAATGTCCAAGAGAAACAGTTAGAGAAACCCTCACAAACAGAGAACGCGATGATACAAGAAATGAAATGTTCAGAGTGATGATGGAAATGAATAAGAAAATGGAGGAAGATAGTAAGGAAAGGAAGGAGGACAGCCAATCTTTAAAGGAAGAATTCAAAACAACCAAGGAAGGATTGGGAGAGTTGAACAAGAAAATGGATTCCACGAAAGAAGAATTGAGTAAGGAAAGGAAAGAAGACAACCAATCCTTAAAAGAAGAATTGGGAGAATTAGGTAATAAAATTGAAAATACAAATAAGAGAATTGAGGAAAACAGTAAAAAGATGGAAGAAAAGATGGAGGAAAACCGTAAGAAGATGGAAAGTGACAACCAACTATTAAAGGAAGAATTGAGTAAGAAGATGGATGAAAACGACCAATCCACAAAGGAAGAATTAGGAGAATTAAGTCACCAAATCGAAAAGACCAATAAGAAAATAGATGAAAATAATAAGAAGATGGAAGAGAAGATGGAGGAGAAGTTGGAAGAATTGAAAGATGATAACCAACTATTAAGAGAAGAATTAAGGGAGGTCAACCAGGAGAATCTGGACAAGTTAGACGAAAGGATAGAGATGTTAAAAGAAGAGTTGAACAAGGAAATCAACGATAATAAGGAATACACAAACAAGAAAATAGAAGAAGAAACCATAGTAATAAAACAACAAATCATGGAAGTGGACGAAAGATGTAGCCAGACCGAACGAGAAGTACAGGGTTTTAAAGAAGAAGTAAAAACCAAATTCACTAACATCGAAGAGCATAGTAGAAGGAAGATGGAAGAAAACCGAAGAGAAACCCAGGAAGAATTAGGAAAAGTACGGAACCAAGTCACGGAAAGGTGTGATGGTATGGAAGCTGCTATGACGAACATAACCGGTCAAGTACGGCAGAGCCAAAAAGAGATGGAAGTCATTAGGAATAGACCCACTAACATTACGGGTATCCTAATAAATGAAAACCGAGAATGGTTGAATTTCCGCCAATACAAAAGGAAACCGATGGAGTTCTTGGCCCGAATCGAAGAATACTTTGCCAAACATCGGGGCAATAGGTGGAGTAACAACCGGGAACGAATCGTTCCGAGAGATGACGGACAATTGGTGGATGGCGAACCGGAGCAAGATCGCTGACTACCAGCAATTCAAAAACTTATTCAAAGCAAAGTACTGGTCGGAGACAACGCAGAACCTAATACGGGACAACATCTGTCATGGTCGATACAATACCCAAGTAGGTAACACTGTGACAGCTTATTTCCTAGGAAAGTTGTGTCTTGCGAAGCATTTGGAACCGGCCATACCAGAAGAATGCCTAGTGTCATACCATTACGGTGAAGACATTATAAGAGCGAGAAGGGGTAGCCAGATAAAGACGGTACAAGCGATGACCGAATTATTGGAAAACTATGAGAATGAAGATTACTATCGGCAAAGTAGAAGGAGGAATGATCGGCCGGAAATAAGAAATAATCAGTACCTCATGTAATGGGGCGAATTAGAAGGTTTTTTATTTTTTATTAATTTCGGTTTTCATCTTTTAAAATACTTCAAATTATTTCATATGGGTGTCCAGTCCTTGTTTGAATCTAACTCGCAGCCTAAACAATAAAAGCATTACACACTGTGTTGAAATATTTATAAAGGAATGTCATGTTGTCGACTGTCACGATTCTATGAACTTTGCGTCTGTGTGACGTCCACTCACAAATGTACAAACACCAACATCTGCGGAGCGCATAACTTTACATAAACGAAAGTAAAGGCAGTGAAAATATCATCGACATACACCACACGTAAATCCTGTGTGCCAGGTACAGCCACTAAAAAACTTCATCAGCAAAGGCTGCGAACGGCGATGAAATTTGTTAGTAGGCAAGGCAGTGATGCCCGCCCAATGTCACATCGTCACAAAAAGTTCACCCCGTCGACTAACAGTATCGGCCGTGCGCGGTCATATAAACATTTTACTTGAGCGTAACTAGTGTCGGCCGACCTAACCAGTGAGACCCCGTAACAATTGTATAAAAGTGAAGCGGTAAATCAGAACTGAACCAGTGAAGTGAACGAATCTAAAATAAAATGTGGTGAAGGGAAAAAGGCAAACTTTCGGACATATACGTACAACGCGACGCATGATGACGAGAGGAACGACGCCGGTTGGGTAATCCTCGATCAATATAATTATGTCATTTTTAAAGGGGTTGTAAAGAATTAAAATGGGGAATTAAAAATTGTGTGAGTGTCGAGTGTGGGCATTGCTGGGTCGTCTCAAAAAAAAAATTAGAATTTAAGTAATACTTTAAGAACTTTATATTTTTTTTCAGTAAAGAATAATATTAGAGAATATGTCGCATTTATTTATATTGCTTGGAAAATAACTTTCGGAGAAAGACAATTCAAAAATAATGAATCTTCACAGTATCAGAATAGATAAACTACTATGTTTGGTGGACATACTTTTTTTTTTGAAAATGATAAAAAAGATCAATGTTAGTTTTTGAGATTAAATGAAAGAGTACAACAATAAAATTTAATGTCAAAGAATGAGTAAATAAATACAACTATTTCTGAATACAATTGAGAGTATGATTTATTGAATAAGGTTAACCTAAGTCACGCTTATTCTTCACGACTTCGTGCTAAGAACTTTGGACCCGAGAAAGGTAAGAGTTGTGAGGAGTGTCTATTATTTTTAATAATTTTTTTATAATAAATCAGTAGCTTCTCAATGGCGCCGCGAACTTGGACTCGAGTTTATAAATGTAATTTTGAATAAACCGCATCTAAATGTGAAAATAAGCGTGGGTTAGGAGTACGTAAAAAAGTACGAAAAGTGAGGTTATACGTAAGTAATAATTAAGGGATACTTAAGGTATGTAAGATAAGAAGTGTTAAAATATAGTATAATAAAATAAATGTGGTAATTTTACAATTAAAAATGGCAGGAAAGAATGAAAACAATATAAATGAAACGACTAGTGTCGAAAATTGTGACGATTCTAATTTTATGAATAACGTTGAATCCCACTCGACTCCAAATGTGAGTCAGGAAAATAAAACAAAAAATAATGCAAATGAAACAAAGAGTACAGACGATTCGGGCATACAAATAACCCCAAAATCGAGTAGGGAAAGTGAAATGAATAATGAAGAAGTCAGCTTCACTGACAAAAATGTAGCAGCACAATTTACTCCAACAACAAGAGTCAAAGAGTTGTCGATGGACGATATATTTACTTTAATGAAAACAATGTCTGAGAGTTTGAGTAGTGATATCAATAAAATGAATAGCAGTATCAATATAAAATTCGATGTTCAAAAGAATAGTTTTGACAGCAAACTAGATGCACAGAATAGTAAATTTAACGAATTAAGTAAACGTTTTGACAGTAACGACAGAACATTGAATGAAATGAAAAGTGACTTTAACTGTAAATTAGAAGTACAGAATAACAAATTGAATGAAATTAAGACCGAAATTAAAAGTGAATTTAATTGTAAATTTGATGTACTTAAATTTGACATTGATGAAGTAAAAATGAAATGCGAAAATAGTTGTAATGAATTGAAACGAGATATTGAGAAAATAGTAGAGTCAGTAGCAGAACAGATTAAAAGTAAAAATACAAATGATGACAATAATGTCGAAAATGAGAATATAATTAAAAATGTGGTGTTAGAGAGTAAGGTAACAAATGTTAACAATGATATTGAAAATGGTAATGTGATTGAAAGGGTGGTATCAGAGAGTGATACGTTGAAAATAGATAGGGAAACAGTGAGTGAGAGAGAGAAAGTTATATGTTGTACCGAAGTAGTAATTAGTGTTGATGAATTAGAAAAAGAATGGAAAGAAAGAGTAGATGAATGTGTAGGGCAGAGGGTAAATTTTCCCCTTATTTGTGATGAACCAAGGTGTTCAAAAATGTTATTATTGGAGGGCAAGAGACCCTATTTAATGGAAGATTTGAGTTATATCCCTTTTTTGTATAAATTAGTACCATCTGTGTGGAATGGGGTTAAAAGTGTGATATGGTGTTATGATGAGAAAGATTTAGATGGAGAGTTGTGTGTTGATAAGGAAATAGAATTATATAAGTTGCAGAGAGATTATAATGAGTTGAAAGAGATGTTAAATGATTTGAAGTACTTACCTGTTAAAATAGAGAGTGAGAATTGTTTTGATGATACATGTTTAAATAATAATAATTTACTTTATGATGAAAAAATAACTGACTTGATAATGAATACAACTACTAATGGAGACTGGACAGAAATAAATAATGTTGACCTGGTATATGATTATTATGGTAAAATGAATAAACTGAAATTTTATGGCTACTATACACCAGATAACCGTATGTGGAATGCAAATAAAATTGAAATTGTTATTTGAAACCCAGACTAAATTTTGACGATGGAGGCTGAAATTCATAAATGAACAATTTTAAATATATTGTTTTATGGTTTTGACCTCGCAACCTTGGACATTGAAGTGTGATATAACTGAGCAATCAATGATGAAGAATTGTAAATAAGTGTAGTGAATTTAATTGTATGTATTATAAAATGTTAGATAACCAATGTATGTATGTAGTAGAACTTGTGATGATAATAATAATATTAATATTTTGCAGCTTAAATAAATAACAAAAATAATTTGGAAGAAGATAATGAATGATTTTAGGTTAGTTGTCTCCAAGTCGCTTATATTAATATAATAGATATTTACCATATATCCGTCGTGCGACTTCGTTTTTCTCGTCTTATTTTGACGCGTTTCGGCAACGAATTGCCATCTTCAGAATCTTAATCACTCATATGAGATCGTTAAAAAATTAAAAACACTAAAATCATTACGGTAAAAGTGCACTTTTACGATATTGGAAACTCACAGACGCGAACATGAAAGTTTATGTTTCTCGAGTGGACTATATCGATCGACTCGAGTGGAGTCGATCGATATAGTCCACTCGAGAAACATAAACTTTCATGTTCGCGTCTGTGAGTTTCCAATATCGTAAAAGTGCACTTTTACCGTAATGATTTTAGTGTTTTTAATTTTTTAACGATCTCATATGAGTGATTAAGATTCTGAAGATGGCAATTCGTTGCCGAAACGCGTCAAAATAAGACGAGAAAAACGAAGTCGCACGACGGATATATGGTAAATATCTATTATATAATGAATGAGTTGTAGTTATTGCAATGGGTGAAAGTAATTAAAATGTTGTGTTTTCAATAATTGATTTAATTAAAATAATTTGAACTGTTTAAATATTCTGATTGATTTAAATGCTGTACAATTGAATTTTCCAATGAATTTAAATTGTTTTATGAGATTTGATATTAATTAATAAATAAGTGTTAAATTGTTTGGTATGGAATAACATTGTTGTTAAAATGTTTCAGAGGTTACGAGGAGATATTGGTGTGGGTATGGTGTGTATTTTGTGTTTGTGTTAGTAGAGGAATAATGTACAGTAAGTATAAAGCTTACAATACCAATTAGATAAAATAAAATGTTTACTGGTGTGAAAAAATTTTGATTCAATAATATAAATGAATTGAGATAATGGTATTAAATAGAAACTGTAATTAAAAAGTAATAATAACTGAAAGGTGAATTAAAATTATATTTGGTTTGAACTGTAATAAATAGATTTTGACAAATATGTTAACATTAAAAGATTTATAGAAACAAAAAATTTGTAGGAAATATATATGTCAGTATATGACGTAACCATGAATGTTGAAATGGAGAGTGTTTATAACACCAGTCTGGCAGACAACTGTTTATGTAAACAGGTATGTTGTATGTTTTGACTAATGTCCACAGTCATGCTGAGTTGACAATAACAAATGTTGTGTTCTGCTGAATCATTGCTAGTAGAAAATCCGATTATGAAAGAAAAAGAAATATCGGAGGTGATGGAATGTAGGTAATATTTTTGTAGGGTCTTTTTGTAAAATGTAATTAAAACAAATGAAATTGTTTCGAACAAATAAGATTGAAATAATGAACTTAGAGTTTGAGAAATAAATATAATTAAATTAATTTGGTAATTAAATTAATTGAAAAGATGATTTTAATAATGAACCTGTAATAATGAACTTAACTTCATTTTCATTTGAATTCAAACTGGAATTATAAATTAAATGCTAATTGATGTAAATAATGATTAAAATATTCACTTAACACTGACAACTGATGGAAATATTTGGGCTGAGATAGTGTTTGGGAAAATAAGATGTTCATATGACCATTCATGTAAACTTTTACAATTGACAATCTATGTTTTACGTTTAACTGCAGATTCCCCACCTAAGTGCGGTCATGACCTCACCGGATCATGACCGTGAAAGTAGTTAATTGTGGCAAATCATAAATTTTACTTGATATAACCGGCTTGTGGTTTGTTTTATTTTGTTAACCCGGTGGTTTGTTAGATTTAGTAGGGGGGGTTATTTTTTGGGGAATCTACCTAATTTTGGAACAGGGCTATTTTCACCCAGATAGGGGCTACCACCCCTAATGGACTACCATTATAAATAAGCCCCAGTATAAATAAAAACTAGTAGGTGTAATACCGAATTTTATTGTAACGCCGAAGCAAGGATGGGGGTGGAATAAAAGAAAAAATGCCCACCCCTTCTGCATCAGTCCTTGTGAAAGCAACTAGACGCTACAGTCTAGGGGGGTAATAGTGAGTGTGGATGGGCGGTGACCCAGTTACAGGTCACGAGGGAGATGTGATTACGGCTAGATTGAGGTCTGCGAGGGCCAAGAAGTGTAGTGCTGCACACAGTAGAATGTAACGGGTATCAGGGGTTAAGGGAATAAAAAGGGGGGTTGAAAAAAAAAATGTTTTTGGTGCCTGCCATCAAATTGGTGTTTGTATTAATTCTGATTGTATTATTGTTTATGCGTATAAATAGCGTTATTGAATTATACTGTTTAGGATATAGGTATAATCAAATGTTAAGATAAGGCAGTTCATGTTTTAATTAAATATTCAATTTATTTGTTTTTTTTTCAGTAATAATAAAGAGATTTAATCCATTTAGATAAGAGATTTTGTTTTGTTTTGATACAATCTGATTTTGAACTTAAATTTTAAAGGATGAGTTTGTTTAGAAAATATTATAGGTGTATGTATGCGCCCAGTATTTGCCAAAGGCGACCCAGTTTGCATGTAAGGAGGAACATATCGGTTGAGGATCTGGCATGATATAAGCCAGGGATTTGGATTTTTTGGGGAAACATGTTAGAAGGTGAGGTGCGCTGTGGTGCGTGTCTGTTCGATTTTTCGGTGTTGGGATCTCGCACAGAGAAGTCCAGTGATCTCGTTCAGATGCGGCTATAGTCGCCGAGCCAGGGGGGTTGTTTACCCATGAGGTATAAGAACAAGTGGGGGTTGTTGGCACCACATCCTCACCGGTCCTCTTAGGGGTTTAGCAATGAGATTTCTTCTGTTTCGACAGAAGATTTCTCATTGGGGGGGTATTGTATTGGGGCGAATTAGAAGGTTTTTTATTTTTTATTAATTTCGGTTTTCATCTTTTAAAATACTTCAAATCATTTCATATGGGTGTCCAGTCCTTGTTTGAATCTAACTCACAGCCTAAACAATAAAAGCATTACACACTGTGTTGAAATATTTATAAAGGAATGTCATGTTGTCGACTGTCACGATTCTACGAACTTTGCGTCTGTGTGATGTCCACTCACAAATGCACAAACACCAACATCTGCGGAGCGCATAACTTTACATAAACGAAAGTAAAGGCAGTGAAAATATCATCGACATACACCACATGTAAATCCTGTGTGCCAGGTACAGCCACTAAAAAACTTCATCAGCAAAGGCTGCGAACGGCGATGAAATTTGTTAGTAGGCAAGGCAGTGATGCCCGCCCAATGTCACATCGTCACAAAAAGTTCACCCCAGTCGACTAACAGTATCGGCCGCGCGCGGTCATATAAACATTTTACTTGAGCGTAACTAGTGTCGGCCGACCTAACCAGTGAGACCCCGTAACAATTGTATAAAAGTGAAGCGGTAAATCAGAACTGAACCAGTGAAGTGAACGAATCTAAAATAAAATGTGGTGAAGGGAAAAAGACAAATTTTTGGACATATACGTACAACGCGACGCATGATGACGAGAGGAACGACGCCGGTTGGGTAATCCTCGATCAATATAATTATGTCATTTTTAAAGGGGTTGTAAAGAATTAAAATGGGGAATTAAAAATTGTGTGAGTGTTGAGTGTGGGCATTGCTGGGTCTTCTCAAAAAAAAAATTAGAATTTAAGTAATACTTTAAGAACTTTATATTTTTTTCAGTAAAGAATAATATTAGAGAATATGTCGCATTTATTTATATTGCTTGGAAAATAACTTTCGGAGAAAGACAATTCAAAAATAATGAATCTTCACAGTATCAGAATAGATAAACTACTATGTTTGGTGGACATACTTTTTTTTTTTGAAAATGATAAAAAAGATCAATGTTAGTTTTTGAGATTAAATGAAAGAGTACATGTTATACTCTATAATAAATTAAAATTTATTAAATACAAAATTACATATAATTTCCACCTACCTGCCAAGACTCTGTTACGGGCCAGGATCCAATCACAAGTACGTTAGATACAAACATGTGTTAAGGTTATCGAAATAACTGATTCGACACATTGTTATGAAGAGAAATTACTATTTTTTAATTAATCAGAATCATTTTAAAATTTGGTTCAAAAAACTTTTGCTCAGTGTTTTACAGATTAAGTTACATTTTTCTTTGTTCTGTTGGCATCTTCTACATACTATCTTATTCTAATATCTTACCTTACTGATCACTATATAAAACAGACATACAGACAGAGCCCAGCCTGCAATTTTTTCACACTCACTCAAACACACTAAATTATAAACCCCTTAACATTTTATAATAAAGCCCCCAGCCCTTACACTTAAACCGCCGGCAACGTGGTTCGCGCGCGCACTCATCTTCTGTTAATTTCTTGTTGTTTACTGTCCGAAAAATTATACAGTTAATTTCTTTACCCTTTTCTACTCGACCGCGGTCACATAAAATTTTTCTCCTATTACACTTTTTACTGTTGAAATATAACGTTTTGTGACGAGCCTACTTGGCTCGGTCCGGCGCCGGAGCGATCAGTTAACCCACTGGGAAGCTTCCTGTGCTGAGCGGGAGGAACTGTGTATTCACTGCCAACAGATTTTCGTCGCCGTTCAAGCTGAATTGCTGTGGTTTATTCACTCTATAAACTATACTCTGGTTTATTGTGGTTTATTCACTCTAAAAAAGGCACATAATGTGTTTTTTGTGTGGTAACTGGGGACGATATCTGTCGCTGCTAGACTGATGTCACTAGCAGTGGGCGGGGCTTAACGATATTTCCTGTAGTTCGTCTTGCTGATATCACAAACTGTTCGTTCATGCGCCATTTTTTACAGCGCTGTTGGAGTTTCACGGCGTCACTACAGCGCCCCTGCTTGAGATGTTACGTGCGTGCATCGTCACACATATACCGAGTTCTGAGAAAATTAGGGTGGTGCGAATTCCTTGCCTAGTTACTCAACAGCAACTGCGTCTTACTGCTTTGTTTCAACACTGTTTCTTGCCACGTGGTTTGTTATAATGGAATTAACGTTTGTCGAAAAAATAAAACTTTCACAATAATTTTATAAAATCCCACAAAAAATGAAATAAATAAAAATGCAAATACCCCATAACTGTAAGAAATAAAATGACCCAATTTTGACACGTTACAATACCCCCTCAATGAGAATTCTGCTGTCCAAAACAGAAGAAATCTCACTGATAAACCCCTAAGAGGACCAGTGAGGAACTGGTGCCAACAACCCCCTCTTGTTCTTACTCCTCCTGGGTACACGAACCCCCGGACTTGGCGACTATGGACGCATCTGAACGAGATCACTGGACTTCTCCGTAAGAGATCCCAACACTGAGAAATCGAACAGACAAGTACCACAGCACACCTCGCCGTCTAACATGCTACCCCCAAAAAATACTCAATCCCTGGCTCAGATTATGCCAGATTCTCCACCGATATGTTTCCCCTTGTATGCAAGCTGGGCTGCCTTTAGCAGATACTGGGCTCACACACACTCACATTACATATTATACATTGAAAAATTCTTTAAAATTTACTATTTCATCTAAAAAAAAATTCAGAATTCAAAACAAAATATTGTATCAAAAAATTCTCTTCCTTATTTTCTGTTTTATTTAAAATGAGTTAATTTAAATATTTCTCCTAATTAAACATATCCTTAACCTAACATGTGAATACTTAGAGTCTAACAATACAAGTCAATACAATAAATCAGTAAAAATAAACATGGTTAATACACAAACAATAAAATAATCAATACTCAAAATATTCATTAACTGGCAGGCGAAAAATCAAGATTCTTTTTTTTTTTTTTTTTTAAATATTTTCCAAAAAATTTTAAAATTCAAAAAAAAATTTAAGTTCATTAAAAGGTTTCCTTTACATGTAGAAATTATTTAAAAATTGGTTTAAATTGATCAAAACAACAGTTGAACTGACTTCCATACTATGAAATTATATGACCTCACTCTCAGCTGATCGAAACTAGGTCAAGTCCACAACCTTGACCCGCATATGTTATGTACAAGTGACATCTGTGAATACATTAAACATCTGTAATATTCTAACTTGGGACACAAAACATAATAAAATAAAACATTTAAAATTAACAAAATATTATTATAAATAATAAGCAAATTGACATTTAGATTATTCAAAATGAACAATTTTTAATTTTACATTATTTTCAATTTTTTTCAAAATTTTGTCACTGGTTTCAAAATAAAATTTTATATTCTTGTTATAAATCTCTCTCTTTGCTTAACAATCTTATTCTCCATTACTTTGGGTGATTTAAACATTTATCTCATTTAATGTACTACTTGATCTGTATACATATATAATCTTTCTACCTTTGACTTTACTACTAACAACTTCAACTACCATGACACCCATCTCTCTCCAAAACATCTCAAAACACTCTCTAAACCCAACTTACTAATAAACTCAATTTGCCACCTTCTCTCTATATATAAAAAAAAAATACTCTCTAACCCTTTGTACTTAGGATACGTGTTCCCCCCCCCAAAAAACTCAATTCCCTTATCTGGCCCCTGGATTCTACCTAAGGCGGCCCCGTCCCACTAAATCGATCCCAATCCCGTCCCAACTATCATTATGTTGCGGACTCCCACATTACACTACCCCCTACTACCAAATTGCCATCACCAAAATCTCAATCTCATTACCTTACTACAACTACAACAAAATAACATCATTAATTATAAACATCAATATATCACTCAATATTCTACATATATTTCCCATGACTACTGTGTCAACATCAATACTTCTCAAAACTCTATAATATACATTACTTCAAAACACCATTACCTTACTTCAAAACAATATTTCGATCTTTACCACTTCAACTCTAACTTCAACTTGGACAGATCTATGTGTCCCATAAAATATTCATCACCCAAACACTATCTCTTATTAGCTTTCACAAATTGTTACTTTATTTCTCATTTTATCAAGTTATTTTTATCATTACTTTAAAACATCTGTAATACATTAAAACATTACATTGAACATTAATTACTTGGAACATTTATAACCATTTTACCAGTGACCTGTTATTGCTGATCAGCTGATCTTACTAACACTGTGAAAACACATCTCATACTTGAACAAATTACATGAAATATATATATTTTTATTTATCATTACTTCTCACCTCATTGTTTCCCCTTTTTCTGATTCTGATCATTTATGTTGACCGCCTGCCAGACGGCTTAATTATCTACTTAGGTTCAAAATACACACATAATGAAAACACCTATTTGTATCAATACCTACGTCCAACCTACGATAATATAATAATACATTTAAAATTATGGAATGAACACCTTATATTGAATCTCTGAGCAGCTAGTTATTTAAACAGAGCACAAGCATTTTTATTGGATCCAATTTGAATTAGCAAATTTTTTATGTTGTAAAATTTAAATTCGTGACTCATCTGAGTCACCTCCCATCCACACACTAAAATTTCCAAATTGATTATTAAGAATTATAATATCTCATCTTTTAATTATTATTAACAAATTTTTTAATTATCATTTTCTTTAACACAATTATTTCAAATAATCTCACTATTGAATTAAAATCTTAGTTACCTGTAAACATTTTTATTATACATGATTCCTATTGTAAAAGTTATATACTTACATTCCATTTAACATGGTATACACATAACATCTACCCCCTACACCCCAATACTTTCACCTCACCTCTGAAACATTTAACACAAATATCAGTTTACATCAAACAATTTAGTCATCTATTATCAAATTCCAAATCTCGTAAAATAAATTGAATTCATTTAAAGAATTTAATTAATTAGCACTTACATAATCACTCAAAATATTTAAAACATCTCCAATTGGTTTGATTAAATTAATTACTAAAAATACAAATTCTATTATTATTGTTTGCCATTATACAAATTAGCCCATTACTGTTCCCAAAATTAATGTTATTATTTATTTAAATTGCAAAATATTATTATTATTATTATTATTATTATCACTTACCTATATACATACATTGTTTAACTGACCTTCTACAATACACATAAATAAATTCACTACCATTTATTTACAAATTTTTGTTATTTACTGTTCAGTTTTTCCGCACTTCATTGTCCACATCTGCCATGTCAGAACCATAAAACATAATGTTTATCACTGTCTTTTATTGTTTAGCCTCCATCGTCATAAATAAGTCTTGGTGTTATACCACATTTTTCAATCTCATTAACATACAAATCACTGTTTTGTGTGTTATAACCATAAAGACTAAATTCATTCATCTTACTCAAATACTCATTAAACCAGTCAACGCTAGGTATTTTTGTTAAGTCTCCGTCATTAAATTCACTCATTATCGGGTTAAATACTTTTGTCAAATCATTATAGTCATTATTATTCAAATATACTTTTAAACTTTCTTTCCATTCGTCATACTTTCTGTTCAAATTATACAATTCTGTTACTCTCTCCACATACAATTCTCTGTTTAACTCTCTCTCTTCATAACACCACATCACACTCTCACAATTATTCCGGACAGAGGGTACACAATTACTCAACGAAAATAAACACCTCAATTCATTTATCAATACGGGACTCTTGCCCTTCAACAACAACACTTGTGAACTCATTAAATCATCATAAACATTATCAACAATAAGGGGAAAATTTACCCTCTGTCCCCACTCTGCCACAACATTATTTTTCCTCTCTCTCTCTAACTCATTAACACACCTTAACATCTCATAATCACATTCTAAAAATTCCTCAGTATTTTCATTACTTATTTTCACCGTATCGACCTCCGATACTAATTCTTCAAATACATTATTATACTCAATATTACTATTCTCATTATTTTCAACATTGTCACACTCGTCATTATAATTTTCAGTTGTATTACTATCTCCCATATATACACACTCTCTTGACTCCTTTGCAACTCTACATATTTCGGTTAGCTTACTCTCAAGACTACACAGTGAATTAGTTAATACATCAAACTTAGCATCATTCATGTCAAAACGACTATTCATATCGCTACTTATCACATTAAATTTGTTCTCAAAAATTTTTTCGTTATCGTCAAAACGTTTATTCAAATTCTTTAAATTGATTATTCTGTATGTCAAATTTGGTGTCAAAATTACTGTTTTGCTCTAGGATTAATTGCAACATTTTCATTACATCATTATTAAATTGGCTGTTACATTTTGTTGAAGTCGGGGTCAATTGCACGCCCGAATCTTCAGTTACATTACTCTGGTCACTTAAATTTATCTCTGCTTTTTCTTGACTCGCACTTGGAGTCGAATGTATTTCAAAACTACTCATATTTGAGTCGTCAAAATTTTCGACGCTATTTTCATTTATTTTATTCTCGTTATCTGACATTTTGTATTATTGATATTCAAAATATTAATAATCTAATTAATTAATTTTTTGTGATGTACTTTCTATATTACTTTCGGTATAGCTTTGCGTACATAACGCCTTTTTTATTTTGCTACGCTAACCTAAAACATGTTTGTATCTTTGTAGATGTGGAATTTAATTAAATATATTAAAATTCGTGCCTGTCACGGGCGCCATTTGTTATACTCTATAACAAATTTAAATATATTAATTACCAAATTACAATAATTTCCACCTACCTGCCAAGACTCTGTTACGGGCCAGGATCCAATCACAAGTACGTTAGATACAAACATGTGTTAAGATTATCGAAATAACTGATTCGACACATTGTTATGAAGAGAAATTACTATTTTTTAATTAATCAGAATCATTTTAAAATTTGGTTCAAAAAACTTTTGCTCAGTGTTTTACAGATTAAGTTACATTTTTCTTTGTTCTGTTGGCATCTTCTACATACTATCTTATTCTAATATCTTACCTTACTGATCACTATATAAAACAGACATACAGACAGAGCCCAGCCTGCAATTTTTTCACACTCACTCAAACACACTAAATTATAAACCCCTTAACATTTTATAATAAAGCCCCCAGCCCTTACACTTAAACCGCCGGCAACGTGGTTCGCGCGCGCACTCATCTTCTGTTAATTTCTTGTTGTTTACTGTCCGAAAAATTATACAGTTAATTTCTTTACCCTTTTCTATTCGACCGCGGTCACATAAAATTTTTCTCCTATTACACTTTTTACTGTTGAAATATAACGTTTTGTGACGAGCCTACTTGGCTCGGTCCGGCGCCGGAGCGATCAGTTAACCCACTGGGAAGCTTCCTGTGCTGAGCGGGAGGAACTGTGTATTCACTGCCAACAGATTTTCGTCGCCGTTCAAGCTGAATTGCTGTGGTTTATTCACTCTATAAACTATACTCTGGTTTATTGTGGTTTATTCACTCTAAAAAAGGCACATAATGTGTTTTTTGTGTGGTAACTGGGGACGATATCTGTCGCTGCTAGACTGATGTCACTAGCAGTGGGCGGGGCTTAACGATATTTCCTGTAGTTCGTCTTGCTGATATCACAAACTGTTCGTTCATGCGCCATTTTTACAGCGCCGTTGGAGTTTCACGGCGTCACTACAGCGCCCCTGCTTGAGATGTTACGTGCGTGCATCGTCACACATATACCGAGTTCTGAGAAAATTAGGGTGGTGCGAATTCCTTGCCTAGTTACTCAACAGCAACTGCGTCTTACTGCTTTGTTTCAACACTGTTTCTTGCCACGTGGTTTGTTATAATGGAATTAACGTTTGTCGAAAAAATAAAACTTTCACAATAATTTTATAAAATCCCACAAAAAATGAAATAAATAAAAATGCAAATACCCCATAACTGTAAGAAATAAAATGACCCAATTTTGACACGTTACAATACCCCCTCAATGAGAATTCTGCTGTCCAAAACAGAAGAAATCTCACTGATAAACCCCTAAGAGGACCAGTGAGGAACTGGTGCCAACAACCCCCTCTTGTTCTTACTCCTCCTGGGTACACGAACCCCCGGACTTGGCGACTATGGACGCATCTGAACGAGATCACTGGACTTCTCCGTAAGAGATCCCAACACTGAGAAATCGAACAGACATGTACCACAGCACACCTCGCCGTCTAACATGCTACCCCCAAAAAATACTCAATCCCTGGCTCAGATTATGCCAGATTCTCCACCGATATGTTTCCCCTTGTATGCAAGCTGGGCTGCCTTTAGCAGATACTGGGCTCACACACACTCACATTACATATTATACATTGAAAAATTCTTTAAAATTTACTATTTCATCTAAAAAAAAATTCAGAATTCAAAACAAAATATTGTATCAAAAAATTCTCTTCCTTATTTTCTGTTTTATTTAAAATGAGTTAATTTAAATATTTCTCCTAATTAAACATATCCTTAACCTAACATGTGAATACTTAGAGTCTAACAATACAAGTCAATACAATAAATCAGTAAAAATAAACATGGTTAATACACAAACAATAAAATAATCAATACTCAAAATATTCATTAACTGGCAGGCGAAAAATCAAGATTCTTTTTTTTTTTTTTTTTTAAATATTTTCCAAAAAATTTTAAAATTCAAAAAAAAATTTAAGTTCATTAAAAGGTTTCCTTTACATGTAGAAATTATTTAAAAATTGGTTTAAATTGATCAAAACAACAGTTGAACTGACTTCCATACTATGAAATTATATGACCTCACTCTCAGCTGATCGAAACTAGGTCAAGTCCACAACCTTGACCCGCATATGTTATGTACAAGTGACATCTGTGAATACATTAAACATCTGTAATATTCTAACTTGGGACACAAAACATAATAAAATAAAACATTTAAAATTAACAAAATATTATTATAAATAATAAGCAAATTGACATTTAGATTATTCAAAATGAACAATTTTTAATTTTACATTATTTTCAATTTTTTTCAAAATTTTGTCACTGGTTTCAAAATAAAATTTTATATTCTTGTTATAAATCTCTCTCTTTGCTTAACAATCTTATTCTCCATTACTCTGGGTGATTTAAACATTTATCTCATTTAATGTACTACTTGATCTGTATACATATATAATCTTTCTACCTTTGACTTTACTACTAACAACTTCAACTACCATGACACCCATCTCTCTCCAAAACATCTCAAAACACTCTCTAAACCCAACTTACTAATAAACTCAATTTGCCACCTTCTCTCTATATATAAAAAAAAAATACTCTCTAACCCTTTGTACTTAGGATACGTGTTCCCCCCCCCAAAAAACTCAATTCCCTTATCTGGCCCCTGGATTCTACCTAAGGCGGCCCCGTCCCACTAAATCGATCCCAATCCCGTCCCAACTATCATTATGTTGCGGACTCCCACATTACACTACCCCCTACTACCAAATTGCCATCACCAAAATCTCAATCTCATTACCTTACTACAACTACAACAAAATAACATCATTAATTATAAACATCAATATATCACTCAATATTCTACATATATTTCCCATGACTACTGTGTCAACATCAATACTTCTCAAAACTCTATAATATACATTACTTCAAAACACCATTACCTTACTTCAAAACAATATTTCGATCTTTACCACTTCAACTCTAACTTCAACTTGGACAGATCTATGTGTCCCATAAAATATTCATCACCCAAACACTATCTCTTATTAGCTTTCACAAATTGTTACTTTATTTCTCATTTTATCAAGTTATTTTTATCATTACTTTAAAACATCTGTAATACATTAAAACATTACATTGAACATTAATTACTTGGAACATTTATAACCATTTTACCAGTGACCTGTTATTGCTGATCAGCTGATCTTACTAACACTGTGAAAACACATCTCATACTTGAACAAATTACATGAAATATATATATTTTTATTTATCATTACTTCTCACCTCATTGTTTCCCCTTTTTCTGATTCTGATCATTTATGTTGACCGCCTGCCAGACGGCTTAATTATCTACTTAGGTTCAAAATACACACATAATGAAAACACCTATTTGTATCAATACCTACGTCCAACCTACGATAATATAATAATACATTTAAAATTATGGAATGAACACCTTATATTGAATCTCTGAGCAGCTAGTTATTTAAACAGAGCACAAGCATTTTTATTGGATCCAATTTGAATTAGCAAATTTTTTATGTTGTAAAATTTAAATTCGTGACTCATCTGAGTCACCTCCCATCCACACACTAAAATTTCCAAATTGATTATTAAGAATTATAATATCTCATCTTTTAATTATTATTAACAAATTTTTTAATTATCATTTTCTTTAACACAATTATTTCAAATAATCTCACTATTGAATTAAAATCTTAGTTACCTGTAAACATTTTTATTATACATGATTCCTATTGTAAAAGTTATATACTTACATTCCATTTAACATGGTATACACATAACATCTACCCCCTACACCCCAATACTTTCACCTCACCTCTGAAACATTTAACACAAATATCAGTTTACATCAAACAATTTAGTCATCTATTATCAAATTCCAAATCTCGTAAAATAAATTGAATTCATTTAAAGAATTTAATTAATTAGCACTTACATAATCACTCAAAATATTTAAAACATCTCCAATTGGTTTGATTAAATTAATTACTAAAAATACAAATTCTATTATTATTGTTTGCCATTATACAAATTAGCCCATTACTGTTCCCAAAATTAATGTTATTATTTATTTAAATTGCAAAATATTATTATTATTATTATTATTATTATCACTTACCTATATACATACATTGTTTAACTGACCTTCTACAATACACATAAATAAATTCACTACCATTTATTTACAAATTTTTGTTATTTACTGTTCAGTTTTTCCGCACTTCATTGTCCACATCTGCCATGTCAGAACCATAAAACATAATGTTTATCACTGTCTTTTATTGTTTAGCCTCCATCGTCATAAATAAGTCTTGGTGTTATACCACATTTTTCAATCTCATTAACATACAAATCACTGTTTTGTGTGTTATAACCATAAAGACTAAATTCATTCATCTTACTCAAATACTCATTAAACCAGTCAACGCTAGGTATTTTTGTTAAGTCTCCGTCATTAAATTCACTCATTATCGGGTTAAATACTTTTGTCAAATCATTATAGTCATTATTATTCAAATATACTTTTAAACTTTCTTTCCATTCGTCATACTTTCTGTTCAAATTATACAATTCTGTTACTCTCTCCACATACAATTCTCTGTTTAACTCTCTCTCTTCATAACACCACATCACACTCTCACAATTATTCCGGACAGAGGGTACACAATTACTCAACGAAAATAAACACCTCAATTCATTTATCAATACGGGACTCTTGCCCTTCAACAACAACACTTGTGAACTCATTAAATCATCATAAACATTATCAACAATAAGGGGAAAATTTACCCTCTGTCCCCACTCTGCCACAACATTATTTTTCCTCTCTCTCTCTAACTCATTAACACACCTTAACATCTCATAATCACATTCTAAAAATTCCTCAGTATTTTCATTACTTATTTTCACCGTATCGACCTCCGATACTAATTCTTCAAATACATTATTATACTCAATATTACTATTCTCATTATTTTCAACATTGTCACACTCGTCATTATAATTTTCAGTTGTATTACTATCTCCCATATATACACACTCTCTTGACTCCTTTGCTTGGCATCTTCTACATACTATCTTATTCTAATATCTTACCTTACTGATCACTATATAAAACAGACATACAGACAGAGCCCAGCCTGCAATTTTTTCACACTCACTCAAACACACTAAATTATAAACCCCTTAACATTTTATAATAAAGCCCCCAGCCCTTACACTTAAACCGCCGGCAACGTGGTTCGTGCGCGCACTCATCTTCTGTTAATTTCTTTTTGTTTACTGTCCGAAAAATTATACAGTTAATTTCTTTACCCTTTTCTACTCGACCGCGGTCACATAAAATTTTTCTCCTATTACACTTTTTACTGTTGAAATATAACGTTTTGTGACGAGCCTACTTGGCTCGGTCCGGCGCCGGAGCGATCAGTTAACCCACTGGGAAGCTTCCTGTGCTGAGCGGGAGGAACTGTGTATTCACTGCCAACAGATTTTCATCACCGTTCAAGCTGAATTGCTGTGGTTTATTCACTCTATGCATGGCACATAATGTGTTTTTTGTGTGGTAACCGGGGACGATATCTGTCGCTGCTAGACTGATGTCACTAGCAGTGGGCGGGGCTTAACGATATTTCCTGTAGTTCGTCTTGCTGATATCACAAACTGTTCGTTCATGCGCCATTTTTTACAGCGCCGTTGGAGCTTCACGGCGTCACTACAGTGCCCCTGCTTGAGATGTTACGTGCGTGCATCGTCACACATATACCGAGTTCTGAGAAAATTAGGGTGGTGCGAATTCCTTGCCTAGTTACTCAACAGCAACTGCGTCTTACTGCTTTGTTTCAACACTGTTTCTTGCTACGTGGTTTGTTATAATGGAATTAAAGTTTGTCGAAAAAATAAAACTTTTACAATAATTTTATAAAATCCTGCAAAAAATAAAATATATAAAAATGCAAATACCCCATAACTGTAAGAAATAAAATGACCCAATTTTGACACGTTACATACAACAATAAAATTTAATGTCAAAGAATGAGTAAATAAATACAACTATTTCTGAATACAATTGAGAGTGTGATTTATTGAATAAGGTTAACCTAAGTCACGCTTATTCTTCACGACTTCGTGCTAAGAACTTTGGACCCGAGAAAGGTAAGAGTTGTGAGGAGTGTCTATTATTTTTAATAATTTTTTTTATAATAAATCAGTAGCTTCTCACTCAATAACAGTAATAACCATAATGGAAATAACTACCAAGGGAACCGCAACAATTCAAATTATTATAATAATAATAACCACAATAATAATAATTTCCAGAATAACCAAAATCCTAATAGGAACAACAACAGATACCCGAGTAATCGAAATAATTATTACCAGAATCCAAATAATTCCAATAGTCAGAGAAACCCAAACCAAGGTAATGCAGAACCATATAATAATAATAATAATAGAAATTTCCAGTCAAATAACCACAATAATAACAATAGGGTTTCCAGACCAATGGTGAATTTTATAAGGGCCGAAGGTAATGGTCCAAGGAGGGATCAATCCCAAAGGGAGAATGATAATGAGCATTTACAACGGAGCAATAGCATCGGAGAATCCAGATCCGGAAGCGGGAACCAAAGAAGGAACGCACCAGCCGGAAATGATCAAAGAGATGAGAACAGAAGGAACAGGAATAATGAAAACAATCAAGTGAACGAAAATTATGATTGGATACCGTTCAGTGATAATCCATCTAGGAATTTCCGAATCGCTTACAATCAAAGGAACCCACCAGGACTCCGGATTCCCCTCAGAGGAAATGGCAACTGACCCAACACATCCCAGGATGTAAGACAAGAAATCGATGAAGAAGAAAAAACAGCCGACAGGTGGAATGCATAAACCCCCATAAATATAAAAAATTCTAAAAGAAAGTAAGAACAACTTACAACCAATTATTTATGAACTTTAATTTTGGCAATAAAGAAATGGAATTTAGAATTATTATAAAAAATTCTAAAGAGAACGTAAGAACTTACAAATACTAATTTATGAACTTTAATTTTGGAAATAAAGAAATGGAATTTAGAATTATTATAAAAAATTCTAAAGAGAAAGTAAGAACAACTTACAAATAATTGCTTATGAACTCTAATTTTGGAAATGAAGAAAAGGAATTTTGAAAAATTTACAAAATTTTAAAAGGAGTTAAGATCAACTTACAACAAGTATTTATAGAAATACTTTTGAATGGAATAATAAAACCACCAAAACCTAAAAGGAAGTAAGAACCACTTACAACCGATTATTTATGAGAATTAATTTGGAATTGAAGAATTTGAACAATTCATAAGAACTAAGAAAAAAAATATAATAATATATATGCTAACAATAACCAGAAGAAGATGGTACGAACAATAAAAGAATTAAAGAGAATTCAGATGGAAAAGTTTATACAATAACTAGTGACAATTATATCAACAGACTTCCCAACCATGAGAAAAATAAATATATTAAAAGAGCTTCCAACTATGATAAGAATAAATATATCAGCAGAGCTAATAAATGAGAAGAATAACTGAAAAGAAAAATAACTGAGATAGAAATATTAACAAATCTGAGCAAATACGAAGTGACGTATCCAAGGATGTTTTTTAATAGTCGAAAAATAGACTATATAATTTTTATTAATGACTGTCTGTAGATAATTCCAGCAGTATTATTATGTTTTGAGCAGAGATGAATTTCCTCTGATCTCAATGAGTAGTGTAGTATGGCCAGCAGAGTATATGTAGCCACAAGTGCCTCTCTGGACTGCCCCAGCTAACGTGTTAGGGAATGTTAGGGAATGAATATCCCAAGGATAAAACACCAAGTTAAGGAAAAAATAAAGGTAAATAATAATAAACCTCAGATAACAATAACTATCAAGGAAAAATCAATTTAAGAAAAAAAACCTAAGCTCAAGTATGAAGAAGCAAAGATAGAAATGGAAAGGAAGACTAGAAATATAATAACTAAAAAATATCATAAGCAATTATTTCATACATACTCAAGGTATGGTCTGAAATAATCACTTCTGGAGGAGAGCAATCTGTAGCATGACAGATTATCCACATTATAATGAATGAAAAATGATCATAAATAAATTTAAAATAAAATGAAATCAAGGAAAAATCCAAATACAAACAAATAAGTACCACAGTAAAATGCAATCATAATTTAAGGAAATAAAAATAAATTAAAAACAACTGAGCAACACCTATGAGTAATGAAAAATACACCAAAAAACTAAAATAAAGTAAGGAAATACCCAGGTAGGATAGGAGTAAGTAAGGAAAAACCCAGAACAAACCGACATCCCTAATAACAGGACTGAAAATGGAAGAAACCACTGAGTAGAATAAAATCAAGTAGGGAAATACCCAAAGCCAACCCAGTAATAAGAAAAAACCAAACCCCAAAAGAAAGTATAATTAACTAGTGAAAGTACAACACCAAAAAAATAAAAATATATGTAAAGAAGATATAAACAAAAGTGACTAATGGTAGGATATTATTATAAAAACAGAGTATAAAAATGTTTCTAAGTGAGGGCCACTCTTTATCTAATAACATTTATTAAAATGAAAATAAGAGCAGGCAATAAATCAGTGAAATGACAAAGGGTACAGCCCAAAAATAAAATAAAAACAGCCAAGACTGCATAAATTTAATTTTAAGGATTACTTCAAATAATGAAGGGACGGATGTCTTATTTATTTAAGGTCAAGGAACTCTATACTTAAATGTTGGAAATAGAGCATTATGTTTTTTGTTATTCTTAAATATTTACTATGTTTAATAGTATCCATCAAGGCTAAGTGTCTGAGATGGAATACAATTCTTTTACTATAAGATACTCATTATTTGTTTACCAGTATTAATCAAGACTGAAATGTCTGAGTACAACTCTTTTGTTTTCAAATATTTATTATATATTAATAGTATGGATTCAATACTAAATGCTAATGTAGTTAAGTAAGAGAATTTTAATTAAGATTATATAATAACAGAAAGTCAGAAGGGGTATAAGCAAGCTGTATTAGTCATAAAACATTATATGTGAACAAATCTAAAATCTGGACAAATGGTAAATCTCAACAACATTATAATTAATGAATAGGTCAAGTAAATTAATTAAACTGATGAAATTTGTATAATGTAAATTAGACGCAGGGTATTATAACTGAAACTATACTTTAGAAAGATACTGGAAAAAGGTATGAAAGATTATTGGAAAAAATGCAAATGTAATAACAGAAAAATCAAAGGGGGGAGTACCAAATTAAAGAATATTTAAAAAAGATAACTAAAATTCATAAAATTACAAGGAATTAAGGAAAGATAAAGGGATCTTGTTCGATAATAAATAACTTCATAAAGACTGTAAACCATTTAAAATGACAGGAAGTAAAATATTAGGCCTACCTGTTAAAAATACAGTAAATAGAGCATTTTGAGATGGAAAACATTGTAAAAGTATTATATTTGGTATTAAATCACGTAGAATTAACTAGAGAAAGAGATTATGTATTAGGTATTTAATAAAATTAAATAATAGTAAAAATGTATTCAATCATATAATGTAAAAATCAGTTATGTAGCGGAAATGCTAGAAATTTAAAACAATGTCTTTTTAATATTAAATTGGCTAAGACATTTCGCATGAAAAAGAAAATAGAACAGTTGATTGTTATCCGTTGAACAGATCACATCTAAGCCAGCTCTCGTAAAAGATTCACATATAGCGAAGGAGAAAACATGGCTAGAGTCTAACCAAGTCGAATAATTTTGAATTCGCGAATTTTGGAAAAAACTTAAACAACCACTAAATTCAGTGAGATAAACCAGTACAACTAGTAAATTAAACTAATACTGAACAGAAAAAAGTGAATTAACGATTAAAACACATAAAAACGATAATTCGGAATAGTGAGACAGAACTTGCCATTATCGACCTTATGGCATAAAGTGAATTAAAAACATTATCCAACACAATTTAATGAGGCGAATCACTGAACACTGATCCAGGACCGCTACACTATCACCAGAGGGATTAATCACCATTGCTGAGACAAGGAAAACTTGGAAAGGCGATATTTATTTGCAGAGAATTCAGTCGAGCCGCCGTTATTTCACATATGCAGTACAAGCAGCCATTTTGGAATCCCATGATCCTCTGCTGGTCCGCTAGCTTCACATCACAACGTTTGGTTCGAACAAATACTTTAATAAACATTATAAATTAAATCATATCTTTGTATTTTTAGATAATTAAGCTTGTAATTGTAAGTGTTATACTTTACAGACTTTGCCCTTTCTCTGACTATATAACAGCTCAAATAACCTGTAATTAATTTTAATAATTTATATAAAAATAATCGTCCGCCCTGAGAGAACGAGTTGATATTTTAACTGATTGAATAATCGATTTACAATCGATCCTTAATTAATTTGTCAATAAACCTTGGAATTCTGCAAAATTGATTTCTGTTTATTTCTAAACCCTATAAATGGAATAACATAAGATAATATTTAAATCACGGACTACATGAAAAGCGGCAATTACCAAGGTGGAAGGAGCCTACACTCAGAAGAAGAAGAACCGCGAATCGATTAGTACCGGAGATAATCCTATTAACGCAGAACTTAATTATAATTACACCAAGTGACATAAGTTGATAAAAAATTAAATAAACAAATTAAAATTTTCACGAATATAATACAAAAATTAATTAATAAATAAATAAAAAATAAAAAAAAAATAAAAAAAAATATAATAATTTTTTTTTTTATAGATTGTTACAAAATTTATATTTTGTTACAATGTATACGACTGTTGCAGAGACTGATAATTTTTTATGGTGCATTCCATACAATACAAAAGTTATTAAAGAAAATATTGCATTTATAATTACTCAATTATTCTTGTATTATTTTTATATTATTATTAATAATAATAATAATAATAATAAAACTTTTCATACAAGAATATATTTTTTATTATTTTTTCAATATAACACTGTTTAAATACTGTTAATTTAAATAATTTTTAATTTGTATATCTGACGATGTGTGTTAAATACTATTGAAACAGTGTTATATTAAAAAAAATAATTAAAAATATATTTTTGTACAAAAAGTTTTATTATTATTAATAATAGAAAAAAAAATATATATATATACACCCTATATAGAAAAACTTGTTCAAAGCAGAATTGCATGGGACCGAAGTTTTTCTTCGGATTGCACAAGTTCTCGCATTATACAAAACTTAGACATTAGTCAAATACTGCACTTCGTAGACCTTGTATAGGCCTATGTATTTTGTTTCTATTCTATTACACACACCTACATTTCTGTCATAATATAATTACACAATATAATGTCTACCAACTTTAGACATTTATGACTTTAGTTGTTTTATGAAGTTTACACTTTAGTTTAGTGCAGTAGGTGTACTTTATTATTATCAGTGCTATTCTCATTTTTATTACATACTTTACTGTAGTACTGATTAGAAACATACCTGATTTATTTTTCATCAGGCTGTCCATTTCACTGAAGCCTGATATAAAAATATAACAGAGCTGTTCCCATGCTCCTCTCCCTTTTGCCATTTTGTTTGAATATTCATTGCATCTCGGGTCCCAAATTGCAGGTCTCTGTTCCACTTCAATTATAAATCGATCAGAATCAAAATCCGACATGATAGTTAAAGTTTTTAAATAGTTTTTAGAAACAAGAAAGTCTTATAAAGTTTAAAAACAAATAGTAAGAAAACTCCAAAATTTTATAGAAATTACAGTGTTAATACACGCTTCACAACATTACTCTGAACACTGCTGTGGCGCGACTGAAAGTGGCCCATGTGCCAGCTCCAACGCCACAAATCGTCTCCATTCGTGACGGGGACTGGCTTCTGCCTGCCACAGTCGCGTATCACAGTCGCTCGTGTGCAAGGGTACAATTTAAAACCATGCAAAACAACAGCACGCGACTGAGAGGCGCGACTGAGTGGCGCCACAGAGTGGCCTGTGTGTCAGCAGCCTAAGTGACAATGGCAAAATATTTTAAAATAGTAATTTACTAATTAAGGAATGCTATCAGCGAAATTAATTAATACAATTAAATCAATGATAACCCAACATAGATTGGAAAAATATTTTAATAATTGAACCAAACAATTGATAGTGAAATATTTAATCATCAACCAACTTTAATTTTATAATTAATTCAATGGACTTGTCGAAATAAGAGACATTAAATAGTCAATGAGGAACTTAAAGGAAACCTTTGACCTGTAGTAGACTAAGCATAATGTTGTGTTTATACTTAAGATTATAACTAAATGCAGAATACTCCTCAACCCTAGAGTCGGTAATTTCCAAATACCTGTTAACTTTGTTTATATCCAATCTAAGAAGATAGATGATGAAATTTATCACTAGGTTACATTTACAACAGTATTGCACGGAGATGTTAGCATAGTTAAGGAAACATTAATTATTTAAAGTTAAGTATGTTAGGTTACAATGAACCCAAGTTAACCTAAAACTTCAATAATAATCATGTGTTCAATGTTTATGTTTTTTGTTAAAGAATTTAATAATGTTATCACTCTCTGAATACTAATGATAATAGTATTGCATTGTTTAAATTATGTGTATCTTGCAGTCTAAAAGAACCTGCTTTATTTATTAAGTAATGTAACGAAATGTTTAATGTCCAGAACAGCAAATAGTTCGATTCAGTCTGACAACCCTGAGATATAATAAATTTGAAGAGTCAATCAACAACATTGAAATTTAAAAGAAACTAACCAATATTATTGTATCGTAATAATCATTCAAAATGAGTTCGGAAAATAAAAAATTAATTCATAACCAATACAAGAGTTTGACTATTATTTTACTAGAATAAGACGTTGCAGCTTAGGTGAACGACATCCATGGTGGGTAGCAGTGGTGGCGGCAATCAGTTGATTTGAATAATTCTAACTTCATTACTAGCAATCCACATCAGCATTACTAGTAATCCACCATCACAAGTAAGTATCTGTGTAAACCAATACTTATGTTTTCAGTGAGAAGGCACACCATTTGGTTCAGCGTAGCGACGTGTGAAGATCAAAATTCGAATATGAACTCAAAGAACGCGAGCAACAAAACAATCAAATTATTTTAAATGAAACAACATTCAACCGAATTCATAATAATAATAACCATATTTTATGGCAAAATGACGACCAACGTTTGAGGCATTTAATTAGGTTAAATCTCAACCTAATTAATTATAAATAAAAAGACACGAGACCTCGTTCAATAACATAAGTCGATCCCGATGCGGGGCTTAACACACTCCGGTATATCAGTTTCTATAACAACACACACACAAAACAGGTGTACGCAATATATTAACTGATAACCTGTTGTTATTTAAATATTAAATCTTCATCCAACTTACTCTCTTTGCACTGACAGCAGCCACTGAAGATGAAGCAGCAATATAAATCTGAAACACATTTAAGCAGTTACAACTCATGTTTTTTTCAGATTCCAAAAAACAAAAAAATGTCTTGGGTAGTGCAAAGTATATTTTTTTACAAAAGTAATGATCTATTTTATTGTTCAGTGTTTATAGTAAAATAAAGACATAATCTAATCAGGCAGATCTATGTTTATAGTTCTACAGGACTATATCAAAATAATGATGATAACAAAAAATTAGAATACGCACTTGTAGGATCGTTCACATGTAACAATTCACAGAAGCAGTCTGAGACATAAGAGAAGAATAACAACTCTTGTTACTAACCGTTTAAAGTCAATTACCGTAAATAGATTTGCATTAGCTTGAGGCTAAAATAGATAATGTCACTTCAGTGCATGATGGGCCATGTTGGTGACAACAGCAGATGCTATTAGCTGGATTAAGAGTGCATGGCATGAAATTAAATCAGTAACAATTAGAAAATGTTTCATTCATTGTGACTTTTTGTCAGCTGATGGTGGGTGTTCAGTGGATGTCTCTGAAGGCAATTGTGATAATGAAGAAAGCGAAAATTAAGATATAAGGAATACGACTGAGCCGATCTACTTAAAGGGATGAGGTTCCTAGTATTGCTAGACATGGAGCTCTGGCCAGTGAACTTGGTAATATAACATTAATGAACTTCCTTGCTAATGCGGGAAAAGAGTATGAAAATGTGATCATAAAAAACGTATGAAGTATGTGCAGGTGCCCATATCAGAATTCTTCAAGAACATATAATGATGAAATGGCAGTACATGTAAGTTCTTCAATATTTTATTGTATTATTATATTGTACTGTATTACTACATGTTTAACAAAGAGTTTATTCATTGCATTTAAATGTCTAAAGGTGTCGTAAACCGACATTCTATGAGTATGTATAGAACAGTGTATCAAGCATTTGGTTTAATAACAGCATTATACTAAAATCTCAAGAAAAATAAGAAGATATCAATAACAATATCAATATCATCTAATAATATATTACCCTAATAATCTGTGAAATATTTAATATCATGAACATGGTGGTGAATAATGATGATGATGATTATTGCACTCCTTATTATGCTTTATTCTTATGATTACTATGCTTCTTGTGGCAGAAATGAGAGTGGTTTTTAAATGAGAGGGTGCTGTAAAGATTTGAAAAGCTGTAAAGTTCTGCAGAGTGCTTGTGATGTCCAAAGACTTCAAACAGTAATTGTCTACATGCATTTAGAGGAAGAACTGAAGAGAATCAAATGTCGTACAGTAAAAATATGAGAGTCATACAAAACTTGATAGTAGTGGCAATTCAATACACAACAGAGACAATGGCAACTCGTGTAACACCCTATTGTTAGCATCTGTGTGAAATTTCAGGTCATTACAGCCGTTTGAAACAGTAATGTTGATCGTATTCCTTAAAATGAAGAAAACTGAGCATAGCATTTTTCTTTGTATGGTTCTCACTTACCATATCTATTGGGTTTATCACGTTATTATAGTTTTCTTTATGTTTCTCTTCTAATTTTTCATTATAACTACTGTGTTGCACTATTTTCAATATTTAATTCTTTATCGACTGCTTTTGTATTAATTTGGGATTGACATACTATGTTTATTATACACTTATTTTTTAAGTTTTCTTACCATCTATGGTTTATACTAGTACTCATGACTGGTGTTTTACTATTATACAGATTATAGGTCTATGGTGATGAAACGTACCGTCACATATTGCCCTACCACTAAAATTGATTATTTCAGAAGATGTCATTTAGATGTTGATGAAATAATCATTTATTCTATTTATTTCTCAGTTTACTTATTTGAGCTTCTCTATTTCATTTCTTATATAGATTTACATACATTTCTATTTTCTTCTGCTTCACTTAACTTTTCTTCCCTCTTTTTCATCCCTTGAATACATAATTTCCCTAATCACGTGAGTCGGTACAGTTCGGGTGTGCGCTTTCGGCTCCAATTCATTGCTGTCCATCCTTCACCTTTTGAGTCCAGAGGAACGTATCCTCTGCTCAGGTTAATGGTTGCTGGAATTCATCTACAGTCAACTCATTTCAAATGAAAACACTAAAAGTAGTCTTAATCTGACTATAAAATTATTCTGGGATTACTTGTACCTTTGTTATTTCAATTACTTTAATATTAGTTTTATTTACACTTATTTTCTTCTTCGTTCCATTTTAGCTCCTAGTCATTTTACGTTAGTGATGGGTGTTATATTTATTCTCTTTTAGTTATCTGTATAAAGTTCATATCTTTTTTTTCGTAGTTGTCTCGTTTGTTCATCATACTTTTTTTTTCATTCATATTCTTCTGTACTAGTTATCATCATTGCAGTTATTCTGTTATCAATTATTTAATAGTATCGCTTCATCGATGATTGGTTCTATGTTCCCTTCTTCTTTAGTGTATTGGGGTCCAATACTTCGTAAGTATTATTTCCGTTATCTTTGCTTACAGTATACGGTCCAGTGTACAATAGTAACAACTTCTTCGCGATGCCTTCCATTGTGCTGGGCAATTCTCGGTTCTTCAACAGTATCTTGTCTCCCACTAGGTATCGCTCTGGCTTTGGTAGGAATTGCTGATATTTTCTTCTCGTTTTCTCGGTTCGTTCCAGTATCTTTTCATAAAATCTTACACTGTTAAATTTATATTCACCCCCGCTAGGGAACTGGATTAGTTCTGTGATCTCTCTGAGTGGTGGTCTCTGGAACATTGCTGTATACGGAGTCATTTCGATAAATTGATGGTGTGATAAGTTTATGAAATCCTCCACAGCTGGTAGGTACTCTTCCCACTTTCTCTGTTGGTTAAAACAATATGTGCGTAGGATCCTCCCTACTTCCCTTAAGACTCGTTCTGCTGGGTTGCTGCTCGGGTGGTATACTGATGTTTTATACGTCTTGATTCCATTCTCCCGTAAAGTGTCTTTCCACCTGTTTCCCTTGAATTGTGTCCCGTGGTCAGTAATGATGGACTTCGGCATTCCTACCTCATTGATATAATTTTGACAAATAATGTTTAAAATCTTCTGTGTCGTCGCCCGGTTGATCGGGTATAGTTTCGTGAATCTGGTGTAATGGTCGAACAGGATTATAAAATATTTATACTGGTGCCTCCCTCCGCTTCACGGGAATGGGCCGCAAATATCGACAAATACTTTCTACAGTCTGTTTGTTGATGTTATTGGCATCATTGTGCCTTCTTTCTTATTGTTGTTAACTTTTAAAAGTTGGCATATGTGACAATGTTTAATCTGGTTCTGCACCTTTCTGTTGGTATCCTTGATGTATATGTGCTCCTGGAGTGCCTTGACTACTTTTAACGCCCCCATGTGGCCATACCTGACGTGATAATCCATTATGATGTCCATTATTGATTCGTGATAATGTGTCTGCAGCGATGTTCCTTTTTCCGGGGATATACTCACATTTTAGGTTGTATTCTTGTAGTGTCAGGCTCCACCTGGTCAACCTTCCATGATTCAACTTACAATTTTTTAAAAATGATATAGACTTGTGATCAGTTCTGATGGTAGTTTTGTATCCTAAAATGTATGTCCTGAACTTGTCACAGGCGAATACAACACTTAAAAGCTCTTTCTCTGTTACATTACAGTTCTTCTCACAACTATTCAGGACTCAATTAGCGAAACTGATCACCTGATGATTTCCTTCATCATCCTCCTGATAAAGAACAGATCCCAAACTGACTTCACTGGCGTCGCAGTTCATAAAAAATTGTTTATTGAAATTCGGATGGTGCAACATCACTGACTCCAGAAATTTAGTTTTAATTAGTTCAAGTGTGCCATCTTGCTCTTCTCCCCACGTCCACTTGTCCTTGGATGATAACTGCCATGTGAATTTTGATGTTAGTTCCGAATAATGTTCTTGGAATTTACGGTAATAATTACGTATGCCGAGGAACGATTGGAGCTGTTTTCTGTTCCTTGGTTTTGGGAATTTTTGAATTGACTCGATTTTTTCTCGGGATGGAGTGATTCCCTGCTCCGACAAGTTAAACCCTAAAAATTGCACTTCACTTGCTATCAACTTTGATTTCTCCAGCTTCAATGTAATATGGTTCTCTGACAGCCTTTCTAACACCCGTTCTACTCGTTGGCAATGGTCATCCCAATTGGTCTAAGTTATCAAAATATCGTCCATATAGACTGTTGTATACTGGAGTGTTTCCTGTCCGAGGATTTGGTCCATGATTTTTACAAACACGGCTACTGAATTAACCAGTCCAAATGGCAATCGTTTAAACTGGTAATTGAGGCCTTCGAAAATAAATGCCATGTACTTGCGGCTTTCTGGATGGAGTTCGATTTGCCAATATCCACAGACGGTGTCCCACGTGCTGATGTACTTGGTCCCATGAAACTTTTTAAGTATTTCCTCGATTTCTCCCGGGGATGTTCGGTCATTCACTATCACTTTATTGATTTCCCTTGCGTCTAAACAAATTCTTACTTTGCCACTTTTCTTTGGAACGGCGAGGATATGGCTAGTATAAGGGGAGTAACTGGGTTCAATGATGTCTTCGTCTATTAAACTATCAATTTCTGCCCTCACAGCTTCCTTCAGTGAGTAAGCGACCGGGTATGCTTTTGTTGAAGTTTACGGGTTCTCGAAATTCTATTTTGCATTGGTAGCCTCTTACCTTGCCTGGTGTATCTGAAAATACATGGCGATACCTATTGTATACATCAATTAACTGTTCCTTTTGTATGTCAGTTATTTCACATTTAAAAGTACGGATTTCATTAATTTTGTCATGCCATAATTGTTCATTGTCCAACTCGTAAAAGATTTCATTGCTTTGTGACTGTCCTCGTTGATCTAAACTTCTCTGGATATGATATGTTACTCGGGTTGGGGCCGTGCTGTCGCTGTCAACTAAATCAGCCGTCCATTCTATTTGATTGATTTGTATTTCTTCTATCATTATTGTTATCTTGGTTCCAGTCGGTGTCCCAATTAAAACTCCGACGTCCTTGATAGTATGCTCTCCCTTTACTGCCATTGTCCGCCCCCACATAATTAACTCTCCTGTAGTTTTGCTTTTGGTTGTTCGGGTTGCGGTTATTGTTATTATTACAATTCCGGTTGTTTGTGTTCTGATTCTGGTAATTCGGGTTGTACGACCGGTTATATTGGTTGTTTGGGATATTCTGTCTATTCCCGTAATTGTTTCCGTTGTTCCTTTGCCGTTGTTGTAGTTTTGCCGTTGGTATGTCTCATTATCATAATTACCTGGCCTGCCATTATAGTTCGGCCAGTTATGCATCTCATGGTTATTAGGTTATTATTGTTATTGGTTCTTTTGTTGTAGTCTGGGATATCCCTGCTCCCGTACCGGTCGTTCCTCTGCCGACTCCTTCTATAATGCACTTCAAACTCGTGCTCTTCCAATAGCGTTGACATGGCCTGTATTGTTTTTATCTGTCCACCTGATCGTGCTATTGATATCCCGCTATCATAGTGGTATGCTAGCCTGGTGACGAGGGATTTTTGGCTCAAGGTGTCTCGCCACACACACTTTTCCAAGGAAGTAGGCGGTGAGCGTTGTCCCTCTGCTGGCGTCATACCTTCCATAGCTGATGCTCTCCCTTACTACGTTCTGGGTGGCGTCTGACCAGTACCTGGCTTTAAATGCCATCTTAAACTCTTCGTAGCTTCGGAGGTCGTGCCTGTTGGCTGTCCACCAGTTATCATAGGTTTCCTTGAAATGTTCGTCCAGGTAACTACGAATTACTGGCCACCTGTTTTCACCAATTCTCGTTAGTTGTTCGCTGACCCGTTCCAAGAATTCCATTGGGTTTCTCTTGTACGACTTAAAATTGATGGTTTCCCGGTTGTCTATAGGTTGTTGTAACGTGTCCAAAATTGGGTCATTTTATTTCTTACAGTATGGGGTATTTGCATTTTTATTTATTTCATTTTTTGCGGGATTTTATAAAATTATTGTGCAAACGTTATTTCCATTATAACAGAACACAAGGTAAGAAGCAGTGTTGAAACAAAGGCAAGACGCAGTTTCTATTGTGTAACGCGGCAAGGAATTTGTACCAACCTAAATTCTCAGAACTTTGTATATGTGTGACGATGCGCGTACTCAACATCTCAAGCATGCGCGCTGTTAGTGACGCCGAGAAACTCAACCGGCGCTGGAAAAAATGGCGCTGGAGCGAACGATTTGGGACCTCAACCAGCCAACTACAGGAAATATCGTTAAGCACCGCCCACTGCTAGTGACATCAGTCTAGCATCGTCAAATATCGTCAACGTTGACTACTGAAACAGACACTATGTTTCATGAATAAAGCTGGTAAGCCACAGCAATTCTGCTTGTACGACAACGAAATCAAACGGGCAGTGAACGGCAGCTTCCTACCGCCCAAAACACAGTCTACCTTAGTGAGAGACGCCAGACAGTCCATTAGAAGTCGACTCCATTAACAGACGCTAACAGTTTGGTTTAGGGCCCGGTCGGTGGTGTTATAAAATGCGACTAACTCAATAATATCGTTAATACCGACCGGGACCCAAAGAATTAACGACGTCATAAATTGCTGCATTGCAGTGATGATTTGATAACAGTAATAACGGTTAGTGGAATCGGAACAAAGAACGTGTTCGGTCGGCAGTGCGTACAACAAATTACCATAAAACGAAACCGGAATGTGTAAAGATTAACTATGTTGTTATTTGGATATAATATTTTATTGGGGTTTTTTTTTTTTTGATATAGTGTGAATGCGTGTGTGAGCAAAGCTGGGCTACCTTGTAAGTATAAGAACTATATTATCAATGTAAGAGGTATTTAACCTTCTCAATACATGTTTTGTTCTTTTGTGTTGTGGAGTAAGGAGGTGCTTGTTTCAGTAAGTAAAGTGTTCATTTCATAACAAAAAATGTGTTAGACTAAGTTATTTCGCCATTACCACATTCTCATTTCTGTGTTGCGAAATTCGTCTAACGTTCCGGAATCTTTCTGAATTATTAATTGGGTGTGGTCAGATAGCAAAATTGTCCTTTTTATTTAAGGTGGAGTGTAAAGGTTTTCGATATTTTACCCATAAAAAATAATCGTGGCGACCTTGGTCTTCTGAGTGAAATTTGAATACGGTAAGTAGTTGCGATATCAAACAGGTAAGTTCTGGCAGTGTATTTTATGTATTAATATATTTCGGCGTATTTTTTAACATCACACTGGCGACGCGCTGCCAGGATTTTCGTTTTATTGTAATTTTATAAGAGATAGACCTATTTTAATGCACAGAAAATAGGATGTGGTAATGACGAATTTGTAAACAATATTTAGAATACGTATTTACGTGTGAGTAGGTTATGTTTGTGGTGTGATTCACAGTAGTTATTAGGCATTTTGAGTATAGAAAAATAGTAGTTTCATATATAAAAGTGTTATACAAACGAACTTTAAAAATGTCTATAATACAAACTAATGATAGTGATTTTGCGTGGGATGAGTGGGAGAATGAATTTCGAGGTATTGTGGGTGAGATGACAGACGAGGAATGGGGTAATTTAGACGATAGATTAACGCGAATGGAAGAACAAGAAGAAGGAATATTTGCAGAAATCAATAAACATAGTGAGATGACCAATGTTAAAGGTAAGATAACTGAAGTAACAGTAGTAGAAAATAAGACAGTGAATAGGCCTGACGATAGTGTAAGGGTGGAAGAAAAAGAGGTGTCATGGAATGATATATTCAACCTGTTACAAACTGTGTCCGAAAACATGATAAAAAAGAGTGATTTTGATAAACGTTTTGATGAGTGGGACAAAAAGTGGGAAAGAGATAGATGTCAATTAAAAGAAAGTATAGAAGTTGAATCAAAACAGGTAAGTGGTAATAATGTTTTTAATGATAGCGAAGAAATAATTAACCAGGTGAGTGATAACAATAAGGAATTAATAAATAACAGTGATAAAATAGTGGGAGAAGTAGGGTTAACTAGTGAAAATAATGATGGTGATTACAATTCAGAGGTAAGTGGGGATGTTGATATAATTAATTCCAGTGATGTAATAATGTTAAATAATAATAATGAAGTATTGGATAGCGGTGAGATAGAGATAGTGAGTGAGAGAGAGAAAGTAATAGATTGTAAAGGCGTAGTAATTAATGTTGATGAGTTAGATAATGAGTGGAAAGAGAGTTATATGGTGGGTATGAAACAGGGGGCAAATTTTTATGGGGTTAAATGTGAAGCAGAGACTTCACAAGTGTTGATGGAGGACAAGAGTTCCTCAATAATTTTTGTAGAAGATGAGAGGTCTTCAGAAGTTCATATAAGTTTTTTGTGTTTATCTGGTAGGGCCAGATGGTATTTAAATAATTTTGTGGTATTGCCCTCTGCATGGAATGGGAGAGTTCAGTATGGTTATGAGAGGTATTGTAATGAAAGAGAGAGAGAAATAAAAATTTTTGAGATTAATAGAGGTTATGGAATGTTGGTGCAGGTGTTAGATATTGAGAGAGATGAAGAAAGTAAATTGCATTGTGAAAGAGAGAGAGAGGAATACTTGAATAAAACTGTTATAAATAATGATAAAATAATTGAGTTGGTGTTTAGAAAAATTACTGACGGAGACTGGACAAAATTCATTGATAGCGACAAGTTGTATGAAATAATAAACGGTATGATGAAGAATTTAGAAATAATGGTTTATGAAAACAATAATAATAAACCCAAGGTAAACAAAAATAATCTAGTCTACAAATATGTTCGATATCTTTTTGACGATGGAGGCTAAACCATAAAACAAAAAAGGCAGTTAAATATTTTGTTTTATGGGTTTTAACTTAGCTGACTTGGACATTGAAATATGACAACTGAATAAATAATGAATCAGATTTGTAAATAAATATGTAGGGAATTCAATTGTATGTGTTGTGGTTAAGTGAACAGTGTGTGTAGGTAGATAATTGTTGTAATAATAAGATTAATATTTTGCAATTTAAATAAATAATAACATTAATTTTGGAAACAGTAATTGGCTAATTGTAGATATTTTGATAGTAATGGAATTTGTATTTTAATAATGAATTTAATTAAAAACAATTTGAAACGTTTTAAATATTTTGATTGATTATTTAAATGTAATATAATTAAATTTTCTAATGGATTCAAATTATTTTACGAGATGGAAATTTGGTAATTA
This sequence comes from Magicicada septendecula, assembly GCA_034769895.1. NCBI lineage: Eukaryota > Metazoa > Arthropoda > Insecta > Hemiptera > Cicadidae > Magicicada > Magicicada septendecula. Next base: position 343,029,449 of record CM068368.1, read on the forward strand.
AATGATTAATTGTTTGATTTAAACTAATATTTGTGTTAAATGTTTCAGAGGTGAGGTGAAAGTAATGTGGTATGGTGAATATGTTTTGTGTATATCATGTTAAATGGACTGTAAGTATAGAACTTTTACATGTATAATAAAAATGTTTACAGGTGTAACTAAGATTTTAATTCAATAGTGAGATTATTTGAAATAATTGTGTTCAATTAAAAAATTTAATAATTACTGAAAAATAATATATACTAATTATTAATAATCAATTTGGAAATTTTAGTGTGTGGATGGAAGGTGGCTCAGATGAGTCACGAATTTAAATTTTACCACATAAAAAGTTTGCTAATTCAAATTTGATCCAATAAAAATGCTTGTGCTCTGTTTAAATGACTAGATGACATTCACTACAAGGTGTTCATTCCATAATTTTAAATGTATTATTTTATTGTTGTACGTTAGATATAGGTATTGATAAAAATATGTGTTTTCATTATGTGTGTATTTTTTAAACTAAGCAAATAATTAAACCGTCTGGCAGGCGGTTAACACAAAGTATCAGAATCAGAGAGAGAGGAAACAATGAGGGTAGAAGTAAGTACTGATAAATATATATATTTCATGTAATTTGTTCAATTTTGAGATGTGTTGTAATTGTGTTAGGGATATCAGCTGATCAGCAATAAAACGTCACTGGTACAATGGTTTATAAATATTCCAGGTAATTAATCTTTAATGTAATGTTTCGATGTATTACAGATGCTATTTAAAGTAATGAGAAGTAAAGTAATAATTTATGCAAGTTAACAAGAGATAGTTTTTGGGTGATAAATATTTTGTGGGACATATAGATCTGTCCAAGTTGAAGTCCAAGTTAAAGAAAGAGTAGAGATGAAAATAATGTAATGTTGTTAATGTATATTATAGAGTTTTGAGAAGTATTGATGTTGACACAGTAGTTATGTGGAGAATATATGTAGAGTTTTGAGTGACATATTTATGTTTATAATTAATGATGTTATTTTGTTGTAGTTGTAGTAAGGTAATGAGATTGAGATTATTGGGGATGGCAATTTTGTAATAGGGGGTAGTGTAATGTAGGAGTCCGCAACATAATGATAAGTTGGGACGGGAAGGGATCGATTTAGTGGGGACGGGGCCGCCTTAGGTAGAATCCAGGGGCCAGATAAGGGAAATGAGCTTTTTGGGGGGGGGACACGTATCCTAAGTACAAAGGGTTAGAGAATTTTTTATATATTGAGAGAAGGTGGCGATTTGAGTTTAATGATAAGTTGGGGTTAGAGAGTGTTTTGGGAGATGTTTTTGATAGAGATGGGTGTCATGGTAGTTACAGTTGTTAGAGATTAGAGTTAAAGGGAGAAAGATTATATATGTAGACAGAGCAAGTAGTAAATTAAATTGTTATAAGTATTTAGATCACCCAAAGTAATGTAGAATAAGATTGTCAAGCAAAGAAAGAGATTTATAACAAGAATATAAAAGTTTATTTTTTAAACCAGTGACAAAATTGTGATAGAATGTGGAAATAATGTAAAATTAAGAGTGTTTATTTTGAATAATTTAAATGTCAATTTGCTTATTATTTATAATAATATTTTGTTAACTTTGAATGTTTCGTTTTATTATGTTTTATGTTTCAAGTTGGATTGTTCAATGTATTTTCAGATAGAACTTATACATAACACATGTGGGTCAAGGTTTTTGAACTTGACCTAGTTTTGATCAGCTGACAGTGAGGTCACACATACTAAGCTTGTTTAGTAAGGAAGTTGATTCAAATTGTGTTTTTTGATCAATTTACGAAAATTTTAAATAATTTCTATATGTAAAGGAAACATTTTAATAAATTTAAATTTTTTTCTTTGAATTTTAAAATTTTTTGGAAAATATTTTTTTTGGAAAAAAAAAAATTTTTGATTTTTCGCCTGCCAGCTAATGGATATTTTTAAACTTTGATTATTTGATTGTCTGCGTATTAACCATGTTTATTTTTATTGATTTATTGTATTGACTTGTATTGTTAGATTCTAAGTGATTACATGTTAGGTTAAGGATGTGCTTAATTATAAGAAATGTTTAAATTCACTTATTTTAAATAAAAACAGAAAACAATGAAGAGAATAATTTAGACTTTATACAAAATTTATGAATCAATTTTATCTGAAAACAACGTGTTGTAATTTAAAAAACTTTTTTAAAAATTTTTTCAATTTTACGATATATAATGTCAGTATGTAATGTGAGTGTGTGTGAGCCCAGTATCTGCTAAAGGCAGCCCAGCTTGCATAAAAGGGGAAACATATTGGTGGAGGATCTGGCATAATCTAAGCCAGGGATTGAGGATTTTGGGGGATAGCATGTTAGAAGGTGAGGTGTGATGTGGTACTTGTCTGTTCGATTTTTCGGTGTTGGGATCTCTTACGGAGAAGTCCAGTGATCTCGTTCAGATGCGTCCATAGTCGCCAAGCCAGGGGGGTCGTGTACCCATGAAGAGTAGAACAAGAGGGGGTTGTTGGCACCAGTTCCTCACCGGTCCTCTTAGGGGTTTATCAATGAGAATTCTTCTGTTTTGGACAGCAGAATTCTCATTGAGGGGGTATTGTAATGTGTCCAAAATTGGGTCATTTTATTTCTTACAGTATGGGGTATTTGCATTTTTATTTATTTCATTTTTTGCGGGATTTTATAAAATTATTGTGCAAACGTTATTTCCATTATAACAGAACACGTGGTAAGAAGCAGTGTTGAAACAAAGGCAAGACGCAGTTTCTATTGTGTAACGCGGCAAGGAATTTGTACCAACCTAAATTCTCAGAACTTTGTATATGTGTGACGATGCGCGTACTCAACATCTCAAGCATGCGCGCTGTTAGTGACGCCGAGAAACTCAACCGGCGCTGGAGCGAACGATTTGGGACCTCAACCAGCCAACTACAGGAAATATCGTTAAGCACCGCCCACTGCTAGTGACATCAGTCTAGCATCGTCAAATATCGTCAACGTTGACTACTGAAACAGACACTATGTTTCATGAATAAAGCTGGTAAGCCACAGCAATTCAGCTTGTACGACAATGAAATCAAACGGGCAGTGAACGGCAGCTTCCTACCGTCCAAAACACAGTCTACCTTAGTGAGAGACGCCAGACAGTCCATTAGAAGTCGACTCCATTAACAGACGCTAACAGTTTGGTTTAGGGCCCGGTCGGTGGTGTTATAAAATGCGACTAACTCAATAATATCGTTAATACCGACCGGGACCCAAAGAATTAACGACGTCATAAATTGTTGCATTGCAGTGATGATTTGATAACAGTAATAACGGTTAGTGGAATCGGAACAAAGCACGTGTTCGGTCGGCAGTGCGTACAACAAATTACCATAAAACGAAACCGGAATGTGTAAAGATTAACTATGTTGTTATTTGGATATAATATTTTATTGGGGTTTTTTTTTTGATGTAGTGTGAATGCGTGTGTGAGCAAAGCTGGGCTACCTTGTAAGTATAAGAACTATATTATCAATGTAAGAGGTATTTAACCTTCTCAATACATGTTTTGTTCTTTTGTGTTGTGGAGTAAGGAGGTGCTTGTTTCAGTAAGTAAAGTGTTCATTTCATAACAAAAAATGTGTTAGACTAAGTTATTTCGTCATTACCACGTTCTCATTTCTGTGTTGCGAAATTCGTCTAACGTTCCGGAATCTTTCTGAATTATTAATTGGGTGTGGTCAGATAGCAAAATTGTTCTTTTTATTTAAGGTGGAGTGTAAAGGTTTTCGATATTTTACCCATAAAAAATAATCGTGGCGACCTTGGTCTTCTGAGTGAAATTTGAATACGGTAAGTAGTTGCGATATCAAACAGGTAAGTTCTGGCAGTGTATTTTATGTATTAATATATTTCGGCGTATTTTTTAACGTCACATTGTGTGTATGGAACAGTGATCGGTCGGTTGTCAGCTGACCGTTGGAGGTTCTCGATTCTCTCCTGGTTGCATTGTCCTTGTTCCTGTACTTCATTTATGACCGTATCTAGGTTTCGATGTTGGTTTCCGAAATATGTTCATAGTGATTCCACTTGAACCCGGTTTTCTTCTTCTATCTAGCCTATCTTGACCTCTAGTTCGGCCCTATTTCGTGTAACAGCTTCATCGGTCACTCTCAGTTTTCTATTTGTTTCAGCTATCTCCTGTTTTCTTTCACCGTTGTTCTTATCTACCTTATGGCTGATTCCCTCACTGACGTCCTCGATTTTTTTATTGAGAGCTTGTCTTAATACTCCATTCTGTTTATCAACAGTTTCCCTTAATTCCTTGTTAGAATGCTCAATTCTCTCATTGATTTGTATAAGGTTGTCCTCATTGATTTTCTTAAGATCTTCTTTCATTCGTTTGTTGTTTCCTCAAGTTTTTCGTTCATTAATTTGTTATCATCCTGAATCTGTCTCAAACTCTCATCATTCCTGTCAAACTTTTCATTCATTTGTTTGATTAAGTTTTCTTCAGTCCTGTCAAACTTTGTGTTTTTTTGTTTTAAACTTTCATTAGTTTCCTCTTTATTTTTGTCTAATTTTTCCTCCATTCATTTAAAATTTTCGCTAGTTTGTTTATTGTTTTCCTCAAGTTTTTCGTTCATTAGTTTATCATCCTTAATTTGTTTCATCAAATTTTCACTATTTTGTTCGGTCATCATTTTCATTATTTCCTGCCAACTTGGTTCTCCTCTGGCTTCATCTTTTCCTGTTGTTTCTATTTCCTCCACCGAAGTTGTCTCTTTCTCTTCAACACTGACTTCTTTTTTGGCCTCCGCCGCGCGTTTCTTGGACGTAGCTTGTTTCCGTTACTTCTAACAACTGCCAGCTGAAATTAGGTTACCTGTAATATCGTTAATTATAATTTTTTCCTCCTAGTTTCAGCCCGAAACGTTGGTGCGCCAATTTATAAAGGAATTGATCTGTGCGTGTATTAAGCTACACGTTGTTGCATCAATTTGTAATGTTGATTTGTAAAGGGGATACGACGAGAGATGGGTTTTCTCTTCCTGTTATTATGGAAATATAAAATTATTTATTATTATTATTTGAATATTTAATTCTTTATTTTATTTAGTAAAAGTGCCTCGGTGATACCCAGTCATCAACGACTTCACTGATACGAAAGTGGTGTTCGTAGCCGTACGGTTTGAATTGTCGCCAAAATTAATTAATCTTTTTAAAGTGAATCTGATTGTGTTGTTTTTTCATGATTGATTTCTGATTCGAATCGGTCTTCTAGATTAGCCGACTTCGTTTCCAAAATTTTCGGAGTTCTTCACTCTCGTCGTGGTTCTACTCTTCCTCGTCTACCTGAAATTATTAAATCTTAATCCACTCTACAAAAATAAAATGCTGGTTCTGTTAACAAATTGATTTATTTGGTATTGTTTTAAAACTTGAATCAGTTGGTCAGTTCACGAGTCGATCGGATATGGTCCGAGTCGACTCGCTCGCTAAACTCGATTTGAACAAACAATGTTAAAAATTCAGTACAATATTATTTTTTGTTCAGGTTGTGGATTCTTTTAGCTGTTAGTAAAGATCGGAAAGCGCTTTAGTACAAAATACAATGCACTACAATATGGTTAATTACAACTCTTAATAAATAACAAGACATAAAATAATACTGTGTTTAAAATGTTACAATTCTTAGGCTGATTCACCTTCAACAAAATGATTGGCCCCCCACTCGGCTAATGATATATGTCTGACCTAGTATCTTCAAATTAAATATGGTTTTAAGAATTTAATGTCAATAATGTCCCTGAATGAGGTTTTGTTAAGGTTCTGTCACCGGACAAAAGGCTTGCCGCATGACAAATGGCACCAATCGTACACTAGTGTTTTTGGTGGCCCTAAAAAGGACCTGCTGGCGAGAAAGTTGATGTTGGTCATGCCGCGCTGAGTTTTTCGGCGGCTGCGCCCGCTGTTCGTGGCATACTGCAGTCCTCCTCTTCTTTCGGCATCGGGTGTAGAGTCGGCTGCCGGCCCAGTGACGTCCTATCTCTGGCACGGAACTGGAGGGCGAAGACGTAAGAACGCCGGTTCTATTCTTCGGCCGTTCCTTCCGGCTGACTGCGCGCCGATGTCGTCCGAGAGAGGAGAGGAGATGAAGTGCGTCCGATGGCGTGGCGATGAAGTGTGAGTAAAATTTTCTGCCGGCCTGGGTTTTATGCACTAACCGGAATCGCTGATTGGGTCGCTCCGAACACGTTGTTGGTCACGTGACGGCTGCTGCTCCATGGATTGCCTCGCCTCGTATTCTTCAGGTGTCACTCGCCGTGTCACTGGTACTGGAGAGCAGACGTAATGAATGCTGTTGCCACAGTTCACAAGTCTGGATTAACTGTGTTTTGGTGAATATTGTGTTGTGTAGTGATGTGGTTGGTTCGTTATTAAATAACCAAGATTCTCACCGCCTCGATATCAATGTTTGACGAGCTTGGGAAGCGTTAGTTTAAATAGATCATCCATGTTTCATTCAAATTTCGTTTCTTCTGTTGTTATTTTTCCAGGGTTATTCTGAATGGTTCTCCGGGAATTCCTATTGCATTTTTTACGTCTCCTGGTATTTTATTTTTACTTTTTTTTTATCAAAATGTAACTCTGCTACATGCAGCTGACCTATACGGCTTGATTTTCAACAATAGACTAAAACTAATTATTTCGTTAAAAAACGGCTTGCCCCGGCTTTTATGGGCTATGATTGGTTCATTTTACCCCTGACCCTGGTCACGTGGTTTTAATTTTGACATATGTAAATTTTAAACCTGTCACCACAAATTACTCTTTATTTTATTTTTTGATTATGTTAACTTTGAGTTATATGATGTTGTTCCTTATAAAAGGATAGGCATTTTGATACCTAATTTGATATTGTATTGTGGTAACACCATTTTCCTACTTTGCCCATAGGCTTAGTACAATTAATAACATGGTTTAATAACAATAACAAACAGTCTTTGACCTTAAAAAAATTAATACAATTAACTGCTGTCAAGGCCTTCACTAATATCTCATTCTGAGATGAGACCTTTTACCCTAACTTACTGTCAACTCTATTTACGGTTTTCTCTTTAAAGAGAAATAACATGATAAATACTATTAGTATACAAAACTCTTTAAACACATACTACTTTTATTTACTGGCTCTTAATATGTATTAGTTTATACATAAGACCATTGCTTCACTTTCTCCCTTCCCCACTGGTTTATAACATGATCTTAGATCATCTCTATTCCCTTCTTTGTACACTTATCACTTCACTCACTTATAATATAAGTTTTTACAATTTTTCCTTAGACTAATGGATATATTTCTTACTCTTATTTATACCATTGCATTGCATTTTCTATAACTCTACCTACTGTCTGATCTTTTCTCTTTAATTATTATTATTAATTTATGAAGTATTGTTTATTCATTTTCTTACCTGGTTATCAACATGTTTTTACTTTAGTTTCTTTTGTTAATCTTTTTTTTTTGTTTTCAGTTCTTCATGCATTTATGTTATTTGGTAATTACTGTGATTTTCACGGTCTTGTTGCTTACCATGTCTTTATTTTAATTAGTGGTTTCGTTGTTAGACTTGTTTATACCTCTCACTTACATATTGGGTTTATCACGTTATTATAGTTTTCTTTGTGTTTCTCTTCTAATATTTCATTATAACCACTGTGTTGCACTATTTTCAATATTTAATTCTTTATCTACTGCTTTTGTATTAATTTGGGATTGACATACTACGTTTATTATACACTTATTTTTTAAGTTTTCTTACCATCCATGGTTCATACTATTACTCATGACTGGTGTTTTACTATTATACAGATTATAGGTCTATGGTGATGAAACGTACCGTCACATATTGCCCTACCACTAAAATTGATTATTTCAGAAGATGTCGTTTAGATGTTGATGAAATAATCATTTATTCTATTTATTTCTCAGTTTACTTATTTGAGCTTCTCTATTTCATTTCTTATATAGATTTACATATATTTTTACTTTCTTCTGCTTCACTTAACTTTTCTTCCCTCTTTTTCATCCCTTGAATACTTAATTTCCCTAATCACGTGAGTCGGTACAGTTCGGGTGTGCGCTTTCGGCTCCAATTCACCGCTGTCCATCCTTCACCTTTTGAGTCCAGAGAAACGTATCCTCTGCTCAGGTTAATGGTTGCTGGAATTCATCTAGAGTTAACTCATTTCAAATGAAAACTCTAAAACTAGTCTTAACCTGACTATAAAATTATTCTGGGATTACTTGTACCTTTGTTATTTCAATTACTTTAATATTAGTTTTATTTACACTTATTTTCTTCATTCGTTCCATTTTAGCTCCTAGTCATTTTACGTTAGTGATGGGTGTTATAATTATTCTCTTTTAGTTATCTGTATAAGGTTCATATCTTTTTTTTTCATTCATATTCTTCTGTACTAGTTATCATCATTGCAGTTATTCTGTTATCAATTATTTAATAGTATCGCTTCATCGATGATTGGTTGTATGTTCCCTTCTTCTTTAGTGTATTGGGATCCAATATTTCGTAAGTATTATTTCCGTTATCTTTGCTTACAGTATACGGTCCAGTGTACAATAGTAACAACTTCTTCACGATGCCTTCCATTGTGCTAGCAATTCTCGGTTCTTCAACAGTATGTTGTCTCCCACTAGGTATCGCTCTGGCTTTGGTAGGAATTGCTGATATTTTCTTCTCGTTTTCTCGGTTCGTTCCAGTATCTTTTCATAAAATCTTACACTGTTAAATTTACATTCACCCCCGCTAGGGAACTGGATTAGTTCTGTGATCTCTCTGGGTGGTGGTCTCTGGAACATTGCTGTATACGGAGTCATTTCGATAAATTTACGGTGTGATAAGTTTATGAAATCCTCCACAGCTGGTAGGTACTCTGCCCACTTTCTCTGTTGGTTAAAACAATATGTGCGTAGGATCCTCACTACTTCCCTTAAGACTCGTTCTGCCGGGTTGCTGCTCGGGTGGTATACTGATGTTTTATACGTCTTGATTCCATTCTCCCGTAGAGTGTCTTTCCACCTGTTTCCCTTGAATTGTGTCCCGTGGTCAGTAATGATGGACTTCGGCGTTCCTACCTCATTGATATAATTTTGACAAATAATGTTTAAAATCTTCTGTGTCGTCGCCCGGTTGATCGGGTATAGTTTCGTGAATCTGGTGTAATGGTCGAACAGGATTATAAAATATTTATACTGGTGCCTCCCTCCGCTTCACGGGAATGGGCCGCAAATATCGACAAATACTTTCTCCAGTCTGTTTCCTGATGTTATTGGCATCATTGTGCCTTCTTTCTTATTGTTGTTAACTTTTACGAGTTGGCATATGTGACAATGTTTAATCTGGTTCTGCACCTTTCTGTTGGCATCCTTGATGTATATGTGCTCCTGGAGTGCCTTGACTACTTTTAACGCCCCCATGTGGCCATACCTGAGACGTGGTAATCCATTATGATGTCCTTTTCTATAGTTTGTGGTATAACAATTTTCCACGTGTTAAATTTGTACTGTGTCTTCATGAACAGTATTTGTTGGTGTTTGCAGTAGAATTGTGTTATGCGGTCGTCTTGTTCTCTAAGTCTATCAAAAAGTTTGCACAATCTGGGGTCCTGCTTTTGCCGTTGCTCGAGTTCTGCTATGATGTTAGCCAGATCGGATCTACTACTGATGATATGATATAATTTTATTATGGTTTCTTTTCCCCCTCAAATGTCTGGTCCCTGATATTGATTCGTGATAATGTGTCTGCAGCGATGTTCCTTTTTCCGGGGATATACTCACATTTTAGGTTGTATTCTTGTAGTGTCAGGCTCCACCTGGTCAACCTTCCATGATTCAACTTACAATTTTTTAAAAATGATATAGACTTGTGATCAGTTCTGATGGTAGTTTTGTATCCTAAAATGTATGTCCTGAACTTGTCACAGGCGAATACAACACTTAAAAGCTCTTTCTCTGTTACATTATAGTTCTTCTCACAACTATTCAGGATTCGACTAGCGAAACTGATCACCTGATGATTTCCTTCATCATCCTCCTGATAAAGAACAGATCCCAAAACTGACGTCACTGGCGTCGCAGTTCATAAAAAATTGTTTATTGAAATTCGGATGGTGCAACATCACTGACTCCAGAAATTTAGTTTTAATTAGTTCAAGTGTGGCATCTTGCTCTTCTCCCCACGTCCACTTGTCCTTGGATGATAACTGCCGTGTGAATTTTGATGTTAGTTCCGAATAATGTTCTTGGAATTTACGGTAATAATTACGTATGCCGAGGAACGATTGGAGCTGTTTTCTGTTCCTTCGTTTTGGGAATTTTTGAATTGACTCGATTTTTTCTCGGGATAGAGTGATTCCCTGCTCCGACAAGTTAAACCCTAAAAATTGCACTTCACTTGCTATCAACTTTGATTTCTCCAGCTTCAATGTAATGTGGTTCTCTGACAGCCTTTCTAACACCCATTCTACTCGTTGGCAATGGTCATCCCAATTGGTCGAAGTTATCAAAATATCGTCCACATAGACTGTTGTATACTGGAGTGTTTCCTGTCCGAGGATTTGGTCCATGATTTTTACAAACACGGCTACTGAATTAACCAGTCCAAATGGCAATCGTTTAAACTGGTAACTGCGGCCTTCGAAAATAAATGCCATGTACTTGAGGCTTCCTGGATGGAGTTCGACTTGCCAATATCCACAGACGGTGTCCAACGTGCTTATGTACTTGGTCCCATGAAACTTTTTAAGTATTTCCTCGATTTCTCCCGGGGATGTTCGGTCATTCACTATCACTTTATTGATTTCCCTTGCGTCTAAACAAATTCTTACTTTGCCACTTTTCTTTGGAACGGCGAGGATAGGGCTAGTATAAGGGGAGTAACTGGGTTCAATGATGTCTTCGTCTATTAATCTATCAATTTCTGCCCTCACAGCTTCCTTCAGTGAGTAAGCGACTGGGTTCTCGAAATTCTATTTTGCATTGGTAGCCTCTTACCTTGCCTGGTGTATCTGAAAATACATGGCGATACCTATTGTATACGTCAATTAACTGTTCCTTTTGTACGTCAGTTATTTCACATTTAAAAGTACGGATTTCGTTAATTTTGTCATGCCATAATTGTTCATTGTCCAACTCGTAAAAGATTTTATTGCTTTGTGACTATCCTCGTTGATCTAAACTTCTCTGGATATGATATGTTACTCGGGTTGGGGTCATGCTGTCGCTGTCAACTAAATCAGCCGTCCATTCTATTTGATTGATTTTTAAAAATAATTTTGACCTGTTCATGTCAATGATGGCCGAGTATTGTTTCAGCATGTCACAACCGATTAACATCTTAAATGGTAAGCCACTGGCTACTAGGAAAGTCATTGGGATGGTTTCATTGTTACTTGTTAATTTTAACCTTGCTTGCTTCCGGACTGTTCTATTTTGGCGTCCCGTCGCTCCTATCAGTACAATGTTGCTTATTGGTAACGTAAGTATGTGCTTCTTCCCTTCTTCAAGTATCTTGTTCAGTTCTATCACGTCGATTAGCGACACGTTAGTCCCAGTGTCTATCATGATCTTGGTTTGTACACCCTTGATCTCCGCCGTTATGTATATTATTTCGTTGTTGTTTTTTCTTGGATTCCCATCTTCTTCTTCCAACAATTTCTCCCTTAAATTTTTTAAGTAGTTACTACGAATGATTGTGATACAATTATTATTATTTTTAACGTGAATTTTTTTTCGTTGTTAAACCCAATAGAGTGGTTCAGTGAGGGTCCAGCTGGTGTTTTCACTGCCATGTGGAGTTTAAAGACGGCTCGGATTCTTCGTCTCCTCTGCCAGTTTGGTTCGTTTGATTATTTTCATTTCCCGTTGACCTGGGTTCAGGCCGTTGACGGTCCTCCTCGTAGCTAACTCGTCGGTAGTACTCCTGACTCCGACTCCTGCATCCATTAATCCTAGTATTTCTTCTATCATTATTGTTATCTTGGTTCCAGTCGGTGTCCCGATTAAAACTCCGACGTCCTTGATAGTATGCTCTCCCGTTACTGCCATTGTCCGCCCCCACATAAATAACTCTCCTGTAGTTTTGCTTTTGGTTGTTCGGGTTGCGGTTATTGTTATTATTACAATTCCAGTTGTTTGTATTCTGATTCTGGTAATTCGGGTTGTACGACCGGTTATATTGGTTGTTTGGGATATTCTGTCTATTCCCGTAATTGTTCCGTTGTTCCTTTGGCCGTTGTTGTAGTTTTGCCGGTTGGTATGTCTCATTATCATAATTACCTGGCCTGCCATTATAGTTCGGCCGATTATGCGTCTCATGGTTATTATTGTTATTGGTTCTTTTGTTATAGTCTGGGATATCCCTGCTCCCGTACCGGTCGTTCCTCTGCCGACTCCTTCTATAATGCACTTCACGCTCGTGCTCTTCCAATAGCGTTGACATGGCCTGTATCGTTTTTATCTGTCCACCTGATCGTGCTATTGATACCCCGCTATCATAGTGGTATGCTAGCCTGGTGACGAGGATTTCCTCCGGGATTTTTGGCTCAAGGTGTCTCGCCACACACACTTTTCCAAGGAAGTAGGCAGTGAGCGTTGTACCTCTGCTGGCGTCATACCTTCCATAGCTGATGCTCTCCCTTACTACGTTCTGGGTGGCGTCTGACCAGTACCTGGCTTTAAATGCCATCTTAAACTCTTCGTAGCTTCGGAGGTCGTGCCTGGTGGCTGTCCACCAGTTATCATAGGTTTCCTTGAAATGTTCGTCCAGGTAACTACGAATTACTGGCCACCTGTTTTTTCCAATTCTCGTTAGTTGTTCACTGACCCATTCCAAGAATTCCATTGGGTTTCTCTTGTATGACTTAAAATTGATGGTTTCCCGGTTGTCTATAGGTTGTGTGTATGGAACAGTGATCGTTCGGTTGTCAGCTGACCGTTGGAGGTTCTTGATACTCTCCTGGTTGCGTTGTCCTTGTTGCTGTACTTCATTTATGACCGTATCTAGGTTTCGATGTTGGTTTCCGAAATATGTTCATAGTGATTCCACTTGAACCCGGTTTTCTTCTTCTATCTAGCCTATCTTGACCTCTAGTTCGGCCCTATTTTGTGTAACAGCTTCATTGGTCACTCTCAGTTTTCTATTTGTTTCAGCTATCTCCTTTTTTCTTTCGCCGTTGTTCTTATCTACCTTCTGGCTGATTCCCTCACTGACGTCCTCGATTATTTATTGAGAGCTTGTCTTAATACTTCATTCTGTTTATCAACAGTTTCCCTTAATTCCTTGTTAGAATGCTCAATTCTCTCATTGATTTGTATAAGGTTGTCCTCATTGATTTCCTTAACATCTTCTTTCATTCGTTTATTGTTTTCCTCAAGTTTTTCATTCAGTAGTTTGTTATCGTCCTGAATCTGTCTCAAACTCTCGCCATTCCTGTCAAACTTTTCATTCATTTGTTTGATTAAGTTTTCTTCAGTCCTGTCAAACTTTGTGTTTATTTGTTTTAAACTTCCACTAGCTTCCTCTTTATTTTTGTCTAATTTTTCCTCCATTCGTTTAAAATTTTCACTAGTTTGTTTTTGTTTTCCTCAAGTTTTTCGTTCATTAGTTTGTTATCATCCTTAATTTGTTTCATCAAATTTTCACTATTCTGTTTATTCTGTTCGGTCATCATTTTCATTATTTCCTGCCAACTTGGTTCTCCTCTGGCTTCCTCTTTTCCCATTGTTTCTATTTCCTCCACTGAAATTGTCTCTTTCTCTTCAACACTGACTTCTTTTTTGCCTCCGCCGCGCGTTTCTTGGACGTAGCTCGTTTATACATTTTCCATTACTTCTAACAACTGCCAGCTGAAATTAGGTTACCTGTAATATCGTTAATTATAATTTTGACATGGAATCCATAGGTATGTAATGTCTTACACGTTTCGCGAAAATCGCCGTTATGTTTCAAATGTACTTTCGGCATACCACTATCTCACGAACCGCTCAACCAATCCCAGCAAACCAGGTGTCAGGTGATCGAGTCACTCTGCCCCCTTCCAACAATAGTACTGAGAATTTTGACAACTGACTTCAGTCGCCTCTAGGCTTTGTCTGCGTGAGGGTGTTTTTGCACCGAAAATTTCTAAATTGCTCCACTAAAACTTAAATATCTCGGGAACTACAAGTCCGATCGCGAAAATAGAAAGTGCGTTGTGATCCTCAGAACTAAATCTCTCCAATAACACCAATTCCGAGTACCAGAAGCACTCACAGAAAATAATAACATTTGAACTCAAAAATTTGAAATGCCTCGACCTAAAAATCGTGATAAAACTCGAACCAAAAATTTCAAACCGAAAACCGGCAAATCCTATGCAGAGCGTCAACAGGCCTATCGTTTGAGACTAAAATCAAAGAAATCGGCCGAGAACTTAGAAAATGGCAACCATTTGAAGATTGATGAAACCCCGTCAGCGCCCAAGCGGCCCGCATCTCCGATACCTGGATCATCCGGCGTGCCCCCAAAGCGACTCAGATCAAGCGTACGGCTAGCTAGCAAGAAAACAGACGATGAGAACATTAATAACTTGTGCTTCGACAACATTGGACCCTCGATGCTCTGCGCAGAACAGCCCGGTCCAAGTCGCCGCTTCAAAGGAGTCGACGAGGAATTCTCTAAGCACCTTATTAACAATCCGTTCGACTCGGTGTGTGGGATCTGCGATCGCTTGTGGTTCAAGAGTGATCTAAGACCGTGCGTACCATCATACATAAGTCTCTTGGCCACAGTGTTCGGAGCGGACGAGTACTCAAGTGCGAGTAATATGGAAGGCGTGTGCTCTACGTGTGTTGCAAGTTTCAAACAAGGCAACATACCGCCGCTGTGCAAATCATACGGCTTCCAATATCCACCGATCCCGCCAAACTTGCCGCCTCTGAATCCCGTTGAATAGAGACTTATATGCCCACGGTTACCGTTCATGCAGATTCGTCGGCTCCGCTATGTAGACGGTATGTATGGGATCGTGGGCCTAGTCATAAATGTGCCAGTGAAGGTAGACAACATGGTTAACCTGCTGCCTCGCACTCTCGAAGACGATTACGCCATCAACGTTAACATCAAGAGGCAGATAATTCACAAGTCCTCACATCTCTCCGGGACTATGCGCAAGTCAGTACTGACTCCTTGGTTGAAGTATCTAGTCGAGACACCGCTGTACAAGCGATACAATGTAACCGCTAACTTGCAACTCGTAGACGGGATCGCCTCGTTCGGTCAGCCATGGGCATCCACAAGCAAAGCACCCGACGACGAGGATGAAAGCTACGTGGAAGATCCGCCGCTGTTGGACTGCGAGGAAGGAGTCGCGAGGCAGCACACGCTCATGTGGGATGAAAGTAAAGTACTAAACATCGCCCCAGGTGAGCGCGAGTGTCCGCTGTCGCTTCTGTACGACGTGCACGCCGAGAAGCTCTCGTTCCCCACTATATACTACGGACAACCCAGGACCTTTCCATTCAGTTCAGCCAAAGTCACTCCGTATATGATGACTACCAGCGAGCTCAGACGATCCGATCGACGGGGAGTGTCACCGCACCACGTACTCTACATAAGAATGAAGATCATGCGCATGAGAGTGGCCGACGGAATGTATAAGACTTTCAGGCAGTCGGTCATCTCAAGTATCACCAGAGCACAAGTGGAGGATCAACAGTACATACCGAGTATGGCGGAGAACAATTTTGCGATGTTCCGATCTGTGCCCAACAGTATGACTTACTGGGCTGAGAAGAAACACGAGCTCTTTGCTATGATGCGGCAGCTAGGCAAGTCGTCGTTCTTCCTAACAATGAGCGCTAACGAAGTCAAATGGCCCGTGCTACTGCGAGTTCTACAGAGGTACGGGGATCCCAATTCGACTCAAGACATAAGTAGCATGACTCGTGTGCTCAAGAATAAACTAGTGAGCGAGGATCCCGTGATGTGCCGCATACTCTTCAACAGACTGGTAGATGTGATCATGAACATACTATGCTCCAAGAGGCCCGGCCATAACCCGCTGCATCCGCATCGGGTAGTCAATTACTACAAGCGCATAGAGTTTCAACATCGCGGCAGCCCGCACGCTCACATACTTCTGTGGCTGGATAACGTTCCCGATGAGGCAGTCACCGAGGCCATGCCTGCGTCTTGTGCGATGGTCGATCGACTCAGCACGGTGTCCCGTAGCGATGTCCCCGCAGACGTATACTCCGGTCAGATCCACAGGCACACGTTCACTTGTACGAAGCGCGGAGAGAATCAGTGTCGATTCGGAATTCTTTACTGGCCGCTCAGAGAGACTGCAGTGCTAGTGCCTCTGCCCACAGACGATAGCCAGCGCCCGCCGCTGCGCAAGCGAGCTACGGAATTGAGAAAGAACCTAGAGACCAAAGTGTATGACGGTATAGATGAGTTCTTGGTGGATCACAGCTTGAGTTACGAGCAGTACTTAAATGTGATCCGATCTTATATCAAACGTCCCATGATGCTCTTCAAACGTAACATGAGTGAGATATACACGAACACTTTCAATCCGTGGGTGGCTCGAGTCTTAGGATCCAACACCGATCTGCAGTTCATACTCGACGAATACAGCTGCGCCGCCTACGTAGTGACATACGTTAACAAATCCAACTGAGGCATCAGTAACTTGCAGAGAGAATTGGCCGCGCTGAGAGACAAGTACCCCGAGTCCGACAGCAGCGATCTAATGAAGAAGCTCGGCGTACAGCTACTCAACAACGTGGAGCTCAGTTCTCAAGAGGCTGCTTGGTATCTGCTGCGACAGCCGATGAGCAAGAGCACTCGAAAGGTAACGTTCATCCCGACCGTGTGGCCGTCCGAGAGGCAGCGAGCTCACAAGCAACGGAAACAAATGGACGAGGAGGGCCTAGTCGCCGATAGTACGGATTTATGGACTCTCTCTGTGATAGAGAAATACGAGCAGCGACCACGCGAGTTGGAAGCCGTGACTCTAGCCGAGTTCATGGCTTGGTACTACAAGAGCAGTAAGAAATCCAAGCCAGCCGAGGACATAGACGCAGTGCCGGCCGCGAGTGACAGCGAAGATGACAACGGAGAGGCCACCTCTGATCTACCCATCGTTGCCGGTTACAAGCTCCGCAAAGAAAAGATCGTCATTCGATATCGTTCCTACGACATGGACTCGGACGTTAAGAATTACAAGCGCAAGATGGTCTTGCTGTATGTGCCCTTCCGAAACGAGACTACCGAGTTACTGGACAGAGAGCTGTATATGCAACTCTACGATCAACATCAAGAATCCATACTGCTCAAGCGTAAGATGTTTGAGTATCGGCTAGACATCGCCAGAGTTATGGAGAGACTAGCGGCCATGTACGTGGAGGAGCAAGACGCCCACGAACCGTCGGTTCCGTTCGATCCGTTGGCCCCCGAGCGCATCATGCAGAACAACGACGATGACATCGAGCTGAGAGACACCGAGTCGAGGCCCATGGTAGCCGTGAGCAAGCGCAGCGACATCCTAACCAGTCAACAGTACTGCGAGGCTGTGCGCACGACCAACGCCCGACAGAGGGAACTCATACTCGAGTGCATACATCGCCTCCACACGCCCGGCTTCGATCCGATACAGATATTCTTCACCGGCTCGGCAGGCTCCGGCAAGACTTTCGTTCTCAAGCTGCTGATGGAGACTTACAATCGCCACTACAAGGAAGGCGAGGGAGCCAACAACGCCTATGTCGCCTGCGCATCCACGGGCAAGGCAGCCTCACAGATTGACGGCACCACCGTCCACGCAGCCTTCTCGTTGGCTCTGCAGAAACAAAGGAACGATGGTGACGGCCGCCTCAAACTCAATAGACTGTACGACTACAAGAGATCGTTCTGTAAAGTGAAGGCGATCATCATCGACGAGGTGAGCATGGTCGACCACAACCTCCTCAACTTTGTTAACGCGTGGCTAGCGGAGATCACGGACGAATGCGACATACCGTTCGGCGGTTTCGACTTGGTGTGCTGCGGCAACTTCAGGCAGCTAGAGCCCGTGATGGCCAGCCCGTCTACAGGGCCCCCCGCTCGGCTCTCGTGGGCCCGGTGCTCTGGCACGGCCTCAGCTACTACCCGCTCACCGATGTGATGCGGCAGTCCAACGTAGTGTTCTCCGATATATTGAATAGCATAGGCAATGGTCTCAAGCTCACCGAGCAACAGATCGCCATCGTATAGTCGAGGTTCAGAAATCGCAACTGGTGCAAAGAGAATCTACCGGGAGTCATACGTCTGTACCACAGCAACATAAACGCAGAAGCTTACAACTCCGAGGCAGTGTCTGCCCATGATTCCATGTCTACCAGTAGTCCCACGACTACCAGGTTTAAATTTTTTTTCCTCCTAGTTTCAGCCCGAAACGTTGGTGCGTCAATTTGTAACGTTGATTTGTAAAGGGGATACGACGAGAGATGGGTTTTCTCTTCCTGTTATTATGGAAATATAAAATTATTTATTATTATTATTTGAATATTTAATTCTTTATTTTATTTAGTAAAAGTGCCTCGGTGACACCCAGTCATCAACGACTTCACTGATACGAAAGTGGTGTTCGTAGCCGTACGGTTTGAATTGTCGTCAAAATTAATTAATCTTTTTAAAGTGAATCTGATTGTGTTGTTTTTTCACGATTGATTTCTGATTCGAATCGGTCTTCTAGGTTAGCCGACTTTGTTTCCAAAATTTTCGGAGTTCTTCACTCTCGTCGTGGTTCTACTCTTCCTCGTCTATCTGAAATTATTAAATCTTAATCCACTCTACAAAAATAAAATGCTGGTTCTGTTAACAAATTGATTTATTTGGTATTGTTTTAAAACTTGGATCAGTTGGTCGGTTCACGAGTCGATCGGATATGGTCCGAGTCGACT
Source organism: Magicicada septendecula (assembly GCA_034769895.1). Lineage (NCBI taxonomy): Eukaryota > Metazoa > Arthropoda > Insecta > Hemiptera > Cicadidae > Magicicada > Magicicada septendecula. The sequence goes on from CM068368.1 coordinate 343,048,458, forward strand.
CGCTCGTGGATTCTTTTAGCTGTTAGTAAAGATCGGAAAGCGCTTTAGTACAAAATACAATGCATTACAATATGGTTAATTACAACTCTTAATAAATAACAAGACATAAAATAATACTGTGTTTAAAATGTTACAATTCTTAGGCTGATTCACCTTCAACAAAATGATTGGCCCCCCACTCCAAGATGGCGGAGTTCCTCCAGCTGTTCGGCTAATGCTATATGTCTGACCTAGTATCTTCAAATTAAATATGGTTTTAAGAATTTACGGTCAATAATGTCCCTGAATGAGGTTTTGTTAAGGTTCACAAGTCTGGATTAACTGTGTTTTGGTGAATATTATGTTGTGTAGTGATGTGGTTGGTTCGTTATTAAATAACCAAGATTCTCACCGCCTCGATGTCAATGTTTGACGAACTTGGGAAGCGTTAGTTTAAATAGATCGTCCTTTTTTCATTCAAATTTCGTTTCTTCTGTTGTTATTTTTCAGGGTTATTCTGAATGGTTCTCCGGGAATTCCTATTGCATTTTTTACGTCTCTTGGTATTTTATTTTTACTTTTTTTATCAAAATGTAACTCTGCTGCTTGCAGCTGACCTATACGGCTTGATTTTCAACAATAGACTAAAACTAATTATTCCGTTAAAAAACAGCTTGCCCCGGCTTTTATGGGCTATGATTGGTTCATTTTACCCCTGACCCTGGTCACGTGGTTTTAATTTTGACATATGTAAATTTTAAACCTGTCACCTCAAATTACTCTTTATTTTATTTTTTGATTATGTTAACTTTGAGTTATATGATGTTGTTCCTTATAAAAGGATAGGCATTTTGATACCTAATTTGATATAAGTGGGCCTTTATAAGTATTGTATTGTGGTAACACCATTTTCCTATTTTGCCCATAGGCTTAGTACAATTAATAACATGGTTTAATAACAATAACAAACAGTCTTTGACCTTAAAAAAATTAATACAATTAACTGCTGTCAAGGCCTTCACTAATATCTCATTCTGAGACGAGACCTTTTACCCTAACTTACTGTCAACTCTATTTATGGTTTCCTCTTTAAAGAGAAATAACATGATAAATACTATTAGTATACAAAACTCTTTAAACACATACTACTTTTATTTACTGGCTCTTAATATGTATTAGTTTATACATAAGACCACTGTTTCACTTTCTCCCTTCCCCACTGGTTTATAACATGATCTTTGATCATCACTATTCCCTTCTTTGTACACTTATCACTTCACTTACTTATAAAATAAGTTTTTACAATTTTTTCTTAGACTAATGCATATATTTCTTACTCTTATTTATACCATTGCATTGCATTTTCTATAACTCTACCTACTGTCTGATCTTTTCTGTTTAATTATTATTATTAATTTATGAAGTATTGTTTATTTATTTTTTACCTGGTTATCAACATGTTTTTACTTTAGTTTCTTTTGTTAATCTTTTTTTTTGTTTTCAGTTCTTCATGCATTTATGTTATTTGGTAATTACTGTGATTTTCACGGTCTTGTTGCTTGACCATGTCTTTATTTTAATTAGTGGTTTCATTGTTAGACTTGTTTATACCTCTCACTTACCATATCTATTGGGTTTATCACGTTATTATAGTTTTCTTTGTGTTTCTCTTCTAATTTTTCATTATAACTACTGTGTTGCACTATTTTCAATATTTAATTCTTCATCGACTCCTTTTGTTTTAATTTGGGATTGACATACTATGTTTATTATACACTTTGCTTTTAAGTTTTCTTACCATCCATGGTTTATACTAGTACTCATGACTGGTGTTTTACTATTATACAGATTATAGGTCTATGGTGATAAAACGTACCGTCACAGTATCTATGAAACTTCTCCCAGTCTCTAGTCGTTGCTACTACACATTCACTGTACCAACACAACACAAATCTAAGCATATGTATGTATAACATACAGTTTACACATACCGAGCATACTAACACAGACATTAAACAATGTACGTTCAATAAAAACAAGGAGTGAAAAAAAGAGCAATGAGACCATATTTGCACTACATGTCACCTCAGATGTGGGGTATCAAAGTTCTGTTGGTTATTGTAATTCTGGCACTTTGACAGATCCAGTACTGACACCTCAGAAAGAAAATCATTCCACTTTAAATAACTTTGTTATCATAATTGTTTTAATGACATAATTATATAGTTACATATTTTTTTACTTTGTCTTTTCTTATAATACAATTCAGAATAATAGGAAAAAATAATGTGAATACATGCAAAAATTAATAATATAATCATGGATGAGTCTACAGTTATCATTTGTGTCTCAATGAAATTGTCTATAATGTAACTAAATCTCATTAGTTTATCCCTTTAATGTAATGTGGGTATGACACTAGTTCACATTTATTGGGATACTGTAATTATATCCATGATTATTTTTATTGCTCTGTAGGCTTAAATCAATTTAATATAGTATATTTCAATATAAATTTTATGAAAATTTGTGTTAATTAAGCATATTTTTTCTTTAGATAACTAAATCCAATTTTATAGAGCAACAACAGGCCTATTATGATTACTGGAAGAGGATTCTGACATGAGTTGTTTATCAGATGAAGATATTGATCCAGGTGTCTCTAACAAATCTACAAATAAAATATCCAATGTAACTTCAGCTTCCGAGTATGAGACTGATGATGAAGAACCAGTAGCCGTTAGAGAAGTGATGACTATTCACAGTCCTCCTGACAACAGTGGTCCATCAACATCTTGTGGCAAATAAGAAATGAAAGGCTTCATTGAAATTCAAATTGGAGATCACTTAGGCTTTAATCGCAACATCACACCTCAGTAGAACTATTTTCATGATAGGGAAGAAGAATGAAGTCACCCTGCAATCAAATGATCTAAATTCTTCAACCCTCTAGCTAAATTACCTTGTGACGATATGAGGTATGGTGGGTTTCAACACCTCCCCAGTCATAGATAACTTTGTAACTCCTAGAATTTGTAGAATGGACAATGGTAAAGGAAGGACAAAAACTAAATGTGAAAAATGCTGGGGTGTATTTATGAAGACCAAGTGTTGTTCGGTAGGGACTGCAGTGGGGGTATTACACCCGCTCGAACTTTGTTTAGAAAAATTGTCATTGTAGCCCAGATGACCACTTTGTAGCCAGCTTCACTATACGACATGATCATAGTGACCACTGTGAACACAAAAATGTATTTGGACTCACATTTTCTATCTTTATATGGTAATAGGTTGTTCTTCGATTCTAAATATTATTTTCTTTGTCTCTCATTATAAATATCTTTAATTATAATGGTCATGAGTAGATGTACATATGATGATCCAAACCCAATTTTGGGGACATTACAAATTACATGAAATTTATATAGAATTTTACATAAATTCACTAATCTAAAACATTTCTAAAAAATACTAATAATATCACGAATAAACAATATAAAATAAATTAAACAAAATTGATAGAAACAATATAAAATATAGATTTTAGTATACAATATTTGATAAAAAAATTTACAGGCATTGCACAAATGCAATGCATAGAGAACGGCATTGAAAATGCTTCAATTAACCTAAAAAATATATATATTTATTTTTCTTCATTTACCAATGTACAGATTATAAGTTAAATGTAGTCGCATTCATAAGCGAGCACGCATTCACCAATCATCCATGTTGATTTACGCTTTTTCTCAGGCTGTTCATCACATTCCTCTTCCGAAGACGTCTGATCTTCTTGGATTGTAAATCGCGACAATACTTTACAAGGTCCTGGTTTATTAATCTTGTCCATTCGTTCAAACTTATCGAAGACTAGCGTCTCGACGAACACATCTAGAGTGATCCCCGATGATGTTAACTTAAAACCAGCAACTTTCAATAAGAGAACCGAATACATATAAGCAGCAGCCTTGAGTTCTTCCATTTGCTGCAAGTTAATGTTTGTTGGTTCTTAATTTTATACAAAGGCGCTGTAATTTTACTTGGTGTTCTGAATGAATTATACAATCTTACTCCAAATACTGCAGGCGTAATTCGATCATTCTTATCAATTTTATCAGCCATTAATATTTTCGCTTTCATATTCTGAACTACCTTTGCAAAATCATGCAATTTATAGCGGTCAACGGCATCAATAAAGGCAGATGTATTGGCTATACATTTCATATTGGTATCAAACGTTTCGATAAACGCTTCCATCAACTCTTTGCTCTGTTGATTCCACCAATATTTGACAGTCGGTAACACAAACTCACACGATGTTTGGCTTGAAGATGATATAAATCCTGTATTATGTTTCTGGAGGTGAAATTTTCAGAATTGTTGATAAACAACCCATACGCGTTAGTAGTTAGCAGTAGATGAGGCGCCTCCTTATATTGGAATTGAACGAAATTCTGGCGAACAATCGCTTTTTTCGTCAACTTAAGATGAGTTTCTTTCAGTTTGTCGACAGTACTAATACAGATCTTATCCTTGCATGTATTAGTCAAATCATCATAGATATATTTTAGATTTGTTGCTGTAAAAAAAGAATCTTTACCATCATTAGGACGTAACGTATATTCTCATGGTTCGACGATCGAAGTTGATACTTGAGGTTCGTCATCATCATCTGATTGATCAGCACTAACAAAACGACTTAAAGACATGATGGATAATTTGTTTGTTGATTCACAACACTAATTATACTCGGGAAAAACACAATGTGTCTGTAAATTTCGTTCGCTTTTCAATTTTGAACTATCGACTGTGCTTATTTGGTAGATTATAGATAAATAAATCACCTTGTATCTGTCGTGTGACTTCGTTGTACATCGATTAAAATGACGCGTTTCGGAACATATTCTCCATCATCAGATTAAATCACTCTATTGAGGTCGTTAACAGTTAAAATCACATGTTACACATAATTGTCAACTAATGTAACTCACTCGCTTTCTAAATGGTGCGCACCACAGTGAAGCCGATCGGACACTGAATTATTATCTGAGTGATTACGCCTAAGCAGGTTCAATGCTGTGTCGTATAGCGGGTTGGATTTAAAATTTAAATGGTCATTCAATATGAAGTCTCGGCTGTTTATGTTATTATATGCTTTGTATATTTCGAACTCTTATATTGAGTCCATGTAACGGCCTTTGTTGCACACACGTAGGGGTATCAAATTAATTTGAAATCGGTATAATTATGATTGTGTAAGATTACGTGGCGGGCAAAGTTGGACTTGATATTATTTAACAGAGTGAGATTATTTAGGTGACGTTTTGGTGTGTGCTCTTTAAATCGTTTGAGGAAACCTCTCCCCGTTTGACCAATGTAAAAACTGTTGCAGTCATTACATGATAATTTATATATGCCGGATTTCTTTTCTAAAGGTATGGGTTTTCTGTGACGTAGTATTTTTAATAGACTATTGTTTGTTTTGAAGGTAGTGGTAATATTCAATTTATTAAATGTGGAGGTTAGAATCTTTGGAATTATATTTGTGTATGTGGTAGAAATAAATGTTATTTTTGTATCCTTATCTACTGGGGGCTTGAATTTTTAAATTTTATGTTTCTTGATGAGATTATCAATTAACGTGTTTTTGTAACCATTAGCTAAAGCTATATGGTTAATGGTATTCAACTCCTCACGGTAATCATTATCACTGAGAGGCACTGCCAACAATCTGCGGATAAAGTAATTATAAGCTGCCAACTTTTGCGAAAAGGGATGATAAAGAGTCAGCATGTATTGTCACATCAGTGGTGGTCGGTTTTCTATAAATATTAAATTTTAATTTATCTACGTGTTTAATGACAGACAAATCTAAAAAATTTAATTTATTATCCACTTCAGTTTCCAGCGTGAATTGAATGTTTTTATTGATACTATTCATACAGGTAGTCCCCGTTATACGCGGTAGATGCGTTCCGGCAAAGTGCCGTGTAAAGCGAAACCGCGTATAATGGGGACTATTTATAGACTGGCTCGATAGCGGCAAATACATGTCATACAGCTTAGTATTGATATTGATCAAGTAGGCTTACATTAAAAAGGATTTTAGTAATTAAAAACAAACGGTTTTGTTATTGAAATTAATTTTATTTGAAAAATTTGTATAGTACTGTATCCACATATAAATTGAGTAAATTATGTTAAATAAAGGTACAGTAAGAGGTTATAAAAATAAAAAAGTTATACAGTACAATAGTTTTTACCAAATTAAAATTACTGTAAAATATTTTGAAAGAAATTCAGTTTTTTACTTACATTTAAGATTATTACTCGTGACCAACATTTTCTATAGACTCAGAAGAATTTGTTTCCTGTTCATTTGATACAACACTGCTTTGTGAAAAAAAGTTTTTTATGGACAGTTGAGTTGAGGATTTTAACTTCAAGTTATACAGTTCACGGTAGCACTTTACAACATGTTCAACTTCTTTTAACTTTTCCACTTCTTGTTTCATCGGGATCATTGTTCTCAAAGTAGCTTAAAGCATTATTGATCATTTGGAAAGCCTCTGACATCCCTTTACCGGTTAACACTTTAACACATTCAGGTTCTTCATCTTCCTCGGACACTTCCACACAATTTTCGTCTTCCATGGACAGCAGGTCCTCATTGCTCAGATAATCTTCTCCTTGTAGAAGCGCACAAACATCTTCCTCGTCAACATCAGTGAATCCAACTTGGTGAGTCAAGTTCACTATTTCTTTGGTCGTTTGAGAGACACCATCAATTTCTTCACTGTTGTTGATTGATTCCACCGTAACCTGAGGCCATAGTTTTTTCCACACCCTGTTCATACAGTGAAGTGTCAGTCCTTTCCAACATTTATCTATGATTCCAATAGCCATCTTAATATTGAACTGTTTCCAGAATTCTTTAATTGAAAGCTGGTCATTAGCATCACATGAGTTTATGAGTTGTGAGAGTGTCTCCTTAAGGTAGTTGGCTTTGAACGCTGAAATTACGCCTTGGTCCATAGGCTGCAATATGGAAGTAGTGTTAGGGGGAAGAAACACAACCTTGATGCTTTCATTCACCTCACATATTTCTGAGGGATGGCTCGACACATTATCCAAAAGAATCAAAACCTTAAACTCAATGTTTTCCTTTTCACAGTAGCGTTTTAGTTCCTCTTGAAGCTCTTGTGAAACATAATCATAAAATATTTTTCCTGTCATCCAACCTTTCTTACTAGATTTCCAAACCACAGGCAGTTTACTTTTATCGTAAACTTTAAGTGCTCTGGGGGTTTCTGATTGATAAATCATCAATGGTTTTAATTTGCAATCGCCAAAGGCGTTGCCCCCAAAAAGCAATGTGCAACAGTCTTTAGCAGCTTTGAAACCAGGTGCAGTTTTTTCTTCAATAGAAATAAAAGTTCTGCTTGGCATTCTTTTCCAATATAGGCCAGTCTCGTCTAAATTGAAAACTTGCTTTGCCATATAACCACCTTCTGCAATAATATTTTTAAATGTACTTTCTCTGAATTCATCAGCTCCTTCATTATCAGCAGAAGCAACCTCGCCTGTAACTTTTAATCTGTGAAAAGCGTTGTGAGCCTTAAAACGGTTGAACCAACCTCTACTAGCGTTAAATGTTGGTGGATTTTCATTGTCTTGTGTTAATTCTGCGTAAAGACTTTTAGCTTTTTCTTGAATGATTGAAATAGAAATAGGTGCATTCCGCTGGTTGTGATGCTCAATCCAGGTAGACAAACGCTTTTCCATTTTTTCCATTGCATCTGATCTCGATGTAGCTACTCTTGTGACACTTAAATTCGTACAAGATTCAACACTTTTACGAATTGCGTGTGCGTTCGATCGGATCGTCCTTATAGACGACTCTGGAAGACCCATTACTCGCTGAATATCGACAACATGTTCGATTTACTTCGCCTTTATCGATACGTTTTAAAACTTTCAGTTTAATCTCCAATGAAAGAGAATTTCTCGCACGTTTTTTAGTACTCGCACTTGATTGTTCCTTGCATTTTTGTGACATTTTCAATAACTCAACAACACTGAACGAAATGTCACACTCACCACTCAATGAAACGTGAACAGGAAATAATTATTGCTAGACGAGGTACACAGCGCAGTGCTACTGACAGTGATCAATAGCGAGAGGTGACTGACTACGTTGTAAAAATAGACAAACACAGACAATGACAGAGCAAGTAGGGGTGGGGAGAGTCAAGCGGTATGAGACCACTGACCTTGAGGAGAGAGAACAGCGCGTCACCCCCCTCCATTACTAACTGTACACTTCAAACAATCACTGCTTTGGCGCAACTCAACTCAAATACAAAACCCTTCAATAAATTTTTTTTTTTTAAACTGCATAAAATGAAATCGCGTAAAGCGGGACCGCGTATAATGGGGACTGCCTGTATAATGTTTTAGGTTTTCGATCTGTCATACAGTACCATTGAAAATTAGAAAGGTATCGTCTACATAATGAGCATAAAATGTTATATCATTTTTGTATTTGTTATGTGAGAGCAAATGAGTTTTCATAAAAATTCAAGTAAACGTCGCCCAATAGACCAGAGAGAGGTGAACCCATGGCCAATCCATCATCCTGAATGAAAAATTGGTTATTGAAAGCAAAGTAATTTTGTTCTAAAATAGTTTCAAGTGAACCAATTAACTCGTTTATCGTCTGTGTATTTAACTTATTATTCTCTAATAAATTTTCTTTTAAGATATTTAGTGTTTCCTTTACTGGTATGTTGGTATACAAATTTACTATATCAAACGATGCTAACTTATAATTTGGTAGCAGATCGACATCTTTAAATTAATCAATAAAATCTGTGTTGTTTATGACACTATGATTGTTCTTTAAATTTATGTTTTCTTTGATTATTTTGACGAGTTTCTTAGCTGTTTTGTATGCAGGCGCTGTGGTAAAATTAACGAGTGGTCTGACAGGTATGTCGTGTTTATGAATTTTGGGTAGGCCAGTGAGTTCGGGAGCTTTTGCATTAATAGGCTTTAGGAAGTGACGTGTGCATTCGCTAAACAAATTTACGCATTTATTGATTTTGTTATTCAATGTCTTGACATACATATCAGTAGGATCAGATTTCAAGGTTCTAATATTGTTGTTTGAAATAAAGTCGTTTATTTTCGTTTTATACACATCGAAGTCCATGACAACAAGAGTATTCCCCTTATCTGCCTTAGTAATGAGAGCATTATTATCAACTAATTTAGCTTTGATTTATTTCAATAACTTGAACTCGTTGGAAAATCTTATATGTTTCTGAAAACCATGAGGATGGCTGTTAAAATTATGGTGTTTTATGGTATTATTGAATTTATTATTTATTAAAATGCGTGCTTCGGTTTGTAGTTTTGGATCGGCAATTGTTTTTACTGCAGTTTCTGCACTGATAATTTCTTGTATGATTTGGTGTTTATTATTAAATTAGATTTGCAATCGGTATAATTATGATTGTGTAAGATTAAGTGGCGGGCAAAGTTGGACTTGATATTATTTAACAGAGTGAGATTATTTAGGTGACGTTTTGGTGTGTGCTCTTTAAATCGTTTGAGGAAACCTCTCCCCTTTTGACGAATGTTAAACAGTTACATTAGTTGACAATTATGTGTAACATGTGATTTTAACTGTTAACGACCTCAATAGAGTGATTTAATCTGATGATGGAGCATATGTTCCGAAACGCGTCATTTTAATCGACGTACAACGAAGTCACACGACGGATACAAGGTGATTTATTTATCTATAATCTACTATTCCTACGTGACTTGGATACCAAGAACCAACATGCATTTTAAATGTGCTTATTTGATCGATTAACGATATAATGGCAGTTAAATCGTCATTATCTGTGATATTTTTACACATTGGTGCATTATTTAACCATAGTAACATATGACAATGAGGGCTACCTCTATGTTGGAATTCGATGCGCTTGAAATAATCAACTACGTAATGATCTCCGAACATGCCATTTGGTTTTTTAAACACGTTAATAAAGGTCTACACCAATTTCTCGAAATACAAGCAGCACAAAACTGGATCGTTGTTTACCAATTCTGCTCGATTTGTGCTCGACATGCCGTCAAATATCGCTGGATCTATCGGCACGTCTACTGGTATATCTTCTTGAAAGCGATAAATAGATTCTAAGAGATGAAGCCAATGTATTTCTGAAGCGCTCACTGTGAGAAATATGGTAGGTTTGCCTAATTGTCGCATCATACTGAATAATTCCACTTTACGCTGATGCCAATATTGGATTGAGTTCGATATGTTTCTCATGAACGCTTTATTTTTTAGCAGCAAGCTCTTAACAAACTCGGTATCTTCCAGATCTCGTCTTGATACGCTGTTGATTTGATTATTATTTGCTCGAAACGTTAAGTTTACATTTGCTATGATTCTCAAACGCAGCACTTTAGCAGACATATACAAGATATGGACGGATTTTACACCTCTCCGATCGCGTCTACGTATTTCGCTACTAGCTATCATGAATGGTGTGGCTCGACAAGTAAACCGCCGTTTCACACCATAATATATCGCTGGGAATGATAACTCTTCTGCATCTTCATCGAATGCGAGTGATAATGGTTGATTATTTTGTCCAGGGGCTAGATGTAAAATCAAATCTTCACACGAGAATAAGGTATGCTGCTGCAATTTGATGTACTCTTCGCTAGTTACATCTCGCTGTATCCTTGTTATTTTGCTATTAGATTGATTTAAGCGAGACAATAAGTCTTTCCATTCTACTTGCTGTCATTCTTGATCCTCGCTAGACGCACTGCTTTCATTTTCAGGCTCATTATTGAAGAACTTGTCATTAATCGTGATGTTATAATATCTGAATAGCTCAGTCGTCAACAGATGCCTTAACCAGAGCTTCAATTTACTTTTAGAAACCAGTCCTCGCATATAAGAACTTTTATTTATTATGTGCTTCTTAAGGCAAACGTTAAACGCCAAATGTCATTCAACATGCGAGGCAATTGCAGAGTAGTGGTATCAAGGTTTATCGATATGTTTATGACTTGTCCAATTATATGTTTAGCACCAGCAAAGTATGATATGTTACAAATGTGCATGAATGGTAGGCGCGGCGATATTAAACGTTCCTCTATTGGCGTTAGTTCAGGTAAATTCTCTGGTATTTGTGGGTACTTAAAGCCGTTGATTGTCGCATAAGGTGGTAACCTGTTCTTCTTTAGGAATCTGTAGCAATTTTGGCATACTTTGGATTTGTCAAGAATATTATAACCATGTTTATTAAGTATTTCTATAACGTCTGCATGTCCAGTAACGTCTTTTAAGCTTTTAGTCCACCAAATTCGTTCACAAACAAAGCAGTAGTCATTCAAATTGTCATTATAACAGTGCGTTTCGATATATCTTGCTAAATTACTCACTTGCTTCTCTTCACATTCTTCCTGTTCACTGCTCATTATCTTTGCTTCTTTCTTACATTCTCGATACCGTTTATCATTTTTGCGTTTTCGTTGCAGGCGTTCAGATTCAGTAAGTGGAGTTCTGACCAAACCTTCTTGTTCATTGCTCTTCATCTTTGCTTCTTTCTTACGTTCTCGATAGCGTTTTTTATTTTCTCGTTTTCGTTGCAGACGTTCAGATTCAGTTAGTGGAGTTTTGACCAAACCTTGCTCAATTTTCTGTACTTTTTGCTTCTTTTTCCACTCTTGGCAATATTCGAGCTTTCGTTTTCGATGTTCTGCTTCCAATTGTAGCTTTTCCGTCAAATTAGTTCCTTCTACACTCGAATCAGTGGAAGTCTGAGCCGTACTTCCACTCGCTTCCTCCTGATCCATCCCTCCGTAATAAATTCTTGTCTGATGTGCTATCTTAAGATAAATTTAAGGGGATATGGCACTGAAACTCACCAAAAAATTCATTCAAAATTTTCTACGTTATTGACAACAAAGAAGTAGTTTCTATGGAAACTCACCGGTTCCCATTTTCGATCACGCACCAGCGATCGGCCGCAAATGTGCGAAACGTCCTAATAAACATTTTCAATGTTAAAAAAACAGACACCACTTTACAAAAAATATAGTAATTTAGTAAAGACTCACCATAAATGGACTAAACATAATTACATTAAAATTAATTAAATGGATCTGGTTCACTGTCACAAATGTAAAAAGAAAACTAAAAATAAAGATTCAAAAATAGTTCAAACTATTAATGGACTCTATAGAATAGCTGGTAAATGCGCTATTTGTAAAACTAATAAAAGCAAATTTATTAAACGCCCTCAAGAAAAAATTAAACATGTAACCATAGCAAATAGAAGAGAAAGTGAGAAAACTCTGGGCGCACGCTATAGTCGTGAATAGGGCTAGCGGTGACCACGTTAACTTCAGCACTGCGATCGCAGGTTGTTGTAGTTGAGACGGTAAGCCTATTAGCCACGTGCAAAAAAGAGCTGTGTGTTATGTGTTATAAAAAGTGTGTTTGTGCGTCTTATTACTTATATCATGTTCAGTTGCAATTAATTATAGGTTTCAGTGATTTACAAACATTTTGAGTAATAAACGTGTGATAATATACAGTAAAAATGCTCAGAATGTAAGAATGGTTACAGTTATGATTTGTGTGTTATTTTTTATATAGGCCTACGGGTAGTTTTTAGTTTCAGTTAACAGTGCGTGTGAAAAATTTATGTAGTAGTGCAGTTATATAGAAGTTGTGTGTTAAAATATATAATAGAAATGCCATCCTGTTTTGTACCTGGATGTAGGAATGGTTATGGTAAAAATTCCTACAAAGGAAATCATTTCTTTAGACCTCCCAGGGACGAAGATCAGTTTGCAAAGTGGGGGAGGGCAATTCTCAGGAAGGACAAATGTCTTACACATCAATCTTATATCTGTCAAGTACACTTTTCTGATGATTTGATTTTGAAAGTAGATTCATTTGTTGTAAACAATAAAAAGGTCGAAATTCCAAGACTGAGATAGAACTTAAAGCCTGGTGCGGTACCTCATATCTTTCCGTATTTGCCTACATATTTGACAAAGCCTCTAAAACTCCGAATGTCACCCACAAAAAGGCAAGTACAAACAGGCCAAGAAAAAAGCAATTCGACAAACTGTTCTGTGACAGAAACAGTGAGTTCAGACCACCCCCAGACTAGAACACACCAAGACAATCAACTGGATGAACAAAACCAAATCATGTTGCTGAAACGGAAAATACAAAATCTAACTCATACTTTGATACGAACTAAAAATAAACTGCGTTGTGAGAAAGCAAAAGTTGTTTTACTACAAAAGAAACTTGCCAGGAAGGAAAGTGACTCATATGAAAGAGGGATGAAGAATTTACGTAAAAAGCAGAACATGATTGTAGATGCTATGGTTAAAAAGTCTAATTTGTCAAATTCCAAAGCAATGAGGTACTGTAATGAGCTAATACTGGAAAGTTTGCTGCTTAAAATCAAATCCCCAAAGGGATACAGACATTGCTTGCAACATGATTTATTGCCACTTCCGTCAGAAAGGCACCTGAAAAGACTGTGTAAAGGTTTAAAATGCCCATACGGGGTAAACACTAACGCTGTAAATGCCATATCAGACTTTCTGTAAGAAGAAGCTGATGAAAATAGATGTCTCGGAGTAGTAATATTCGACGAAGTGAAGCTAAGGGAGGAAATTCAGTTTAATGCAACCTCTTTAAAAGTTGATGGCTTTGTAGACTTTGGTGATTATACACCTACAGACAAGAAAAATTCTCTGGCGAACCATGCCCTGGTATTCATGTTTGTGTCTCTGTTATTCAACTGGGTACAGCCTGTAGCAGTGTACGTAAGCAGGAATGCAACCCCGGTTGATATTCTGGCAAAACTTTTGATACAGGTTATCTTGCAGTTAAGAGCACCGAGGTGTAAGAATAATTGGATTTACATCAGATGGTAGTCAATCTAATAAAAAGGTGTGGGCAAACTTAGGAATCTCTGGGAAAAGAGGTATGATTAAATGTAGTAGTTTAATTTGTGGCGGACGAAGACAGGAGGATTTGGGCATTCTCAGATGCTGTCCATATAATAAAATGTGTGACAAACGTTTTCCATGACAAAGTGTCCGTATTGTACAACAACGACATTGTCAGCTATAAATTCTTTAGAATAGTTTACAAACTGGACACTACTGCTGAAAACACAGGACTTAGGACATGCCCTAGAGTGACAGCATCCCATCTTGATCCTACATCATTCTAACATATAAATGCAAGGTTGGCGTTCCAGTTATTTAGTAACAGCATAGCCAGATCTGCTGAATCTAGCTACCAAGCATTCTATAGATGTAACTAATGAATCTAGAAATAAGCTTATAGAAGACGTACAAAAGAAAACTAAAAATAACGATGAGGTGAAACTCCACATAAGAATACGCCAAATGAAATTATAAATGTCAAAGTCAAGAAATCTAAGAAAGAATATTTTAACGAATATATTCTTACATCCTCACATAATAATATTAATGATATTCCAGCTTATTTAGCACTTCATAGAGGTGAATTAAAAAGTCTGATTGAGGAAATGGTCAAGGATAATAAAAGTATAAAAGGTCAATTATCTTTAGAATGCAAATATGAAAGAAAATTAGTTACAGGAGAATCTCAAGAAATATCTATGTACTACGGTTTGGGAGCTATTGAAATATATAATATCGATGACTTTCTTACAACTCAATTTCAAAAGCTAAAACTTAAGAGAAATTTTAAATCAACCTAATGCAGGTTCTGAATGGACTTTATCAAGATGTGAACAGCTAATTTTAAGATTAAATAAACATAATTGTTTAAATGTTGGTTCATATATCAAGTTACCAGATGAGATAAAAAATAAAGAAGCTTGTATACATTTTGAGAATAAAGATGAATATTGCTTCATATATTCAGTCAGATTAGCTATAGATGTTCATAATAAGAAAACTTTAAAGCATCCTGAAAGAATTAAACAATATGAAAAATATATAAACGATCTTATATACAAGTGGAACGATACTTCCTATGCAAATTTCAGATATTTATGATGCAGATTTAAAAGTAAATCTATTGTACTATAAAAATGGAGATAATTCACACTACATTTATATCACGGATATCTCAAAATTAGTGGGTTCTCTGTTATCAAAACATGTTCATAACATTTGTCTTTGCAGAAGATGTTTAACTCATTTTTATAAAAATAAGGACTTAGAAAGACATTTAGAAATTTGTAAATCTCATGAGTCTGTTAAACCAATAATGCCTAAAATAGGTGATACAGCTTATTTTAAAAATTATCATAAGAAGATAGAACATCCATATGTGATCTATATGGATTTTGAGAGTGCACTTTATAAATTAGATAGGTGTGCTGCTAATCCAGATAAAGTGTTTACTATAAATACGCATTTACATAAACCATATGGGGTCACAATATATTTGGTTTCAAGAATTAACAATGAATACTTTAAACCAATATGTTATAGAGCTAATTCTGAGGAAGAATTAGAAGAAGTTCCTGAAAGGTTATTTAGAGAGTTATCCAAGATTTCTAAATTAATTGCAAAGAATTTAATTCAAGTAATCAGTTACCAACGAACTTAACAGAAGAAGAGGAATTTGAATTTCAGAACGCTGAAGTATGCCATATTTGTGAGAAAATATTTAAATATGATGAATCCGATGAAGAAGCTGAAATGAATTGTATAGAGAAATAGAGAAATGAACTGTATAAGAAGCTATAAGCATGAATTATATTCTATAAAGATGAATAAATTGGCTCCAAGTCCTAAAGATGAAAAAAGATATATATCAGAAAATAAAATAGAAACTTTACCATGGGGCCGTATGGATTTTGATAAATAGATTCATGCAGTTGGTAAGTAGTATTGACAATTAGAACTGATAAATAGATTCATATATTTAATAAATTTTCTAATAAAGTTCATATAAATGGGTTATATAATTTTCTAATATCATCTAATAAAATATATCTCACGATAATTATCTTCATCAGTTATATCAAAATTATTTCCTTCCCAATTAATGTTATCTTTAAGAGTTTCTTTCATCCTGTTATAAAGATTAATTGAATTAGGATTATAAGTTAACTTCATAAGAACAACCATATTAGGGAATCTATCTTTAATATTATTAAGCTGTTTATTAAAATTTCTTCTTTGACATCTGATAACATAATAATCATAATGCTCTAGATCATAATTGTTAATTAAAGTGAACATATTTAAAAGATTTTTATTATGAGTTTGAGGAACAACATTTGGCTTTAAAATCTCAATAAAATTGCACCGAGTATTTATTAGATTACTTTGCTCATCTGAAATATATTCACCTGTTCACCTGAAATATCAGCTATTTCCTTGAAATATTCAATCTCATTAATATATTTTTCTTTAATTTTATATTCCCCATGTTTTCTAATAAATGGTAATACTTCTGAAGTAATCCATTAAAAAAATGTTTAGCTTCTTCTTTTTTTAGAAAAAAGAATTAAATAATAAAGTCCAGACTCGTTAATAAATATTGTTTTTACATCGATATTATAGACGTCGCATTTTGCTATGTCTGGAAAATATTTAAAATTAAGTTTATCATCTATATCAACATGTTTAAATAAAGCATCTCTTGAATTAACATACTCTAAAATATAACAAATATCTTTCCCCTTAAACCATGGATTATTATATTTTTATCAGTTATCATAACACACTCCTTCCATGGAACATCAATTATATCCATTATGAATATCAATTTGCAAATTCATTTTAGAGTTGTTAATTTATATAGATAAAAATTTAGTAAAAAATTATTTTAGTTATATTCGTTTCAAATTTAAATATAAAATATTATTAGGCTCTCGTTTTTTAATAAATTACCCTTTTCATCTTGGATTGAAATAATTATTTCTTTTATCTGTTTTAAATCTTTCCTATAGTATGCTTATAGTGAGCTTGACTAAATTACAATGTAATTCAATAACATCAATTGCTCTTAGATTACATATGTAATCACCATTTCTTTCTATATTTGAATCAAATTTTATGAAACCTTCTTTTCCAAAACCTAATAAATTAGACAGGTATCCATTATAAATTGTGAGATCCATAGGAGACTTAATACTTAGTTTCAAATCAGGATTTCAAAGAAGCTACAGATAACATACTCAAGATGATTTGAAAACTTATATAAAGGTTCTATTTGATACTGAATCTATTTAAATACCACTACTGTATTAACGACTCGGAACACTACCTCTGAAGAAGACTTTTAAAGGCGAAAACTGGCTCAGGCTGTAAGGTAAAACTTTATGCTTTTACTTATAAAAAACTTAGTGTTCCGAGTCGTTACTACAATAGTGGTATTTAGTTAAGTAATGGACACGTCATGGACAACGAAATCCAAGAATGAATCTATTTATAAGAATAATGATCAAAATACTGGTAAACCTAAATCTAGTAAGGGAAATATGTGAATTTAATTGCAGATATTTGGCGTAATAGAAATAAATTAGAAAGATTCGGTATAAAACAATATAAAGAGAAAGTAGAATATAAATATATAGGTAATTTAAACTAATTCCTGAGTAGATTAAATTATATTTTTGCTCAAGAGAAAGCTGGTAATAATAGTTTCCATAATGCGAAAATTGGAATTATACATTACTTTGCAAATAAGATGGAAGAGATAATTGCTACTCCAAGGGGAATAGAAGTTTTAATTAGATTTGTTTCATCTTTGCCTGGATCTATTTTAAGAGATGAGAAAATTCGTTATATGAACGTTATATATTAGATCGTTATATGAAAGTGTCATACTGTGTGAGTATAGTGGTGTAAGCAAGAGAGAGAGGGTATAATCACAGCTATCTCTGTCTAACATTGCCACTGCTACGAATGTTGCCGGCACAGACATGAATTTTTATTCAATTATTTTTATTAGTTAAAACTGCAATATCTTCAAAACTAATAAATATACAGCAATTCTGAAACCAGCATAGTGTTCAGCAATTAAAGCTCTATGAGTAGCCAAAATATCAACCAATATAATAAACATTTACAGAAGTTATACAGAAGAACGCCAAGAGAAATAACTAGAGAATTAGGCTACGTACGAATTAGGTGTTTTCACACACTTACAGAGAAAGACCTAAGCAATAATATTCTGTGGTCAGATCTGTGAAATCACGTTTGCAAATACCCATAATCAAACGATTTGTAAACAGAGGAAGTATGAAATTAGCCAGTAATTCTCTACCATCTCAAACCTGTTAAGGGGCGTTTGGTCGACTTGTTCGATATTGTTTCAAATGGAAAATGCATGATTTATTTGGAACAACCAATCACAAAGCTGTATTCAGAAGAGACGCCAACTCAGACTTGGGGAATCGACACTCTTCGTTCGAATCTTAAATGAGCAAGACGTGTGTTAAATACGTGCTAAATTTCACAAATCACGCAAAGTCTTATTTAAATAAACCGTTCAGGAAGTAGTCCGCAGTTGCAGAGGAACTAGTCAAGTTCGATAACAACTCTCACTGTGTAACAACACATTAATTAATTAAAAAATGAATGAATTAATTAATAATTAATTTATTTGTGAAGTGACCTGTGCAACAGAGAGCTACAGCATCTGTAATTGCCCAGTATCATCGGTCAACGTTTTGGTCAACATCATTTCTTCTGTGCCGAACCATCAAAAGGAGGATCACTACGGATTTCTATCTACGGTCGACGCATCAATCAGTAAGAAATAGATTCATTGATCAATGAAATTAAGAAACAAAATAAATAATAAAAAGCAATAAACAATTTTTTAAAAGACACTAAGTAAATTCATAATTTGTATTTAATTAGTAAGATTAGCTATAAATTAATATAGGAGTGTTGAATGGAAGGTGAGGTGTAGTATTGAACGTGCAAATTATTGCAGACCTGTTCTTTAGCACTGGTTTTGGAGATATAAATTTTCTTAATTAAACCAGATAAGAACAATTGGTCTTTGGACGTTTTAATCTTCACTTTTCAAGCACACTCATTAATAATAAGAGTTAGGTTAGCAATAAGTCCTTAACTCAGCTTTGAAAGAACATTAATAAAATAACATTTAATCATTAATTAAACAAACTCAAGCAAATTTTAAAGTGTTATTTGTAACGATTCCCCTTGAATTCCACATTCACTGAACGAATCCTGAGATAGTGTGTCTCTATGCTCTGAGCTAAGCTGAATCCGTGTTATTTGTATCTGGGATTTGTTCTGGCGCCCAGGTAAAGTAAAAGTCATGGGTAAGTAACATTTTATCTATCATTAAATATATAATATATGTGTGTTAGATAAAAAGGCCGTTAGAATACATTATATGTTATGTTGTTATATTATATGTTCTGAATATGTTATTTTTCCCTTATTTGGAACATGTTTCAGGACCCATAGTGTTCCCGTCATTAGCCTTCCTAATTTTGAATCTTGTGGAGTACCTGTGTGCTGGTTGGCTGCTGTTATGGCTTCCCATTGGTTTTTGGTTTTTTAAATTGTTATTATTGTGTGTGATTGTGGTGTATATATTAGTATTTTGTGTTGACTGACTGCTGTGGCTTAAGCGCGTTTACTGCGGATACATCTGGCCAGCTGGATGTCTTTCGGCATAATGGTGACTCTTTTGGCATGGATGGCGCACAAGTTGGTGTCTTCAAAAAGACCGACCACGTAGGCTTCACTAGCTTCTTGCAGAGCTATCACGGCCGAGCTCTAGAAGCGAAGGTCCATCTTGAAGTCTTGCACAATTTCGTGTACCAGATGCTGGAACGGCAGCTTCCAGATGAGAAGTTCCGTACTCTTCTGGTAACGCCTGATTTCTCTACATGTGACTGCCTGGTCTGTAACGGTGAGGTTTCTTCATGCAGCCGGTTCTTGGAGCACTCTTCCTAATCTGCCTTTGAGGCCAGCTGTTTGCAAGGAGCTTTGCCTCCTGTAGATTTATGTGCCGTTTGCTTCGTACGCGCCATCTCTTAAGGTTGAATCCGCTATTCATGTTCCACCCACCCGGTTTTTATGGGCTCTATGGGGTACGAAAATATTCGATTGGTCCAAATGATCCAGCAATCCTGCTAGCCGAATTAACGACCAATGAGCACATAAAAACTGGATGATATCCTGGCGAGGTGTGACATTTGCTCATCGTATGCCAGTGCAACATGACTGGATGCGGAAAAGGTGGCAAGGACTAGGGAAGGGAGGAGCCAAGAGACACCGAAAGGTGTTGAGAGACAACATCCTGGGCATCACTAAGCCCGCAATCAGGCGTCTCGCTAGTTGTGGCTGTGTAAAGCGCATCTCTGGTCTGATATACAAGGAGACACGCGGTGTGCTGAAAATGTTCTTGGAAAATGTTATTAGTCACTTACACTTAACACGCCAAACGGAAGACTGTGACGGCCATGGATATTGAAAATACACAAAATACTAATACATACACCATAATCACACAAAACAATAACAATTTAAAAAACCAAAAACCAATGGGAAGCCATTACAACAGCCAACCAGCACACAGGTACTTCACAAGATTCAAAATTAGGAAGGCTGATGATCGGAACACTAAGGGTCCCAAAACATGTTCCAAATAACGGAAAAATAACATCTTGAGGTAAAGTAAATATAAATTTTAAATATATTATATACATCAAGAAATAGATTGTACCAAAAAGTGTTTGAAAAAAAAAATATATATATATATATATATATATTGTAACGTAACATAGTTGAGGTCCCCGACGTTACATAAAAAACTATGTAAATGTGATTTAAAACAATGCCCAAAGCCTGTTATGATTAAATACAAGAGGGCCCATCTCACCTGAAGAATGCATTAGAGGTACATAGTAAGGTTACTAAGTAATTAAAACATCAAAAGTGTACCTAAATCTAAAATATGTAACGAGTAGTACGAGAAGTAAAACATAAACATTGTGTCTAATGGGAGGAGTTTAATGTGTAGGAATTAAGTATAAAATACTATTCAAATTAATATTTAATGTGTTATAAAATGTACTTGGTGTTGTACTGTAGCATGATATAGTGTTTACAGGATATTTATTTTATGTTTTGTGGATAGTAAGAGTGGAGCTGTTGCTTTAAAGAAGTACTTAGTCAGTGGTACTCCTTTTATTTATGTTAAAATTGTATTTAAATAATTAAGTATAAGTACATGTATTAGGTATGATATTATGTTAAATGTATTTACTTTAATGGATTAATGAAGATGTTTAAAATAATGTTTGTAAACTTGGCCAGGAAGGCAATAAGTGTTAATAGTTGGCAAAGTAGTTCTTTTAGTTATGTTAAAAAATAATGAAGGGTTCAATGATGAACTAAATAATATAATGAACTGAAACCAGGAAATTAAAATTGATGTAAGTGGCCATAAGCCAGTGACTATTTGTACAGTAGGTCAGGTAAAGAAAAATTAAGTTAAAAACAAAACAATACTATAACAGGTGTAAGAAAACCAATAGGCCTAAATTTAATATTTGTAAAAGGAAATTAATACCTTTTTAATAAGTCCAGTCAGATGAAATTATAGTAAAATGTCTACGGTTTAATAAGGTAGATTAAGTGAGAGTTTTATGTAATTTGGTATAATTCCAAGCATGGAGTATTTTATTAAAAAAGAGTAGTAATATTTTCTAATTCTGGCTCTAGGATATCAAATATTATCAAATGACAGAAAGTAATGGTTGTTAGGGTAACTAAAATGTAAAAAAATCTTGTTGATTTCAACATTGGATTGTTAGATGTGAATGGGTTAAGTTAAATTAATACTAATCCAGAAAAGAATTTATAAAAAACCTATATTATTCGATTGTTATATGCTATTGAGAACAGTTCAGTAGACAACTTTAAACGAAAAAATAAATTAAAATAAAATGAATTCACTTTAATAAATTTAAAGTATCAAAACCAATTCATTCAAACCAAACTGATGAATAATTACTGAACTAGATTTCGAGAAATATACTCATACACCTCCAAAAGGTAGCGGAATTACTATTTCCTTCTTCAAATTAATTCCATTGGAATTAATGATGAACCCGATTTCCCATTGAACCAGGATACTTATTGAATGAACAAGAAGTCTGAATTAATGAAATTATAAACTAAATATACACAAGAACCTTTGGTACAGGAGACATAAACCTCACTTCCAAGAGGGAAGAAATTATAATACTACACCAATTCCACTGGGACCGACAACCACGAGGATCGTGAAGAAGAACGAAGAATAGAAGAATTCCCGTTGCACTCCGGGACATCACCTTTCCATCTTTATTAATAATCTGGACACATTTTCTGGACAAAAGTAACCTCATCAGCAAGTCTTCAAGCGTTTGTAAACAGACACGGCTATCTTGAGAATCGCATTGTACGGTAACACCAGCTTATATTTAATTTTATACATTAAGAATTAATAACAATTTGTAATACTTAGTAACCTTAATTTTGCATTACCTGGCCTTACTAATCGTTAAAAGAATCACACGTACCCTGGGATAAGAGATAAACAAAATTATATTTAAATTGTATTATACAGGACTAGTCCACTAACAAATCGATTCAGCATTGTACGATCGATATAACGATCACGTAACTGTGAAGAACACTGTTGGAAATTAAAAAGTAGTACCAATAAAGAATCCTTCTTGTATGTAATGATGTTTTGTATTATTGTAGAATAGGTATTGTATTTTGATGGGGGAGTAATTTACAGGTAAAGAAGGTGATTAACTATCAGGTGAAACAAACTAACCTATAAGGGTGAGTCAATTACTAATAGCAGCGCTTGCTGTAGACAGCTGGTGGAACGTGAGATTGCCGAACTAATGTATTTCCTTCGCAACTTTTGAATTAATTTAAATAATACGGACTGAATAGGGTTGGAGAGAATTATCGAATTATTAACTAAAATACATGTAATATAGAGGTATCATCTGGTAAACATTTAGTAATTGATTAACACAGGGCTATATTCTACATACAAGTTGCAGCAACGATATAATAAATAAAATTTTTATTAATATTGAGTTGTATGAGGTCACCTCTACGATAACATAATAAACATTTTCCTTAAACAGATCGAATTAGTTAATTTAATTTTTTTTTAAATTAACTACAACGGTAATTAAATAAGAAATACAACCAATATAATATATTGATATTAAATTGAAGCATCCAAGGTGGGACTTAACGTTAATATACGGGTGTCACACATATATTCAAATATAACGTAATCTTTTAGATTACAAATTGGTGCATACCAACGTGGAGCTTGATTAAACCCCAGTAAAATTTATATTTAGATTACAATATATATAATTGTGTGTGTATTAAAGAATTTATGTTTGAAGGAATAATCACTATAATGGTGAGTTTTATTGTACAATTGTAATTCAAAATAACTTGAAGAACTTAAAGATAGCTTATTTGAATGTACTAATACTAACTTCTTATACAAATACATCTTATCAACTACGAGTACATTGCTGATTTTATAATTTATAAATAATTTTCTTATGTGGTTCAGAAAGCAATTTATAATTACAGTTATTAAACCAAGCACACACGGCGTAATTTACGTGTGAGTCTATGAGACTAGAAAAAATGGCTTCCTTAAAATGTTTTGAATAAGTATTAAGTACATATGTTTAATGCCTGCATAGATTTTTTCATTGTGCTAAGTATCTTTTCTAAATGGAAATAAAATTCAATTCTTTATCAATCGTTAAGCCAAGATGTTTGTAAGAGATAAAAGAATTTAAGGTAGAACAATTACAATTTTTGTTATTAAAATCTGGCTGACAATTATAAGAGTCAGTGGTGTAGCTACGCTTTTTGGTGCCCGGGGCAAGGACATCGTCAGCTGCTTCGCCATCACAATTAAAAGGGCACAAAAAAGCAAAAATGAAGGCCCATCCAGTGAACAAAGTACTTAATAAATCCAAAATGTGTAGATTTCTATATGAAAGCATGTCCAGCATAAGAATATTTAAGTGAAAATTAAGAAATTACATATAATATTACCGGTATTCAATTTGTATATATTTATTAGTAACAAATGTAGACTATAAAAAATGTAGTAATATAAGAAATGTATAACATAAAAACGTTGTAATAAACATGCAAATTCCTTGTAGGTCTAAAGTGCATTGTCAAAAAAATATCCTAAAGCGTCATAAAGTTAAACAAAGAACTACATTAAAATTAATGAAATAAATCACTTACCATTAAAGGTTAATGTTTTCGTCTACTATTAATAAACACTTAATATTTATTTTTACTATTTAATAAATATTTAAAACGGGACATTTTAAAAGTAACTTTCCTGGTCTTAATTGCTGCAAAGGCGTTTATTAAATCACTATAATCTAAAGACAAGGCAATGTAGTTTTCAATTGAAAGTACCGCTTTGATACCCTGTCTTCAGATATTGTTGATTGTAGGTACGATTTAATCAATTTAAGTTTACTAAACGATCTTTCACAAAAAGACACAGCCACTGCTAAAGTAAGAAAATGTTTTAAAGATGCTGCTAGTGTTTTGTAGGCTTCTAATTTCATTGAAGAAATGTATTGCAGCAGCCCCTAAGGTGTAAAGTCCATTTGTTCTCTGTTAACTTTTGCCCTTTTTAATAAAAGTATGACATATTTCAAGTCACTGAACAATTCTTCGCTGTTCGGTCATGAGGATACAGTTTTTCAAGCTTGTGCGCTTAATATTGATTTGGGAAAGCTGTTCCTCAAAATGTATATCCCCATCATTTACGAATGCCTCAAATTTACAGAGGAACCCAAATTGTTTTTCTAACTCGTTTATGTTAGAGAAACTGCTTAAAATTTCAACTGACAGTTTGTCCAAAATTTCTATTAGATAACATCACATATCTTGCCAAACGGTTTGCAGAATCGTCTGCATACTCCCCTGGCATCGTGCGCTTCTTTGTATCCTTTTTGTGTTACTGACACGCCATTCATTACATACCTCCTCTGCCTTACTAATGAAATTGCCACACAGCTCATTCCTCCAAACTTTTAATTTGTCCGTTAGTGTCTCCAGAAGAGTCAATTCTTGAATAAAGCTTATTCCTTTGGTCTGCAAGATTTTTTGGATTTTGTCCATAGAAGAAAGAATATCTGACCAGAAACAAAATTAAAGTTTCCTATCGCATTTTAATGCTGCATCTTCTCTCGTATCAATTTTTTAAGTCGGTGTATCCCTCAGCTCAGTTTCTACAGTGCAGCGATCACTTCATCCAGGTGAGTGGATATTGCTTTCATCACATCTGCCTTTGAACTCCACCTGGTATCACAATGTCCTTTTAGAGTAATATTTACAAAGTCTTTAAGAACACTCCATGAGTAGAACAGGAAAAGAAGGTGAATAGACGTTCTACTGTCCAAAAAAATGTCACTGCCTGAACATTTACATGAGCTGCATGAATTCTAACCAAGTTGAGTAAATGGTTCACAAGGAACAAACACAGCTAGTGGATTCAAATATACAAATCTAATATTCTCTTCTGAACTCCTGAATGGATTCCAGCCACTGTTAGTTGATAGTCATACGACTGACCTCTGCAGTCGCTAAGATTCAATCCATCTCTCTCAACTTTACTTGTAATAGCTTGTGATCACCTCTGCTGTTTTCACTTCTAAAGGAATAAAATCTATGAAGGCTTCCTTGATACAAACAGAATTGTGTTTGATTTCAACAAATCTTATAATCTGAGACATTTGTTTTACATGTGCAGCATTGATGTTGTGTCAA
This sequence comes from Magicicada septendecula, assembly GCA_034769895.1. Classification (NCBI taxonomy): domain Eukaryota; kingdom Metazoa; phylum Arthropoda; class Insecta; order Hemiptera; family Cicadidae; genus Magicicada; species Magicicada septendecula. The sequence continues at coordinate 343,074,348 of CM068368.1, forward strand.
ATATAATACTAAAGTACTTTGCCTTCTTACATGCAGTAATAACATATTTGCACATTCTTTCTTCTACCAGGCTTATTATTTCATTTTGAATAGTTGGTGAAACATACGAAATGCACCCAGATTTACGAAAGACTGAATCAAAATGAGATCTCATGACAGGGTCATATTTAGCCAAGTGTTTTAACAAAGCCAAAAAATTTCCAGTATTTGGATCGTTAGTAATTGACTCTCAAAGTCCTCTCAGTGCCAGATTTTGTTGTGCAAAAGTATGTACTGTGGCAATGACCCGCTCAAGGATTTCTTTCCATGAGCTGCTTTACTCATTTGTTCCTGAAGTAGATCATCAATAAGTCCCCCTTTGTTGAAAGAACGTTCCAACTCCTTCCATTCCAAAAATGCAGAGGGATGAGCAGGACTATTTTCATGATCCTGAATACAGCAATTTAACTTTCACCGTGACAAAAACCTATTTTCACTATTGAAATGGCTTCTTTGATAGTTTTTTTGTGGAAATAAAGTGCAACAAAAGCAAAATAGAGACTTTTTTAGTTGGAGAAAAACACATCCATGTGCGATTTATGTTTTCGCCATTTTGCAAGGTTTTATCAAACCAATACTTGTTTAAGGATTGTCCAGCTTCATCTTCAGGAAATTGACTATCCTTGTTCTGCAACCAACATGTTCCTCTTTTCACCATTATGTATCAGAAGGATTGAGATATCTTGCTTGGCTAAGCTCCCATATCTTGTAGAGCAGCACCGGGAACACTCTAGATTGTTGCTAGTAATTTTCTGTCCTTCCTTGCCTATAATTTCAAGGCTGCACCATGCAACATCATCTATGGTACTAGAACCAAGTGAATCTTGTAACTGTACTTTGACACTTTCATTAGTCACATCGTTAACTTTACTGTATTTATCAACAGCCTCGTCGCTAACAACATTTATTTTATGATCACAAGTTGATTCCTTGTTAATTTTAATATTTTGACACTCAGGGTTCGATTTTCCTTGAACAAAAGACTTCATAAACTCTTTGGAATTTGTAGTTCTTAATCTTTCTTTCCTCGTCTTCCGAACCTGAGCACCACGCCACTGAGATTACTTCGTTTCATATCAGCTTTAAAAAAAAATAAAATAAAATAAAAAAATAAATATAAAAAAAATAGTATTATTAGTATGATGCTGTGTCGAACAGGGAAGAATTGCACACATGCCACATAACATTTTTTTTATACTTTTGCAAATAATATATTCATCTGTATATGAATAGCAATTAAGATTATCTATACAAAGCTAATACAGTATGATTATCAGTTCTCCGTTCCAGCACAACAACTCACTACAAACTCGCAAAAATTATTAAATACGGTATGCTTCTTTTATAAAAGGAATAGTCATATCAAAGAAACAAGTTGGTTGTAATTTTATAAATTGAAAACAGTTTTTTCAAGTCTACGGTCACTTTGCCACCAGGGGCAGCTGTCCCCTGGCCCCCTAGCTATGCCTCTGATAAGAGTGAATATTTAAAATTTTTTTAATTATTATCAGAAGTGAGTAATTGAAATTCTTTTTTAGATTATTATGAGACTATGAAGAATTCCATTAAATATCTTATCTAATGAGTTGCAGTTGAGATTTTCCTACTTTTCCGCTAGATAGTGCTTGCATGTAGATGTAGTTGGCGCTACGAAGTTTCCCTCTATGTATACTGTAGAAATTCTTGTAGTAGATGAAGGCAGGTTTTAAAAAAAATTCTTGTACATAGTATCTTGTACAGGGACCGGCAGAATAACCTGACGATTCTCAAATGCATATATAAGCAATAAAATTTATTGTAATGAAAGGTTTAACCATCACAATATTTACAAAAAATATTGCCATTTTCAGTACTTACATTATTGGCTCTTTGTCTATTCTCTTTTGAAAATTGTGTCCGATAAATGACGACCACCATTTCGTACACATTCCCGAAGCCTTGCCTTTAGGTTTGTCGCCACCCTCACGAGCATGTCGTTTGGTATTGCCCCTATCTCATTGTGAATAGCTTCCTTCAGATCAGCAATAGTTTGAGGTCTTCCACTGTACACCTTTGATTTAAGGTAGCCCCAGAGAAAATAATCACACATCGACAGATCTGGGGAGCGACCAGGCCAAGAAAGATCACCATTTCTTGACAGTACACGTCCGGGAAACAATTCCTGGACCACGCCCATTGACATCCTTGCAGTGTGTGCAGTAGCACCATCTTGTTGGAACCAAATGTTTGCAATTCCACACCTAGCCAACTCAGGTGCAAGGAAGTTATTCAGCATTTGCACATAAGCTGTGTCCGTCTTCTTCGAAAAAAATATGGACCTATCACACTGAACTGTGCCACACCATACCACACTGTTACACGTTCGCAATGAAGTGGTCATTCATGAAGCACACGGGGGTTAGCTGGCGCTCAGTACCGAAAATTATTTGTTTACACATCCAGAAAGATGGAAATGGGCCTTGTCAGACATAAAGATGATTGCATCATCATTCAGGATATTCAAAATGGACTGTGCATACTCTCTTCGCTTTTGGAGGTCAAGTTCACTTAGCTCTTGGACTACCGCAATCTTATATGGGTGGAAATGAAGATCCAAATGCAGCATCCTCCTAGCACTGCGGTCTGACATGCCCAAAGCAGCGGCATGTTGTGAGGCAGAGCGACGTGGACTTCTGATGACTGACTGACGCAAAGCTTCCACATTTTCCGGGGTACGAACAGTACGCGGAGGTCCCGTTTGTTTCTTTTTTTGAACTGAGCTTGTATCTCGAAAATTTCTGACCCAAAGCACTATTGTGTTGCGACTGGGTACACGGCCATGACAATCGATATTGAACTCTGTAGCAAACAATCGTTGGGTTTGGATAACAGAATCGCCGGTTTTAAAATAGGATTCAATCACAAATGCACGGTGTCAACCGGTCCACTGCTCCATCTTAACTGAAATGGCATTGTTTGAGACACTAGTCAGCACTTCCCCCACTGCATTGTTGAGAGGTACAGTCCTGTCGAAAATCGTCAGGTTGTTCTGCCGGTCCCAGTAGATTATATCTTGTAGCAAGCTGCAAAGTGCTCTGTAGAAAATCTTGTAGAGTGTTTTTGAGATGATGAAGTTAGTTCTAGAAATAGTAGTTCCAAAGTTATTCAGCAATGAAATCCAGTTGTAATATAATTTTTTTTTATAAAGCTGATTGAAAGTAGATTGAAGAGTTCAGTAAGTGAAGATTTTTTTTGTTCCAACAGTATTTTAAGAAGTTTTCCAAACAAGAATTCCAGATTATTAACAGTGAAGTTGATTATTAAAGCTGAATTAAATGTTTTTTGTTATGAAGCTGAAGAAGAAGGCTGCCTGCAGATTGAAGAAGTAGAATTCCACATTAGACTTGGAGTTCCCCTCTTAATGTCACACTGTTTTTAAGGCCTTATCCAAGCTAATTAAAATTCTGCTTACTCCATGAATTCCGAAACAGAACTGTGGAAAAAATATGACTTGCACATAAGTTCCCACTCTTAGGCTTATCTGGAAAATTCTGACCAATCACATAATACACAATTTCCCCCTCTCCTAGCTGTCAAGAGCTTGTATCTAGTCGTTATCTGGTGAGATTTATTTTTGCGAAATAAATGATGTCATGTGCTGATGCAATCTTTTGTATTCTATTTTTGTAATATCGTTGTGAAATCATTAGTATTTTTTAGAAATGTTTTAGATTACTGAATCTTATGTAAATTGTATATTTGTATTTTAGTTAATGTTTTATGTAAATATGTATGCAAATTTCATGTAATGTAATTTGTAATGTCCCCAAAATTGGAGCAGGATCGTCACATGTACATCTACTGTCATGTCTTTATATCTTTAGATATAACGATAAAGTTATATCTTTAAGTTATAAAAGTCATAAGTAAGGTAAAAGCTTCTCTTGAAGTTAAAGGCAATTTCCTTTTCTGAATGCCAGAAATATCAGCCTTTGAGTACAAGAACATTCTTGGATTTCGTTGTCCATGACGTGTCCGTTACTTAACTAAATATAATTAATTCACTACCGACTCGGAACATTTTTTATAGATAAAAACGTAAAAGTTTTACCTTATAGCCTGAACCGGTTTTCACTTTTAAAAAGCTTCTTCAAAGGCTGCTATTGGGATACAATTACATGACTGAATTAATACCCCACACAAATGACTGGACAAAAAAACAAATACAAAACATACAGACAAAACATGAGAGAAAAATAAAAAACCTCACACCAATCAGCACAAATATAATTCCTTCACACAAATTCTACACACGTACAGTAAACCTCATGAACGTCACAATCACAAAAAACGAACAAACACTCCTTGATAAAGACCTAAAACATAACCTACATTACAAAGAAAACAACCAAACACTAACAAAACTCATAGTTGACACTGAAACAAATATACAAAACATAGTACCAGAACATCAAGACACACTAAGACATAACGTAAACAATATAATAGGAGCACATAAGACATCAAACAACAAGAACCACACCTCAGAAATACACACAGCCATCAAACTGAGAGAAAAGGCACACAAACACAACATCACATTTGTAAAAGCAGACAAAGGCAACATGACTGTAATCATCTCCACAGACAACCTACACAATAAAGTACAAAACTTCATGGAACAGAACATCACAGAACTAAAACATGACCAATACAAAACATGACAGATACCAAAACACAGTAAAACAACTAATCAATAAAGCCAAACACAAACACATAATGACACACAAACAAAAGCCCTACATGAGACAAATCCGACCAGCAGCCCCTACCCTCCAAGCGCTTCCCAAAATCCATAATGAAGAAATCCCGATCCGCCCCATTATCAATTACCGAAATGCCCCTGCATACAAACTCGCAAAACATCTAGACAAAATTATCAGACAACACACACAACTAGACAACAACGTTGCAGTAAAAAACAACGCAGACCTAGTAACAAAAATAAAAGACATACATATCCCCCAAATGCCACATTAGCCTCCTATGAAGGACTAACCTTCATACCTGTACACAAACATCCCCATCTCCAAAACAATCACTATACTACAAAACAAACTCAAAAAGAACAACAAACCAGACAAACTTATCAACGAAATAACAGAAACTCTGAACATTATCACAAAACAAAACTACTTCACATAACGGTATAACAATAAATTGTACACACAAAATGACGGTCTACCCATGGGCGTGAGCATGACCAGCATTCTAGTAGAAGTCTTCCTCCAACATTTAGAAAAAACAAGAATCCTCACAAACAATGACAGACACTCATATAAAATACTATACTGGCACAGGTATGTTGATGACATTCTAATACTATACAGGAGAAACTGAAGACAATTTGAACAATTACTAATGCACATAAACAAAATACACAAAAACATAACCTTTACTTCTGAATACAAACACAATAAAAGCATAAACTTCTTTGACCACTCCATCACAAAATTTGAACACAGCCACAAAATCAATATGTACAGAAAACCGACTACAACTGACACACTAATATACAACTCCTCCAATCACCCAATGCAACACAAACTAGCTGCCTTCAGAACTGTGATACATAGACTTAACAGCATCCCACTAGATGAAAAAGACTACAAAGACGAACTGAAACACGATAAAATATCTAGCAGAATCCAACGGATACAACAGAACAATAGTCAATAAATTCCTACACAAAACACACAACAGACAAAGACAGAAAACAACAAATTCCTAACACTAACATACATCAACAACCAAACTGAATAGCCCACAAATTCAAAAAAGCAGGATACAGAATCGCATACAAAACTACTAACAAAACAGAACACAAAAAACACAAAGCACAAAACAAATTCCATCTACCTGGTGTCTACAAACTAAATTGCTCAGATTGCAACAAATTCTACATAGGCCAGACAGGACATAGCTTCAAACAAAGATACTTTGCAAACCACCTCATTGAAGCAAACCACACACACAAAACGTCGACAATAACATTCTACACATACACACAAAAGGCCGAAAACTAGACACTCTAGAACAATTGGAAATATACAAACACTCAAAAACACATAAAAACGACACCGTAAACGAACAGACACAAATCAAATCACACACATTATTCGAACATATCACACCCCACACACACGACATCGATCTTTCAAAAGTCGATACCGTTGCCAACAACAAGATGGACAGTGCTCCTAACGGCAGCTTCTGAAGAAGCTTTTTAAAAGTGAAAACCGGTTCAGGCTATAAGGTAAAACTTTTACGTTTTTACCTATAAAAACTTTTTGTTCCGAGTCGGTAGTGAATTAATTATATTTACAACTACAACTATTTCACTAACGACTCAGAGCACAAAGTTTTTTATGAGTAAAAAACTTTGTGTTCCGAGTCATTATGAAATAGTTGTATTTAGTTACGTAACGGACACATCATGGACAACGAAATCCAAGAATATATTTACAAGAACATTAATTTGTTGGTTGTTATACAAAAACGAAATTAGGCAAACAATGAACTATAATGAAGGAAAACGTTTGACAATTTTGAACTATAATCTAATATCTGCAGTGACACATATTCCACTACTACCAAAAAACTTTCTTTTTGCACAACAAAGAGAATGTAGCAACATTCAAAAAGCGAAATAAGAAAAAAACATGTTATAAATTATACGCGTATACTGAAAGAAAACATGAATGTGAGAAAGAGGAAATGACTGCAATATTTAATTTTTTTATAGCACTGTGAATCAGTTTGTTGTCAATAGATTTGCATGTTACTGATATCACGCAATGATATCCGTGGAATCAGCTATTTATCGTTTTTCCAAAGGACTAACTGTGAACAAACATCACACACACACACACGCGCACTTACACAAACACATACAGGAAGCTATGAGTAATCAAACATTATTCTTTCAGTAGGTTCCCACGACTGGCCAAGAGTTTGCATAAGCTGGGAGTGATTAGACGCCCACACAAACGAAGCGGTCATATATGGCCGGCACAATCCATTATGGCAAAAGTTATATCAGCTCGCTACGAGGAACCACAGCGGGCATATACGACCGCTTCATGTTTTCGTATATTATTAGACTCAAAAAGGAAAATGAATGACTGATTACTATTTTTTACTTGATTACAAGGCTAATCCAGTAGAAAAATAGACTTGGTCACCCGGGAAAAAAAATTAATTTTACTGTGGTCTTTATAAAGTGTTGAGTAAAGAGAGAATGCCCTAAAAATTTCTACTATAAGGGCTAAGTTAAATTTGAATTGTGATATAATTTAGTTTGGGTATTGTTTGTTTAAAGAAAATTGTTTGTTTTTTTAATAAACTTAAAAAAGACGCTATGTTTTAAATAATGTAGTCCTATTTGACAAAGTACATTTGATTTTGTACGAAAAAGTTATTGATGTTCAACCTGGGCATTCACACTGTTGTAATTAGTTAACCCACATAATTTGTGGTTTTTTTTTTTTTGAATGTGCATGACTCGATTTTTTTACTATTTTCATAATGTTTTGAGACTGTATACAACAGAAAAAATTAATTAGGCGCACTGTATTAAGAAAAAAATTGTCAGGACTTAATGGGATAAATTCCTCTTTCAATGTATCAGTACAGAATTAAGTCATGAAGTCACTTGTTCCTTGCCCTCGACTGCTGACTGGCCTAATAAAAAATCTCTTGTATTTTTAATGAATGGAGGTTCAAAGGTTATAATTACATTTTCCTGGTCATAATGTTATAATTGTTTCCTGATATTTGAATAAGCAAATATAAATTCAACAGCTGATAAAAAAGGGAAGGAGTTCAAGAAACAAAAATACGAATAATAAAAAATTAAAAATTTGTTCCCTCACTTCTTTCCCACCCCTCTCTCAAGCATTTTCTTTCTTTTCCTCTCTTTCTCTTCTTACTGAGTGAGCTGTACCTGATGCAAGTCCCTAAGAGGACTTATGACCAAGACTACTTCATACTCGTATATTCTTTAAAAATTTAGTGTTATTTGTTGTATCACAATATTTACATCTGTGTTTCATATTAATGTTTAAATTACCTTCGTAAAGTGAGAGGTTTTTGAGATGAATAAGGTGTCTTGAAACATAAAATGAAAAACGAGGTCATCGGACAAAATATCTTAAAGAGTCAAATATAATTTACTTATTTATTAAATATAATTCCAAACGCATTAGACACTGACAAGCAATAGGTTATATACTAGACAATAGTTATAAAAACAGACAATAAATATACATTTTTTATGTAGTTCAGATTATGGAAATAGCCAATATACACTAAAAATATTGTACTACTTACTGAATACTTTTTTGGATCTGTGAATATAGGCAACTCTTTATTATTCAACTACAGAAATCTTATATGGAAAAACTTTCCTTATATATAATAGAATTCACTAGGTTGTATTATCTTGTGACTAACTGTTTGAAGAACTTTTTTCAGCACAATACACTTTTATAGTTACCAGGCTGACATATACTGGTTGCAAATGACATCACAGACTAAGAACAAGCCACAATGCTTATCACTGATTGTTTCTGTCAACTGATTTGAATCACTGCTGTAGAAATCTGTAAGCCTTTACATGAGTTAAGTAATTAACACATGCATGTAGTGTATGCTCAGTTTTTATTATTTTTTGTTAAGCTGAGCCTAAAGAACATTTAAAAGACCATGTCCATTGTTTTTTTTTATTCCTTTCTTATATATATAAAAAAACTGAAAAACTACACTTCATTTTTTATGTTTTATATTTTGTCAGACAATCCTTTAATACCCCTCACAGTACAAAATTTTTGTTGACTTCTTTCTCATCACTTTTATAAAAGTTGAACAGTCTCATTATTTCATTGTGTGAACTTTTGTCAGTGTTGTTGTGCTTTATTCTTTTGACAGTGTATGCTTTTTAGTGAATGAATCTCAAGTGGGCCTAAGTTTGTACATATTGTACTAGTTTAATTTACAGAAATGCCTGAAAATGAACAGATTTTTTTAGTGGTCGAAACATTGTGTAAGTAAATTTTACTGATGGTATTTGTCCCTTCTGATAAACTAACTTCTCAGTATGTTCCCAAAGACGTGTTCAATGCCAATGAAAGAGGCCTTATTTTTAATTTACTGCCTAACTGCGCAATGGCATTCAAATGAGACAACTGCCATTGTGGGAAGCACAATAAATAATGTCTAGCTGTTGTTTCTCACAAACAGTGACGGAAGTGAAAACTGCCTTCCCTAACTATAGGGAAATTTGTAAAACCAGTGTTTTAAAAAAGTTGCCACAAAATATGCTAACAACAATAAGTGTTACATCATGACAAAAGTATTCGAAGACTGGCTGCAAGGCATCAATTTAAAATGAAAGGTTTAAAAATCACTGTTTGTGGATAGATGCATGGCACACCCTCTTGATATGTCACACATGAAGAACGTGATAGTGGAATTTTTTCCTTAAAAACTGCACAAGCAAATTGCAACTGCTGGACCTGAGAATAATCCACAATTTTAAATTATATTATCGCAAGATGATCCTATCATCATCAAAATACAGCATGCCATCCATTGTGTGGACATTGGAAGGATGAAATGAAAATTTACATTTTTCATGTAAGATTTTGTAATTTTTACAACTTGTAACTACCATAATTATATGAAATTAATACTGTACCATATAATTCTACATGATGTTCTGAGTTGTTAAAGAAGAATGCCAGTATTTCAAATATATATAGCTCCACAAGCAATAAAAAACTGATATCACACAAGTATCAGCATGTTCAGAATTATTAAAATTTGTTTATAGTTGGGAAGAAGTAGAGGCTTATAAAATTCCAAGATTATTTTACAATGGCCATGTATTTTTATCATGTGATTTTATGGCATTGCTTTAAAATATATGACTGATTTCTGTATATACTGGGTTTAGCCGATGCAATAATCAACATATGAAATTATTTATAAGCATTCCTAAAACAATCGTATTCATTTTTTTTCATATATTCGTAACTCTATGCTCTCTTTGAACAGACAATGCATTGCATTGCAGCTGCATGGTACAGAGCAACTCACTGTCCACAAATGTTTCCACAAAGCTGGATTAGTGAAGCCTACAATGGGTGAAGATAATTGTGATGTTCCTGTTGATGAAGAATGGGGGCAAATAGGGTTAGGGTCATTTGATAACTAGGTTATCATTTACAAAAATGTCATTACTGCGGAAGCCATGATCATGCTGGAGATTGCTGATAGCATTCAGCAGGAGATGAGCAAAGAACCTGAAGATGAAGAGCAACTGCAGACACCATGTGTTCTAGTGATAAAGTTAATTCCCTAAAAGACAATTACATGCTTTTTAACATACCATAATATAAAAATAAAATAAAATAAATAAACCTCTGCTCAAGAGTCTGATAAGGACCAAGGCATACTGCGCGGTTTTTGTGGGAAGGTTGCATGGCTAGTACAATGTGTCACCAGCCAGTAGTTGCAGTATTCACAGCCAGGAGCAGCCGCTATTATCTCAGTCAGATACTTAATTTTGCCTCTGACGCTGAGTGCATGACTGAGCCTCTGCCGGGAATTGAGCCTGGGACCACGTGCACATTAATCTCATGTGCTATCACCTAGATCCCATAATGTATTGGACAAAATTATGATGGAGTTATCAAGTTTTAAATCACAGTTTATACTGTAGCCGTGGTAAAGAAAAAACAAGGGAGATAATGGAGTTTTGGGGAAAATGGTTAATTATTAAGGTTAATAGTTTTTCTTTCTGTTGTGTTTTATAAATTTATATTGTATTACTGTAAATTATACGTAATTTCTACTTAGTACTATACTATGAGCATTGTTCAATAGAAACACGTTTAGAGGCTGTAAAGAACTTTTTATTCAAGGATTTTAAAAGAAGTCTCCATTGACATTAAGGCGTGAGTCCCACTATTGCACTAATCTGGAGATACCCTGCTGGTAAAATTCTTGCAGCTGTTTGCGGAACCATTCGCTAACAGCAAACTCTACCTCAGCGTCCGATTTGAACCGCCATCCTTTTAGTGATTTCTTTAATGGACCAAAAAACATGATAATCGCACGGGGGACAAGTCGGGACTGTAAGGTGGATGTTGTATGAGTTTCACTTCATACAACCAAGCAGATCTTGAATCATCTGGGCTACATGGGGTCGAGCATTATCATGCAGAGTAATAATCCCATCACAAGTCTTGATGCTGATCCATAAGCGTTTTAAGCTGTCTGCATATCGCTCAGTGTTGATGTTGACACCAGGTTCTTTAAAATCTAAGAGCAGCACACCCTGATAATAAAAAAATACGATCACCATTACTTTTCCTGCCGAAGGTTGGGTCTGACATTTTTTCGCCTTTGGAGATTGTGCATGCTTCCACTGCATACTCTGGTGTTTGGATTCTGGTTCATAGTGATAACATCAAGACTCATCACTGGCAACAATTTGGTGTAGAAAGGCATTACCTTGTTGTTTATAGCGCATCAAATGCTGTAATGATAAGGCCGAGCACAAAATTTTCTGCTCATCAGTAAGCAGTTGTGGAATCCACTAAGCAGCAACTCTGTGATAGCCAAGACTATGAATGATGGAATGAACAGTTCCCACGCTGATGCTCAACATTTGAGAAAGTTGTCTGACTTTGATGCGCCCATTTGGGTGTAAAGCAGTTTTCAGCTGTCTCACATTTTCATCTGATGCTGCAACGCGTGCAGGTCCGGGACGGGCCAAATCTTTAGTGGATTCTCTTCCTCCATTGGCTGACGCCCCTCAGTGAACAAAAACTAAATAACAGCATGCAGATTATCTTTGGACAGATTTTCTATCATAGATGCTATTTTTCAACCCAGTCACAACACTTAGAGAAGAGCGAACTGCAAATATTTTTGATAGACGCGTCACTAGTACTTAAACAGACAATATGAACAAATGGATTCCGTTGCCATGGCGATGAAGTCAGATCAAACGTGTTTCTATTGAAAAATCCTCGTAATTATTAATATCAGTAATTAATATTTTTTACATGATCATATTTTTTATATATTTACAGTTTCAACAGTATTATATATAGTATCTGTGTTCTCTTTCAGTTATAATTTTTCACAATTGCAGGTTTTTTCTCTCAAATTATCAGGAAAAGTACAAATGTAGTTTTACTAGCTTCATTTGTATAGTTTTATAATATTCATAACTTACTCATTTTTGTATTACAATCATTATTGAGTAAAAAATAAACTTCCTTTGTGATACAAGTGGAAGATACAAAAGTAAAAAACTGGAACATGAAATATTATCATATTCCTAATCAAGAGCATGCACTGACGTTCTTGCTGTCTCACGCAATATGTGTGGGCATGAGAGTATCCTAAACTCACACACACATATATTTATAGATCAATACCAATACATGATTGGTATTTACTGAAAATCAATAGGATGTTTTGTGAAATTTTGAGAGTATGTTGGACATAACACACTGGTTATGCAAAAACGTATATATTAAGCTTTACGATATTATGGCAAGATTTAATAAAGAAATTACAAAATGTAAACATCAGTTACTAATTATTTTTGTTGTCTCCAAACTTACATTTGTTCACATTATTTAGAAATGCTGAGTATAGTGATCTTGATAAGAAAACACTATGAGAAATGTTGAAATTATTATACCCAGTGAGTCACCACACATTTCCAGAGTAGACAAACCATTCTCAATGAATAAACAGTGAAACTTCGCTAATTCGGACCAAGCTCAGTCCAAATTGCTGAAAGTCCGAATTATAGAACATTACGAACTGATCGCGAGTTTTTGCGTGTCTATCGGTTACCGATAGCAGACAATATAAAAGAAATCATTCTGAAACCCAATTTGAATCTACAAGATGTCTACTGCATGTTCTTGTTAAAATACTGTATTTAATACTCTATTAATTAGTAGTAGAAGTGGTATAAAATAAGAAATAACGTACAGTACCTGTTTATGTGATGTTTACTAAAAAAATTTGATTCAGTTTTATACTGTAGTACGCAACTTACATACAAAACAAAACTTAAATACAGTACTTAAATACAAAACACTCTATTTTCACTGCACAGTACGTACTCTAGCAAGCCTACTGCTTCTTAAAAAAATCACTAACTTTTTTCTGCGTGTATTTTGTTTTTAGCTGTTTCCTCACAAAATCCTGTTTCATTTCACTTCAAACAAAAAAATATTTGCTTAAGCCAGAGTTTGCAGGCATTTCTATGAACTTCAACAAGGATTGTACGTTTTTTATTGCATCACTTATTTTAACATTCTCACTTTCTTCATGATCGTTTTCTTCCTCATCATCATCATCGCCATTTTTATCGTCTGTCATCAGTCCCTTAGTTTGGTGACCTTCTATAGTAGCAGCTATTTCTTCTTCCGACTGCATAACGTACCCTACCTCACCAGCATCTTCATCCAGCCACTCTTGAATATTTTCCATGTTTGTCTCATGTTCTCCTGCATTTTCTAAAATATTTCTGTAATCATCTTCTTCAATTCCATTAAAATCCTCTTCTTCATTTCTTCAGGGTTAAGAAGTTTTTTCCAAGAATTAGCAATCGTCGTGGCTTTCACCTCCTTCCAACTTGAAGCCCAGTTAAATAAAGCATTTTTTATGTTGTAGTTTTTCATATTGATTAAAGTCTGTTCACCTAAACTGGTACTGCAACCCTCTTCATCTTCAAAAAATACTAGACAGTCTTGTAGCTGTTTCTTTCTGTACAGCCGTTTGCAACTATAGATTACTCCTTGGTCCACTGGTTGTATTAGTGCCGAGGTACTAGGAGGCATGAATAGACATTTTATTTTTCCATTATCACTTCATAAAATGTCCTCTGCAGGATGCACTGAAGCATTGTCCAATAACAACACTGCTTTAACTTCTTCCCTAGCAACATTTTTTTCTTCCATCTGAAATGTTGTGACTGATGGAATAAAATTGTTATGAAACCAAGAACTGAAAATTTCACAGCTGAACCACACGTTTCTGTGAGATTTATAAATCACAGGAAGATCAATCTCGTTTATGTTCTTCATTGCTCCTGGGTTTTTAGATTTTCCTACGACAGATTTTAATTTATGCGTTCTGATCAGACAGCCTCATTTTATTTATTTTAAGTCCAGGTGTATGGGTTTCTTTTTTACTCGATTGTGTATTTTTTGGCATTGCCTTCCAAAACAATCCCATCTCATCAGCATTGTAGATTTGCCACGGTTCAAGTTCATTATCATTAATAATCTTTTGTAATTTATCCTTATATGGTTGAACAGCTTCATGATCTGTACTTAAAAGTTCTCCACAAATCGATCGGTTTGCTATGCCATGTCGATTTCTAAATCTAAACAACCACCCTGTACTTGCCTTAAAATCTTGGTTTTGAAATCAAGTAGCAAAACGTTCAGCAGCAGTCTGCTATTCTATCCCACGGATCGGTACACCAGCAGCTCGTTGTTGTTTATACCACGTCCAAACAGCTTCGTCAATGTCAGACGTTTTGGCAGGAGTCATCCGTTTTCGCTTAATTTTACTGGCACTATCAAAGTCTCTATTCAATGAAAAATTTGTAATTGCTGATCTGCTTTTTTTAATATTGTAAAATGTTGATTTACTGATATTGAAATCGCGTAAAACACTCTGAACCGAATCACCTTTGTCAATACATTTTAAAACTTCTATCTTTTGTTCTATCGTGAGCGATTTATACGAACCATGTTTACTCATTTTTGAACACAGTAAAAGGTACAAACACTAAGGAGTCAAAACGTAAAGTGACTGGCTATGGGACGAACGTTCACAATGATGACAAATGTGAAAGTCTGTATGAGTCATATCCGTTGTTATGAATTGTACATTACTGTTCAGAATTTCCAGGAAATGTATACGACACTGCTTTTCGTTATTCCTGACCTACCAATTAATAATCCCAGTTCATGGAAATACACTATGTACAGTATTTCCGGCCTTTCTCTTCTCAAGTAGACTAAATCTACACTTGATTTTGAATTTTTACATATGTACGTATAAATTACAGTACTGAGAACCCCAGTCCAAATTATAGAAATTCCGAATTAGTGAAGTTCGAATTAGCGAAGTTTCACTGTAGTAAGGGACGTAGTTAAATAATACTTGGCATTTCAGTTGGTTACATCTTGTTTAATTATTTATTCAGGTTGATTGTATAATTATTTAAGTGATTTCTTCTTCTTCGTGTAATCAACAAACATTTAACTCATACTTTTTAGTTGACCAGCAATTAGTTGTAACATAGATATGAATTTCAATAACAAAAATCAATTGTTCCTTGTACTACCATTTTGTGTTTTGTCACATATATAATTGTGTTTAAGCTATAGTTATCATAAATTATAAGAATATGTATAAGGATGTATTTCTTTAAGACATGACTTAACTTTCACTAATACGCCAAATATTTCATATGAAGTTTTATAATGTAAAACACAAGTCCATACATGTATAATTGTAATTCTTTTAGGCTATAAGTATGCACACGTCCCCAGTGAAACAAAAAACACTAGTGCTTATTTTATTTTCATAACTGCATTCTACTTAAGTACTGCATAACATTTGGTCTCGCATTGATATCAAGGTTATCCAGTGCTTGTGGGGTATGTCAAAGGAAAGTAAACATTAAAGGCACTGATTGTTTAGAGTTGTCTGTTTAATTAAAAATTAAATGTCATTTACAACTTTTGTTTTGTGTAACTGTTGCGAGGCTTTTTTAACTTATGCAACAATTCCGAGAACCTTATGTAATGCAAAATTGTATGATTTAATAATGCACTCCTCTGGTGGGACTCAAGCAAATGGTGAGTTGTTAAAAAAGAATATTTACATCATGACTCGGCTTACCTTATTGCAAATGCCCCATGCTTTGAAGATTTAAACTGGGGAAAGCAGGCCCCTTTAGGATGAAAGGAACAAAAGGGTTTCCCTGCATCGATAATGAAATAAAGAATTTATAGATGGTCCAGGGCTGAATGTGTAAGCTTGGTTCCTTCGATGAGTAGCCTACTTATGAGCCATGTGGTACTAAGCCAGTCCCTACTACAAGTGGTACTAACCCAGTCCCTACTCCTCCTTCGGTGGTTGAATCTGAACCGAACCAGACGTGCATAATACATCCTTGCACCAAGCGCTAGCAAAGCAGTCACTAGGAGCATGGGAATCGAGTTCACACACACAAATATTTTGTTTGCCAAAATACTGAACAACTGTTTTGTATGAATGAAAGGATACAATCATTTATGCACTATGATGCAGTCTCAGAAATAACAATATTAGCAATAGATGGGTCACTAGGTTTGTTGAGTTTACATAATTATTAAAAATTACAATTAATTGTAAATTACAATTAATTACAATATTAAATAATTAGAGTTTTAACGTGCACTCAACGAAAAACAAAAGAAACCAAGGTTAATAATTTAAAGCCACACTTAAAGTATTGACGTTCATGAAGTGAAAGTATTGTAAAAGTAAATTTGACTATAAAATTAAATGAATTTTTTAAAGAAAAATATAATTTAGAGTGTAATCATGTTGGGCTTTTATTTCAGTCACCCTGCCATAATCTAGTCTGTGTTCTGTGGATTCACCAAATGAACCCGGGATGGTTTCTGGTACGGGACATCGAAAAAATTGTGAATAACAGGGTTAGTATTTGGTTACCCCATACCAACTGTCTAATGTGGTTGGCGACTAAGGGTCTGGGTAGTATCTTTTTATCTTTTGGAGGCTTACTACCTTCTACTATCATGTTTCCTATGGAGACTAGAATTAAATTACAAAAATAGAAATACTGAGAGTTAATAGTTTGTATTCTAATATGGACAATGATAATTCTAAATTCAGTGCTTCTGGTGGAAATGTACATTGTAAACTGGATGCTTTCTCAGTAAACTTCCATGAAGAATTTGACACACAAAATAAACTTGGATAAAAATTCAAGGGTTCTCACGTACATCAAATAATAATAATAATAAACAACTTGTGCCGAGTCTAAGATAGATTCGGCGCGTATACGGTAATTAACGTTTTCGCTAAAAGAAATATAGGAACGATAGTTGGCGGTGGCGTTTTGCCATACTGTATTTAGCGGTACATACGCATACATCTGCAGCTGGGATAATCAATCTGCAGCTGTGGTAATCTAGCTGCGCTTGATCGGTGCTGAGCTCTGGTGCTGATCTCTGGTGCTGGATACTGATTGCGAGTTCAGAAAGCCGGAACTGCGTTTCTAAAAATTGTCTTTTGCTGGTCGTTTAACCAAACGCCTCGTGGCATATCTTCTCCGACAGAAAGGAGTTTTTAGTTTACCATCTTCTTCATCTATGGCAGGCTAAACTACTACAGATCTGCGGTAAGTTACGGCAATATGATTATATACATCAATTTAAAGTATACGAAAGAAAAAATTGTTTAATAAGCCCACATTAAGTAAATTCAGTTATCCTATTACGCCACGTGGTGAGTTGTGAAATGCGTAATTTAAATGTAACTTTTATTGGTAATATAGTAATACTATATTAATTTCAGAAGTCTTAACTAAGGCACCAGAATTGAGAATTATGTAAATCCAAAAGGTATTTGTTTAATAAGAACAGAAATGATTGTAATCAGGTAACTTTTCACACCACGTGGCTAATAAGCCTATGGGTAAATTTTATTAATTGTATAACAAACGGAATAATTATGTAACCATAATTGAATTATGCTAACCCACAGGGGTAAAGTTATAATATGAAATTTAACAAAACTAAATGTTTTCAAGATAAGGCCCAGGTGGCCACATAACCGTTGCAAGGTGTGTAAAACTATCATTTTAAGTAGCCCTACAGCTGTGTTAATATTATATATGGGTTTTGGTGCGTGTGAGGTTTTTGTGGGAATTAGTTTTGAGAACTTATAGCTGATAATATGTTGTATGACAGGGTCCCCCGCTGAAGACGGGGAACAGCTCCATCCTGAACCATTAACATCCAGACTCTCTCTCTCAACTTCATCTGCTGGAGGAGAATAGCGAGGACGAACCACAAACACCCTATCATGTAGACCAGGAGATCACCACTTCACACCCATGGAAAAAATAAGGTGACATCAATCCATATTATATTTTTTTACACAGTGTGATGTAACCCACTAGAACCAGTGGACATAGAGTCACTCTACAACAAGTTTTAAACATTTTAATTGGGTCCCCGGTTAACGGGACAGAATAGTGCGTGGACTTGGGGGGGGGGGGGGGGAATCTTTTGTACATTTTGTAAATCTGTTGTATAAATTGTGAGCCCAGGGGTTGACATGTATCTGTGGCTGCTCACCATTCAGATGTGTAAATTTCCTTCTTATTTTCAGTATAAGGGTTTCCTTAGTGCTACTAATTCGTTTCATCCACATGTAATTTCACTGGTTCAATTTAGTTTTCATTTTAGGCATTAAATTCTCATTTTTAAATTTAATTAATTATGATCACTGGGGTGTTCACTGTATTCTATTTATAATAAGTCTAAGTGCTCAATGTGGCAGCACTTTATAATAGTATCAGGCACTATCCAAACTCTTGAATTTAGTATGTCCTGGGCCCACTGGTGTTGCATACATAATCAGTTATACACATATAATATGTTATACCCATATTAGAAATTAAAACCTAATATGGATATTTATAGATTGTTAATTATGTACCTCATGGCGTGGAAAAGGGTGTGGCAAGAGATAGACGTTATAATTGTCCTGTGTTGTGGAACATGTATATGTATTGTATATTCGTGTGTATTTTGGGGGTTATATATGTATTGTACATTCGTGTGTACTTTTGGGGGGTTAGATATAGGGCTAAAAGAAAATATAAAACATAGTTTTTATATAAATTTATTTTCACGTACCATTTATAAAAAGAGAATATAAAACATGGGTTTTATATAAATTTATTTTCACATAACATTTAAAAGGAGAATATAGATTTTATCTCTATTAATTTTCAATTAATATTTTTTAAGGAGAATTAATTATTTTTCATTAACACTGTTAAGGAGAATATAGATATTATCTCTATTAATTTTCAATTAATATTTTTTTAAGGAGAATTAATTATTTTCAATTAACATTTTTAAGGTGAATATAGAAAATAAATGTTATATTTATTGATTTTTGTAGGTAACCATTTTAAAGGAGATATAATAATAAAAAAGGATTTTATTGATTGTTAATTTTGTGAGTTTTCATTGCAAGTCCCATCTCACTGGATCCAGCGCATTTTTCGGCTTCTCTAGGCTTTGGCCTAGTTTTAATTATCTTGTGGCCCCCTCTTTAGAAAAAAAAAGAAAAAAAAATCTTTTTCAAAAAAAAGTTAAAGAGGGGTTACAAACTTAAAGAGAACTCTGAAAGAAGAATTTGGAAGTTATAGAACGTTTCTAGCGCTACAGACAGTTCAAGTGTCCTTACAAAACAAATGTTAAGTTTATATAATAATGAAACTTTCAACTTGTGAACTTACTTGTCTTTTCTTGTCGAACACCACGCCGAAACGCGTTCGACAAGAAAAGACAAGTAAGTTCACAAGTTGAAAGTTTCATTATTATATAAAGTGTAGTACAGTGAAAAAAGATGATGAACAATCAAGACAAATGTTAAGTGTTTAGTATCTTGTTTCTGAAATAAGCAAAAGCACAATGAAATAACTGATATAGACCAAGTTACCAATTTCTGATGGCAGCATGTCATGGTGGATTTGCAAATTACGGTTTGAGGCTGCTGCAATAAAGTTGTATATAATGCTTGAATATTACAATAAACCTCATGTTCTATCTCTGAGTTCCCTCTCCAGATTTACTGAGGAACCTACTACTAGACAATGTAGAGTATCATCTGCCAGATAATAAAGAGATGAAGCAATGGCATGAGAAGTCTCCTTGCAGAACATCCTTTCTTGCCAGTTGGGGATATAGTCAGACTGGCCATCCTTTCCTAAAAGAAGACAGAAGAGTCCGAGTTGCTAGAATTTCAGGAACACTGGGTATATAAGCCAGGACTACCCAAACACCAAGCAAGAAGGTAAGGGACTTGCAGCCTCAATCTGCCCAATAGGATTGGAAAACTGAAGGAAGTCAGTATGGTATGTGCATTTGTTGGCTGCAGTCAAGTTCCATAATCCATTGTATGTGCCATATTTTTAAAGGGGGATGGCAAAAATTTAGTAATGCACAATATAGTCAGTGGTAATTAGCCACAAACACTGACCATTGGTACAGTAACAACAATAATAAGACTGGACTTGGTAATCAAAAGGCAGAATAGTGCAAATAACCAAAAGGTTCATGTTACTAACATATCCAGTGAGACAGTCCTGTCCAAAGGAAAGCTGATGCCAACATTACCCTCAGCACTAATCAAATTAGGATAACACAAGAGAACACATAAAAATGGTCTATGAATGATTAACCTGTGTAAAGCCTTTACCCTAAAAAAGCTAATGTCCACAAATTTCTTCAAAAAGCTTCCTAAATCAAAAAACCTGGAGAGCACAAACTAGACCATGTTGCAATCTCAAGTAGAAACAACAAGGAAATAATGAACATCAAGGTACAAAAAAAGAAGGACCAAATACTGACTCAGACCATTATTTGTCAACAATTAAAGTAAAAGTCATCCCTAAAAATAAGCTTATGATAACAGAAGATCAGAAATTGTAAGATTGACACAGACAAGTTATTGAACAACGCAGAAGCCTTCCAGACCAAGCTGAAAAATCTAGAAACTCATGAATAGAAAACCCTTAGCACCTATAAACAACAGAAGCAGCCCATAATATAGCTCCACTAAATTGGACAAAAAAAAGCATATGGTGTGGAACCAAGTTTGTGAAGATGGACTGAAGAAAAGACTGGAATTCCAAGGAAAAATTGTACTCTATAAATAAAACATTAAAGGTGCTCTCCAAAGTTCTTGAACACAATGTATGGGAAAATTTAGAATGCAAACAAATTTAAGTACTTTGAAGAAATAATATAACCCAATTGTCTATAAACAGAACCCAATAAAGTAAGATCTTAAAAATGGAATTAGCTTATCAGTTAATGAAAGATCTTTCCCGCAAAAAAACAGTCTTGATCAAAATAAAACTCTGTCTGTACTACACAGTTATAAAACCAGAATGCCTGTACGCAGCAGAATGTTTAACTCTCAACATGAAAGAAGAAACTGGGGAAATAGAAGAAATGGAAAGGAAAGTACTAAGAAAAATTCTTTCCCTAAAAAAGAATGGAAATAAGTGGATAAAAAGAAATAACTTTATTTGATAAATGAAAAACTTTTTGATACAGTTAGGAAAAGAAGGATCACATTCTATGGACACTTTGTCCAGAAGAAGCCCGAAAGACCAAGAAAAGGAATAAAAAACTATTTTGATAAAGTAAAAAAACTATTACAGAAGTAAAAAATGATCTCACAGAAATGAAGCTTAGAAAAGATGGTATTTTGGACACGGACATCTTTAGGAACAAGGTTAAAGAATTTACACATTTTCAGGAAAAAGACAAGCAAAAATAAAAGCTATCTGGATGGAAGAAAGGAAAAGGGAACATAGTGAAAGGATGAAAGAATATTGGAAGGATAAAAAAGCAAAGAAAAGAAGGAAAATCATAAAGAATTTATTTCACATGACCCATAGTCACCCAAAAGTAAAGAAAGAAGAATGATAGTGATAATTATTAATAACACCAGCCTTTATTTGTTCCACATGTACAACATAAAAATATACAAACAATGACATGTTTTTATTAACAGTAATTACATTATAATTTGAAATATACACCACAAACCAAAAAAAAACCTCTCAACATATATAAAAATTAGACCATAACAAGCACAGGCCTGTGAATACCAGCTTTCGTTTTTTTTTTTTTAAACCATGTTCACGGTATCCGAGCCACTATATAATATAATAAATTGATTTACCTCCGTCTTGTGGCTGCCTGATGATTCTTCTTAACACTTACACGTTTCGGAACCTAAGGTTCCATCTTCAGAGTGTAAAAGTTTTTAAATCGGTCCTAAAAGACGTTGTTAACCAATAAACATAATAAAAATAAAATTGCATGAACACACATAATAAAAATAAAATTGCATCCGCACACGTGAGTCTTTGAGTGCGCACTCTACGATCGATCGCGACACTCGATCGATCGTAGAGTACGCGAGTGTGTCGCGATCGATCGTAGAGTGCGCACTCAAAGACTCACGTGTGCGGATGCAATTTTATTTTTATTATGTGTGTTCATGCAATTTTATTTTTATTATGTTTATTGGTTAACGACGTCTTTTAGACAGATTTAAAAACTTTTACACTCTGAAGATGGAACCTTAGGTTCCGAAACGCGTAAGTGTTAAGAAGAATCATCAGGCAGCCACAAGACGGATGTAAATCAATTTATTATTTCATTTTTTATTGCACTAGGCTGTTCCAGTGGATTTCCATCTATTTGCAACCACCTTTCCTATTCCACTACAGGCAACTGTCCACCAATCAGACAACTCTTCCACCTACCTTCCCTTCTTCATTCTTGCAACAAGACCAGCCCAATTCCAACTGCTTGACAGCACAGAATTTCTCATTCCAATTGGCCTCATTATTGGTGAATGAGAGAGATACATTGCAACCTGTGTAGAATACTTCTATCCACTTCTCACATCAGCTGTTTCTGCACACTAGCCCTTAAAGAGACCATCTCACTACAGTGGAGTTTATTTCCAGATTTGGGATTGATTACATGTATAAATGATACTATTAATGTAAATAGGACAATTATAACTGTTGTAAAGAGCTGTGGGTTTGTTGATGTTCTCCAAAAGAGTAGGAGGCGAGTCTTCTGGGTATTACCAGTCTCACGGTTAAGGTAATGCCAGAAGAGGTCAAGTATTATAAGACTATTAAAGGCATTGAGGAAGATTGTTAAGGACTGTTTTAATACCACTTTGAGTTGCAAATACGACCAAGGAAATGAAAATTGTGATGCAGCTGCAATGAGGAATCTGTAAATGGAAGGACACACACACACACACACACACACACACAAAACTTTGTACAACCTGACATAATGTTATGAAGAGGATATATTCACACTCAATGAAGTGTGTTCATTCTCACAGATATAACATTTTTGTAAATAGATGTGGAAGAGATGCAACCAATTTGGTAGCAGCCAAAATAAATACTTCGTGGAAATAGCAAGAAGTTGAGGACTGTTGAAGATGAAGAATATTCAATTACGAATTGAATAATTCAATCAAGAATATTCAATACTTGCAGTCATTACCTCCAGCCTTGGTAATAAAGTACAGCCCAACACGAATCTGTCTGGACCATACATAACTTATATGTAGTAAAGAGATAGGCAGTTACCATTTATCTTTACAAATCTCAAGAGTGGATTTTGAAGGCTGAAGTGCACGCAGACGACAAACAAACAACACCGTCTTTTGGTGTCCTTTTGGGTTCACCACTGAATGCAACTGACATCGAGTGACTTGATATAATTTCTGAGATTGTTACACATAGTACATTATAAGAAGTATATCTCATAATGGATGACACCAATAATTTTACAGAAGATATTTACCAAACGCCAGGTTTAGGTTATTCATTCAGCTGTGGAAGGCAAACCTACAACTTACTTTCTAGAAGTGCAACCTTTCCCATCAAGGGAAGAGGTCATATAATTATCAAGAGAACCTGAGAGGTAACAATGGATACTTGATAAAACTGAGCACAATTAAACCTGTACTAGCCAACAAAACTGAGCTGTGGAGTTGGTTTGGATTAAGAATATACTGCACTTGTTCACAGTTACTACAATCTGTCACAACCTTTGACAGAGCTTACAGAAGCTCCTGAAGAGGCAAAATCCTTTTACCTGGGTTGAGCAGAGAATGTTTTTATCTGCACTGGAAGAAGCATTGTGCTCAGTGCCAGTCCTAGCTTATTCTGTTTTAATATTCACTGAAAATAACATTAATTAACACAGTCTAACATGTTTATACATTTTTAACATTGAGATATTCATAGTGAGTTATATGTTAGCTGAGGGCATTACAACACCTTATATCTCTGGTGAGTATTGTAACGTGTCCAAAATTGGGTTATTTTATTTCTTACAGTAGGGGGCATTTGTATTTTTATTTATTTCATTTTTTGCGGGATTTTATAAAAGATTTATTGTGAAAGTTTTATTATACGGCAAACGTTATTTCCATTACAACAGAACACATGGCAAGTAGAACAGTTTGAGACAAAGGCGAGGCGCAATCTCTATTGTGTAATGCGGCAAGGCATTCGTACCACCCTAAAAATTCTCGGAACTCTGTATATGTGTGACGACGCCCGCACTTAACATCTCAGGACGGGGCGCTGAAGTGATGCCGTGAAACTCCAACGTCGATGCAAAAAATGGCGCTGGAATAAACAATTTGTAAAACCAACCAGCCAGCTACAGGAAATGTATTTAAGCCCCGCCCGCTGCTAGTGACATCAGTGTAGCAGAGGCAAATATCGTCCCCGGTTACCACACATATAACGACTATGTTCCATGCATAGAGTACGCCACAGCAATTCACAGTGAAGGACGACGAACATCAGGTGGTAGTGAACGGCAGTTTCCTCCTGCCTCAAACACAGTCTACCTTAGTGAGAGACGCCACACAGTCTACATTAGGCAGAGACGCTAAGCAGCCCAGCAGATCGTACAACAGCGTGTAGACGTAATTAGTGAGCCGCGGGCCCCGGTCGGTCGAAACTTTCTAAATATGAATAACTCAGTGTAATACCGATGTACTACCGACCGGGACCCAAGGAAATAAGGAGGTTATACGGGAGAAGTGCAGTGAACTGCGGGCAAATTATTCAAAGTGACGCGAACTAACGAACGAAGCAACGTGTACCCGGGTGGTGTCTCGAGATATATACAGTTTTCAAGTAAAATGGGGTGTTTCAAATAAATGGTTTTAAATCGTGTGAATGTGTGTGTGAGCAGCTGGGCTGACCTGTATAGGGTAAGAAATATCTAAATGTAAGGCATATATGTATCTATTTCAGAATTTGTTTCTCTCATCTTTGTGTCATAATGATTTTGATCCGTCTTAACAGTAATTAAAACTATTTGCTTCACTGTAATTATGTGTTAGTCTAAGTTATTT
Organism: Magicicada septendecula; assembly: GCA_034769895.1. Taxonomy (NCBI): domain Eukaryota; kingdom Metazoa; phylum Arthropoda; class Insecta; order Hemiptera; family Cicadidae; genus Magicicada; species Magicicada septendecula. Next base: position 343,099,719 of record CM068368.1, read on the forward strand.
CGTCATTACCACGTTCTCATGTCTGTGTTGCGAGATTCGTCTAAACGTTCCGGAATCTTTCTGAATTATTAATTGGGTGTGGTCAGATAGCAAAATTGTCCGTTTTATTTAAGGTGGAGTGTAAAGGTTTTCGATATTTTATCCTATATAAAAAATAATCGTGGCGACCTTGGTCATCTGGTGAAATTTGGATATAGTAAGTAATTGATTGCGTGCAGTTAAGTTCTGGCAGGGTGTTATATGTATTAATATATTTCGGCCCTTTTTTATTGTTACAAATGGCTCTCGCCTGCCAGGATTTTCGTTTTAATTTTATTTATACGGGATAGACCTATTTTAATGCACAGAAAATAGGATGTGGTAATGACGAATGTATAAAAATTGTATCGCACATATTTACGTAGGTTATGTTTGTGGTGTGATTTACAGCAGTTATTAGGCGTTTTGAGTATAGAAAAATAGTAGTTTTATATATAAAAGTGATACAAACGAACTTTAAAAATGTCTATAATACAAAGTAATGATAGTGATTTTGCGTGGGAGGAATGGTAGAATGAATTTCGAGGTGTTGTGGGTGAGATGACAGACGAGGAATGGGGTAATTTAGACGATAGGTTAACGCGAATGGAAGAACAAGAGGAAGGAATATTTGCAGAAATCAATAAACATAGTGAGATGACCAATGATACAGGTAAGATAGTTGAAGAGATAGTAGTAGAAAATAAGGCAGTAAATAGGCCTAGTGATAATGATGAGAGCGTGGGGGTGGTAAATAAAGGTAGAGAGATAGACCAAGTTAACAAAAATAAAGTCGATCAGGTGACAGACAATGAGGTAAGTAACAATGAAATGAGTGAATCTGATTATAAGACACAGATGATGAATATGATGATTATGATGTGCAACAAGTTTAATGAACATTTGGATAAACAAAACGCAATGTTAGATGATATGGTTAGTAATACCAAGGAATTCAACAAGGAATTGAAAAAACAAGACGAGAAGTGGGAGGAAGATAGATGTCAATTAAAAGTTGAATCAACACAGGTAAGTGGTAATAATGTCTTTGATAATAGTGAAGAAATAATTAACCAGGTGAGTGATAAAGATAATGAGTTAATAAACAACAGTGACAAAACAGTGGAGGAAATAGTGTTGAATAGTGGAGATAATTATGATGGTTACAATTTTGAGGTAAGTGGTGATGTTGGTATAATTAGTTCTAATGATGAAATAATGGTAAATAACAAGAATAATGATTGTATAGCTGAAAATGGGGTATCAAAAAGGGATACAGTAGACAATAGTGAAAAAGAGAGTAGAATGAGAGTTGAGGTTGATTATGGATTGTTAGTTAGTGTTTATGAGTTAGAAAGGGAGTATAGTAGTAGTTGTGTAGAAGTTGAACAGGGGGCAAATTTTTATGGGGTTAAATGTGAAGCAGAGAATTCACAAGTGTTGATGGAGGACAAGGGTCCCTCAATAGTTTTTGTAGAAGACGAGAGTTCTTCAGAAGGTAAAATAAGTTTTTTGTGTTTATCTGGTAGGGCCAGATGGTATTTAGATAATTTTATGGTATTGCCCTCTGCATGGAATGGGAGAGTTCAGTGTGGTTATGAGAGGTGTTGTAAAGAAAGAGAGCGAGAAATAAAAAATTTTGAGGTTAATAGAGGGTATGAAATGTTGGTGCAAGTGTTAGATACGGAGAGAGATGATGAAAGAGAGAGAGAGGAATATCTGAATAACACTGTTATAAATAATGACAAAACAATTGATTTGGTATTTAGAAAAACTACTGATGGAGACTGGGTAAAATTAATTGATCGTGACAGGTTGTATGAAATAATAAAGGGTATGATGGATTTAGAAATAATGGTTCATGAAGATAATCATCATAAATTCAAGATAAATAAAAATCATTTAGTCTATAAATATGTGAGATATCTTTTTGACGATGGAGGCTAAACCATAAAACAGTAAAAGACAGTTAAATATTTTGTTTTAAGGGTTTTGACTTAGCTGATTTGAACATTGAAATATGATAACTGAATAAATAATGAAGTAGATTTGTAAATAAATATGTAGTGAATTCAATTGTATGTGTTGTAAAGGGTTAAGGGAACAGTGTATGTAGGTAAATAATTGTTGTAATAATAATTGCAATTTAAAGAAATAATAACATTAATTTTGGAAACAGTAATTGGCTAATTTGTATAATGGCAAATAATAATAATGGAATTTATATTTTAATAATGAATTTAATTGAAACAATTTGAAATGTTTAAAATATTTTGATTGATTTAAAAGTTATATAATTGAATTTTTTTTTGAAGTCAAATGGTTTTACGAGATGAATTTTGTAATTAAATGAATTGTTGGATTTAAACTAATATTTGTGTTAAATGTTTCAGAGGTGAGGTGAAAGTAATGTGGTATGGTGAATATGTTTTGTATATATCATGTTAAATGGACTGTAAGTATAGAACTTTTACAATATGAATCATGTATAACAAAAAGGTTTACAGGTAACTAAGATTTTAATTCATTAGTGAGATTATTTGAAATAATTTTGTTCAATAAAAATGATTATTAAAAATTTTTTTAATAATAACTGATAATGATATATACTAATTATTAATAATAAATTTTGAAAATTTTAAGAAAGTCCAATGGTAGAAGGTTATGAATGAGTTAAATGATTATTGATGAAAATATTATATTATAATGTATATAAAATTTTTTAATTAATTAGTTATTAAGTGCTGTTGCAGGGGTGGCCTGTGCCCTCGTAGATAGCGAAATGGGTTGGGGGTAACAGAGAGTGTTACCTCCATCGGAGGCGAAAATGGCGAAAATGTGCGACACACCTTTTTCGTGTAAGCTCAATTTACACACTGATAGACGATCGTGTCGCACATAACTAGAACGATGTAGAACAGGCAGTGAAATGAAGTTAGATTTCCCCGACTTTTCGGGCGATTACTGCCTTACCAGCACTAATCGTGGATTTGGCTAGTGGCCAGCTATGGTCATATCAAGTCCCTTGACCATAGCTGACTTGAAATTGGTATATAGTAGAAATTAAATGGGGGTGACAATTAGGGGAAATCCAGGCACTATGGAACAGCGGCTACCACTCTGCCCGCTTGGGGGCAGCAAAGCCAGGTGGTAGACCCGCATTAAGGGCGTTTAACTATATAACAAAGGTATGTTGATATCTGAACCTTTTAAAATGTAATAGCGGAAGCAAAGACACGGAGAGGTCAACCTACTCCAAAATATGCCGTCTTTGTGAAAGCGAAAAGGGCGATACAGTCCTCCATAATTTGCAATAGTGTGTGTGGCTGGGAGGTGACTCAGAGGAGTCACGAATTTAAATTTTATGACATGAAAAATATTTAACTCAAATTTTAGTCCAATAAAAATGCTTGTGCTCTGTTTAAATAACTAGCGGCTCAGACATTCAATATAAGGTATTCATTCCATAATTTTAAATGTATTATTTTATTGTTGTACGTTAGATATAGGTATTGATAAAAATGTGTGTCTTCATTATGTGTGTATTTTAAACTAAGCAGATAATTACACTGACTGGCAGGCAGTTAACGTAATAGAAGTGAGTATTGATGAATATATATTTCATGTAATTTGTTCAAGTATGAGATGTGTTTTCACAGTGTTAGTAAGATCAGCTGATCAGCAATAACAGGTCACTGGTAAAATGGTTTATAAATGTTCCAAGTAATTAATGTTCAATGTAATGTTTTAATGTATTACAGATGTTTTAAAGTAATGATAAAAATAATTTGATAAAGTGAGAAGTAAAGTAATAATTTATGCAAGTTAACAAGAGATAATTGTTGGGTGATGAATATTTTGGGGGACATATAGATCTGTCCAAGTTGAAGTAGTAAAGATCGAAATGTTGTTTTGAAATAATGTAATGTTGTTTTGAGTTAATGTATGTTATAGAATTTTGAGAAGTATTGATGTTGACACAGTAGTTGTGGAGAATTTATGTAGATCTTTGAGTGATATATTGATGTTTATAATTAATGATGTTATTTTGTTGTAATTGTAGTAAGGTAATGAGATTGAGATTTTGGGGATGGCAATTTTGTAGTAGGGGGTAGTGTAATGTGGGAGTCCGCAACATAATGATAAGTTGGGACGGGATTGGTACAGATTTTAGTGAGGAGGGGCCGCCTTAGGTAGAATCCAGGGGCCAGATAAGGGAAATTGAGTTTTTGGGGGGGGGAACACATATCCTATGTACAAAGGGTTAGAGTATTTTTTTTTTATATATATAGAGAGAAGGTGGCGATTTGAGTAATGATAAGTTGGGGTTAGAGAGTTTTGATAGCTATTTCAATAGAGGTGGGTGTCATGGTAGTTGAAGTTGTTAGTTGTTAGAGTCAGAGGGAGAAAGTTGATATATGTATAAACAGATCAAGTAGTAAATTAAATGAGATAAATGTTTAAATCACCCACAGTAATAGGGAATGAGATTGTAAAATGAAGAAAGTTGTAGTTGAATATATAAAATTTTTATTTTGAAACCAGTGACAAAACTTTGAGAGAATTGGATAATGTAAAGATATAAGGTGTTTATTTTGAATAATTTAAATGTCAATTTGCTTATTATTTATATTAATATTTTGTTTATTTTAAATGTTTTATTTTATTGTTTTGTGTTTCAAATTAGATTGTTACAGATGTCAAAGGTAATTTCAGATAGAAAGCGTACATAACACATGTAGGTCAAGGGTCTGGAACTTGACCTAGTTTCGATCAGCTGATGAGGTCACATGCATACTAAGCTTGTGTAGTAGGAAGTCAATTTAATTTGTTTATTTGATCCATTTAAACCAATTTTTAAATAATGTCTAAATATAAAGGAAACATTTTAATAAATTTAAATTTTTTTTTGAATTTAAAAATTTGTAGGAAACAATTTTTTGAAAAAAAAAAATCTTGATTTTTCGCCTGCCAGCTAATGAATATTTTAAGTATTGATTATTTTATTGTTTGTGTATTAACCATGTTTATTTTTATTGATTTATTTTGTATTGCATTGTATTGTTAGAATCTAAGTATTCACATGTTAGGTTAATGAGATGTTTAACTATAAGAAATGTTTAAATTCACTTATTTTAAGTAAAAACAGAAAACAAGGAAGAGAATTTTTTTTTTGATACAATATTTTATTTTGGATTCTGAATTTTTTTTCTTAGATGAAATAGTGGATTTTAAAGAAATTTTCAATGTATAATATGTAATGTGAGTGTGTGTGAGCCCAGTATCTGCTAAAGGCAGCCCAGCTTGCATAAAAGGGGAAACATATCGGTGGAGGATCTGGAATAATCTGAGCCAGGGATTGAGGATTTTTGGGGGTAGCATGTTAGAAGGTGAGGTGCGCTGTGGTACCTGTCTGTTCGATTTTTCGGTGTTGGGATCTCCTACGGAGAAGTCCAGTGATCTCGTTCAGATGGGTCCATAGTCGCCAAGCCAGGGGGGTCATGTACCCATGAGGAGTAAGAACAAGAGGGGGTTGTTGGCACCAGTTACTCACCGGTCCTCTTCAGGGTTTATCAATGAGATTTCTTCTGTTTTGGACAGCAGAATTCTCATTGAGGGGGTATTGTAACGTGTCCAAAATTGGGTTATTTTATTTCTTACAGTAGGGGGCATTTGTATTTTTATTTATTTCATTTTTTGCGGGATTTTATAAAAGATTTATTGTGAAAGTTTTATTATACGGCAAACGTTATTTCCATTACAACAGAACACATGGCAAGTAGAACAGTTTGAGACAAAGGCGAGGCGCAATCTCTATTGTGTAATGCGGCAAGGCATTCGTACCACCCTAAAAATTCTCGGAACTCTGTATATGTGTGACGACGCCCGCACTTAACATCTCAGGACGGGGCGCTGAAGTGATGCCGTGAAACTCCAACGTCGATGCAAAAAATGGCGCTGGAATAAACAATTTGTAAAACCAACCAGCCAGCTACAGGAAATGTATTTAAGCCCCGCCCGCTGCTAGTGACATCAGTGTAGCAGAGGCAAATATCGTCCCCGGTTACCACACATATAACGACTATGTTCCATGCATAGAGTACGCCACAGCAATTCACAGTGAAGGACGACGAACATCAGGTGGTAGTGAACGGCAGTTTCCTCCCGCCTCAAACACAGTCTACCTTAGTGAGAGACGCCACACAGTCTACATTAGGCAGAGACGCTAAGCAGCCCAGCAGATCGTACAACAGCGTGTAGACGTAATTAGTGAGCCGCGGGCCCCGGTCGGTCGAAACTTTCTAAATATGAATAACTCAGTGTAATACCGACGTACTACCGACCGGGACCCAAGGAAATAAGGAGGTTATACGGGAGAAGTGCAGTGAACTGCGGGCAAATTATTCAAAGTGACGCGAACTAACGAACGAAGCAACGTGTACCCGGGTGGTGTCTCGAGATATATACAGTTTTCAAGTAAAATGGGGTGTTTCAAATAAATGGTTTTAAATCGTGTGAATGTGTGTGTGAGCAGCTGGGCTGACCTGTATAGGGTAAGAAATATCTAAATGTAAGGCATATATGTATCTATTTCAGAATTTGTTTCTCTCATCTTTGTGTCATAATGATTTTGATCCGTCTTAACAGTAATTAAAACTATTTGCTTCACTGTAATTATGTGTTAGTCTAAGTTATTTCGTCATTACCACGTTCTCATTTCTGTGTTGCGAGATTCGTCTAAACGTTCCGGAATCTTTCTGAATTATTAATTGGGTGTGGTCAGATAGCAAAATTGTCCGTTTTATTTAAGGTGGAGTGTAAAGGTTTTCGATATTTTATCCAATATAAAAAATAATCGTGGCGACCTTGGTCTTTGGTGAAATTTGGATATGGTAAGTAATTGATTGCGTGCAGGTAAGTTCTGGCAGGGTGTTATATGTATTAATATATTTCGGCCCTTTTTTATTGTTACAGTATTTCATCATCAAACAGATGTGAGCAATGTTGTAATTTGTAGCATACTATCACAGACACAAGACAGAGTAACTTAATGAAATTATTCTTTGAATCTGTTATTTGAAGTTATTGTCTACTTTAGTAGGACACTTCCTCAAGATTAAAAAATTAGTGCATAGTGCATAAGGAACAACTGGTAATTGTGAGGACTGTAGAACATTTCCATACGTATACTTGTACGGACAGAAGTTCATTATTATAACAGACCATTCAAGACTAAAATGCCTGTTTACACTTAGAACTGAGGGAAAGTTGACATATTGGATTCACTGCTTACAGTTTCCAATGCTTGATGCACTTTTAACAAGGCCGTGTCCTAAAAAATGTGAACAGTATCAGAGTCTAACTTACTAACAAGTTAGAATGACTACCCTAAGACATGCCTGGCTTCTGGACAAAGCAGCCTGTAGGTTGGGGCAAACTGATAAAAGAACAGGATTATTAACCACATGGGGTGAGTTATCATGCTGAAGCAGTCTGTATACATACTGGGCCTACTGAATTCCCTGAAGATGTACGTACTGTGTTGACAGCGAAGTCCTTAGATGGATATACTAGTCCTGCAGGTTTTGCTAAAAATTTAGTTCCTGAAGTGTTGCAAGAAGTGTCTATGAATGTGTGAAAGCAGTTCTATTGAATGAAATGTATGGTACATATGGAATTCTATTGGCACTGTGATATATGTGCTGTGAGTAAGCACCCAAACATTAGAACAAGAGGTAGGCTTCATCAGTAGTATAATGATGGTGCATCACTTGAATGGGCTGACATTGAAGTAGCTGGCCCATAACTCAAATATGAAGTAATTATTTTCTGGTATACAGATAGATACGTGTGTGTAATCGATACTGTATTATAGATATGTGTGTTTTATAGAGTACTTAACAAAATTGCTTTGCGACTACCTGATCGCGGACAAAGAGGTGTCAACAGTGTTAGAACAGATTCAGAATTGATTTGCTGAACCACTGGAACTTCACAGTGATCTAGCAGGAAAATTAAAAGAGTCCAACTCACAATTAATTGTGAGATGGCATGTACACTGTCATTAACTGAGTCAATAAAGTGGTGTATCATATTCAAAGGATTGATGAATGCTTCACACCGAAAGGTATCACTCAACTGCCCCTGTTGATCAACTGAAGAGGGCTGTAGGATGTTAGGAAACCAACATCTTTAAAGAGGGGTGTTTTGAAGTTTGCCCCACTAACATCTTTGTGACATGATTTAGTCAGTTATGATTGTTTTTTGCATGGAAAATCAGGTTGTGGAAAATATTCGGTGCAAGAGTAAGTTTGGATAAGAAGGGATTTAAATGGACAGTATCTAAACCGGTGGTATGCGTACTGGTAGTATGCAGAGGAGTACGCAAGAAGATCTAGCTAATAAAAAAGTATTTAATAAAAATCAATAAAATAAAAGTAATTAAAAAACAAATAAAAATTTATGCTCAAAACAACAATAAATTTTCATCGGACATGTTTTAAAACCATTACCCTTATTAAACCACAACCTAAACACTTGGTGGTAATATTTCATTAGAATCTAACAGAATGTCTATTGAGTCTGATTTAAGGTTAAAAATAACATCAATAGAACCTGACATTAACTCTCTGGTACAAAATGAGCACCAACAAGTTCACATTAATCATTTTTGTTTTAATATGTTGTCAGTACTATCAAGAAAATCTGTAATGAAAGTAATCAACTGTCTTTTGAAAAAACTTTATACTTTATTTTGGCATAGAACCAACCAGAAATTAATTTTAAAAATCAGTTCCTATTTTGTAAATTCTATGTATTAGATTTAAATAATTATACATAAGAAGGAATAATAAGATGGTTGTATACAACAATAATACTAATTCATGTTGTATCAAGGTTTTTATTGAGAAAACCTCAGTAACCTTCTTTGGGCTCCGGTGATACTCGAAATTAATGCAGAAAACCAAAGTGGTATGTGGGTCCAGAAAGGTTGGGAACCACTGATCTAGACTATACCTTATACCTTGAATCATTTTGTTTTTCATTAAAATATCTTCACATTTACCAGAATCTAAACAGTCTACAGAAGGGTCATCAACTTGATATGTACTTAGTAAAATGATGAAAATGATTAGAAAGAAATTAAACAGTGAATTGAATAGGGTATTCTAAATAGCATTACCATTCCAATAAGTTAAAAAAAATTCACATTATTTGATATGATATTCAGTACTCAAAATTTAGATTTACGAGAATTACCAAAAAATAAGAGATCTTTATAGTAGGTCAGATGCAACATTATTTAGACTGTAAAAGCAAGAGCTGTATAACAAATTTTTTTTTTAAGCAATTGAAATAAATAAAACAAAAAACTTTTCCATTTACTTTCTTTATTAATATTCTGACAGACATCATAAAATACATAAATAATAAAAAATTCTTTTATACTATATAACATCTCATTCAACTAAAACTCTGATAATAACATAACACTTCTCACTGTTCTCTTCTGTGACCTGAAGTTACACACAATATAACTGAACAGCATTATTCAGGATGAAAGTATATATTTTGAAGCAATGTAGGCATCTTGTATATAATGATGTGATGAACTTTATCTGGGATACAAAATTAACAGTACTAGTATGTAATTTGTTTGTCTATAAATTATAAATTAACATTTTTTATAAATTATATGCCCTGCAATCATTAGAATATATAATACAACAAAGTCACTATTATGAAATCATGAAGAGAAACAAGTGTAACAGAATGTTCCCATACTTTTGTCAGCTTCTATAGTGTTAATATAGACTTAACACATTTCTGTGAAGAACTAGTCACATCAATGGAAGCTGATAGCTCCAACAGTATCGATTATCTCCTACATGAAAAGACATATTTTAACATCTTAGATACATAAGATATACAAGTACTCCTTCCATTTGTGCAAATTATTTAATAGACAGAAATTTATTCCAGAGGCTTGTATTGAGAAAAATTCTATGCATTGTTCTAGGAAAGCAATCTGAGCCCATCAAGTATATAACCAAAGGTAGGAAGTTCATTGCCTTACAAGACAATGGTAAACTATCCAACAGAAATGTACAAAACCCACAGCATCTTCAGCTGTCAAAGAGAGCAGTGAACTGTTTATTCTATGGAGAATATATTATAGAGGCATTATATAGTAAAATGACTGTGGAATTTGTATTTATTGTTTCTAGGATGCCTTCTTTTCAACTCCACATTTGTTAACTTATGAAATATGTTAAAAACTTTGGTTCTACATTTCATACGATGAGGTGATGAGTTAATGTCCCTCTTTTATTAATTTATGCTTCTTCCTTACTTTTAAACAAGAATTTTAATACTTCCATGCTGTATTATAGCTACACTTATTAATGAATTCAGTACAACTGATTTCACTGCCATATAATTAATTAACATTGATTTAGCTTAATAACTACAATGCCTTTAATAAGAAAATCACTTTTACAGTATGCTGCTCAACATGTCCGATATAAAGAGTGCTTTATAGTCTCTTGTTTGTGAAAATACAATCTAAGTATGCAACCTCTTGTATGCTAACTGCAACCAAGTTTTGCCAAGTAGTGCTAATTCTAAACAAAGTTGACTTTATCTTAGTTCTGCTACTCTTTGATTCCTCAATTTGTACACATAAACATTCTGAATAGTAAGTTAGAAACATTATTCCACCAAACAGGCGTATACTGTAATTTTTTTACATTAGCTTTACACTAATAATGCTGATTTCATAGTTGTAATTGTTTAAGTATTTAAACCGTTTTTTTTAACGTTACAAAATAATGTTTCTGTTCACAGAACACAAATAATATTATCAGAATTTACATTCCAATGTATGTCATGCAGTTTTTAAAACTGCCAACCAATTTATTTTAAATCATGATGCATTTTCCTTGCTGTTGGTTTTCATTCAGAACCATTTGGAAAAGCTTTAAGCCATTTTTCTCAATTCCTGCTCTGTAGGTGAAGATTTCTGTAAAAACAGATTTGTTGTTTAGGAAATCTAGTGTTTATAAAATCAGTGAACAAATGTACTAAAACTGATGCTATAGTCATTATTGAATAACCATACAACAATCACACTCATGTGCTTGGTGTTACAATTTTAAACAATGCAACCTATCTACTGACATAAATCAAAACTGGTCATTCAGTCTTCCTTGACTCAAATTATAGTGCATATTGTTGTAAAATTTCTGTGTACAATGAAGATTTTATAATAAAACTGAAAAGTGACTCGCCAACAAAAATGGATTTAAGTTTTGTACTTTATAGTTTTTTACAGCTCAAGTGTTCTGCTGAATCAGTAATGATTTATGTACTAAAATCATAAAATTCTTATATTTGCAAACCAATGGTTAGATATTTTTCTTTTTCTTTTTAAATTTAATTTCAAGAATTTTAAACACCAGCTAGATGATTTTATACAAGCAGTAAATTTATATTTTTACTGTTAAAAATATTTTAATGTCAGAGAGAAATATGAAGGCACAATTGCAGCGGACAAACAGCAAATAATACATAACTATATTATATATATATATATTGTAACGTTACATATAATCAACCCAATACCAACAATCCAAAGCAAAATAAACAACAAAATGGGAACATTAAATAAGAACCTAGGACGAATAGTGACTAATTTAGGGGAATAAAAGAAATTATTAATAACAAATAATGTATTACAGAAGAAATGAAGACACACGACAAAAGACAAGACAACGTTGACCCAAATACCCAATAGACCAGACAGTGAGAAGAAGACAGCAACCCATTACCAGAGATTTATTAAGGATGATAATAGAATCAGTGCGACTAGGGAAAATAAAATGGATTTAACTACAAGAAGAAATACACAATGACAAGAATAAAAGAAATAATGAGAATATAAATTATTGATAATGATGGAGAAAACAGAAGTGATTTAAAAGCTGAATTAAAACCCTATGCTATAACATGACACTGACATCAAACTATTAATAAACTAACTTCAATGACTTGACAATATAATCAGAACTCAAAGGTAAAACAATGATGGTAGGGAAAATAAAGGGGAGAGTGAATATAAGAATTGTAAAGGCATAAATTAAAACATCAAACTATTAATAAACTAACTTCAATGACTTGACAATATAATCAGAACTCAAAGGTAAAACAATGATGGTAGGGAAAATAAAGGGGAGAGTGAATATAAGAATTGTAAAGGCATAAATTAAGAATGTATAAAGATAACAACTAAATGATGTCCAAAAGACTAGTTCAATATGTAAGGTAAATATAAAATTATAAGAGAAAACGATTAGTCAACAATAATATTGAGATAATCACAAAAAAGAAACAGCTAACTATAAATAATAAAAACTAGTACTAATACATGTGAAGAATTCAGTACAATATGTAAAAACAAAATATAAAGTCAAACCATTGTTAGGAATCCAGGTGGGGGCACATAACCTAAACTAACCAGCAAGTTTCAATTAGAATTGCCAAAAACAATAACAGGAATGTTCTTAAAATTGAGTGTATTATAATATAAGCAAACTAGAGACTATAAGGAGCATTCCATTAACAAAATAATTATATAGAAGGACTCGTATACATTAGAAGTGTAAAATAACATGCTCAGATGTACAGCATAGTGTTGGCACATTGAACAATATAAATAACACATAAAATGATAATAAACGAAAAGGGACTAATGTCAGTATGATAATTGAGATGTAATACCACTAATGTAAGGCAACTCAATAATTATTGCCATGAATTTAATACTAATGATGTAAATTAAATATAACTTATATGTGAAACTAGATGCATGGAAGTATTAGGGATTTACCAACAAATGTCAAAATACCAGAGCAGAACAAAACACTGCCAAACCTTATCATTATTATAATAAACATTATGCAAACTATATGTAATCAAAAGACGAAGATGTTGCGTAGAATAAGAATGAAAAAATGTAACGCTCAATGATACTGAAAGATAGGCTGAGGGAAAGTGTAAATATATTAAAATAACAGAATACGAACTAATACTGAGATAATCAGAAGTTGTGATGATTAGTTCAGAATAGTCAAGTCACAGCAAAAATGGTTTAGAAACAAATACTAACATAAAATGAATAAAAACAATTAGCAATGTCATAGACCAGGTGTCTAGCCAAAGGAATTAGAATAATTATGATAATAGTTAGTTAATTATATAAAATACAACTGTGCAATAGTTATAAGATGTCACAGGGAACAATTGTGAACAATAATAATGTATTAGATGTAAGAAATATTATTATAAGAAAAGGATAAAGACATTGTAAAAAATATTGAGGTAGGCCTAAACTACCATAGACGATTTTTAACAAATTACCACCTTAAAACTTAATGAGAAGGGGTAATAATTGATAATAAAGTAGTAATTATAAAAGTTTATTAAAACTGAACAGAATAAATAAAATAAAATGGAAAGTAAGATAGGTAAATAGATAATAAAAATTGTAATAAGTTTATTTTGTTAATCATTATCAAAATTCATATGGTGTGGGTAACCGAAATACTCGTATTAAAAAGACAGAAGCAATGGGAGTAACGAAAAGTTGATTAGAGTTTGAACAATTTGAATTATAAGGAATTAATGATTTACGACTCCGTGGGCGTCCATAAGTGAACCAAATTTTTATAATCTTAAACCCAGCGGGATGGACGCCAAGAATGCATCTATTTTGTTGAACAATACCGAAAAAACACGGAAATTGAAAAAACTGACCAATCAGGGGTCATTAGTGAGCATTAGGAACCAGATTTTGACACAGGTGAGTACACAGTTTATCTCGAGACAACGACGAGGGAGCTACGCAGGTCGCCGAAAACAATAATGCAGAATTGATAGCCGACAGCTGATCAAAATCATCTTAACCTAGAATAGCGAAGTTGAGGTTAGGTCGAAAGTAAACAAGAGTGAAAGTATTTTTATTTCAGTGTCCTAATCCGGAGTACGTGCGCATAGGCAGTGAAATAATTAATAATTATTAAATATTAATTAATTAAATAAAATACGTTAATAGTGATAATACCAGAAACGACATCGAACACAAGTATAAGTGACAATTACTAAATAGTCAGAATAGTAATAAAATTTTTCAATGACGATGTTAGCGAAACTTATTAACCATATTTATATCAATTTAAATCCAAGGCTTGGAACAGTATTTAAATTAATAATTCAAATAATTATTATTGAAGAAATTAATAAACAGACAAATGACTTCACGTATTGAATTGATTAAAATGTTTTATTAAATTATAGTAATTATAAAAGAAGAGATTTTATCATATGGACAATTAACATGCTTTAAGTGTAACGAGAGCTATTAAGCGAATTTAAAAGAAATGAAAAAACAAGTGAATTAATTTTAACCAAACCTTATTTTCATAATTAACTTGATGAACATACCGAGATAGGATGTATCAACTAATGTACATACAATAACATTATTTATACATCATAAATGTATAAACTTTATAATATACTCATCATGATAAACTTTAAAAACTGTGATTGATCATATACTAATTATTATGTATTGTGTTTAACTTTAAGATTGTTCCAAAATATTTAATAATGTTTAACCCTATTAGCGAGGAATATCCACAATTACCTATATTTTTGTGTTATCCAATTTGATGAAGCAAATAATGAATTTTTTCACTAAAATGAATTCCTACCCGTATTGTATGGATATTTTAATGTTGTTAAAGAAGTATTAGGCCTAATAATTTAAAATTGATTGATTACTGTTCCAATGAAAATGGCTTTAACCTCAAAGGTAGACAAAAGTCACATGTTGACTTTTTATGTTATTCATTAAGAAATTGTAATAATGTTACCACTCTCCTACTACTAAACAATGATAGTAGTCCATTCCTTTATGTTTTTTGTATCTTGCAGTCTCAAAGAACCTACTTTATTTATTAAATAATTTAACCAAATTCTTAGCGTCCAAGGTGGCGAACAATTTGAGTCAGAATTGTAAACCCTGAGATATTATAATTTTAAAGAGTCTACCAGTGGCCCTTGGCAACAGCGGCATATTGTGGACATCGGGCCGTCGGAGTTACCTAGCTCTGGATGCCTGTGCAAAGAAGTAAGTAAGAGTCTACCAGTAAACTTGAAACAAAAGAATGATAAATAATATTATTGTAATTTAACAACATTTAAAAAATAGTTTCGGAGAATAAACATAATTTTTACCCCATCCAAGAGTTTTGAAAACTTATTTCGTTAGACTAAGACGTTACAGCTTAGGTGGACAGCATCAACGGTTGGCAGCATTGGTGGCGGTAACAAGTGGGTTTCAATAATTTTAAACTTTTCGACCATCAATGCAAATCAGCTTTGCTATCAGAACACCACTACAAGTAAGTACCTGTATAACCGATCACTTCTAATTTCAGCGAGGAGTCACATAAATAGTTTCGTCTTATCAATGAGAGAACGTCGAGAATCAACTATGAACTCATGGAACCCGAACATAAAATAAACTAATTATTCTATTTAAACAAATACTAAACCAACGATCACAAGCTTCAAGAGTTTAAAAATAATTTAAAATATTTAAAAACAATAATAATAAAAGTTTAAACAGAGGCATACTTGTTTTATTAAAGATTGACGCAACCAACGTCACCCCGTTTAACCCATCTTAAACGGGTACAAATCGGGTTTATTAAAATATATATTGCAACAGTACAAATGTATAGGGTACTGTGCATTGCACAAAGTAATTAAAATAATTAATTAAAGGAAATAAATAATTCATATTGTTAGTAATAATAATTCAGCTTTCTTTCTGAACTGTAAAAGTAATGACCAACTTTCATGTCGGGACAGGCTGATCACGCCACTGCTATGTCTGTGTGTACACAAGCGTATGTTACATGTGTGTGTGAGACCTGTCAATTCCTGAAAAGCGTCACCCTTAATGAACGCTATTAATTATATGAATGTATTTATTTTGTAAGGATTGTGTGCATAATATCACAAAACCAAATATACCAAAGTGTGTATAAAAATAAGACGCACATGTGTATAAAAAATAGTGTGAAAAGAATAAAAAGTGCGATTGTAGTGAAAATAAAAATAAATAAAACTTATGTTAATTAAGATAAAGAAAAACGGTTTATACACAGTGAACACATAAAAATTACCGACAAGATGAATATCGGGTAATGTGCAAAAGCCTTTGCATTTCGCGAAGACAAGCGAATTAAGTGTGATAATAATCGTGTGTGAGAAGGGATGCCAACGACAGACTCTGACATGCAGAATATTGTCGAAACATGATTTTAGCGCCCTAGGGTAATAAATACACGAGATGCGCTAACTTAATTCTCTTTCTCGTTCAACCATAGTAGCAGCCAGAGGCTCTGCCGGCAACTACAACTCTTTCTCGTACAACTACCGTAGCAGCCAGAGGTTCTGCCCAGAGACAACAACTTTTGTATATCAACCACAACAGCAGCCAGAGGTTCTTCACGACTACTCATCACTTTCGCGAGAACACCTGCAACCTGAGGCCATGACGGGAGACGAGGGAGCAGCCGAGTACATGTAATAGAATCCAGTGAGGGACGAGGATCAAGGACTCCAGGACTACATGACTACAAAGGAGCATCCAGGATCGCGGACCTAGGACCGAAGAGGATACGCTGCCCATTTACTACGACAATAAGGTGAAAAACAACCATGTATTTGTAAAACAGAGACTCACAGAAAGACAATATAATTAACAATGTAAAAAGAGAGACAATCAAATTCAAAGATGATTTAATAAACTCTGCAAATGTAAATATTTCTTGTATAGTAATTAGAATAATTTTTTAAAAAATGTTTTAAACTATAATTTTGAATCAATAATTTAGTCATTGATATTTAAATTGATATAAAAGTAATTAGTAAATTTTATTAGAAAACAAAGCAATGCATATGCAGTATATTCAAAAGAAATTAGATCATTAGAAAAAAATTAGATAATCTAATAATTACCATACTAACGAGAAGCCGAGAGCAATATTAGAAAATTATAAATGTGTATTAGAGTATAAGATTGTATATTATGTCTATGTGTAATACGAGAGTATCACTTATATGTAATAATTAGATGTATGCTACGACTACACACACAAGCAAATAATAATGATATTTTAAATCGCAACCCAATTAGAAATGTTTAATACATTTTTAAATGATTTTAAACTAATTACGTTGTGTTATTATTATTACGATTACACCCATCATATACACACACGAATTTAATGTGCTGTAAATGGCTTCCAAGAATGTCGAGGAGCGCACATTAAATAAAAAATATCAGTATGGAGAACCATACATGACTTCCATATTCTAAGATTTATATTTAAATCTTAATATCGCCTGCCAAGCGCGATATATTTTCTTTTATACATGATTTACATTAAAATGAAAAAATTATAATTTTATTGCCTGGCAACAAAATTATTTTATTTTTAACAATTACCATTGTTTCAAAAAGTTTAAATAAATTTTAAAGTACTTTACTCTTGTTAAAACGTAAAAAGTTGCAGGTAAACTACCCCTTCCCCTTAACCGATCTTCACCAAAATCGAACGTCATTGAGACCTCTACAATTCAGGGACGTATGCAAAAAATTATTTGATTCTGTTTGAATTTGCGGCTGCTATCGTTTGCCATAGAAAATACGCTTGATAAAAAAACGTTGCAGGTAAACTACCCCTTCCCCTTAACCGATCTTCACCAAAAACAATAGGTCTTGAGTACTCTACAAATCAGGGCTGTATGCAAAACATTATTTGATTCTGTTTGAATTTGCGGCTGTTATCGTTTGCCATAGAAAATACCCTTGTTAAAAAAATGTTGCAGGTAAACTACCCCTTTCCCTCAACCGATCTTCACCAAAAACAATAGGTCTTGAGAACTCTACAATTTAGGGCTGTATGCAAATAATCTTTTGATTCTGTTTGAATTTGCGGCTGTTATCGTTTGCCATAGGAAATACCCTTGTTAAAACATAAAACGTTACAGGTAAACTACCCCTTTCCCTTAACCGATCTTCACCAAAAACAATAGGTCTTGAGTACTCTACAAATCAGGGCTGTATGCAAAACATTATTTGATTCTGTTTGAATTTGCGGCTGTTATCGTTTGCCATAAAAAAATACCCTTGTTAAAAAAACGTTGCAGGTAAACTACCCCTTTCCCTCAACCGAACTTCACCAAAAACAATAGGTCTTGAGAACTCTACAATTTAGGGCTGTATGCAAATAATCTTTTGATTCTGTTTGAATTTGCGGCTGTTATCGTTTGCCATAGGAAATACCCTTGTTAAAACATAAAACGTTACAGGTAAACTACCCCTTTCCCTTAACCGATCTTCACCAAAATCAACAGATCTTGAGAACTCTACAATTCAGGGCTGTATGCGAAACATTATTTGATTCTGTTTGAATTTGCGGCTGTTATCGTTTGCCAAACAAACAAAATTACCCTTGCTAAAAAAAAACCGTTGCAGGTAAACTACCCCTTTCCCTCAACCGATCTTCACCAAAAACAATAGGTCGCGAGTACTCTGCAAATCAGGGCTGTATGCAAAAAATTATTTGATTCTGTTTGAATTTGCGGCAGTTATCGTTTGCCATAGAAAAAAAATCTAAGACAGACAGACAGACAGACAGACACACAGACAGACAGACACACAGACACTTTTCGGAAAACGACTTTTTTTCATGTTTTGAGTGTAGTAGAATCAGAATCTGCAATAATCTCGAACACGATTTTTTTTGCCATCACCATACTTCCATTCCTTAAGGAATATGGAAGTAAAAAGTATTGTTGTAATATATAACACAAATTTATCATTTACTCATGAAATATTTGATGTGAGCAGGTTGAGCTTGTGTGTAATTAGCTATCTCAGCATACTACTACATTTTTTCCTATAAAACGGGTATTTCTATCAGTATTTAGTACTTAATTAAAAATACCAATATCTTTTATGATGATAATTTCTTGAAAGTGAAATCATATCGGACAACATAGTTTTACTACTCTCATATCTTCATCAGTTTGTGTGCTCTTCAAATAATAGAAAAGTGTCAATTAAGATCGTACAACCAGAAAAAAGAAATGTGGCACATTTTATCAGCTCTTATGTTTAATTGTCAGCCAATTAAATAAATAATTTCATCAAAGATTGTTCAAACTAATGTATATAATACGAGGTTTGTCCATAAATTTTCCTAACTTTGTAAATTGTGCGGCAGTGCTACTAATGGAACATGTAATATGCTGTGACCCAGCAGCAACACTGGAAGCGGCCTAGTGGAAACCGTAGTATTTTCTATAGTCATCCTACTACACCCGTTTGTGTCAATGAGTGTAATTTTACAATTAGCGATTTTCAAGAGCAACAAATTAATGTGAAATGTTGTGTTAAACTGGCAAAATCTATCATGGAATCATTTGAAATGTCACAAACAGCATATCAGGATGAAGCTTTAAGCCAGACTCAAATGTACGAGTGGTGGAAACATTTAAAAGATGGCTGAACTTCAACTGATGATGACGCTTGTTCATGTCAACCGTCAATATCCAAAACTGATAAAGTTGTTCAAAAGTTAGGGAACTCATTTGTTCTAACAATTATTTAAACGTTTTTGAGGTATCTGACAAAGAAATCATTTCAAAAATCTGGTGCCATAATATTATTACACAAAATTTAGGCCTGAAGCTTGGAAGTGAAACTGATGAAATGAAACTCCATTCTAACAATGTACTGTACATGTGGACACATGGGTATCAATCCGTTTTTGGCAAAAAATAAAACAACAGTCATTTTATGTCCTCCTTATTCAACAGATATAGAATCAGCAGACTTTTTTTAATTTCGAAAATTACAAATGAAGCTGAAAGGTCAATGTTTTCGGTCGATTAACTCAATACAGAAAATTCACTAGCTGAACAGCACAATTTCCCAAATGAAGCGTTCCAGAAATGTTTCTAAGGCTGGAAGGAATGTTGAGAGCAGTGTATTTGGGACTACTTTAAAGATGACAAGACTGAATAGCTTTATTTAAAAAGTCCAGGATTTTTATGAACAGACCTCATACATACCTAATATATTTCTGTACATAAATAGTAAGATATATTATTTATACTTAACTAAAAATGAACTTTTTCATGTGAAAACTTACTGATATTATTGGACGCGTTTTGGCTTAGTATCCGCCTTCTTCAGCTTTGGTAACAGACTGCCAGCATTTTGTAACGGTTGTGTGGAAGGTGAAGTGGGGGTGGTGTGTGGAGGAAGGGGATTGGCGCGGGGATTCAACTTACTGTTTGTTTTCTGTATAATTGTGTCAAAAAGTGTATGTGATTTATATTGTAATTGATCGTTGAGTATGTTGTTTGGTTGTGTTGTGTGGTGTTTATATATTTCGTATTGTTCAGTTGTGTTGAGTTTTTGACCTTTGGGTATGTAATGTAAAATTTCAAGATTAGTGTCTATGTTGGTGTAACTGTGGTTTTCTGTGTGTATGTGTGTGGCAAATGCGGAGTGTATATTATTGTTGGTTAAAGCTTTTAAGTGTTCAGAATAACGGATGAAAAAGATCTTCCCGTCTGGCCTATGTAGAAACTATTGCAGTCATTACAATTTAATTTGTAAACACCTGTTTTGTTATATTTGTCTATGTCTGTGTTTGTATTACTGATGTGTTTTTTGATGGTATTGGTTGTTCTGAATGCTATTTTGTATTTGTGTTTTCTGAATGTATTGGCGATTTTGTGTGTGTATGAGTTGTGGTATGTGAGTGTGATGTATTTATTGTGTTGTGTGTTGATGGTATTTAGTGTTTTGTTGTTTTTGTTTTTGATGCGTTTGTGTAGTATGTTTATTAAATTGGGGTTATAACCGTTTTTTATTGCTATGTATTTTATTGTGTTGAGTTCGTCGGTGTAATCTTGTTTATTTAAGGGTATTTTAGTTAGTCTATGGAGCATATGGTTGAAGGCCGCATGTTTATGTTGTGTTGTGTATAACCATGTCGGTTGTGGTTGGTTTCCTGTATATTTTGTACGTGTGTGTATTGTTAGTTTTGTTAATTGTTAGGTCTAGAAAATTTATACTATTGTTTTATTCAGTTTCCAGTGTAAATTTTAATTTGTGGTGTATAGTGTTTATGTATTTGTGGAAGTTTTCAACTTGTCTTGTGTTGCCTTTGAATAAAAGTAATATATCATCTACATACCTGTGCCAGTATATAATTTTGTTAGTGTATTTGTTGTTGTTTATTATGTGGTTCTGTTCAATGTTGTGTATATATATTTCTGCTAGTATTCCTGATATGGGGGATCCCATCGGGAGTCCTTCTGTTTGTGTGTGTATTTTGTTATTGTATGTAAAGTAATTTTGTTCAGTTATTATTGCCACACACATACACACAGAAAACCACAGTTACACCAACATAGACACTAATCTTGAAATTTTACATTACATACCCAAAGGTCAAAAATTCAACACAACTGAACAATACGAAATATATAAACACCACACAACACAACCAAACAACATACTCAACGATCAATTACAATATAAATCACATACACTTTTTGACACAATTATACAGAAAACAAACAGTAAGTTGAATCCCCGCGCCAATCCCCTTCCTCCACACACCACCCCCACTTCACCTTCCACACAACCGTTACAAAATGCTGGCAGTCTGTTACCAAAGCTGAAGAAGGCGGATACTAAGCCGAAACGCGTCCAATAATATCAGTAAGTTTTCACATGAAAAAGTTCATTTTTAGTTAAGTGTTAGTGCTGTGAAAGAAGAGATGAATAATCAAGACAACTATATTATTTATATTTCTTAGTGTGCTAAGATTTTAACCTTTTTTTTTTATTATTTAAAATCCTGTAGCTGATTGAAAAAAGAATAGAAATGCTTAATCTAAACAGTACAGTTAATATACCAATCTACATAGAACTAGATTGGCCACCTTCACTTTTTGTTGTGAGAACACCAACTATTATCTGAAAACTACTTACTAATGCTTAAAAATTGTTAAAATCGGACGTTGCACTTATGGACTTCAAAACTTGGATTAAGTATATAACAATAACTTTTTTTACGCAGTGATCAAAATAAGCACATTTAATGGGAAAATTAAGAGGGAAATTAAAAAAAAATAAAGGATACAAATTTAGTACTGATGATGTGTGATATAAAAACACAGCTGGTCTGAAATTGGGATTTGAAGGCAAATTACTGATTTGGTGATTTAAAAAGACACACACAGTATATAAACTATTTAATATGTAGTTGCTGAATATCTTAAAAAAAAATAAAATCAATAATAATAATAATAATAATAATGCATTACATCTGATTGGCAAGCATAAAAAAGCAACACATATTTTCAGCAAGTTTCTTTAACTAAATTATTTTAATAAATATAATTTGCAACAATGATTTTGATACAAAAAGTAAACTTGAATGTAACCTAATCGTGTACAGTGCTGATTAAAATCAGTAATAGAGCCATAATGTCGATTGTAGACCATCGGCAGAAGGCATCTAGTCTTTGAAGTCATGCAAGAATATAAAAATTGGCCTAATGGGCTCAAAATTCCACGAGATAACAATAACAACGGTAACCACTCAAACTCATTTTAAAGATACTATTTATTACATAAGATATTTTTTACTTATATAATAAGACACAATAAATGCTGAGTAATATATATTTATTAAATATTTATAACAGGAATACTGTACAATTACTTCACAGCAAGTATTTGTTTTATTTTAATGACAGAAATTTTTCAAAACAACAAAATTATGAGTTTCTGGGTTAAGATTATGTAGGGCTAATTTGTTCCTGTATCCACAATTTGTTCACTCCCTCATTAGCAGATGACTTGTGTCATATGGTGAGGATATGAGAGGACAGATTATGAAATGGTAATTGATGTGAATACCACAAGAGAGAAGGGAGGCAAAGTACTTTTATGATCTCAAGTGAGCAAATTTTAAATGCTTTGGTGCAACAGCGTGCATGAAGACCCATAATGACAATGATCTATCTTCTATTCTTTCTTGTGTAGTCTTTTAAATTTTGAAAGTATTTGGTAACAAACGTTGTTCCTGTAACACAAATCTCAGCTTTCATCAGAATTTGCTGAACTTTGCTGGGAAAAGGACACTTTACGCAATAATGAAAAATAAATTTTATCATAAACTTCATTTATTATTAATTATGCTAATACATATACAAAATTGCACACAAATCTTTGCATTTATTTATACTATATACAATATTATTTTAGACTTGTACACATTTCGCTCTTTCATAATTTTACTTTACTATGTATCACTATCAACTAAAAAGTAAAAAAATCCTGGCTGTCACATTTGTATAATCAGTATCAGTATAGAATGAACATAAACTAATGCACAGTGTGTGTTGAAGTTTTCCATGATAATCATATTGTGAATTATTTTAACAAGTGCTCCATAGCAGTTGCATTCAACTAAAGTCAACTCACACTTAATTACGTGCGACTTATCTGTTCTCACAGCAAACAATGTAATACAAGTTCTGTAATATTAATTGCTATCGTGTCAATACTGAACAGTACCAAAAGTGAAAGGAGTTTAACAACTTCAGAATGAATGAAATATTTCAGCTTTACAGGATATTGGGAAATTACTTAATTATATATAAAATTTTTGCTGTGATATAATGAGTACTACCCCATATAGGAACTAGCTGAGGGTGGGGAAGAATTGATTAAACTGTACACATGCACACGCACACAAAATGATTTAATGCTGTTAAATGCAGGTGAATGTCGGATTGATTACTTTTATAAACTCCTACAACATTTCTGGCCATAAAAGTTTTATTTCTGAACTTGTAGGACTGAATTCAGTTTTACCAGTTCCAGGTTTTAAAAAATCATATTGTAAGACAATGTAATTTATTACAGACTCATTGTCAAATGAGTTGAAGACTCACCAGGCTGACTGACTCACCAGACAGCTGACGTATATTCATACCGATTGTTTTATTATGATTTTACACTAAATACAATTTATCAAATCAAGAAAATGTAGTTTTTTTCTCATGTGTCCAACATAAATTAATCATGCAAATAGTGATGCTGAAATGGTAGCTGTTAATAACATTATGAGTGTACACAAAATCTACCAGCGCAGGTCTCATAGTAGACCTACGTAAATCTTAAACTTTAAAAAACACTCTTCACCATAATGTTTCCTTGGGCATGTACAATAAAACTACCATTTTTATTAAAATGCTTTTGTTGATAATTTTATAACTTTATATGAAATGATTATGACATGAACTGTGCATTATTTTATGAGTTTAATTATTCCCACACTAACAAAAAAATGTTTTAATGTATAACACGCAGAAGTGAAATTAGATTAAATTTTGCACAAATCTTACATTCGGTCACTTGGCAACCAATCTATTATATAGTATTAAGTGGAACTTAAGCAAAAATATTAAGTATTAAATATAGCAAAAACATTCATTTATATTGACTCAACAGGATGTTGAGTAATGAATCAGGTGGTTTCAACAACAAATAAAACCTTCTGTGTACATAATACCCAAGGGAATAATCAATATACAGTACTTATAACAAATTGTGGACTGAAGATTGCTGAAATATTGAAACATAAAACTGAATACTTATATTTTAGATAAGCACTTGTATCTAATATACATGTACTTAATAATTATCTAAATAAACCTTTTGTGATCACCATTTCTGGCCTAAAAAACATGTAGTGTACAAATTTACAATCACACTTAAATTTGTTTGCGTGTGTGTATAGTAAATTTTAAATAACCTAATAAAATATAAGCTTACTATGTTTGGAATGAGTGTTTACCTTATCTACCATTATCTCAATAAAACAGATGTGTGTGTGTGTGTGGGGGGGGGGGGTATAAATGTATTTAAATTATATAAGCAAAAATAATACTGTGGAAAAACAATACAACAATCTGTTCAATTTATTTAATGAATTACATAAATCATATTATAACTTATTTAATATTATAATGAAACACAAGATCTACTTCAATCAAACAGATTTTGATCCACAGATCCCTACAGATTAATTTTTAATTTAGAATTTCACATAATTAAAATAAAACCGAAAAAATTCGAACAGAAAAATAAACTTTTATTTACGCATACTTTTTGCACAACCAAATTGCAATATCTACTGTCTGGCACTTGAAAATACAACGCAACTGTCAAGTCATGTTTAAAATATTACCCATGACTTGAAGGAAAATATTGATAATGTAATGGAAATTCAAAATAAAGTCAAAATAAAATTAAAAAAATAGTCATATTATTTTGCATGGAATATTGTGTAATAAATGAAATATTAGAGAAAACAAAATATTCATGAAATTTTGGTGAATTTTGGGAATGTAAAAACATTAAATATAGTTCAAAGTACTTCCCAAACCACAACAAAAACTATTTGGACATTTTAATAAATTAAAAGGAAAGC
The DNA here is from genome assembly GCA_034769895.1 of Magicicada septendecula. NCBI lineage: Eukaryota > Metazoa > Arthropoda > Insecta > Hemiptera > Cicadidae > Magicicada > Magicicada septendecula. The sequence continues at coordinate 343,125,407 of CM068368.1, forward strand.
CATTCATGAAATTCCAGGGTCCTATGTATAACTTAAAATTTGTTCATTACTTTCAACCTTGAAAATGAGACACTTGTAAAATGATCTGACTTCACCATTAAAATAAACTCACTGAATCAAAGGCAACCTTCTACAATTTATTTATATAACAAACATGTTATAGAAAAAGTGGTGCAAGAAGTAAAAAGATTTTGACAATATGTACGCACTACTAATTCCAAGAAAGTTATTAACTTTATTGTCAAATGGTCTTCACCAACTCCACTTCCAACATTGTGTCTCACATACAGTATGTTTTAATACCTTGTGTGCCTGCACCTCAGGAAAAGAAGTTTCTCAAAACTTAAATTAACAAAACTTATCTTATATTAACAATGAGTGACAAAAGACTACAAAATTTACCCATCTTGTCTATAAAAGAAAAAATGCACCTTCTTTGGATTTTGAACTCATAAGAGATAAAATCTCAAAAACAATTTAATTTCTGTAGTGACACAATGAAATTTAGATTTTTTTGTTTTATGTCTTTTCCTGTTTTGTTAAAATCTAAAAATAATTAGAAAATATTTCCATATGTTACTAAAAATCTGTAAAATATATACCTCAAAACGAACAAATGTCTTGGTTACCTGTTAGAAATGCCTCAGTCCACAGCTTGTTAACCTATGTCCAATACCACCTTTTTTCATCACAAGCCACTATTGTGACTGAAAAATTTTGGCACCATAATTAAGAAAATTAGTCCTTAAAAATATAATATATAAAATAGTCATGAATGTGGGCATATAGGCAACCATTAAGGTTTTCAGATACCTTATTGTGATGCTAATAACCATCTAATGTGAACTACTGCCCTTCAATGTTTTGGAATTGCTGTACTTGCAATACTTTCAAATATTTTTTCTACCTCATCACTGTTGTGAATTTTCAAAATTACCATTTAGTAACCACTCTGGCATTCATATTAGACCTACTAAATATTGTATTAAAATTCCAAATAAAAACATATTTTCAACTGTATACATTTATTAAAGTCACCATTAAAGACAGATTATAATAAGACCTTCATCAAATAATACTTTGTAGTAAGTTTTCTCTTGCTTCTGATATATTCCAACTTTTAAAATCACTTAAAAAACTATTCCAAAAATATATTACAAATCCAGTGAAAGTTTTCCAAGTTACAAGATTCAGAACATTTTTTTTCTGGTTTACTGCATGCCAAAAAATACACATCACAGGATGCCCTACACCGATCCAATATTTACCACAATATTAGGCCCTTTCAGTTAGTGCGCAAGTGGATCAAAACAGGAGCCAGTGTTTAGAAGGTAACAGACAGGGAACAAAATGTTGCTAATGTACATGAATATACATCTCAAGCACTGATAATTTTTCTGATCTGCACACAAGAGAATGCAGCCAAGGTTTAATGTATACATATTCTGGGTTTTGTATGTAAATAAAGATACTAAGTTACAGATTTACAAACACCATTTACAACCATGGCTGTATTCAAGTTCCAATCATGAATCTTACAATGAAAACTTTGAAGTTAATAATTAACACAGCCAATGATAAATAAGCCTTAAACTGAAAAAGTCTTAACAATTCTACAAAATAAAAAGTAAATAAAAATGACTATACTGATTATATGGTGTTTATGAATGATTAACGTTATAAACTGAATTACAGAATAAATACACAGACATACCTGTGTGAGAAGTTAAAAACTGTTCTGCTTCTGATTTAACAATAATGGATAAAAAGACTGTTGAAGAAAGTACAAAAGGGTTTCCCACAATGTCTATTATACGATATTCTTGTGTTATTAACTAAGTGGCCACTTACAGAGCAAATAACACACAAAATAATCCATTAGATTCTTTATTATTAACCAAGAAAATACACTACATTTTAATTTTCTATATACACATCTAAATAAGTAATTGGAAATTCGTCTTCATGTCTACAGATTTTATAATGTTAACAGTTTTTATAAAACTTCTTCAATTATCTAAATATGCTTTACACACATGCCTATTAAATTATAACCTTTATATAAGATTATAAAGTAAACTGTGCCTGTAAATTATTGTGTTTCTTATCTACTGTCACTGATACTTTTAAAATCATGAATGGTAGTGAATAGAATTAACAGTGCTTTGTATTATTAAATTAAATACAATTAATTCAACTAAAATAATTTAAATAACTATCTACCTGTACATGTATATAAAAAAATAATATTTAAAACATATTCACAAGATATCACAAAATGTTAAAAAAAATTGCTACTGGTCTAAATAATGTTGCAGACACCATGGTTAAACAAATGTACAGTAACAGAAAAACAATAAACTACTGAGCCTTTAGTGTGTGAACCTGCAGCAGTGAAAACTCAGACGTTGTCATCCTTAGTGAACTTTTATGCTGTCGCCTTCTGCCAAACCACACCACAATACATCAATATACACATGTTGAAAAATTACTAAAAAGCATACGACTATTATAAATATATATAATATTTAAATATATTGACATGCTATCTTGACTGTTTTTATAAATTTCAAACAGTAAATTACAATGTTTTCTTCAAACACAATGCCTGTAATTTTAATTTTTGCAGTATATTTGTATTTTTTTAAACAAACTATTAATTTTCTTTCATGGGATACCTTGTAGCTACACCATGTTACCCATATTTCTTTTTTTTTTTTCAAATACACAACGTGTATTTATCATAGAAAGAGAAATTCAAGATAATGAACCTACAAAAACCAAACCTTAAAAAGTCCCTTACCACCCTACAAGAGAAAGAAGTAGTATATTGTTACGACATCACAGAACAAAATCCGTGGTTCCGTGGTTATCGAATGATGCAGAAGGATCCGGAATGTGTGTGGCGTATGTGCCTGTAGACGCATTTGCTAGACGGTGCGAGAATTCAAGCGGCTGCCCTCACTGTGTCACGGCCGCAAGCAATTACGTCATAGTTTAAAGGTAATACGTAGTATGTGGAATCGTCTAGATTTTCGGCAGCTATAAATACAATTATTCAGGGACGCTCAGTTGAGTATAGTGGCGATATATTTACAGAGCGGTTCGAGTTATTATCGGGCAAGATTACTGTGTACGTTCAATTAGTTATTAGTGAAGTGTTGCGTTTTATAATCGGGCGGTATAATTCTAATGCAATTGTGTTTAATATTAGTGACATTTTATTGCGTGTGAACAATTTTTATTTGATTTGTTGTAGTAGACTGTGTTGTTAATTACAAACTGTTAACTGTGGAAATTAAAGCTGGTAATTAGTGACTTAATTGGTGTCTTGTACTTATTCTGTTTTCCACTGTACCTACGACGATCACGTAGACCATCATAACAATATCTATAAACCACTTCAAGATTTTATATTGTGCTACTATTACAATATCTCACTGAAATTAAAACTTTATTTAAAAGCATGATTACACTGACTCTCAACCACAGGGCAAGTAGCACTGCAAATTATATTTACAATCATATAATAATACAAACTCATTTATGATTACTTAAATTAATATAAAATAATTCTGTTACCACTTAAAGTTAGTTGTAAATCTACTGTACATTACGGCTAGTTATAGCTAATGCCATTACACCATTACAGTGCTGCTTTATTTTCTTTTAAAACCAACACGGCTGACCTCTCAAATATACAGCAGAGACTTATGTTTTGGTTTCCAATTAAATGTAAATATTTTCTGTAACGGGGGACAAAGTTACTCGCGTCCGCAGCATCCTTAAGCTGTACGTGTCCCCTGGGTGGTGCTAAATGAGTAACAGTGCTGGCAGATCTGACATCCAAAGCCAAAATATGAAAAAAAGAGTTACAAACAAAACTGTCCTTATGAGGGCAAAACAGACAGTGACAACTCTGAACATTCTCCAGTGGAATGCAGAGGCCTTTCTTCTACAAAAATGACAGAACTAAAAAAGATAGTTAACCAAAATAAAGTGGATATTCTTATAGTTAACGAAGCCAACATCACAGCAGAAAACACCCAATATTACAACATCCCATACTACACAGCATACACACTCTTCAAGGCAAGACAAATAGCTAGTGGAATACTTGTATCAGTCAGAAATTCGCTAAAATCAGAATTCAAAACCATAAAAGGAATGAATGCTCATGATACCGCAGAAATAGTGAGGTTGACAACTTGGGAAGGAGCTAAGAAATTTACAATATACGGCATATACAGCCCGCCTGGAAACAAAAACTTGTGCCTGGATATACTTGACATCTCCCCAGCCACTATCATAGTAGGAGACTTTAACGCTGCCTCCCCGAATTGGGGATACAAATATTATAACCAAGCAGGAAGAACTGTTGAAGAATTTCTCAACAGCCATAACTTGGAGCTGTTGTACAAAAAAGAAGATAAAAAACATTTCTACATTATACAGGAGACTCCACAAACCCTGACCTTGCTATGGTATCCTCTGATCTCTACGATAACAGTAAAAACAAGTACTGGAAGACTTAGGAGGAAACCATCGAGCTCTCCTACTATGTATCTCGTTAAAGGTTCCTAATGGAAAACCAATCACCCGTACCACATGGAACTTCAAGAAGGCCAATTGGAAGAAGTTTCAAGAACAGGTGGAGACTAAATCAAGTTCAATTAAAAGAGAAGAAACACCCCATTTAATTCTCAGAAATCTGTGCAACTACATCCAACAGAGTGCAAAGAACAATATCCCCAGAGGGAAACAGTACAATTACAAACCCTTTTGGACGAGTGAACTAGCCCAACAAAAACAGATCAGAGACCAAGCTAGAAAGAAAACCGAACAAATAAAAACACAGGAAGATTTCAAAATGTGGAGAAGAGAAAGTACCAAAATGAAGCAAAAGTGGTGAAGGCAAAAAGAGATTCTTGGAGCAAATTCTTAAAAACATTAAATTATAGAACAGATGGAGGAAAGGCACATAAATTTATAAGTAGACTAAACAACAAACATCCAGAAAACCAATCCCAACCATTTAAAATTCAAAACAAGGAGATTACAGATGACGGTAAAATAGCAAATTACTTTAACACCCACTTTTGCAATGCCCATAAACTGTCACACAAACTTAAAAAACAAGAAAAACACATCAAAACAAATATCAGAAACAAAACAACAAATAACAATGACGGACTGAGGCAGATTTTCACCCAAGATTTTACAGAAGAGGAGTTGAAAGAGGCAATCAGTAACACCAAGAAGAAAAAACAACCGGGACCAGACAACATCTTCGCAGAATTTATTCATAATTTGGGACCAAAAGCCCTTACGACATTACTATTGGTATATAATAAACTTTGGAACTCCAGAGATAGCCTGCCTGATGAGTGGAGGAAATCAATAATAGTCCCCATATTAAAACCTCGCAAACCAACAAACATTCTAAGTTCATACAGACCTATAGCATTAACATCTGTACTAGCAAAAATCCAGGAGAGAATGATCTCAGCCAGACTGTGCTGGTATTTAGAAAACCAAAATCTGCTTACAGAAGAACAAGCAGGCTTCCGTCAAAATCGCTCTACAACATACCAACTGATAAAACTCTCTCAAGAGATAAAAGCAGCATTTAATCGAAAGGAAAGCACCCTGGCAGTGTTCGTCGATTTTAGTGGAGCATACGATTCCGTGTGGAGAACTAGACTCATTGAAAAACTAAAAGATATCAATATAGAGGGAAACATGCTGTTTTGGCTTTCAAGATTTCTGGACCAGAGATGGGCCAGAGTCAAATTCGGTGAATCCTTCTCCAAATACAAACAGACAAAAGTAGGTCTACCCCAAGGAGCAGTACTGAGCACCACACTCTTCAATGTTTTCATAAATGACCTCCCAAAAATTTTAAAAGATAAAAATGTCAAAATGGGAATGTTCGCTGATGACGTAGTCATTTGGACCTCAGCCAAAAACAATGCCAAGCAGCAGAATATATTAGAACAAAGAATGAACGAAACCTTGGACTCCTTGCACAACTGGGCCTCTGAGAACAACATGAAAATTAACATCTCAAAGACTGCTTACCAATTTTTCACGATGCGCCATAAAAATTACAACTTTAATTTGAAGATCAACAACCTAAACCTTCCGAAAAGCGAATGTACAAAATACTTAGGTGTATACATGGATAACAAACTATCTTGGAAGGACCATGTGACAAACATAGCAAATAAAGTCAATCAAAAACTGAGACTTATAAAGCGTCTAGCTGGAGCTACCTGGGGATGTACGCAGGACACTCTGAATACCACATACAAAACCTATATAAAACCAGTCATGACATATGGAAGTGAGATACTTGTAACAGCCAGCAACTCTAATCTGAAGACATTGGAAACAACACAAAACAATGCACTACGGCTGATTAGCGGAGGTGTGAAGACCACACCTGCCCTTTCTCTTCAGTTGTACACAGGCCACTTACCGATCACTTCAGAAATAAACCAACAAGCTGCCATCTCTCTGGCCAAAATAAAAGCCTTACCACAAGCAAAATGGGCAAAAAATAGCCAAGACGGGACACATCTGAAGACCCAGACATTACCAGTTAATACTGCCAACAAGTACTTGACACTGCTGGGCATCACAACTGAAATAGAACCTTTTTGCCCAAAAATTAAACCTACAGAATACCAAACAATCAACACCAATCTCTCTCTTCTGTCTGATATGAAAAAGCAAGATGCACCTCCCACAATCTTGCACCAGATGGCACTAGCAACCATCAATGAAAGATATCCCCAGGATGAGTACCTTAGAATCTATACAGACGGATCGCTCATAGGAAAACATGGAAAGGCTGGCGCAGGAGTACATTGTGAACTGTTCTCCCACTACATTTCAGTGGGAGAAAATAAAACCAGTTTTGACGGAGAAATAAAGGCAATACATATGGCATTACAACAACTCTTACTCAGACCACTAGCTTTTAAAAAAGACGTTTTTTTTGTTGACTCCAAGTCTGCAATCCAGTCTATCGCATCAAACAGACAGCCTATAGATAGCACTGTAAAAGAAACAAAGGATGCAATAAACCTTCTCAGTAAACAAGGGAAAACAATAATTCTCCAGTGGATCCCCTCACATGTAGGAATAAGTGGGAATGAAACAGCCGACCTGCTAGCTAAAAAGGGTACAACATTGCAAGGGAGAAAAACACTACACAGCACAAGAACAATCAAAAGACTTGTTAAAAACAAAACACAAGAGATGTTCACCAATGAGGCCAGCCTTGCGTCTAGTGGTAAACGGTGGAAAAACATTGGAAACACTTGGGACAAAAACAAAAATATACCCAGAAACCAAGCAGTAGCGAACTTCAGACTCAATACTGGTCACGACTGCCTTGCTGACCACCTCCATCGTATTAAGATCTACAAATCCCACCACTGCACAATTTGTAAGCAGCTGAATACAGTGATGAACAGAGACCATCTTCTTGTGTGTTCGGGATTGGATCACTCTCATCAAGAGACAGGGAATCTACCAAAACTCTATTGGGATGCCAGAAGACAAATGGAATGATTCAATGTCCTGCCATTAGAAAACAACAGAAAACAACATATTTTCTGTTTTTTTACTAAATGTAAATTAGTGTATTTTATTTTCTGAAATTATACTGTTAATATTGTACAGTGTTTAATACTTCTCACTTATTTCTCACTAACAAAGTGTATGTTGTTTGATTTTGTGGATAAAAAAACAGCATATATTTTCAGTTCCTTCTTTGCTTGGATATTTTTATTTTTTACCTGGTTTGTAGCTGTCTTATCATTTTACTAAATCTTACTTTCTCTATAACAGTTATTTACACAATCTTATATTTCTCTTTATTTTCTTATTCAGTTATTTACTTGTTTGGTTCTCTTCTTGTTTGTTGTATTTTATATTTCTCTTCATTTACTGTTAGGAATGGTATTTTTTTCTTGATTTATAACATGCTTCTTGTTCTATGTGATCCAGTTAAAGGTTCAAATTAAAATAGCTTTCTTTCTGAAAATGTTACTATACTATGTTACTAAATGTTGAAAACTATACTTCTTTTTCTTCATCTTGTATAGTGTTACACTATAACACTTTATATTTTTTAATTTTGGACTATCACTTTAGTCTTTTATGCCCGTATACAACTTTTCTAAATATCTTTTTATCTGTTTACATAACTTACATTTTTTTTACATTTACAAATTATTACGTATTTCTGAAATTTAGTATACTACCTAAATTTAAAGAATGCTTGTGACAACTTGATTATTCTGTTATTCTACTTTCTATGTCCTTAAAATTATTTAAATGTTTAATAAACTGTATTTTACTTTTTTTTTTGAGACTCAGAATATTACCACATATAATTTAAGTCAGTTCATTAAAATTTCTTCACACATCCATTACTATTTTTAAAAACATTTACAAGTATACTAATAGCTAACAGAAGAAGACAAAAGTTCTTCTTGTTAACAATTATCCAGCACATGCTTCTGTAGCAAAATATTACTGAACGTAAAGCTAATTTTTTCTCCAAATACAACATCAAAGCTACAACCAATGGGCCAAGAAGTATCCAACTCTGAAAATGCACTCTCAAAAACAGATTCTCAAGAAAAGTATTTCTGCGCTGGAAAATAACAATGTGATTGATCTCAGGCTATGTACATCAGCACTAGCAAAGTTGTGGCAAAATCAAAAACAGAATCAACAATAACAGAGCCGGGTTTTCTGAAAAAAATTGTGGAAGAAGTGTAGTACTACAAACTGAGAAATGTTGGCATAGGTTATTTGTCAAATGGAATGAAAAATAGTGATATCTTGGTTCCTGCAACCAAGACTTCGGGACTTTACATTCTTTTCACATTTATTTATTGAATAAAGTCAAAAGATGTTCAAACTTGAACATACAAAAATTCCACCTCATGTATATTTCTGTTTGCCTCCTCATGAGCTGTCGCAGGCTTAATTTTCTGAGGTGACGAATTACCAAGTTTCTACTGTAATAATTAAAAAACAGATTTCGACATACTGCACACACACCACCTTTGCTACCGAGACGCCTAAGGAGCAGAGGTCTAATGAATGATAGTGAATGTAACAATAGTGTTGGTGGCATATTACTGGTTCTGTAAACACTGTTCAGTTGTTCAGAAGATGTGTATTTAGTTGTGATTTTGTGTGCGTATTGAGTTGTGATATTGAGTGTTCATACATTATATGTCAGTGTAATTTATTTAGTATTTTGTTAAAGTGTTTTTTTCTTATTCACTACAAATTTACTATTAGCCTACTGTTTAATTATTTTATCATTCATTGTCAAGCAGGCCTACTCAGCAGTTAATTTAATCTTAATGGCTATATTTTTATCAGTAGTTCTGTTAAAGACTAATATTAAAATAACTTTGCAAACAAGTATCAAAACAATTAATTCTGAAGAACATGAAATTATATCGCCTGTTATTAAAAATGTAATGAATTATCAAGGAAAGGGGCATACTTCTTCACAGTTAAAAACATTATAGCAAGAGCAGCATATTACACTAGTGTTTCAGAATCCACAATTTAAAAAATCTGGAAAGTAAGATGCGTTCAAGTACTCCAGGAAAAACCAGACCAAATCACACTGTAGAGCGTGGATAAGTTTGACAGTGTCTAAATCAGAAGAATTATTCATGATTTTTACACAGTGCAGAAAAAGTAACTACAGCGGCACACACACACACACACACACACACACACACACACACACACACACACACACACACACACCATGGTAAAAAGTATCTACAGCCTCAGATGACAATGAACTGAATTATTTATAATAAAAAGACAAGAAAAATGGGCAATAATTGCAAAATACATAACTTCAAATTGTAAATTGTCAAAAAGTAAACCAAAAATGAAAAGGATGGAAATTGAATAATTTTATGTACAGGTTTAATTGAGAATAAAAACACAGCGTATTTAAATATTTCTATAAGTAGACATTGTTTTCTTTTGTATGAATTTTTAATTTGTTAACATGTTCTATCCTAAATATATACAATTATTTGGTTTACTATTTTTTATCATAACCAATATAAAGCAAATTTTGTTATTTTTACTCTTAAATTTGTTATAATTTTATTGTTACAATGATAATTATCTTATGTACATGTACAGTTATAAAAAGAGACATAATTTAAGTTTTACTTTTTTCAAATAAAAGATAATTTTATTCTTTTTCAAATTTATAGTAATTATTTAATTCCATGATATTCTCTCCTCTCTGAAATGATCATTGATAGGTGACATAGAGTTTGAAAATAATTCACACTAAAATCGCACAACCTGGTACAGTACTTAAAATGTATTATACATATGTTCAACACACATGCAAAAGCACACGTGTCCCAATAAAATTCAGATTTTGTAGCCTTGGATGTCTACAAGATTCTTTTTGATATTGTAACGAAATCCAATAAAATGCAGATTTGTAGCCTTGGATGTCTACAAGATTTTTTTGATATTGTAACGAAATGATACAATAGTGTATGACAAACATGTCCTTTGCAGTACAAATCCACATTAAGTATTTTGCTTCACTTCACTTGAAACACTGACATTTTTGCTCCAATTATTTAAAAAAATTATTTTCCTCATGTTGCCATATGACTTTCATACTGTCTAAAGACCACACAGCACCTTCAAATGCATGGGGGGGGGGGCATCAAGATACAAGAGTTGTACGACACTTGGTAAATTTAAATCCACAGTCCAGAGCCAACAGAATGTATTTAATTACAGATGTAAAATTTATTATTTCTTATCACCTATATTTAAGAATAACTGGAACTTATTATTTATATAATTTATATTTTTAATAAACAATAAAAATATGCAAATTTTTATAAATAAATAGAAATGTCTTGGATTAATTAGGAATAGATGATGTGGGTGGAGGAAAGTGGATAATCCTAACATTTGCAGTGGGGGATTATACATTTTTATTTCAAGCAAATTATTTTGCATTTTACATTCTTCTTTTTGCTAGGGTTTTGTACATCTAGGTATTGTGTGACAGGGATCATAAGAAAATCATAAAATGTACTCCTGGATTTATGTTTCTCAATTTAGGGTTATTAAAAGGAACAGTGTTAATTCTTGTTGTTGTTAATGTGCTTGTAGGTTCTCTATTGTCTCTGAATTATTCACACGTTTTATTACTGCCCATACCTCCGTAATCACATACAGCCCATACAGACAATAAAAATTTAGAGCAATGATTGCCAAACTGTCAACTACAGACATAAATAGCTGATAGAATTATCTATACTGTACAATGCATTGCCAGATAATTTACACAGTGGCTGAAATACAGAGGTAACTTTTGCTCTACAGATCAAAGGATGTTTGTATTCTACACAGCGTAGCTTGTGTTCTGTGGAAGGCGAGGTGCCTACAGGGAAAAAAAGCTGAACATTGTAATGCGACAAATCAAGGGGACCCACAAAATAGGAACCTTTAGTACATAAAAGCCAAAATAAATATAATTACATTACAATCTAGAACTCCTGAAGTACAATACAGAAACCAAACTAAAAAACCAGTGTACAATAGTTTTAAGTAAACATTGTTAATAAAATTAAGTTGTAAAAGTGATGTGATGACGGAAGGGTAACTGTCAATAGTCAGACAAGAACAACTAGATGGTCTAGTTATATTCTTCTCATGACAACAAACAGTGTAAAAATCAGTGGAAGTGACATGTGAAGATACACTGCAATGTGTAGTGTATTCAAACGAATGTAATCGATAGTAAACAATTACATTAAAATGGAATAATAGTGAGATGAATTATAAAAGTGAAATGGTGAGTAAACAAACCAAAATATAATCAACAATAATCAGGTTAACAATACCAGTGTATGTGTGACATGCATAAACATGGACAAAGCACATGATAACACAAATGTATCAAAACCTACCATCACAAATTAAGTGGTAATGAAAGTATAATAGAACTAAACTTTAACATTGTAAATTAATTTTTCCCCACACCCCTAAACACATTACAATATTACTATGAAGGTGAAGGACAATTGTCATTTCATGGTAATCACAAAAGTGAATAAAAAAACCACAAAAGAATGATAAATGAACCTAGTTAGAAATAACTAAACATTAGATAGGTAGAAAGAGTTGAAAGGAGTTTGTTTTGTTATTATGTTAATTATATAGAGTTCCCAATGTTGTGGGATAACTAATGCAAAGTTTGTTTAAAAGTTGAATTTTATGTTAGGTATTAAATAGTATATGTCATGGAACCATGATTCCAAGTTAAAATGTTTATAATTTGTCTTAGAGTAATAAGAGGATGAGAAAAGATATAATTCAAATGTAATCAAACAGTTAAGCATTACTAGTATGTAACAAGGGTCCTAAAAAAAAAAAAGATTAATGAACTAAAATGTAACATTGTAATTAATGTGAAACCATGACATAGGCCACTGCTACATTCAACCAACTATTGTCAAAATTAATAGCCTAATAGAAAAACCAAATAATGTAAATTAGTATCAAACAACAGATTTAACAAATAAGCTATCTTTCAGGACAGTAAACATATTTTTTGGAATATCAGAAGGCGCTAAACAATGTTTCAGAAAATGTTAAACTGAACAAAAAGCATGACCTAGGCAGAAGGTTTGAATATTAAAAATAGTACCTAGTAAAGTCAATTGACAAAAAACAAATCAATGTTAATTAACAAAAACATGTCATGATTATTAAGTGGATGTTCTTTTTTAGTAATGATACAATGTAATAAGAAACTTAAAGAAGTTTGACATGATTTTGTGAAAATCAGATACCTAAAGGGTGAATAAACCGAGTTTTGTAAATGAAAAAGTTTACCTATTAATTAATATAAATATGGAAAAAGGGATATCAAATTGTTTGTAATTAAGTAAGGAATACAACTATGTAAATCAAATTAAGCGAAATTAGTTAATAATTAGGGTGTAACTTGTACTGGGAGGTAAAAAATCAGCTATTTGAAATAATACAAAATACCATAATCCCGAGTGTAGCAAAATCAACCAATCAGGAATTAGAAAAAAATTGGAAAAAAGTTCGTTGAAGGGAGAAGAGGAACGAATTACTAAGTTGTTACATCTGAAAGTGAAAAGATTAACTCCGTATAACCGAGTGATAAAATATATTTGGAATCAATTCTGAGTTGACCAAAAGCAAACCAAATATTTTTAACAAGAAAAATTTTTAAACCAAGAAATAAATACAAATTAACAGAAAATATCCTATCAAGAACCGAAAATACACGTAAGAGGCACTCCATACACTAATAAACACAAGATAAACGAAAAAATCTCCGCTTGAAGTTGGTAAGTTTTAACCAAACTACACACATAATTTACGAATTCACAAACACCAAGGAAACTGCACGAACACGTGAACACACCAACACGGTGAAGGAAAACACAGAATGCGGCATAATTTCAGTGAACACTATCAATAAACTTAAATATTTTAAAAGAAAACTGGAAAGGATTAATTTCATATATTTGACGTGGCGAGAAAGCTTCCATTTTGTTTGACATTACTAGTTCAGAGTGACGCCAGTTTTGGGTGAAGCTTTCGGTCTTCAAATAAAACAATTATAATTTAAATTCAAACCGTTTGACATTATTTGTAATAGTAAGTAAGATTCTTTATTAATATTTGTGAGGTATTGTACTTCTTAAGCATTTCTAACTTTTCAATAGCAGTATAAAAGGACCCTTGAGAAAATTAACATAAATTATAAAACCGAAATCTGTAACTAACGAACTGAATCAGAGTCGAATGTGGGCCAAACGACTCAGTCGCCCAGTGAGTCGTAATACGATTTATAAAGAATAAAGAAAAAATTAATAAACAATTTATTAATTGAATTAAACCAGAGCTTTATTTATAAAAAATTACTTAGTTAAGGAATTTCAGGTGGAGAAAGGGGAGTTAATTGCTGAATATCGTCGGAAAGAACCAAAAGAGGTGATAACCTATATGAGCCGAGTCGACAACCACGTCGAACTGGTCTTCACCAAAACATTATTTTGAATTAATTTGTACCAAACCGACGAAGGTTGAATAAGAACAAATAATGATAAATACTAAGTAATTAATAATAATTAACCAGAAAAATAAAGAATTTAATAAGAAATATAATACAATTTAATAAAACTGAATATAAAAATAATAAATAGTAATACAAAACGGCACAAAATAAGAATTAGTGGCCAGATACTTTATTACAAATTGGCGTTTCCAACGTGGAGCTTATTTAACATTCATCATAACACGATCTGATTTATTTATTTATTATATTACAACATACACGAATTGTCCAAGTGTGGTATGTGAAAGTTTCCTATAAATCTGTATACATTTAAATAAATTAATTTAAAATGTATGTTTATTTTACCGCAAGATGTTATTACTGTCATCATCATTGAACCAAGGGTAAGTGATTAATATTTTTTTGTATATAAACACTACAGGGAGTTGTGGCGACATATCTGGACTGATCCCTTTAGGAAGTGTGAATGAGTCAATGAGAGTTTTTATGTTTCGACATAGTTTTGTGACGATACAGAAGTCCATCTAAGGATTTATTGGTACAGGGAATAATTTTATTGTATTTTCATGTGTTAAAATGGTTAGGTTAAATTTTCCCAATATTGTACATGCAACGCAGTTCGCCAGAGTAGCTTGACACCAATGTCATGGGCGGACGTGACTTTCAGCACATATTTGAATACTGCACTAGTCGAACAATAAGACAAACGTAACCGGACGTGAAACAATGCCGTCATCTGCATCAGACAAAGGATTAATGACGATCAATCCCCTCCACATGTTGAATTTACGACAAAATGTCGTCCCAGTCGCAAAACTACCGTCAGAGCAGCAGGACGCTGTAAAACTCGCTGGCAATTTATTGTCAGCCCAGAAGTGTTTTAAAGTATAACAATGTAATCCAACATGTAACTAGTTAAAAATCAGTGAACAACTAGAATAAAATGGAAAGTAAATTCAGTGCAGTCAGAAGAACGGACATAGAACAGTAAAACCTGGCGAACAACTGCCGACAATGGAGGGCGTCTGAAGAGAAACTGCTACATCGCCAATTCAGGAAAGTCGAAATTTATATCTACCTTTTTATTAAATTTGAGCTCAAACAATTCTAAATTAAAAATGTACCAGTAAGTTGCTGTATTGGGGGGGGGGGGGAGAGAGAGAGAGAGAGAGAGAGAGAGAGAGAGAGAGAGAGAGAGAGAGAGAGAGAGAGAGAGAGAGAGAGAGAGAGAGAGAGAGAGAGAGAATGAGTATGTGAAATCGTGCCGGCACATACAAGCAAAGCCATGAGGCATTGGTTTACGTTCTAAGGTGAGAACTTATCAATTTGAATATATAATAGCTGCAGTTTATTAAGAATACACGTGTTCATAAATTCAATAATGAAGCTAGCGCATGAATAATTGAAATATTGACGTAGTTGGAATATAGCGGAAACATGTCGCCGCCATTTTGTTAATCTATATAAGAGTGAATCCATTTTGTTTTGTTTTTGTGTCAATTTCAGATTTTTAATGTCAGTAAAAAACAAGTTTATCTACCATACATTGTTTGAGTTAGTTATTTCGAGCAACCGTCTTGTCTCTGATGATCGCTTAACCCGAATCCTGGAACGCTTAGGTCAATTTAAAAATATTAAGTTGGTACTACACGATGGCGCTGAAACAAGCATGGCATATACAATAAATATGGTAATAAAAAGTATAAAAATGAGTTTTTATAAAAGTAGAGAGTAACAAATGACGGCCCGAACTGGGACTTGATATAAATAAAGATTTTATACAAATAAGCCGGAGTCAGAGATGAACGGTTGTTGGAAAAAAGGAATTGACACGTAAGATATACCTGGTACGTAGATAGTAAGTTATACCGTGATTGTTAGGTTATGTTGTTGTTAGGTTAAATATACATAGAATAACGGTTTGAAACAATTTTTTTTTTCTCAAAATGGCAAACAATTACGAAAATGTCAGCATCACTGACAGTATAAATGAAAGCCAGATAAGCATGACTGAATCACAAATCATGAGTGAAGAAATGCACTCAACGCCAGTCACGATTAAAAATGCTGAGATAGTGAACTAATAAAAATGATGCAATTACTGTTAAAAATAGATAAGAAATGCGCCAACCTAGATGATAAATATGAAAAACAAAATGCAAAATTTGAAGAAGTAAAAAACGAAATCAGAAAACAAAATTTTAATTTTGATAAACGAATTAACGAGATAAATATACGTTGTGAGAATAGTCAAAAACAAGCAGTAGAAGCAGTTAGTCAGAAATTGACACCAAAATAAATGATTTAGAAGATAAAATCAATAAAATAAATGAAGCAGTAGTAGAGAAAATTCAAAACCAAATACAGACACAAAGTAACGAGATAGGAAATAAATGTTTAGCTACAATAGATAAGCAGATAGAAACGAAAACCAATTTTGAAATAAACAAACAAATAGACATTAAACAAATGTGTTACAAAATCAGTTAGACAATTTTGAGCCAAATGTAACAGAAAATATAGAAACTGTAGATAAAGCCATTTCAGAGCATGCAACTAGTACCAACTGTAAAATAAGTACCATACAAAGTAAGCTTAGAGAAGTAGATGAATTCAGTATACAAACTAGTAATGATATATATATAACAAATGTACTATAATCGAAAATAGTTTAACAAGTGTGAAAAATGAGTTACGGGGGGAAATTAACAAAAAATTTACCGGGGTTACTGAAAGGGTGATAGTAACTAGAGACTTACATAACGAAATTGAGTTAGAAACTTTCAGCTACAAAAACAGGGCAAACACCCAATGAGATTTATAAACCAAACCCAGGAGTACAACCATTTCAGCAATAGTAGTTGGGAGGTGCAACTAACCAAAATAATTAAATGTTTTAAGGGAAGTTCAATTGTATGGGCGGAAGCACATAGGTTAGAGTGGGATTGTTACGAAGCATTTGAAAAACCATTCAAAGGGAAATATTGGACCGAAGACGAACAAGAAATACTAAGAAGCTGTATAATGGGAACGGGCAATTTCATAGGACACCCTAACAATAATATAACGATATACGTAACTAAGCTATACAATGAAGCCAAATACCTAGAGCCGCAGATAACATTTAAATCTTTTGTGAGGCATGTAAGTAAGCACTTACCGCGAGAAGTGCAGATAACACTAATGACAAAAGAAACTGAAGATATGAACGAGCTAGAAAGAATCCTAGACATATTACAAAGTATTAGAGACCGAGAAGTGGGTAGGCGACCATTACAACATAATAATAATAATAATAATAATAACAACAACTCTGAATTTAGTCACCAGAGAAATAATTATAACGGCCACAATAATATGCATAGAAATAGTTTCAACAAAGCAGGTGAGTGGAGATGTCCCAGATGCAGATGCGAGAATTACGCCAACCGGCAACAATGTTTTAAATGCAGGCTACCAAGAGAAGACCAGAGGAGGAGAGACGAACCAAAGCAGTTTGGCCAACAAAATGGAGGAGCACCGAACACCAGAGGAACAAACAGTCATAACCAGGGATTGCCGACGGGTCACCAGGGACCAACCACGAGCACCAACAGACAACAGACGGAAAACTAGGACAGACAGTGGTAACACGGACCAGACCACTGTCCAGGGAAGCACATGAGGTCCAACCGTTGGAGGATGTCCAGAGCAACGTGATTAAAACCGACATAGTTGCAGATCTATTGGAAGAAGAGAACAACACCACGATCAAGGTGAGAGCTGGACTCACAGAGATACAGGTAAATATAGAAAATAAGAATTATAGAACACTTGTAGACACAGGTAGCGAGATTTTTGTTATTGCAGAAAACATTTTAGGAGAGTTAAGGGAGGTTAAGAAGAATATTCCAATTTTACCAGTAGCCGGGGTTACAGTAGTAGGTGTTACGGGAGTACACAGTAAGAGAATAACAAAACAAATACACTAAAGTTTTTTGATAAATGACACAGAGTTTGAGAACACATTTTTAGTAGTAAAAGGGTTAAGTCTAGACATTATATTGGGCAATGATTTCCTGCAAAGAAACAAAGCTGTTGTAAATTTTAAGGAGAAAATAGTAGAGTTAGCCAGGGGTGATCGGTCTGTAAGGGTTAGTTTTGAACAAGTATTAGATAAACTTACAATAACTGGGGTGAAAATACTACAAAAACGAGTAGGCGAAAGTGATACAGATACTAGAATAAATTCATGTAGAGAGGCAGAGTATATAGAGCGTTTTGAAAATGAAATGGGTAATATTAATGATGCAGTATGGGAGATAAGAGCGGATGAATTTTGTAGTGGAGGTGAGGTGATAAGGGATGATCAACGTGTGTCGTTGTGGCAAGTGGTGGAGCAGTTTAAGGGAGTGTTTGCCGATGTTCCAGGTAGGGCAAAAGGTTACGAATGTATATTGCAGATACGGGAACACACACCTTTCATGCAGCGAAGTTATCTCGTGCCTTACTCCAAGCAACGAGCGGTGCAAGAGGAGCTGGACAGGATGATGGAAGGAGGTATAATAGAGAGGTCAGTGTCACATTATTCTAACCCATTAGTTGTAGTAATAAAAAAGGATGGTAGAGTGAGGTTATGTTTAGATGCGAGGAGGATCAACCAGATTATAATACCAGACCGGGAATCACCAGAGTCGATCAACGAGATATTTCAGAAATTTAGTGGAGTGAGATACATGACATCACTGGATCTAACAGCAGGATATTGGCAAGTACCATTGGCGGAGGTTAGCAGGAAATACACAGCATTCTTGTTTAACGGTAAAAACTATCAGTTTCGACATTTACCATTTGGATTGAATACCAGCATAGCCAGCTTCATAAAGTGTTTGGACCAAATTTTGAAACCTAAAGACTTAGATTTTTTGACAGTGTACGTCGACGATATATTGATTGCGTCTAGAACTTTTGAGGAACACCTAGATCACTTGGGATACGTTTCAGCGAAATTAAAGGAAGGAGGACTAACCATAAATTGGGACAAATCAAAGTTTCTACAAACGAAAATAAATTTCTTAGGATTTATCATCACACCAGAGGGAATCTCAGCGAATCCGGACAAGGTGGACTCCATTATGCGCTTCCCTGAACTGAAGAACATTAAACAACTACAAAGTTTCCTAGGACTATGTAATTTTTATCGCAAGTTTCAGAAAAACTACGCACATACAACAGCAAAATTGAGTGCACTGCTCCAGAAAAATAAGCAGTGGAGATGGGGAGCAGTAGAACGTGAGGCTTTCAACGAAATCAAAAGAAAATTTAGTCAAATGATAATGATGAACCATCCCGATTTTAATAAGACATTTTTCTTACAGACGGATGCTAGTAATGTGGCAGTAGGTGCGGAACTCTACCAAGAAGACGACGAGGAGGAACATTTGACCATCACATTTGCAAGTAGATCGTTGCTGTCGGCAGAAAAGAATTATATGACCACCGAAAAGCAACTGTTAAACATTGTGTTCGCCGTAGGGAAGTTCAGAACCTACATCTTGGGCAACAGAACAATGATCCGCACCGACCACAAGGCGTTATCCTTCTTAAATACATGTAAGCTCGCTCACAGCCGTTTGACCAGGTGGGTACTTGTTTTACAGGAATATAATTTTGAGTGGGAGTACATCAAGGGGACAGACAATAAGATACCTGACACTCTTTCTAGGGTAGACATGTTGGACAACAAAATGAGTACAGACTTGAAGGAGATTGAAATTTTTCAGATGAGCCGGGAGGACACAATTTTTGGAGAAGAGTTAAAGGACATTAGACCCATGCAAAGAGCAGATGGTAAGTCAGGTAAGATTATAGATAGTTTAGAAACTGAATTAGCAGAATCAGGGTATAGTCAGCATTTTCAGATTTATAAAGGGTTATTATTTAAGAAAGTAGTAGGGGGTGAGCGTGACTGGAAGTTAGTTGACCCAGATGGGTTAGCAGATAAGATCATTTGGGATTGTCATTTAAGATATGGTCATTTTGGAGCGAAAAAGTGTGTTAGTGTTTTGAAAGAGTCATGTATTTTCAAGAATATGGAAAGGCGTGTTAGAAAATTATTAAGGGGTTGTGATTTGTGTCAGAAGTCGAAGGTAGTAAATTATAGGGTAGAAGGGGAGATGAATTTTATAAAAGCGGAAAGACCTTTCGATTTAGTTGCGATAGATTTGTTTGGACTATTGCCGAAGGGTAGAGGCGGAGTGATGTATATCTTTGTAATGTTAGACACTTTTTCTAAGTATGTGAGATTGTATAGTGTAAAAAGAGCTCCCAGTCAGGTATTGAGTGAAAAGGTGACAAAGGACTACATGATTCACGTGGGTAAGCCAAAAGTAATTTTATCAGATCATGGGCCACAGTTCATCAGTGGGAAATGGAGGCAGACCCTAGGATGGGAAGGAATCATCACGAAGCATACAGCTGTGTACCATCCCCAGTCCAACCAGGCTGAGTGTGTCATGAGAGAGATAGGCACGATCTTTAGAGCCTATTGTAACGCCAAACACAGCGAGTGGCCATTATACGTAAGAAGGGTAGAGAATTGGCTGAACAGTACCACCCACGAGTCCACTGGCTATACACCTCACACGAGTTGATCAAGGGAACACGCCCCCCGAGGATTTTGGAACAGTTATTTGACTACCCACCTGAGAGTGAGCAAACGGATGTGAGTATTAAGATCAGGTTAGCCAATGAGAACTTACTGAGCAAGGGAGAGCAAAGAAAACGTAGACACGACGCAAAAGGTAAGTGGATGAAGTACGAAGTAGGACAATTGGTATTGGTGAGGAGACACGACTTGTTGAGCGCTCAGGATAAGGAGATCAAGAAATTCTTCTTGCTTTATGAAGGGCCATATGAGGTAACAGAAATTAAAATGAAAAATTCATATGTATTGCAAAATAGGGAGACAAGGGAGATAGTAGGAACACACAATGCTACAAATTTAAAGTTGTACTGGTCATCATAGGAGTTTAAATAAGGTTTATTTTATATTAATGTATGTATGAATTTTAATTTGATATTTATTTTTCCAGAAGGGACACTCCCCTATTTTCGGGCGATCACAGACTCACCACCTCTGATCGTGGATTTTGGCAATCTGGAGGCGGACCATGGTTGACGGTAGCCTCAGCAAAGGGGTGAAAGCAACGATGGTCTTACTCCACAAAAAGGTGTCAGTAGAAATTCTTTGCTTGTGAGAACGGGGAGGGGGACCCATAGTTTCGTGGAAAGGTAAGGTAAATAAAAAAAAAAGAGAGGAGAGGTTTTTGTTGGTAGTATTTTCCACGAACTACCTTAGTTTTATTTTAGAAATTGTGAAATGAAACAACCAAAATTATGTAACTTAAATACTTAACTTTTCAAGGAATTGTTTTCCTTCAGAAAACAACACAAATGTATTTTATTATAATGTAAACTTAAGATGACCCATTGTTGTACTTATTATTTTGTCATAAAGAAAAGGTTAGTGAAAAGTGAAAGCTTGGACTTGCAAAAGTGTCTATGTGAAAATTTTTTAAAAATAAATAAAGGAAATTGTTATTATACAAGATTAAAGGGTGATTTGGGGGGTTGTTTTGGTGTTATTAGAAGTGTAAACCAATTGTGGAATGTAGAGACTGCAAAGCAGAAAGACATTAAGTTTAGATATAGGTAGGCTATTGCAGTGGCGGCATGTGCCACTGTAGATAGTGTTATGGGTTGATGAGTAACGCACAAATACGTTACCATCATCGGAGGCCAATATCGGCGTATACACACTGCACAACCACTCATATAATTTTATTATATGTTAATTGATGCCGTGCAGTGTTAGTATTGACTAAGTAAAACATGCTAATGAAAATGATTTCCCCGCCTTTTTGGGTGATTACTGTCTTACCAGCACTAATCGTGGTTTTGGACGACAGCCAGCTGTAGGCAGCAATTGTAACACTGACAATGGTTGGTTGTCCTGAAAATTGGTGAAAGTTGAAATTAATGGGGGGCCACTTAGGGGAATCCCCGGAACTATGGAACAGCGGCTATCACCTTGTTCGAGTAGGAACAGCCAAACAGGTGATAGACCCGTTTTAAGGATATAATTATGTAACATTCAGGTATTATGATATCTGGCATTTTTAAAAATGTAAAGCTGAAGCAAGGACAAGGAGATGCTAAAATTCCTCCACCAATTCCGTCCTTGTGGAAGCAACTGGACGCCACAGTCCAGGGGGGGTAATAGCGTGTGTGGCTACGAGGTTGTACAGGGGTAGCAACGGTAACAAATATTAAGCATTAATATATGAAGTAGACATGCGTGTTGAACATAAGAGATAATGATGATTCTGCTTAAAGAAGTATTAAAATCAAGAAAACTGAGTAATAAATTTTATCTAGTTAGATTGTTTGCCATAGTAAAGTTGTGTTTTGAATTCCATATATTAGGGATATAGATAAGTTGTTGTTGCTTTTTGAAAAATTTAAGGAATTATTTTACGTGTTGTCATTTTAGTATAAGAATATTTTTTCTTGTCGTGAAGAGAATGAAGTAATATTGATTGGAGTCAGAAAGTTGGTAAATGTAGGAATGCCTAAGGAGGAAGACCTTCTGTCTTAAATCTTGTTTATTTGTTATTTAAACTTAGGAATTAAGAAAACCAATGCCTCTTAACATAAACCAATGTAGCTAAGGGGAGACATATCAGTTGTGGATATGGGATTATACAAGGCCACTATTTAAAATTTTGCATTCGATGTTTCAGAGTTTAGTGATGCTGTGACGGTGGTCCTGAGCTGACCAGCGTGTCAGAGCAGGAACGTCAAGTGCTTAAATGGCCTTGCGGTGTTGGTATCTCACATGAGAAGTCCAGTAAGGTCATGCAGGTACTGTCATCATCATTGAACCAAGGGTAAGTGATTAATATTTTTTTTTATATAAACACTACAGGGGGTTGTGGCGACATATATGGACTGATCCCTTTAGGAAGTGTGAATGAGTCAATGAGAGTTTTTATGTTTCGACATAAAACCTCTCATTGAGGGGGTTTTGTGACGGTACATAAGTCCATCTAAGGATTTATTGGTACAGGGAATAATTTTATTGTATTTTCATGTGTTAAAATGGTTAGGTTAAATTTTCCCAATATTGTACATACAGCGCAGTTCGCCACAGTAGCTTGACACCAAGGTCATGGGCGGACGTGACTTTCAGCACATATTTGAATACTGCACTAGTCGAACAATACGACAAACGTAACCACGGTGACGTGAAACAATGCCGTCATCTGCGTCAGACAAAGGATTAATGACGATCAATCCCCTCCACATGTTGAATTTACGACAAAATGTCGTCCCAGTCGCAAAACTACCGTCAGAGCAGCAGGACGCTGTAAAATTCGCTGGCAATTTATTGTCAGCCCAGAAGTGTTTTAAAGTATAACAATGTAATCCAACATGTAACTAGTTAAAATCAGTGAACAACTAGAATAAAATGGAAAGTAAATTCAGTGCAGTCAAAAGAACGGACATAGAACAGTAAAACCTGGCGAACAACTGCCGACAATGGAGGGCGTCTGAAGAGAAACTGCTACATCGCCAATTCAGGAAAGTCGAAATTTATATCTACCTTTTTATTAAATTTGAGCTCAAACAATTCTAAATTAAAAATGTACCAGTAAGTTGCTGTATTGGGGGGGGGAGAGAGAGAGAGAGAGAGAGAGAGAGAGAGAGAGAGAGAGAGAGAGAGAGAGAGAGAGAGAGAGAGAGAGAGAGAGAGAGAGAGAGAGAGAGAGTGTGTGTATGTGAAATCGTGCCGGCACATACAAGCACAGCCATGAGGCATTAGTTTATGTTCTAAGGTGAGAACTTATCAATTTGAATATATAATAGCTGCAGTTTATTAAGAATACACGTGTTCATAAATTCAATAATGAAGCTAGCGCATGAATAATTGAAATTGACGTAGTTGGAATATAGCGGTAACATGTTGCCGCCATTTTGTTAATCTATATAAGAGTGAATCCATTTTGTTTTGTTTTTGTGTCAATTTTAGATTTTTAATGTCAGTAAAAGACAAGTTTATCTACCATACATTGTTTGAGTTAGTTATTTCGAGCAACCGTCTTGTCTCTGATGATTGCTTAACCCGAATCCTGGAACCCTTAGGTCAATTTAAAAATATTAAGTTGGTACTACAAGATGGCGCTGAAACAAGCATGGCATATACAATAAATATGGTAATAAAAAGTAAAGTATCAATAAAAATGAGTTTTTATAAAAGTGGAGAGTAACACTCTCGAAACATGTTCTGAATAAGGAAAAATAACATCTTGAGGTAAAATAAACATAAATTTTAAATTATTTTATATATATCATGAAACGAACTGTAGCAGAAAGTGATTGATTTAAATAAATGTATACAACTTTTTCACCTCTTATCAGACACTTCTATATTGCATGATTACATTGAGTCAGAACTGTATTTTGTACAAGTGAATTTGTTGATCTGATGTGATCTTTTATAATTCTCACAAAAGCTTTACTAGTTTCTGTGTTATGCAACAATAAGCATTACGTAAAAACTTTTGAAAATAATAGCATTTTGACTTGTGGTGAAAATTATGAACAAAGTGAATGTACAAGCTCTTCAGAGCACTAACTGATGTATTGGATTTATCAGTACACAGGACCTGCCTACTTCACAGTCAGGTTTATTAGCTGTGAAGAGGATTTTGCAGATTTCAGTGAAATGTTGCTTGTGATAGTGGACTTTTTTTGAAGAACGTAGTGAACCCTTTTTATAAATTAAGATTGTGTAAGTGGCTGCAGGACATTATTACTACCCTACTAGAGAAAAAAAATCACTTGAAATTTCTTCCATATTTGAGGAAAACTGAGAAACATTTTAGGACTTTGAGATACTTGTACTCTTGGCAAAATTCACTGCAACACTTTTTACAGAAAATGACACTGACAGTTTGTTTAGTTGTGTTATGCAACATTATGAAGAAAACGCTGTTGCAGTGGATAGGGAACCCATAGGACTACACAGTGGCTCTCTCAAGTTCAAAATCTATTTGGTCTCTAGTGTCAAGGAAAAGTATCCAGTTTTGGTTTACATTGTTCTATGAGCGAATCATTGTTTAGATCTACATACATATCTAAGGCATTTTTCTCAAACATAAAAATGACAGAAAAGCAAGTACAGAAATAGACAAATGAACAAATGGCAATGACTAACTGTTAACCTAATCTAAACAAAAGAAAGGAAAGGAGTGCCATCAACTAAGCTAGCCAATCTTTATCAATGCTTGTAAACTTTTTCTTGCCTTACTTTAGTAATAGGATAATTTTTTCTAATGATATGGTTCCAAACATTTTTCTAGATTTAAGGCATCATCAGTCATAGGGCTTGACAGCATACTGTCAAAAAAGTTAAACATAAAAACCATAGATAACAACAATAAATTATTTGCATCCATATAAATTATGAATAAATTTATAGAGGAATAAATAAATCATATTTAATGGAGGAGTAAATTTATAAACTAATTGTTTATGTTGACTGAGTAGTGCTTAAAAAAAAGTTCAATTGAGTAGTATTACCCATGAAAATGTCTTGTGTTAATGATACATGAGATCAATGCAAATTGTTAATCTAGCCTTCACTGTACTTATGACACACATTTTGTTTTTGTGTGTGTGTGTGTATGTGTGTAAACATATGAATACTGTACACACTGTACATTTAGCAACATATAAGTACCATTACAAGGGAATAAAAATGTTGAAAAATACAGTGAAGTAATTTTAACTTGAAGCATAATAAATGTTATAACATGTTATGTACCTTATAAATATTTTATTACAATTTAATTTTCACACAAAACATTTACCCATGCTTTATGTTCACAAGCAGTACTTTTGTTTAACCTTAATTTAACTACAGTAGAGCCTCGAAAGTTCGGATCTCAAAAATCCAGATCTGACAAAAACGAATATAAAATATTATACCGAGTCCGGACTGAGTGTAGTTTTAGAACTCACCAGCACCGTAAGCGCAGCGTTGTAGCTAGGCACGAGAGGGGTAATGAGTCACACTACCCATCCATACACACTCCACTCAAGGACTTGCCTGCACCTGTCACACGATCAGTCAGTCACTTCCGAGTCTTTTGCATGCTCATGTTATTGTGTAGTGTTGTGTACATAATTTAAAAAAACGGCATGGGATCCGAGAAATTCAATGAGAAAAGTTTTCTTCAGACCATGGTGTTGTCCAAACAATCAAACTAAAATTTCTTGATATGGTTGTTAAAAATGGTTTCAACAGAGACGATCTGTACAAAGCTGATGAAACCGGTGTAAACTGGCTTTCTCCGCCTAAAAAAATCTCTTGCTTCCTGCTGTGAAACCTCTGCCCCAGGTTTTAAATTAAGCAAAAGGCAACGTGATTGCATCCCACACAACTCGCAGAGAACTGGAATGTGAACAAAATCAAAAAATTGGAACAAAAAATTTGGAACTTGCCAACTGGCCCCGGCAAATGCACCTCCATACACTCCCAGTGCTGTTTTAGTGATCTCGTTACTTTATTAAATCACTAAAACAGCGCTATTGTGTACGCACGTGGGCGTTCATTGTGGAATTTAAAACTGTTCTTTTTTACTTTTTAAGCACTTATTTTCAACACCTCATCCATTAAAAAAGAATAAAATATGGATTTAATGCTTTCCGACATAAAATTCTAGGAGTTTAAAGTGTATTCGAAAATTCAGACAAATTGAAAATCCGGATGAGGTCGGTCCCAATTGATCCGAATTTCAAAGTTCCACTGAATTACTTTTATTTAAACTTCATATATATATATATATATATATATATATATATATATATATATATATATATATATACACACACATACTTGCTAAGAGATAAAAAAATAGTAAATTTTACATAAAGTATTATGAAAAATTAACACTAAGGGAAAAAAACAGCAATTTAGTAACTAATAATTCTTTCAGTCCATTTATATTCTTTGAGTTTATACACACTGACAAATAATGAATGTTACGATCAATTCTGAATAATTGTTCCTACATATTTGAATCTCTGACCTCAGTACTATGAATTAATGATGATTATTTACTTATTTTTTGATCTTTTACTTACACTGGAATCCAGTACAATATTCTGGATTATTTACTTATTTTTTGATCTGTTACTTACACTGGAATCGAGTACAATATTCTAGTACAAAAAATTTAAAGAATTAAACTATAATTTGTAGCTAATTTAGAATTCACTAGAAAATGATATAGATTAATTTTTGCAATGAACCTGTTTTCAGCCCTCTTACATTTGCAATTTTTTTTAAAACAAGTAGTTGTTTAAAACTTAAAATTACAATATCCAACTACAATTGAATTAGATTATATTATTAGGTCTGTACACACTTAGAACTATATGTTTAAGTTGGAGAAATTAGTGAATTAGTATTAGGGCTAATTAATTAATTTTGTTTGAATTCATATCACATGAATAAGTTACTGCATTTTTTAAATAATAAAACAGTATTTTACATAATAAAGTTTTAATAAAAAAAAAAACCAAAGAATTATACAACTATTAACCAGCAATTAAAAATGACATGTTTTGATTATTGAAATACATAAATTAAGAGATTGTACTAGTTGGCCTCACAAGGGCGCTTGTTCCAGTGTTGACACATTTAACCTTCCACTAGAATCGGGCATGGAATATCCTATTGTGCTGTGGGATACTAATATGTCAAAGGAAATTCAAATATAGTACAGAACACACTGTTATAAAATAAAATCAGTTGGTAAGCTGAAGACAAAACAATCAGCAGTTACATTGTTGTTGAATACCCATGTTATTGTTTAAATTATTGAACAAATAATTTTCAAAGTAATAATCCATTGTATGTGATTTACATTTATTGTAATATTGCTAAAAGGGCTTTGTGGGGACTAGAAGATAGGAAGTAACCTGAACTAGAATACATACTTATTAAAGTATGTTGAATCAAAAAATAACTGTTGTGCTATCACTCATAAATTGCTTATTGTGGCCAGCTTTAGGATAAGAAAAAGCACTAAATACTTAATATGGTTTAAAGAAAGTAGAGGACTGATGAGGTACATGACATGAAATAACTAATTACTGAGAAGACAAACATCTCCCTATCAAAGACTACTGAAAAATTATGTGGACACATTGACTGCCTCTCAACACCACACAACATCACTGACAACAGTGACCACGCTTTTTCTTGGGCTGGAAAACTGGAAAACAGCATTAAATAGTCATTCTTACTATAATGTACAAGGGCTATTATAAAATTAACCTTCAACTGGCTGGTACACACTGGCTGCTTGTCATAGGAAGATGGCAGACGCAGTAGTGACGAGTATACTTTTTCATTGATACATGCAAATTTATGGTTCCTTTTGTTAATTTCTGTTCGAACTGTGACCCATGATATATGGAGCCTGTTATTGCTTCTCCCTCCAGCTATAAGGTGCATGGTGTGTAATGGGTATAAATTTACCTAAATATTATTGTGTAATTTCATAAATTCTATAACATGTAAAGATGAGGCCCTTTTGAGGTGACGCGATAGCCAGTAAATATTTTCATGACCATGTATGGTTATGCAGCAAAAGACGAAAATCTGTTTATAGCCAGTGATTAATTCCGCCAGTATGTTGTTGACGAGAAACAGTTAATTACGAGTTAAAAAGGTGATACCAAACTCAGCGGAACGTTACAGTACTGAGGACGAGACGAATAGCGGGGAGCGGAGAGAACCAGCTTAGAGACGAACCAAATGGAAATTTGTAACACTGAATGCCAGTCGACCACCGTCTTTTGCACAGTGTAGCAGCAAAAAAGTTACATAACATAATCGCGGGCGCTCGCATACAACAAAAATGTGAATCTTTCTATATTTTTCAAAGTGAAAAAAGTATTTGGCTAAATACTCATCAATAACAGTAATTAATTGACAGTTCGGCAGTAACACGTAAAAATGTAACAGTGAAAACAGTAGAACAACGCATGCCACGAGGAGACGTCCCATGTGGTGAAATTCTACGCAGCATAATCAAGGGAAGTAGACATTTCAACAATATGCATACAAGTTTAACGTTTTAAAATACTGGCTTTTCCCTAAATTATAAAGTTGAGCTCAATAAAAAAAAAAATAAATAAGTAAATGTGTATGATTGTGTGTGTGAAAAATATGCATATAGGCCTAACCAGAAGCGTTGAGTTTGCATAACCTTTTATATACGTATTCATATTTTGTAATAATTATTGGAAATCAATTTTACACCTTAAGGCAGAATAAGTGTGTTCATGATCTTTTTTATGTTCTCAAAGAAAAATAAATAATGCTATATTTTACTTGATTTGCGCATTGTTATTTGTATTTGCCCACTGTTCTCTGCCTAAGTACACTAAACGAAATTCTGGATTATACCTTACAGATAAAAATAATATTAAATTAATAAACAATTATGAGTAAGACTTCATATGGTGCCCGAGTAACAGTGACATTGTAAATTAACAGTGAAATTTACATTATTTACATTAAAGTTGATTTACAATTTAGTCGAAAAATGGCAGAGAAAGACACAAATACAAATTTAGATGAAAGTGCAGAGGTAGGATCAGTGTTGAACGTTACACAAGATAGTATGATAACCATGAGTGAAAATGTTGAGAGCGAGGCGAAATAGTGAATGTAAATGAAACAGTCGAAGCTGAATGTAGTAGAAATAACGAGATAAATATATTTAATCAATTAACGTTGATTATGGAAATGATGACAGGAAAGAATAATAAGTTTGACCAACAAAATAAGAATAATGATAATTTAAACACGAGTTTAAATGAATTTAAAACTGAAATGAAGTCAGAAAATA
Organism: Magicicada septendecula; assembly: GCA_034769895.1. NCBI lineage: Eukaryota > Metazoa > Arthropoda > Insecta > Hemiptera > Cicadidae > Magicicada > Magicicada septendecula. The sequence continues at coordinate 343,155,539 of CM068368.1, forward strand.
ATAATTTAAACACGAGCTTGAATGAATTTAAAACCGAAATCAAGTCAGAAATGAATAATAAGTTTGACCAACAAAACACGAGTTTAAATGAATTTAAAACCAAAATCAAGTCAGAAATGAATAATAAGTTTGACCAACAAAACACGAGTTTAAATGAATTTAAAACTGAAATCAAGTCAGAGATAAATACAAGTAACATAGAGCTGAAAACTGAAATAAACAAACAAGATGAGAAATTAAGAGAAATAAATAACGAATTTGTAAACCTAAGAAGTGGAATAGAAATGAGTAAATTAATCATGAATAACCAATTTAAAAGTATAAGTGAGAATTTTAATGGAGTGAGTGAGAAGTTCGTGGAGATAAATAATAAACTAGGGAATATAGGAGTTGAATTAAAACAAATAAGTGGGTGCGGTGTCAAAACTAATAACATGGGTGAGTGTGACAAAAATGAAAATGACGAAATAACAGACGACCAGGGTGTCAATAATAAAATAACGAAAAATTATGAAGAAATAATTAACGAGGTAAGTGTTAGTTACGAAAATGACTTAACAAGTAATAGTGGTAAGATAGTTGAAAATGAGAGATATAAAAGTAATACAGTGAAAATAAATAGTGATGATGATAATATAGGAACAGTGAGAGAGAGTGAGAGAGTAGAATTCAGTATTTGTAAATTAGAGAGAGAATATGAAGAGAATTATTTTGTAGATATAGGGCAGAGGGTAGATTTTCCACAGGTTTATTGTAAACCAAGATGTTTACAAATGTTTTTGATGGGCAAGAGTCCCTTAGAGGAAAACAATGTGTTTTCAAGTAGTCCCTTAATTTTTAGTAAGCGTTTTTATGATTTAATACCCTCTGTATGGAACGATAGAAAAAGTATGAAACGGTGTTATGATAAAAGGTATTTTGATAGGAAGATAGACGTGTAAGGTTAGTAGAGGTTATAACGAATTAGTAGAGAGGTTAGATATTGAGAGAGTTTGTGATATTAAGTACTTACCTTGCGAAATAGTTAGTGCAGCAAATGATGATATTGATTACTTACCTTGTGACGAAACTGCTACAGCAGTAGATGATAATAATGATGAAATTATAATTGACCCAATTGTGACAAATTATACTAAGAATGACTTGACTATACTCGAGGGTGACAAATTATATGAGGTAATAATATGGAATAATCCTGTTAATTATTATGGTATTGTAGAAAGATATGAGAATTTAAATAGTAGTGAGATTGATAGAAATAATATAATGAATTTAATAAAAAATGAATTGTGTAGATGTAAGACCAGGTTATTATACGATGATGGGGGGGTAAACAATTAATGTTTATGAATGTTTAACTATGTGAACATAGTTATGAATTATGAATATGGTTTTGAATTGAACTGTTTTATGAAATGATTTGTGGTAAATGATAACAAATAATAATGTGTATTGTATATACTTTTGTGTTGATATTAAATGTAATGATGTAACAAGGTGAAGTATACTCAACTTTGTGAATTTTGTTAAAAGTAATTAAATGAGGTTTAATAAAATAATTGAATTAATTTGAAAGAAGATAATACATGAAATATTGTATAAAATGAATATTGATAACAAATTAAAAAGATTTTTTTTTTGAGAATTTAATGATATAGTAAATGATAAATAATTGATAGTACAAAGTTCAATTGAAATTAAAGTGTAATGTTTATAATTTTATATGCAAATTTAAAGATGAATTGTTTATTTTGAGGTCGTAATCGTAAGGTTTAATAAATAAAATGTTATGTAAAATGAATGTTGATAATAAATTTGAATTTCTGGAGAATCTAATGGTATAAGAAGTGGTAAATAATTAAAGGTTGAGTAGTAACAGGTTCAATTGAAATTAAAGTTCTGGAATGTTTGGAAATTTTATTCAGATGCAACTGAGACGTTTATTTTAATGTAATGAGGTTTATGTTCATGGTGAGTGTTTACTATATTTTATTATGTTGTATTATGTTAGTATGTAGGAATCATAAACATATATTGTATGTAAAATATATGGTAAATGCGATTCCCCATTTTCGGGCGGTCACGGCTTCACCGAACCCTGACCTTGGATTTGGCTTAATATTCTAAACTGGTGAACTTAGAAACACAACTGGGGGGTTTAGATCAGGGGAATCTAAGATTATAGAACTTTGGAACACGGCTATATACCTAAGTATGGGTGATAGACAGATTAAGGGAGTATGAATATTAATATAGTAGGATTACTGGTATCCGGGATATCAGTAATGCTGAATTTTGTATAACGCTAAAGCAAGGATGGGGGAGAAAGAAAAGAAAAAAGTGTTCACGCCTTCCGCTTCAGTCCTTGTGGAGGCAATTGGGCGCTACAGTCCGGGGGGGGGGGGGGTAACAGTGTGTGTGGAAGGAGGAATTTAAAATAAATTCATAATTTAACAAATTATAATAAATTATGTGATGATGGAGAAGGTGGTTACTAGGTTATTAGTAACGAAATATTAAATATTAAAATGAGTTACATCAATAATGTAGAGTATGTAATTAATTTTCTGATGTAAACAAATGAATGATGTTGTGTTGACGAGGAGTATTTTATTTTAATGTATTATTATATGAAGATACTTAACGATTGTTAAGTAAAGTAATTTGTTCTAATGTAGTTGATTTAATGTGTTTTACTCTATATAAGGAGTTTATTAATTTTTAAATGTGAATGGAATATTTATAATGGAAGGGATTTATACGTTGTAATGGAAATGTTTATTTAAATTTGGATGGGAATCAGAGCGATCAATGTTGAATTTTGGGGTAAGAGTTAACTAGAGAAGGTTATACAGAATGTTGATATGTAATTCTTATAATGTATTATACTTAGACTAAGTATTCATCCATATGTACGATAAAAAAAAAAACTCAGTACTTCTTAACGCAAACCAACACAGCTAAGGGGAACCAGATCAGTTAGGGATATGTTATTATACCAGGCCACTATTTGATATTTTTTGATTTCATGTTTCCGTGTCTGGTGATGCTGTGGCAACGGTCCTGTGCTGGCCTGGGTGTCAGAGCAGGAGCGTCAAGTGCCTGTCTGGCCTTGCGGTGTTGGGATCTCGAAAGAGAAGTCCAGTAAGGTCATTCAGGTGCAGTCACAGTCACTGGGCCAGGGGTAAGTTAACCACAATTTTGAAAAACATAAGGGGGTTGTGGTGACATATCTTGGCTGATCCCTTTAGAAAGTATGAGAGTGTCAATGAGAGCTTTTATGCTTCGGCATAAAACCTCTCATTGGAGGGGGTATTGTAATGGGTCTAAATTTACCTAAATATTATTGTGCAATTTCATAAATTCTATAACATGTAAAGATGAGGCCCTTCTGAGGTGACGCGATAGCCAGTAAATATTTTCATGACCATGTATGGTTATGCAGCAAAAGACGAAAATCTGTTTATAGCCAGTGATTAATTCCGCCAGTATGTTGTTGACGAGAAACAGTTAATTACGAGTTAAAAAGGTGATACCAAACTCAGCGGAACGTTACAGTACCGAGGACGAGACGAATAGCGGGGAGCGGAGAGAACCAGCTTAGAGACGAACCAAACGGAAATTTGTAACACTGAATGCCAGTCGACCACCGTCTTTTGCACAGTGTAGCAGCAAAAAAGTTACATAACATAATCGCGGGCGCTCGCATACAACAAAAATGTGAATCTTTCTATATTTTTCAAAGTGAAAAAAGTATTTGGCTAAATACTCATCAATAACAGTAATTAATTGACAGTTAGGCAGTAACACGTAAAAATGTAACAGTGAAAACAGTAGAACAATGCATGCCACGAGGAGACGTCCCATGTGGTGAAATTCTACGCAGCATAATCAAGGGAAGTAGACATTTCAACAATATGCATACAAGTTTAACGTTTTAAAATACTGGCTTTTCCCTAAATTATAAAGTTGAGCTCAATAAAAAAAAAAAAAATAAGTAAATGTGTATGATTGTGTGTGTGAAAAATATGCATATAGGCCTAACCAGAAGTGTTGAGTTTGCATAACGTTTTATATACGTATTCATATTTTGTAATAATTATTGGAAATCAATTTTACACCTTAAGGCAGAATAAGTGTGTTCATGATCTTTTTTATGTTCTCAAAGAAAAATAAATAATGCTATATTTTACTTGATTTGCGCATTGTTATTTGTATTTGCCCACTGTTCTCTGCCTAAGTACACTAAACGAAATTCTGGATTATACCTTACAGATAAAAATAATATTAAATTAATAAACAATTATGAGTAAGACTTCAGGTGGTATTTATGAAAATGTCTATCCTCTGCTGAGTTTGGGACTGTGCCCCAAATTACTGGACGATGAGGCTCTCAGTCAAAAGGTTGCCGGGATCTTTCACCACCATGCTCTGAATGACCTGGTGTGGGAAAGGTTATAAGGTGGAACCAAGTTGTCAATATGACTATCAGGTGGTTGGCTCTACATACACAAAAAGGCTCGAATTGCAGGAAAGTTCACAGATGGGAATAGTGGATGATCATGCGTGTGTCCTGTCTGTGGCTGAATCAAGACCACTGATCTTAATCTGGGCAGGGGTGCCATTGTGTCACCTAGATGATGGTCTTACTGGCAGTCCAGCACTTTGTCACCAATGATGGTTTCATTAATGGTATCAACTCTTGGCCGCATATCTTGAGTCAGAGTTCTGTAAGGAGTGACTACAAAAGCTGGTGCAATTATGTAATTATTGCCTCTATGTGTACAATGATAGTGAGCAAATGTACGTACTACTATAGATACGTGTGTAACTTTTGTATATAATAAAATGTTTTTTATATACTTTTGTTTTATTTTACCTGCTAATTGAAGATTAATTTTGGTAGAGCTCCCAAATGAGAACTCAAACCTTCTGCTGTCCATACTCTAAAAAAAGTTTTAAGTTGGTATTCAAGAAAAAGGGTCTGGATAGCGAAATATTGTGTTAATTGGATTACTACGTAAAGAAAGATACACCATGGAGGATTTTCTCTTCTTGTTCTTGAGTGTCTTGTGATATAGCTTTGATTCAATACTACTACCACCTATTACTGCTAACATAATCACCAAGTTATTTAAAAAGAACTTAAAAACATTATGATAAGTGGATGTTCACTAGTCAACAAGATCCTGTGTGAGATCATCCATATTAATAAATATTGCTAGAAATAGCAATTAAAAGTTTTAAAAAGATGTGCAACTAATATGAATTAGATGGACCTGAGTACAGTACATGTTGTGGAGTGGAGGTTCAAACTAACAGTGAGTCTTCCAATAGTTACAATGATGTTGAATTTAAGCCACCGTATGTTTTTAATGCATTTGGATGATAAAAATTAAATATTAAAATCGAAATTAATTTGAAACTCTTGTTCACTTACAAGGTGCATTTACACTGTTGCAGAATATGCTACAAAATAAATTGTTATAACTTACGGACAACTGTTCAAGAAATATTCCCTCTTTTACTTAACAAAACCTCTATTACATTTTTTTGTAATTCCAATTTTGTAAATATGCAGTCCACATAAAATTCTCCTTACAATTTATATCCATACTACTGTCTGACAAAAATGTCTGCAGGTTATGCAAGTTAAAATATGTAAACTGCATGTTAGGGTTTTATTTTAGTTAGACCTGTGTTAACACTAACTCATTTTGCTTACATGTAGTTCATATCTCACTCTATGTTGTAACGTGTCAAAATTGGGGAATTTTATTTATTGCATTCATGGGGTATTTTATTTTTAAATTTTATTTCAATTTTCGGGGTTTCATAAAACATATTGTGCAAATTTTAATTCGATTGTAACAGACCACGTGTAGAAAACAGTGTTGAAACAAAGCAGCAACGTAGTATTCAGTTGCGAAACCAGGCAAAGAATTTGTACCACCCTCGATTTCTCAGAACTGTGCGTCAATGTGACTGTGCACGCACGCGCGACCCAGGTATGCGCGCTGGAGTGACGCTCCTTTCAGAAAACTCAAAATGGCCTAGAGCGGAATTGTTGCAGTCTCCTTTACCCTGAGGCCGGATACGAAGACCTAAGGACCGCCTCCTGTTCGTGACGTCAGTCTAGCAGTGCCAAATATCGTCAACACTCACTACAGAAACAATCACTTTATAGCATGTGCTTAAACAATAAGCCACGGCAAATCAACTTTGAACGACAACGAGATCCGTTGGCAGTGGGCATGAACTTCCTACCGCCCAAGAGAGACCGACTCAAGTAACAGACGCTGATCGTGTTATAAGGCCCCGGTCGGCTGACTTTCTAAATGTGGTCACTTAAATAAGATCGTTAATACCGACCGGGACCCGTGGAATTGACGGAGGTAACCAGATACCATTTGGTGTAGCGAAACGCAAACAGTTAAAAATACGGACAGTGAAATCGGGCATCAAAACACGTGTTTGGTCGGCATCTCGACAGTGATCGAACGTAAACGAAACCTGAATATATAAAGGCCAACTATTTTCTAATTGTAATATAATATTTTAAAGGGGTTTAAATGGTGTGATAGTGTGTGTGGGCAAAGCTGGGCTACTTTCTTTAGTATAAATAGTATGTAAGGTAAGGTCGATTTAACCAGTACTAAATGTGTTATTCTTTTGTGTTTTGTATGAGGAATTTACGTCTTTATGTGAGTAAGTAAAGTATTCATTTAATAACCATGTGTTAGACTAAGTTATTTCGTCATTACCACTTTCTCATTTCTGTGCTGCAAAATTCGTCTAACGTACCGGGATCTTTCTGAATTGTTAATTGGGTGTGGTCAGATAGCGAAATTGTCCTTTTTATTTAAGGTGGAGTATAAAGGTTTTCGATATTTTACCTATAAAAAATAATCGTGGCGACCTTGATCTTTTGAGTGAAATTTTAATACGGTAAGTAGTTGAATATGCGTACAGGTAAGTTCTGGCAGTGTATTTTATTTATTTATATATATTTCGATCTCATTTTATTTTGTTACAAATGGCTCTCGCTGCCAGGATTTTCGTTTAATTTTATTTGTACGAGATAGACCTATTTTAATGCACAGAAAATAGGATGTGGTAATGACGAATTTGTAAAAATTGTATCGCACATAATTACGCACATGCGAGTAGGGTAGGTTTGTTTTATTGTGATTTACAGTTGTTTAAGTATAAGGTAAAAAATGGCAAATAATGAAGAAGTCAGCTTCACTGACGGTAATAGCCCGTTAACAGAATCAAATATAATGAACGATGTCGAACATCAATCGACACCTATCCAAAGTAAAAAATCTAACGATACTTATGAAATGTTTAAAGTAATACAAGCAATGTTAGAAAAACAGAGTGTAAAGTTTGATGAACAGAAAAACGAAATTCGAGAATTGAAAAGTAGTGTAAATGAGAAATTAGATATACAGAATGATAATAATAAAAAATTCGAAGAACGGAATATTCAGTTTCAACAGAGTATTAGCGTAAAATTTGATGAACTTAAAACTGAAATTAATAAAGTACAAATCAAATGTGAGAGTAACTGTAACAAATTGAAATATGAATTAAATGAAACGTTGAGTCATTCATTAAAAAATATGTTTAACAGAATTGACAAAATAGAGAGTAATGTGGTGGAAAAAACTGATAAACAAAGACAAAAGGTAATTGAAAATTTTGAATGTAAAATAGAGGATAATTATAATGATATGTGTAAAAACGTAGTAGTAGAGAGTAAGATAACAAATGTTAACAATGAGATTGAAAGTGGTAATGTGATTGAAAGGGTGGTATCAGAGAATAATACATTGGAAGTAGATAGTGAAATAGTGAGTGAGAGAGAGAACGCTATATGTAGTAACTAAGTTGTAATTAGTGTTAATGAATTAGAAAAAGAATGGAGAGAGAGAGAGTAGCTGAATGTGTAGGGCAGAGGGTAAATTTTCCCCTTATTTGTGATGAACCAAGGTGTTCAAAAATGTTATTATTGGAGGGCAAGAGACCCTTATTAGTGAAAGATCTGAGTTGTTTATTTTTGTTGAATAATTTTGTACCCTTTGCATGGAGTGAGATAGTTCAGGGGGGGTAGTGACAGGTGTTATGATGATGAAAGAGATGTTTTGAGAGCGAGTTGTGTGTTGATAAAGAAATAGAATTATATAAGTTGCAGAGAAATTATAATGAGTTGAAAGAGATGTTAGTTGATATGAAATACTTACTTGTTAAAATAGAGAGTGAAGATTATTTTGATGATACAGTTTTAAATAATAATAACTTACCTTATGTTGTAATGAATGATAAAATAACTGACTTGACAATGAACATAATTACTGATGGAGACTTAACAGATGTACTTAACGTTGACTTGTTTTATGATTATTTTGGTAGAATGAATGAATTTGGTTTTTATGGTTACAACACACAAAACAGTAATTTGTGTATGAATGAAATTGAACAATGTTATATAAAACCAAGGTTAATCTGGGACGATGGAGGCTAAACGATAAAACAATAAAAGACAGTTATAAACATGTTGTTTTATGGTTTTTGACATGGCAGATTTGGACAATGAAGTGCGAAAAACTGAACAGTTGATAACAAAAGTTTGTAAATAATTGTAGTGAATTTATTTATGTGTATTGTAGAAGGTCAGATAAACAATGTATGTATGTAGGTAAGTGATAATAATAATAATAATATTTTGCAATTTAAATAAATAAACCGAATTAATTTTGAAAACAGTAATTAGAGAATTATAATTGTTTTGATGGTAAGAAATTTTGTATTGTTAATAATTAAATTAATTAAAACGATTTGATATGTTTTAAATATTCTGATTGATTTAAATGTTGTGTAATTTAAATTTTTTAATGAATTCAAATTATTTTACGAGATGAATTTGGTAATTAAATGATAAATAGTTTGATTTAAACTAACCTTTATGTTAAATGTTTCAGAGGTGAGGTGAAAGTATTGGTATGGTGAATATGTTTTGTGTATATCAATTTAAATGGACTGTAAGTATAGAACTATTACAGTACGAATCATGTATAATAAAAATGTTTACAGCTGTAACTTAGATAAAAAGATTTTTGTTCTAAAATGAGGTGATTTAAAATAATTGTGTTAAATAAAAATGATAATTATTAATAATAAATTTGAAAATTTTAAGTAATCCAATTGTAGAAAGTTATGGAGGAGTTAAATGATTAATGATGGATGAAAGTTTCATATTATGATGTTGTACATTTAATTTCGTATTTAATTATTAAGTTTAGTGTTACAAAAGGTATTTTACTTGTGATTCCCCAACTTTTCGGGCGGTCACGGCCTCACCGAACCCTGACCGTGGAATTGGTTTAGCTTTAACAGCTATGGTTGGGGCTCATTGCGTCACGTTCTGCCTTAACTGGCCATAGCTGTTATCGTTGTCAAGGTGAATTTTGAAATTGATGGGGGGTGAAATTTAGGGGAATCACCAAACTAGGGAACAGCGGCTACCACTCTGCCCGCATGGGGGCAGCAAAGCCAGGTGGTAGACCCGTTTAAGGGCGTTTAATTATAAACAAGAATATGTTGATATTCATAAAGTTAAAATGTAACTGCCGAAGCAAAGACACAGAGAGGTCAAACTACTCCAAAATATGCAGTCTTTGTGGAAGCGAAAAGGCGCCACAGTCTTACATAACTTGCTATAGAGTGTGTGGATGGGAGGTGACTCAGATGAGCCACGAATTTAAATTCTATAACATAAAAATTGCTAACTCAAATTTTGGTCCTATAAAAATGCTTGTGTTCTGTTTAAATAACTAGCTGCTCATACGTTCACTATAAGGTGTTCATTGTATAATTTTTTAAAGGTAATATTGCAGTTTAGCAGGTTAGATATAAGAGTTGATATAAAGTATATGTTTTATATAATTTGTGTATGTTTGCAACTAAGTAAATGATTAAATTGACTGGCAGGCGGTTAACATAAACTATCAGAATCAGAAAGAGGGGAAACAAGGATATGAGAAGTAAGGATAAATAAATATATATACTTCATGTAATTTGCTCAATTTTGAGATGTGTTTTCATTATGTTAGGAATATCAGCTGATCAGCAATAAAATGTCACTGGTATATTGGTTGTAAATGTTCCAGGTAATCAATGTTTAATGTAATGTTTCAAAGTATTACAAATTTTAAATAATGAGAAAAGTAATTTGATAAAGTGAGAAATAAAGTAATAATTTGTGAAAGCTAATAAAAGATAGTTTTTGGGTGATGAATATTTTGTGGGACATGTAGATCAGTCCAAGTTGAAGTTAAAGTTGAAGTAGTGGAGAGGAAAATATTGTTTTGAGTTAATGTATGTTATAGTTTTGAGAAGTATTGAGGTTGACACAGTAGTCATGGGAAATATATGTAGAATATTGAGTGATATATTGTTATTTATAAATGATGTTATTTTGTTGTAGTTGAAGTGAGGTAATAAGATTGAGATTTTGGGGATGGCAATTTTGTAGTAGGGGGTAGTGTAATGTAAGAGTCCGCAACATAATGATAGGTTGGGACGGAAAGGGACCGATTTAGTGGGAAGGGGTCGCCTTAGGTAGAATCCAGGGACCAAATAAGGGAAATGAGTTTTTGTTGGGGGGGGGAACACGTATCCTAAGTACAAAGGGTTAGAGAGTATTTTTTTTTATATATCGAGAGAAGGTGGCGATTTGAGTTTATTAGTAAGTTGAGGTTTAGAGAGTGTCTTGATTGGTAGATGTTTTTGATAGAGATGGGTGTCATGTTAGTTAAAGTTGATGAGTATTAGAGTCAGAGGGGTAGAGATTATAGATGTATACAGATCAAGTAGTAAATTAAATTGGGATAAGTATTTAGATCACCCACAGTAATGGAGAATAAGATTGTTAAATAAAGAAAGAGATTTATAATAAAGATATACAATTTTTATTTTGAAACCAGTGACAAAGTTTGATAGAATTTGGAAATGTAAAATTAAGAATTGTTATTTTAAATAATTTGAATGTCAATTTGCCTATTATTTATAATAATATTTTGTTATTTTAAATGTTTTATTTTATTATGTTTTGTGTTTCAAGTTAGATTGTTACAGATGTTAAATGTATTTTCTGACATAACTTGTACATAACGTATGTGGGTCAAGGTTGTGGACTTGACCTAGATTTGATCAGCTGATGAGGCCATATACTAAGCATGTTTGATATGGAAGTCAATTCAACTTTGGTTTTTGATCAATTTAAACAAATTTTAAATAATTTCTATATGTAAAGGAAACATTTTAATAAATTTAAATTTTTCTTTGAATTTTAAAATTTTTTGGAAAATAGTTTTTTTTGGGGGGGGGGGAAAGATTTTGCGCCTGCCAGCTAATGAATATTTTTAAGCTTTGATTATTTTATTGTTTGTGTATTAACCATGTTTATTATTATTGATTTATTTTATGGAATTGTATTGTTAGACTCTAGATAATCCATGTTAGGTTAAGGATGTTCTTATTTGTAAGAGATGTTTAAATTGATTTATTGTAATTAACGGAAATAACAGAAAACCTAATGAAGAGAATAATTTAAAAATATACGAAATTTATGAATTGATTTTACATGAAAACAACCAAGGAGTAGTTAATTAAACAAATTTTAGAAAAAGAATTTTGCAATTTATAATAGGTAATGTGAGTGTGTGTGAGCCCAGTATCTGCTAAAGGCAGCCCAGCTTGCATAAAAGGGGAAACATATCGGTGGAGGATCTGGCATAATCTGAGCCAGGGATTGAGGATTTTTGGGGGTAGCATGTTAGAAGGCGAGGTGGGCGGTGGTACGTGTCTGTTCGATTTTTCGGTATTGGGATCTCTTACAGAGAAGTCCAGTGATCTCGTTCAGATGCGTCCATGGTCGCCGAGCCAGGGGGGTCGTGTGCCCATGAAGAGTAAGAACAAGGGGGTTGTTGGCACCAGTTCCTCACCGGTCCTCTTAGGGGTTTTATCAATGAGATTTCTTCTGTTTTGGACAGAAGAATTCTCATTGGGGGGGTATTGTAACGTGTCAAAATTGGGGAATTTTATTTATTGCATTCATGGGGTATTTTATTTTTAAATTTTATTTCAATTTTCGGGGTTTCATAAAACATATTGTGCAAATTTTAATTCGATTGTAACAGACCACGTGTAGAAAACAGTGTTGAAACAAAGCAGCAACGTAGTATTCAGTTGCGAAACCAGGCAAAGAATTTGTACCACCCTAGATTTCTCAGAACTGTGCGTCAATGTGACTGTGCACGCACGCGCGACCCAGGTATGCGCGCTGGAGTGACGCTCCTTTCAGAAAACTCAAAATGGCCTAGAGCGGAATTGTTGCAGTCTCCCTTACCCTGAGGCCGGATACGAAGACCTAAGGACTGCCTCCTGTTCGTGACGTCAGTCTAGCAGTGCCAAATATCGTCAACACTCACTACAGAAACAATCACTTTATAGCATGTGCTTAAACAATAAGCCACGGCAAATCAACTTTGAACGACAACGAGATCCGTTGGCAGTGGGCATGAACTTCCTACCGCCCAAGAGAGACCGACTCAAGTAACAGACGCTGATCGTGTTATAAGGCCCCGGTCAGCTGACTTTCTAAATGTGGTCACTTAAATAAGATCGTTAATACCGACCGGGACCCGTGGAATTGACGGAGGTAACCAGATACCATTTGGTGTAGCGAAACGCAAACAGTTAAAAATACGGACAGTGAAATCGGGCATCAAAACACGTGTTCGGTCGGCATCTCGACAGTGATCGAACGTAAACGAAACCTGAATATATAAAGGCCAACTATTTTCTAATTGTAATATAATATTTTAAAGGGGTTTAAATGGTGTGATAGTGTGTGTGGGCAAAGCTGGGCTACTTTCTTTAGTATAAATAGTATGTGAGGTAAGGTCGATTTAACCAGTACTAAATGTGTTATTCTTTTGTGTTTTGTATGAGGAATTTACGTCTTTATGTGAGTAAGTAAAGTATTCATTTAATAACCATGTGTTAGACTAAGTTATTTCGTCATTACCACTTTCTCATTTCTGTGCTGCAAAATTCGTCTAACGTACTGGGATCTTTCTGAATTGTTAATTGGGTGTGGTCAGATAGCGAAATTGTCCTTTTTATTTAAGGTGGAGTATAAAGGTTTTCGATATTTTACCTATAAAAAATAATCGTGGCGACCTTGATCTTCTGAGTGAAATTTTAATACGGTAAGTAGTTGAATATGCGTACAGGTAAGTTCTGGCAGTGTATTTTATTTATTTATATATATTTCGATCTCATTTTATTTTGTTACAATGTAGTCAGTTTAGTTACTCTCATTGAGCTATTATACAATTAAAATTCTTAAAAATTCTGATCAAACATAGAATATTACTTATATAAAAGAATTCTTTATTTCTGGATTATGAAAGAGGAATTCCTAATTCAACAGTATCAAAATTTAGTTTAGTTATTAAGTACAGTTTATAAGTACTTTGTTTACAATACGGAAAATTAAATGACCATATTACAGTTTGGACCTGAAAACAGTCAAATTCTAAAAAAGGTAAAAACTGTAACAAATGAAAATATATAGATGGTGAGCATCAGAAACCATCGCTTACGGTTTTAATTTGCGCAAATACGACTAAAACTGAAAAACAAAAGCGTTCTTATAACTGCGAAGTCAGTGAAGCCCAGGACTTCAAACAAAGTGGATTTTGTGTGACAGTACGAAAATCCTGATGTCAGAATTATGGTATGAGTGGTAGCAAATTATTGTATTTTATTGTTTTACACACACATACATGGATAGGACGATTTCCCTTTGTAAAAGAGACGACGCAGATTTTAGCAGAGCGAAATGATTCCAAGGTCAGGAGCGGACGTGTGGAGTCGGGCATACACAATGGCGTTATATGTGCACACTGACTTTCAATATCCATTTCTCATTGGTCCATAAAGCGGGACGTCATTAAAAGATAAAGATGACCTAACAACAGTGACATGACAACAGGGCGTGAGCCAATTTGAAACAAAAGACAATGACGTGGATGCGCTAAAACATGCGCAAAATATGTGTTTGCATCCGCCCAGTCAGCATCAGACCATCAAGGCGTCAACACGCTGTAAAAATCGCCGGCAGTTTTTGCCAGCGAAAGTGTTTCTTGTAAAATTACTAATGTGTTAACATGTAATAATAACTCTTAGACAGCAGTCACAAGTAACTATTCAAAATGTAAACTAAAATCAGTGCAACCAAGCAGACACCTGGGACGTACGGCCGAACACCTGCCGGACCATGATTGCCATATAAGGACAGCGGAGACTTTACAACGCATATACAGGAAAGTCCAACTATTTATCTATTCCAGTCTTTATTATTAAAGTTGAGCTCAAAATTACTAAAATTCAAATGTATGTGTAAAATCACTTTTGGCGAAATGAGTGGGTGTGTGTGTATATAGACCGTACCGGTACATATAAATAATGTTTTTATGAGACGTTGGTTTGTGTCATGTTAAACATAAGAATTGATCAATTCCAAGATGATATTGGCAGTTGCAGTCAAATTTAAATTCATTATCAATTTCACAATAAGATTAATACATGAATAATGGAGAATAATAGAATTGTAATATAGCGAAATATGTGGCCGCCATTTTGTTAATTGAGTATAAGGATTCCATTTTGTTTTTATTGATTTTGATGTCGATCTTGATCTTCCATATTATTAAAAAGCAACTATATATATAATACGCTGTCTGATTTCATTATTCCGCACAATCGTCCCGTCTCTGACAATCGCTTAATCGAATCCTGGGACCCGTACATAAAAAATTTTGAATCACGAAGTTGGCACTACAAGATGGCCGCCGACGAACTAGTATGATATACACGATAATTATGGTAACGAAAGGTAAACACCAAAACACACAATTACAACACCTATTTATTTAGAAGATAACATTTGGAAACACATCTGGTTACTTATTTAACATTTAAGCAAATCATGACACGGAAATCTTCTGATGTGAAATTAGTAAACACGATGAAACAAACTCTTTAAACAAAAGAACAAATTTTGTTAATACAGAGACAAGAGCCTGCCCATCCAAACTGAGCTTTTGTTAAGCTTAATTAACCTTTGTTAAACCCATCCAAAAACAAATTTTGTTAATACAGAGACAAGAGCCTGTCCATCCAAGCACAAAACGTTTGTTCTTACTATCAATATGTTGCATGCACTTTACAACCTACAAATCAATGTCAACGGATCAAAAGTTTGAAACCTCATTTTCAGTGTTCACTTGTATTACAATTTGTTACCCACAGAGAAAATATACTGATGAATGCTATAAACATATAAATCAATGTACGGAAAGTTTTATCTAATGAATGACCTATGGAACTTGGTAACCTCAATCACCACACAAAAATGCTTTAAAAAATAATCCCTTCATCCAACTTCACCTAGGTAAAGACTATGACACCAAACACAACATTCTTTATCAGACTGGTTAAAAGCCAGAAACATTAATACTTTGATAATTATACCAAATAGACAATTAGGAGATGCAGAAAATGGCAGGTGTTACAAATTCTGTTTTGCCAACAAAATGTGAAATTTTATATAATACAAGATAAGAATAAAATAAAATATTCCAAACAAAGGTGAATATACTTCTACAATTACACGACCAAAATAAAAAAATTTTATCTGAGACGAAACTGAAAACATACACTGGAATTAAATGGACTTTGAGAGTCATAATTGAAGTGTAGTGATGTATTTTTCTAAATTATTCAACAAACCCATAGATGATTTTATAAACATGAAGTTTAGTGGGATAAAGCATCAAACATATTGATGACTACTTTAATGGCAGTTAGTATACTGGAAAATAACTGCTGGGCTGTTAGGCCATGGTCTAAAATTACTAAAATTATGGTTGCTATCAAAAAGCTGGTCCATGATAACAGCATTGTCAAGATACACTATATAAAAACTTAACATATTCATAACAAGACTGTAAACCTCTCACAGGACTTATCACCTCTTTGCCACCACACTGATGAAAGTCATCATGGGCATGACCGAAACATGTTTTTGTTCTTGTTGTTATATTATTTTTTTATATAGTTAATGATGACAGAGCTGTTACCATGGACCAGCATTTTGATAGCAACCATAATTTTAATAACACTGAACCATGGCCTAACAGCCCAGCAGTTGTTTTTTAGTTAAATACCGGCCATGAAAGCCTATGCTCTTTGTTGACAGTTGTATACATTTGATTTCACATTATAACTAATAAGACCGAGAGTTAACCTAATTTGTATGTGATATTTAAATTGATTTTCTTAATCATTTAAACACTTACAAAGCCTGACTTTTAATACAATTATATATTTTATATATACTTATGTTCTGTTTGCTTTTTACATCAAATTGTATAATTTTTACGTTAATTTTTTATAATAACCCTTTGTTATTATAAAGTCTACTGCTTTATGTAAAAAAGTACAAATTATTCAGTGTCAGCTGCATAAACACCAAGAATACCATACACAGAAGGATAGAAAAAGCATGTCAGTGTCCAACAAAGTGACTCATGGAGACTGTTCACTATTGAACAATTCCGAAAGCTTGAAACTGATTATTAAAATCAGGACAGAATATGTATATATATATATATATATTTCAGCTTACCTTAGTTGCTTCACAAATCCAGTTTTTCACTCAGCTCCACATTGTCTTTTGTCTAAAAATATAGAAACACATTTTAATAAAGTAGTCAATGTGAAAACAAAGTAATCAATGTATTTTTATGAATGATTACCAATGTATGTGGCAATAATAATTCTATGTTAATGAAATTAGTTAAGTTTTTTAAAAATGCTCGTCTTCTTAAAATGCCTCATTTTAATCATTTAACCTCAATAAATGCATTTTAAGTTAGAAACATACAGTTCTGTTTGAGACTTGACTGTATGGATTTATATGAGTACTTTTCATTGAGTAAGAGCTTGGCGCTTATATATATATGTTCACGTGTGTTCCAAAACGTTTTTCTAGTTATTGGTCTATAGCACATCTTCATTAATGATTTGGCTGGTTATAACTAGCTTTTCATTACCAAAATTCATTTTTGTGTGGGCATGATGTGTGGAGTATTCTGGGTGCTGAAGTCCTAGTCCATTGATGGATGTTAGTGATATACATGGGTACAGGGAAAATACACAAGATAGGTGTAACGTGTCTAAAATATGGGGTATTTTATTTCATTTTTTGCGGGATTTTATAAAATTATTGTGCAAACGTTATTTCCATTGGAACAAAACATATGGCAAGAAACAGTGTTGAAACAAAGGCAAGGCGCAGTTTCTATTATGTAACTCGACAAGGAATTTGCACCACCCTCGAATTTCTCAGAACTTTGCATAAGTGTGACGATGCACGCACATAACATCTCAAGCAGGGGCGCTGTAGTGACGCCGTGAAACTCCAACGGCGCTGAAAAAATGGCGCATGAACGAACAGTTTGTGATATCAGCAAGACGAACTACAGGAAATATCGTTAAGCCCCGCCCACTGCTAGTGACATCAGTCTAGCAGCGACAGATATCGTCCCCGGTTACCACACAAAAAACACACTATGTGCCATGCATAGAGTGAATAAACCACAGCAATTCAGCTTGAACGGCGACGAAAATCTGTTGGCAGTGAATACACAGTTCCTCCCGCTCAGCACGGGACGCTTCCCAGTTGGTTAACTGATCGCTCCGGCGCCGGACCGAGCCAAGTAGGCTCGTCACAAAACGTTATATTTCAACAGTAAAAAGTGTAATAGGAGAAAAATTTTATGTGACCGCGGTCGAGTAGAAAAGGGTAAAGAAATTAACTGTATAATTTTACGGACAGTAAACAACAAGAAATTAACAGAAGATGAGTGCGCGCGCGAACCACGTTGCCGGCAGTTTAAGTGTAAGGGCTGGGGGCTTTATTATAAAATGTTAAGGGGTTGATAATTTAGTGTGTTTGAGTGAGTGTGAAAAAACTGCAGGCTGGGCTCTGTCTGTATGTCTGTTTTATATAGTGATCAGTAAGGTACGATATTAGAATAAGTTAGTATGTAGAAGATGCCAACAGAACAAAGAAAAATGTAACTTAATCTGTAAAACACTGAGCAAAAGTTTTTTTGAACCAAATTTTAAAATGATTCTGATTAATTAAAAAATAGTAATTTCTCTTCATAACAATGTGTCGAATCAGTTATTTCGATAACCTTAACACATGTTTGTATCTAACGTACTTGTGATTGGATCCTGGCCCGTAACAGAGTCTTGGCAGGTAGGTGGAAATTATATTGTAAATTTGGTAATTAATAAATTTAATTTTGTTATAGAGTATAACAAATGGCGCCCGTGACAGGCACGAATTTTAATATATTTAATTAAATTCCACATCTACAAAGATGCAGACATGTGTTAGGTTAGCGTGATAAAATGAAAATGCGTTATGTACGCAAAGCTATACCGAAAGTAATATAGAGAGTACATTACAAAAAATTAAGTAATTAGATTATTAATATTTTGAATATCAATTATAAAAAATGTCAGATAACGAGAATAAAGTAAATGAAAATAGTGTCGAAAATTTTGACGACTCAAACATGAGCAATTTTGAAACACATTCGACTCCAAGTGCGAGTCAGAATGAAACAGAAATAAGTGAAACAGAATCAAGAATTATGGATGAAGGAATTCATTCAACGCCAATTCAGAATAAAAACTCAGATAACAATAATATGATGAAATATTTATGTAGCATGGTATGCAGTATGAAAGAGTTCAGACAAGCAACAGGCGATGTTAGAGTTAAAATTTAACGAAATAAAGAGTGATTCAAATATTAAATATAATGAAATAAATGCTAGACTTGATGAGAAATTCGAGTTTCAAAAGAACAGTTTTGATGAGTTAACAAACCAAATTAAAGAAATGAATAAATGTTGTAAAAATACCCATGAAACAATAAAAAATAGTTTGTATAAATTAGAACGGAGTGTGGAGAGAATGGAAGTAGTTGTGATGAATCCAGAGAAAAATAAAACAAAGGAAAATTGTAGTGATAAATGTAAAAATATGATATCGGATAAAGAGTTAACAAATAACGATGATGTTGAAAATAATGAGAATAATAATATTGAGTATAGTCATGTATTTGAAGAATTAGTATCAGAGACTGATACGGTGAAAATAAATAATGAAAATACTGATGAGTTGGTGGAATGCGATTATGAGATGTTAATGTGTGTTAATGAGTTAGAGAGAGAGCGGAAGAATGATATTGTGGTAGAGTGGGGACAGAGGGTAAATTTTCCCCTTATTGTTGATAATGTTTATAATGATTTAATGGATTCACAAGTGTTGTTGTTGAAGGGCAAGAGTCCCGTATTGATAGATGACTTGAAGTATTTATTTTTGTTGTGTAATGTTGTACCCTCTTTCCGGAATAATTTTGAGAGTGTGAGTTGGTATTGTGATGAGAGAGATGTAAGTAGAGAATGGTATGTTAAGAAAGTAACAGAATTGTATAATTTGAATAGAAGGTATGACGAATGGAAAGAAAGTTTAAAAGTATATTTGAATAATAATGACTATAATGAAGTGACAAAAGTAATTAACCTGATAATGAATGAATTTAATGACAGAGACTTAACAAAAATACCTAACATGGACTGGTTTAAAAAGCATTTTGGTAAAATGAGTGAATTTAGTTGTTCTAGTTATGACACACAAAGTGACCATTTGTTTGTCAATCAAAATGAACAGTGTGGTATAAAACCAAGATTAATCTGGGACGATGGAGGCTAAACTATGAAACAATAAAAGACAGTTATAAACATTATGTTTTATGGTTCTGACATGGCCGATTTGGACAATGAAGTGCGGAAAAACTGAACAGTTATTAATTAAAGTTTGTAAATAATTGTAGTGAATTTATTTGTGTGCACTGTAGGATGTTAAGTAAACAAGTGTGTGTAAATGTTGCAATAATAATAATATTTTGCAATTTAAATAAATAAATATCAGAATTGATTTTGAAAACAGGAAGTGGTTAATGGTAAACATTTTGATAGTATTGGAATTTGTATTTTAATAATGAATTTAATTAAAATAATTGGAGATGTTTTAAATATTTTGATTGATTATTTAAATGTTAATTAATTAAATTCTCTAATGAATTCAAATTATTTTTTTTTCGAGATGAATTGGGTAATTAAATGATAAATTGTTTGATGTAAACTAATATTTTGTGAAATGTTTTTCAAAGGTGAGGTGAAAGTATTGGGGTGTAGGGGGTAGATGTTATGTGTATACCATGTTAGATGGACTGTAAGTATAGAACTTTTACAGTATGAATCGTGTATAATAAAAATGGTTACAGGTGTGACTGAGAGGTTAATTCAGTAATGAAAATGTTTATTTGAAATAAGTGTTCAATAAAAATGATAATTAAAAAATTTAATAATAACTGAAAAATGATATATACTAATTATTAATAATCAATTTGGAAATTTTAGTGTGTGGATGGGAGGTGACTCAGGTGAGTCACAAATTTAAATTTTATGACAAAAAATTTTTGCTAACTCAAATTTTAGTCCAATAAAAATGCTTGTGCTCTGTTTAAATAACTAGCTGCTCAGACATTCAATATAAGGTGTTCATTCCATAATTTTAAATGTATTATTTTATTGTTGTACGTTAGATATAGGTATTGATAAAAATATGTGTTTTCATTATGTGTGTATTTTTTAAACTAAGCAGATAATTAAACCGTCTGGCAGGCGGTTAACGTAAATTATCAGATCAGAGAGAGGGGAAACAAAGGGGTCAGAAGCGAATATTGATAAACATATATATAAATATTTCATGTAATTTGTAAAATTTTGAGATGTGTCCATTGTGTTAGGAGATCAACTGATTAGCAATAAAATGTCAATGGTATATTGGTAATAATGTTCCAAGTAATTAATGTTCAATGTAATGTTTTAATGTATTACAGATGTTTTAAAGTAATGATAAAAATAATTTGATAAAGTGAGAAGTAAAGTAATAATTTATGCAAGTTAACAAGAGATAGTTTTTGGGTGATGAATATTTTATGGGACATATAGATCTGTCCAAAGTGAGGTCAAAGTTAAAGTTGAAATAGTAGAGATGAAAGTAATGTAATGTGGTTTTGAGTTAATATATGTTATAGAATTTTGAGAAGTATTGATGTTGACACAGTAGTAATGGAGAATTTATGTAGAGTTTTGAGTGATATATTGATGTTTATAATTAATGATGTTATTTTGTTGTAGTTGTAGTAAGGTAATGAGATTGAGATTTTGGGGATGGCAATTTTGTAGTAGGGGGTAGTGTAATGTGGGAGTCCGCAACATAATGATAAGTTGGGATGGGATTGGGATCGATTTAGTGGGACGGGGCCGCCTTAGGTAGAATCCAGGGGCCAGATAAGGGAAATGAGTTTTTTTGGGGGGGAAACACGTATCCTAAATACAAAGGGTTAGAGAGTATTTTTTTTATATAGAGAGAAGGTGGCGAATTGAGTTTAATGATAGGTTGGGTTTAGTGTTTTGAGAGATGTTTTTGATAGAGATGGGTGTCATGGTAGTTACAGTTGTTAGAGGTTAGAGTCAAAGGGAGAGAGATTATATATGCATACAGATCAAGTAGTACAGTCAATGAGAATAAATAATTTAAATCACCCACAGTAATGGAGAATAGGATTGTTAAGCAAAGAAAGAGAGTTATAATAAAGCATTAAAATTTGTATTTTGAAACCAGTGACAGAATTTTGATAGAATTTGGAAATAATGTAAAATTAAGAATTGTTTATTTTAAATAATTTGAATGTCAATTTGCCTATTATTTATAATAATATTTTGTTATTTTAAATGTTTTGTTTTATTATGTTTTGTGTTTCAAGTTAGGATGTTACAGATGTTAAATGTATTTTTCAGATAGAAATTATACATAACGTATGTGGGTCAAGGTTGTGGACTTGACCTAGTTTCGATCAGCTGATGAGGTCATATGCATACTGAGCTTGTATAGTAAGGGAGTTAATTCAACTTTGGTTTTTGATCAAATTAAACAAATTCTAAATAAGTTCTATATGTAAAGTAAACATTTTAATAAATTTAAAATTTTTTGGAAAATATTTTTTTGAAAAAAAAAAAAAAATCTTGATTTTTCGCCTGCCAGCTAATGAATATTTTAAGCTTTGATTATTTTTTTATTTGTGTATTAACCATGTTTATTTTTATTGTATTGACTTGTATTGTTAGACTCTTAAGTGATCACATGTTAGGTTAAGGATGTTTAATTATAAGAAATGTTTAAATTCACTTATTTTAAATAAAAACAGAAAACAAGGAAGAGAATAATTGAAAATTTATACGAAATTTATGAAGTAATTTTACATGAAGACAACCAATGGGTTGCGGTAAAAAAAAAAAAAAAAAAAAAAAAAAAAAAAAAAAAAAAAAAAAAAAAAAAAAAAAAAAAAAATTCTATTTTATAATATGTCAATAGATAATGTGAGTGTGTGTGAGCCCAGTATCTGCTAAAGGCAGCCCAGCTTGCATAACAGAGGAAACATATCGGTGGAGGATCTGGAATAATCTAAGCCAGGGATTGAGAATTTTGGGGGTGGCATGTTAGAAGGTGAGGTGTGCTGTGGTACTTGTCTGTTCGATTTTTCGGTGTTGGGATCTCTTATGGAGAAGTCCAGTGATCTCGTTCAGATGCATCCATAGTCGCCAAGCCAGGGGGGTTGGTTACCCATGATGTATAAGAAGAAAGGGGGTTGTTGGCACCAGTTCCTCATTGGTCCTCTTCGGGGTTTATCAATGAGATTTCTTCTGTTCTGGACAGCAGAATTCTCATTGAGGGGGTATTGTAACTTCTCTAAAATATGGGGTATTTTATTTATTTCATTTTTTGCGGGATTTTATAAAATTATTGTGCAAACGTTATTTCCATTGGAACAGAACATGTGGCAAGAAACAGTGTTGAAACAAAGGCAAGGCGCAGTTTCTATTGTGTAACTCGACAAGGAATTTGCACCACCCTCGAATTTCTCAGAACTTTGCATAAGTGTGACGATGCACGCACTAACATCTCAAGCAGGGGCGCTGTAGTGACGCCGTGAAACTCCAACGGCGCTGTAAAAAATGGCGCATGAACGAACAGTTTGTGATATCAGCAAGACGAACTACAGGAAATATCGTTAAGCCCCGCCCACTGCTAGTGACATCAGTATAGCAGCGACAGATATCGTCCCCGGTTACCACACAAAAAACACACTATGTGCCATGCATAGAGTGAATAAACCACAGCAATTCAGCTTGAACGGCGACGAAAATCTGTTGGCAGTGAATACACAGTTCCTCCCGCTCAGCACGGGACGCTTCCCAGTTGGTTAACTGATCGCTCCAGCGCCGGACCGAGCCAAGTAGGCTCGTCACAAAACGTTATATTTCAACAGTAAAAAGTGTAATAGGAGAAAAATTTTATGTGACCGCGGTCGAGTAGAAAAGGGTAAAGAAATTAACTGTATAATTTTTCGGACAGTAAACAACAAGAAATTAACAGAAGATGAGTGCGCGCGCGAACCTCGTTGCCGGCGGTTTAAGTGTAAGGGCTGGGGGCTTTATTATAAAATGTTAAGGGGTTGATAATTTAGTGTGTTTGAGTGAGTGTGAAAAAATTGCAGGCTGGGCTCTGTCTGTATGTCTGTTTTATATAGTGATCAGTAAGGTAAGATATTAGAATAAGTTAGTATGTAGAAGATGCCAACAGAACAAAGAAAAATGTAACTTAATCTGTAAAACACTGAGCAAAAGTTTTTTTGAACCAAATTTTAAAATGATTCTGATTAATTAAAAAATAGTAATTTCTCTTCATAACAATGTGTCGAATCAGTTATTTCGATAACCTTAACACATGTTTGTATCTAACGTACTTGTGATTGGATCCTGGCCCGTAACAGAGTCTTGGCAGGTAGGTGGAAATTATATTGTAAATTTGGTAATTAATAAATTTAATTTTGTTATAGAGTATAACAAATGGCGCCCGTGACAGGCACGAATTTTAATATATTTAATTAAATTCCACATCTACAAAGATGCAGACATGTGTTAGGTTAGCGTGATAAAATGAAAATGCGTTATGTACGCAAAGCTATACCGAAAGTAATATAGAGAGTACATTACAAAAAATTAAGTAATTAGATTATTAATATTTTGAATATCAATTATAAAAAATGTCAGATAACGAGAATAAAGTAAATGAAAATAGTGTCGAAAATTTTGACGACTCAAACATGAGCAATTTTGAAACACATTCGACTCCAAGTCCGAGTCAGAATGAAACAGAAATAAGTGAAACAGAATCAAGAATTATGGATGAAGGAATTCATTCAACGCCAATTCAGAATAAAAACTCAGATAACAATAATATGATGAAATATTTATGTAGCATGGTAAGCAGTATGAAAGAGTTCAGACAAGCAACAGGCGATGTTAGAGTTAAAATTTAACGAAATAAAGAGTGATTCAAATATTAAATATAATGAAATAAATGCTAGACTTGATGAGAAATTCGAGTTTCAAAAGAACAGTTTTGATGAGTTAACAAACCAAATTAAAGAAATGAATAAATGTTGTAAAAATACCCATGAAACAATAAAAAATAGTTTGTATAAATTAGAACGGAGTGTGGAGAGAATGGAAGTAGTTGTGATGAATCCAGAGAAAAATAAAACAAAGGAAAATTGTAGTGATAAATGTAAAAATATGATATCGGATAAAGAGTTAACAAATAACGATGATGTTGAAAATAATGAGAATAATAATATTGAGTATAGTCATGTATTTGAAGAATTAGTATCAGAGACTGATACGGTGAAAATAAATAATGAAAATACTGATGAGTTGGTGGAATGCGATTATGAGATGTTAATGTGTGTTAATGAGTTAGAGAGAGAGCGGAAGAATGATATTGTGGTAGAGTGGGGACAGAGGGTAAATTTTCCCCTTATTGTTGATAATGTTTATAATGATTTAATGGATTCACAAGTGTTGTTGTTGAAGGGCAAGAGTCCCGTATTGATAGATGACTTGAAGTATTTATTTTTGTTGTGTAATGTTGTACCCTCTGTCCGGAATAATTTTGAGAGTGTGAGTTGGTATTGTGATGAGAGAGATGTAAGTAGAGAATGGTATGTTAAGAAAGTAACAGAATTGTATAATTTGAATAGAAGGTATGACGAATGGAAAGAAAGTTTAAAAGTATATTTGAATAATAATGACTATAATGAAGTGACAAAAGTAATTAACCTGATAATGAATGAATTTAATGACAGAGACTTAACAAAAATACCTAACATGGACTGGTTTAATAAGCATTTTGGTAAAATGAGTGAATTTGGTTGTTCTAGTTATGACACACAAAGTGACCATTTGTTTGTCAATCAAAATGAACAGTGTGGTATAAAACCAAGATTAATCTGGGACGATGGAGGCTAAACTATGAAACAATAAAAGACAGTTATAAACATTATGTTTTATGGTTCTGACATGGCCGATTTGGACAATGAAGTGCGGAAAAACTGAACAGTTATTAACTAAAGTTTGTAAATAATTGTAGTGAATTTATTTGTGTGCACTGTAGGATGTTAAGTAAACAAGTGTGTGTAAATGTTGCAATAATAATAATATTTTGCAATTTAAATAAATAAATATCAGAATTGATTTTGAAAACAGGAAGTGGTTAATGGTAAACATTTTGATAGTATTGGAATTTGTATTTTAATAATGAATTTAATTAAAATAATTGGAGATGTTTTAAATATTTCGATTGATTATTTAAATGTTAATTAATTAAATTCTCTAATGAATTCAAATTATTTTTTTTTCGAGATGAATTGGGTAATTAAATGATAAATTGTTTGATGTAAACTAATATTTTGTGAAATGTTTCAAAGGTGAGGTGAAAGTATTGGGGTGTAGGGGGTAGATGTTATGTGTATACCATGTTAGATGGACTGTAAGTATAGAACTTTTACAGTATGAATCGTGTATAATAAAAATGGTTACAGGTGTGACTGAGAGGTTAATTCAGTAATGAAAATGTTTATTTGAAATAAGTGTTCAATAAAAATGATAATTAAAAAATTTAATAATAACTGAAAAATGATATATACTAATTATTAATAATCAATTTGGAAATTTTAGTGTGTGGATGGGAGGTGACTCAGGTGAGTCACAAATTTAAATTTTATGACAAAAAATTTTTGCTAACTCAAATTTTAGTCCAATAAAAATGCTTGTGCTCTGTTTAAATAACTAGCTGCTCAGACATTCAATATAAGGTGTTCATTCCATAATTTTAAATGTATTATTTTATTGTTGTACGTTAGATATAGGTATTGATAAAAATATGTGTTTTCATTATGTGTGTATTTTTTAAACTAAGCAGATAATTAAACCGTCTGGCAGGCGGTTAACGTAAATTATCAGATCAGAGAGAGGGGAAACAAAGGGGTCAGAAGCGAATATTGATAAACATATATATAAATATTTCATGTAATTTGTAAAATTTTGAGATGTGTCCATTGTGTTAGGAGATCAACTGATTAGCAATAAAATGTCAATGGTATATTGGTAATAATGTTCCAAGTAATTAATGTTCAATGTAATGTTTTAATGTATTACAGATGTTTTAAAGTAATGATAAAAATAATTTGATAAAGTGAGAAGTAAAGTAATAATTTATGCAAGTTAACAAGAGATAGTTTTTGGGTGATGAATATTTTATGGGACATATAGATCTGTCCAAAGTGAGGTCAAAGTTAAAGTTGAAATAGTAGAGATGAAAGTAATGTAATGTGGTTTTGAGTTAATATATGTTATAGAATTTTGAGAAGTATTGATGTTGACACAGTAGTAATGGAGAATTTATGTAGAGTTTTGAGTGATATATTGATGTTTATAATTAATGATGTTATTTTGTTGTAGTTGTAGTAAGGTAATGAGATTGAGATTTTGGGGATGGCAATTTTGTAGTAGGGGGTAGTGTAATGTGGGAGTCCGCAACATAATGATAAGTTGGGATGGGATTGGGATCGATTTAGTGGGACGGGGCCGCCTTAGGTAGAATCCAGGGGCCAGATAAGGGAAATGAGTTTTTTTGGGGGGGAAACACGTATCCTAAATACAAAGGGTTAGAGAGTATTTTTTTTATATAGAGAGAAGGTGGCGAATTGAGTTTAATGATAGGTTGGGTTTAGAGTGTTTTGAGAGATGTTTTTGATAGAGATGGGTGTCATGGTAGTTACAGTTGTTAGAGGTTAGAGTCAAAGGGAGAGAGATTATATATGCATACAGATCAAGTAGTACAGTCAATGAGAATAAATAATTTAAATCACCCACAGTAATGGAGAATAGGATTGTTAAGCAAAGAAAGAGAGTTATAATAAAGCATTAAAATTTGTATTTTGAAACCAGTGACAGAATTTTGATAGAATTTGGAAATAATGTAAAATTAAGAATTGTTTATTTTAAATAATTTGAATGTCAATTTGCCTATTATTTATAATAATATTTTGTTATTTTAAATGTTTTGTTTTATTATGTTTTGTGTTTCAAGTTAGGATGTTACAGATGTTAAATGTATTTTTCAGATAGAAATTATACATAACGTATGTGGGTCAAGGTTGTGGACTTGACCTAGTTTCGATCAGCTGATGAGGTCATATGCATACTGAGCTTGTATAGTAAGGGAGTTAATTCAACTTTGGTTTTTGATCAAATTAAACAAATTCTAAATAAGTTCTATATGTAAAGTAAACATTTTAATAAATTTAAAATTTTTTGGAAAATATTTTTTTGAAAAAAAAAAAAAAAATCTTGATTTTTCGCCTGCCAGCTAATGAATATTTTAAGCTTTGATTATTTTTTTATTTGTGTATTAACCATGTTTATTTTTATTGTATTGACTTGTATTGTTAGACTCTTAAGTGATCACATGTTAGGTTAAGGATGTTTAATTATAAGAAATGTTTAAATTCACTTATTTTAAATAAAAACAGAAAACAAGGAAGAGAATAATTGAAAATTTATACGAAATTTATGAAGTAATTTTACATGAAGACAACCAATGGGTTGCGGTAAAAAAAAAAAAAAAAATTCTATTTTATAATATGTCAATAGATAATGTGAGTGTGTGTGAGCCCAGTATCTGCTAAAGGCAGCCCAGCTTGCATAACAGAGGAAACATATCGGTGGAGGATCTGGAATAATCTAAGCCAGGGATTGAGAATTTTGGGGGTGGCATGTTAGAAGGTGAGGTGTGCTGTGGTACTTGTCTGTTCGATTTTTCGGTGTTGGGATCTCTTATGGAGAAGTCCAGTGATCTCGTTCAGATGCATCCATAGTCGCCAAGCCAGGGGGGTTGGTTACCCATGATGTATAAGAAGAAAGGGGGTTGTTGGCACCAGTTCCTCATTGGTCCTCTTCGGGGTTTATCAATGAGATTTCTTCTGTTCTGGACAGCAGAATTCTCATTGAGGGGGTATTGTAACTTCTCTAAAATATGGGGTATTTTATTTATTTCATTTTTTGCGGGATTTTATAAAATTATTGTGCAAACGTTATTTCCATTGGAACAGAACATGTGGCAAGAAACAGTGTTGAAACAAAGGCAAGGCGCAGTTTCTATTGTGTAACTCGACAAGGAATTTGCACCACCCTCGAATTTCTCAGAACTTTGCATAAGTGTGACGATGCACGCACTAACATCTCAAGCAGGGGCACTGTAGTGACGCCGTGAAACTCCAACGGCGCTGTAAAAAATGGCGCATGAACGAACAGTTTGTGATATCAGCAAGACGAACTACAGGAAATATCGTTAAGCCCCGCCCACTGCTAGTGACATCAGTATAGCAGCGACAGATATCGTCCCCGGTTACCACACAAAAAACACACTATGTGCCATGCATAGAGTGAATAAACCACAGCAATTCAGCTTGAACGGCGACGAAAATCTGTTGGCAGTGAATACACAGTTCCTCCCGCTCAGCACGGGACGCTTCCCAGTTGGTTAACTGATCGCTCCGGCGCCGGACCGAGCCAAGTAGGCTCGTCACAAAACGTTATATTTCAACAGTAAAAAGTGTAATAGGAGAAAAATTTTATGTGACCGCGGTCGAGTAGAAAAGGGTAAAGAAATTAACTGTATAATTTTTCGGACAGTAAACAACAAGAAATTAACAGAAGATGAGTGCGCGCGCGAACCTCGTTGCCGGCGGTTTAAGTGTAAGGGCTGGGGGCTTTATTATAAAATGTTAAGGGGTTGATAATTTAGTGTGTTTGAGTGAGTGTGAAAAAATTGCAGGCTGGGCTCTGTCTGTATGTCTGTTTTATATAGTGATCAGTAAGGTAAGATATTAGAATAAGTTAGTATGTAGAAGATGCCAACAGAACAAAGAAAAATGTAACTTAATCTGTAAAACACTGAGCAAAAGTTTTTTTGAACCAAATTTTAAAATGATTCTGATTAATTAAAAAATAGTAATTTCTCTTCATAACAATGTGTCGAATCAGTTATTTCGATAACCTTAACACATGTTTGTATCTAACGTACTTGTGATTGGATCCTGGCCCGTAACAGAGTCTTGGCAGGTAGGTGGAAATTATATTGTAAATTTGGTAATTAATAAATTTAATTTTGTTATAGAGTATAACAAATGGCGCCCGTGACAGGCACGAATTTTAATATATTTAATTAAATTCCACATCTACAAAGATGCAGACATGTGTTAGGTTAGCGTGATAAAATGAAAATGCGTTATGTACGCAAAGCTATACCGAAAGTAATATAGAGAGTACATTACAAAAAATTAAGTAATTAGATTATTAATATTTTGAATATCAATTATAAAAAATGTCAGATAACGAGAATAAAGTAAATGAAAATAGTGTCGAAAATTTTGACGACTCAAACATGAGCAATTTTGAAACACATTCGACTCCAAGTGCGAGTCAGAATGAAACAGAAATAAGTGAAACAGAATCAAGAATTATGGATGAAGGAATTCATTCAACGCCAATTCAGAATAAAAACTCAGATAACAATAATATGATGAAATATTTATGTAGCATGGTATGCAGTATGAAAGAGTTCAGACAAGCAACAGGCGATGTTAGAGTTAAAATTTAACGAAATAAAGAGTGATTCAAATATTAAATATAATGAAATAAATGCTAGACTTGATGAGAAATTCGAGTTTCAAAAGAACAGTTTTGATGAGTTAACAAACCAAATTAAAGAAATGAATAAATGTTGTAAAAATACCCATGAAACAATAAAAAATAGTTTGTATAAATTAGAACGGAGTGTGGAGAGAATGGAAGTAGTTGTGATGAATCCAGAGAAAAATAAAACAAAGGAAAATTGTAGTGATAAATGTAAAAATATGATATCGGATAAAGAGTTAACAAATAACGATGATGTTGAAAATAATGAGAATAATAATATTGAGTATAGTAATGTATTTGAAGAATTAGTATCAGAAACTGATACGGTGAAAATAAATAATGAAAATACTGATGAGTTGGTGGAATGCGATTATGAGATGTTAATGTGTGTTAATGAGTTAGAGAGAGAGCGGAAGAATGATATTGTGGTAGAGTGGGGACAGAGGGTAAATTTTCCCCTTATTGTTGATAATGTTTATAATGATTTAATGGATTCACAAGTGTTGTTGTTGAAGGGCAAGAGTCCCGTATTGATAGATGACTTGAAGTATTTATTTTTGTTGTGTAATGTTGTACCCTCTGTCCGGAATAATTTTGAGAGTGTGAGTTGGTATTGTGATGAGAGAGATGTAAGTAGAGAATGGTATGTTAAGAAAGTAACAGAATTGTATAATTTGAATAGAAGGTATGACGAATGGAAAGAAAGTTTAAAAGTATATTTGAATAATAATGACTATAATGAAGTGATAAAAGTAATTAACCCGATAATGAATGAATTTAATGACGGAGACTTAACAAAAATACCTAACATGGACTGGTTTAATAAGCATTTTGGTAAAATGAGTGAATTTGGTTGTTCTAGTTATGACACACAAAGTGACCATTTGTTTGTCAATCAAAATGAACAGTGTGGTATAAAACCAAGATTAATCTGGGACGATGGAGGCTAAACTATGAAACAATAAAAGACAGTTATAAACATTATGTTTTATGGTTCTGACATGGCCGATTTGGACAATGAAGTGCGGAAAAACTGAACAGTTATTAACTAAAGTTTGTAAATAATTGTAGTGAATTTATTTGTGTGCACTGTAGGATGTTAAGTAAACAAGTGTGTGTAAATGTTGCAATAATAATAATATTTTGCAATTTAAATAAATAAATATCAGAATTGATTTTGAAAACAGGAAGTGGTTAATGGTAAACATTTTGATAGTATTGGAATTTGTATTTTAATAATGAATTTAATTAAAATAATTGGAGATGTTTTAAATATTTTGATTGATTATTTAAATGTTAATTAATTAAATTCTCTAATGAATTCAAATTATTTTTTTTTCGAGATGAATTGGGTAATTAAATGATAAATTGTTTGATGTAAACTAATATTTTGTGAAATGTTTCAAAGGTGAGGTGAAAGTATTGGGGTGTAGGGGGTAGATGTTATGTGTATACCATGTTAGATGGACTGTAAGTATAGAACTTTTACAGTATGAATCGTGTATAATAAAAATGGTTACAGGTGTGACTGAGAGGTTAATTCAGTAATGAAAATGTTTATTTGAAATAAGTGTTCAATAAAAATGATAATTAAAAAATTTAATAATAACTGAAAAATGATATATACTAATTATTAATAATCAATTTGGAAATTTTAGTGTGTGGATGGGAGGTGACTCAGGTGAGTCACAAATTTAAATTTTATGACAAAAAATTTTTGCTAACTCAAATTTTAGTCCAATAAAAATGCTTGTGCTCTGTTTAAATAACTAGCTGCTCAGACATTCAATATAAGGTGTTCATTCCATAATTTTAAATGTATTATTTTATTGTTGTACGTTAGATATAGGTATTGATAAAAATATGTGTTTTCATTATGTGTGTATTTTTTAAACTAAGCAGATAATTAAACCGTCTGGCAGGCGGTTAACGTAAATTATCAGATCAGAGAGAGGGGAAACAAAGGGGTCAGAAGCGAATATTGATAAACATATATATAAATATTTCATGTAATTTGTAAAATTTTGAGATGTGTCCATTGTGTTAGGAGATCAACTGATTAGCAATAAAATGTCAATGGTATATTGGTAATAATGTTCCAAGTAATTAATGTTCAATGTAATGTTTTAATGTATTACAGATGTTTTAAAGTAATGATAAAAATAATTTGATAAAGTGAGAAGTAAAGTAATAATTTATGCAAGTTAACAAGAGATAGTTTTTGGGTGATGAATATTTTATGGGACATATAGATCTGTCCAAAGTGAGGTCAAAGTTAAAGTTGAAATAGTAGAGATGAAAGTAATGTAATGTGGTTTTGAGTTAATATATGTTATAGAATTTTGAGAAGTATTGATGTTGACACAGTAGTAATGGAGAATTTATGTAGAGTTTTGAGTGATATATTGATGTTTATAATTAATGATGTTATTTTGTTGTAGTTGTAGTAAGGTAATGAGATTGAGATTTTGGGGATGGCAATTTTGTAGTAGGGGGTAGTGTAATGTGGGAGTCCGCAACATAATGATAAGTTGGGATGGGATTGGGATCGATTTAGTGGGACGGGGCCGCCTTAGGTAGAATCCAGGGGCCAGATAAGGGAAATGAGTTTTTTTGGGGGGGAAACACGTATCCTAAATACAAAGGGTTAGAGAGTATTTTTTTTATATAGAGAGAAGGTGGCGAATTGAGTTTAATGATAGGTTGGGTTTAGAGTGTTTTGAGAGATGTTTTTGATAGAGATGGGTGTCATGGTAGTTACAGTTGTTAGAGGTTAGAGTCAAAGGGAGAGAGATTATATATGCATACAGATCAAGTAGTACAGTCAATGAGAATAAATAATTTAAATCACCCACAGTAATGGAGAATAGGATTGTTAAGCAAAGAAAGAGAGTTATAATAAAGCATTAAAATTTGTATTTTGAAACCAGTGACAGAATTTTGATAGAATTTGGAAATAATGTAAAATTAAGAATTGTTTATTTTAAATAATTTGAATGTCAATTTGCCTATTATTTATAATAATATTTTGTTATTTTAAATGTTTTGTTTTATTATGTTTTGTGTTTCAAGTTAGGATGTTACAGATGTTAAATGTATTTTTCAGATAGAAATTATACATAACGTATGTGGGTCAAGGTTGTGGACTTGACCTAGTTTCGATCAGCTGATGAGGTCATATGCATACTGAGCTTGTATAGTAAGGGAGTTAATTCAACTTTGGTTTTTGATCAAATTAAACAAATTCTAAATAAGTTCTATATGTAAAGTAAACATTTTAATAAATTTAAAATTTTTTGGAAAATATTTTTTTGAAAAAAAAAAAAAAAATCTTGATTTTTCGCCTGCCAGCTAATGAATATTTTAAGCTTTGATTATTTTTTTATTTGTGTATTAACCATGTTTATTTTTATTGTATTGACTTGTATTGTTAGACTCTTAAGTGATCACATGTTAGGTTAAGGATGTTTAATTATAAGAAATGTTTAAATTCACTTATTTTAAATAAAAACAGAAAACAAGGAAGAGAATAATTGAAAATTTATACGAAATTTATGAAGTAATTTTACATGAAGACAACCAATGGGTTGCGGTAAAAAAAAAAAAAAAAATTCTATTTTATAATATGTCAATAGATAATGTGAGTGTGTGTGAGCCCAGTATCTGCTAAAGGCAGCCCAGCTTGCATAACAGAGGAAACATATCGGTGGAGGATCTGGAATAATCTAAGCCAGGGATTGAGAATTTTGGGGGTGGCATGTTAGAAGGTGAGGTGTGCTGTGGTACTTGTCTGTTCGATTTTTCGGTGTTGGGATCTCTTATGGAGAAGTCCAGTGATCTCGTTCAGATGCATCCATAGTCGCCAAGCCAGGGGGGTTGGTTACCCATGATGTATAAGAAGAAAGGGGGTTGTTGGCACCAGTTCCTCATTGGTCCTCTTCGGGGTTTATCAATGAGATTTCTTCTGTTCTGGACAGCAGAATTCTCATTGAGGGGGTATTGTAACTTCTCTAAAATATGGGGTATTTTATTTATTTCATTTTTTGCGGGATTTTATAAAATTATTGTGCAAACGTTATTTCCATTGGAACAGAACATGTGGCAAGAAACAGTGTTGAAACAAAGGCAAGGCGCAGTTTCTATTGTGTAACTCGACAAGGAATTTGCACCACCCTCGAATTTCTCAGAACTTTGCATAAGTGTGACGATGCACGCACTAACATCTCAAGCAGGGGCACTGTAGTGACGCCGTGAAACTCCAACGGCGCTGTAAAAAATGGCGCATGAACGAACAGTTTGTGATATCAGCAAGACGAACTACAGGAAATATCGTTAAGCCCCGCCCACTGCTAGTGACATCAGTATAGCAGCGACAGATATCGTCCCCGGTTACCACACAAAAAACACACTATGTGCCATGCATAGAGTGAATAAACCACAGCAATTCAGCTTGAACGGCGACGAAAATCTGTTGGCAGTGAATACACAGTTCCTCCCGCTCAGCACGGGACGCTTCCCAGTTGGTTAACTGATCGCTCCGGCGCCGGACCGAGCCAAGTAGGCTCGTCACAAAACGTTATATTTCAACAGTAAAAAGTGTAATAGGAGAAAAATTTTATGTGACCGCGGTCGAGTAGAAAAGGGTAAAGAAATTAACTGTATAATTTTTCGGACAGTAAACAACAAGAAATTAACAGAAGATGAGTGCGCGCGCGAACCTCGTTGCCGGCGGTTTAAGTGTAAGGGCTGGGGGCTTTATTATAAAATGTTAAGGGGTTGATAATTTAGTGTGTTTGAGTGAGTGTGAAAAAATTGCAGGCTGGGCTCTGTCTGTATGTCTGTTTTATATAGTGATCAGTAAGGTAAGATATTAGAATAAGTTAGTATGTAGAAGATGCCAACAGAACAAAGAAAAATGTAACTTAATCTGTAAAACACTGAGCAAAAGTTTTTTTGAACCAAATTTTAAAATGATTCTGATTAATTAAAAAATAGTAATTTCTCTTCATAACAATGTGTCGAATCAGTTATTTCGATAACCTTAACACATGTTTGTATCTAACGTACTTGTGATTGGATCCTGGCCCGTAACAGAGTCTTGGCAGGTAGGTGGAAATTATATTGTAAATTTGGTAATTAATAAATTTAATTTTGTTATAGAGTATAACAAATGGCGCCCGTGACAGGCACGAATTTTAATATATTTAATTAAATTCCACATCTACAAAGATGCAGACATGTGTTAGGTTAGCGTGATAAAATGAAAATGCGTTATGTACGCAAAGCTATACCGAAAGTAATATAGAGAGTACATTACAAAAAATTAAGTAATTAGATTATTAATATTTTGAATATCAATTATAAAAAATGTCAGATAACGAGAATAAAGTAAATGAAAATAGTGTCGAAAATTTTGACGACTCAAACATGAGCAATTTTGAAACACATTCGACTCCAAGTGCGAGTCAGAATGAAACAGAAATAAGTGAAACAGAATCAAGAATTATGGATGAAGGAATTCATTCAACGCCAATTCAGAATAAAAACTCAGATAACAATAATATGATGAAATATTTATGTAGCATGGTATGCAGTATGAAAGAGTTCAGACAAGCAACAGGCGATGTTAGAGTTAAAATTTAACGAAATAAAGAGTGATTCAAATATTAAATATAATGAAATAAATGCTAGACTTGATGAGAAATTCGAGTTTCAAAAGAACAGTTTTGATGAGTTAACAAACCAAATTAAAGAAATGAATAAATGTTGTAAAAATACCCATGAAACAATAAAAAATAGTTTGTATAAATTAGAACGGAGTGTGGAGAGAATGGAAGTAGTTGTGATGAATCCAGAGAAAAATAAAACAAAGGAAAATTGTAGTGATAAATGTAAAAATATGATATCGGATAAAGAGTTAACAAATAACGATGATGTTGAAAATAATGAGAATAATAATATTGAGTATAGTAATGTATTTGAAGAATTAGTATCAGAAACTGATACGGTGAAAATAAATAATGAAAATACTGATGAGTTGGTGGAATGCGATTATGAGATGTTAATGTGTGTTAATGAGTTAGAGAGAGAGCGGAAGAATGATA
This sequence comes from Magicicada septendecula, assembly GCA_034769895.1. Classification (NCBI taxonomy): domain Eukaryota; kingdom Metazoa; phylum Arthropoda; class Insecta; order Hemiptera; family Cicadidae; genus Magicicada; species Magicicada septendecula. The sequence continues at coordinate 343,192,032 of CM068368.1, forward strand.
TTGTCAAGTGTTGTTGTTGAAGGGCAAGAGTCCCGTATTGATAGATGACTTGAAGTATTTATTTTTGTTGTGTAATGTTGTACCCTCTGTCCGGAATAATTTTGAGAGTGTGAGTTGGTATTGTGATGAGAGAGATGTAAGTAGAGAATGGTATGTTAAGAAAGTAACAGAATTGTATAATTTGAATAGAAGGTATGACGAATGGAAAGAAAGTTTAAAAGTATATTTGAATAATAATGACTATAATGAAGTGATAAAAGTAATTAACCCGATAATGAATGAATTTAATGACGGAGACTTAACAAAAATACCTAACATGGACTGGTTTAATAAGCATTTTGGTAAAATGAGTGAATTTGGTTGTTCTAGTTATGACACACAAAGTGACCATTTGTTTGTCAATCAAAATGAACAGTGTGGTATAAAACCAAGATTAATCTGGGACGATGGAGGCTAAACTATGAAACAATAAAAGACAGTTATAAACATTATGTTTTATGGTTCTGACATGGCCGATTTGGACAATGAAGTGCGGAAAAACTGAACAGTTATTAACTAAAGTTTGTAAATAATTGTAGTGAATTTATTTGTGTGCACTGTAGGATGTTAAGTAAACAAGTGTGTGTAAATGTTGCAATAATAATAATATTTTGCAATTTAAATAAATAAATATCAGAATTGATTTTGAAAACAGGAAGTGGTTAATGGTAAACATTTTGATAGTATTGGAATTTGTATTTTAATAATGAATTTAATTAAAATAATTGGAGATGTTTTAAATATTTTGATTGATTATTTAAATGTTAATTAATTAAATTCTCTAATGAATTCAAATTATTTTTTTTTCGAGATGAATTGGGTAATTAAATGATAAATTGTTTGATGTAAACTAATATTTTGTGAAATGTTTCAAAGGTGAGGTGAAAGTATTGGGGTGTAGGGGGTAGATGTTATGTGTATACCATGTTAGATGGACTGTAAGTATAGAACTTTTACAGTATGAATCGTGTATAATAAAAATGGTTACAGGTGTGACTGAGAGGTTAATTCAGTAATGAAAATGTTTATTTGAAATAAGTGTTCAATAAAAATGATAATTAAAAAATTTAATAATAACTGAAAAATGATATATACTAATTATTAATAATCAATTTGGAAATTTTAGTGTGTGGATGGGAGGTGACTCAGGTGAGTCACAAATTTAAATTTTATGACAAAAAATTTTTGCTAACTCAAATTTTAGTCCAATAAAAATGCTTGTGCTCTGTTTAAATAACTAGCTGCTCAGACATTCAATATAAGGTGTTCATTCCATAATTTTAAATGTATTATTTTATTGTTGTACGTTAGATATAGGTATTGATAAAAATATGTGTTTTCATTATGTGTGTATTTTTTAAACTAAGCAGATAATTAAACCGTCTGGCAGGCGGTTAACGTAAATTATCAGATCAGAGAGAGGGGAAACAAAGGGGTCAGAAGCGAATATTGATAAACATATATATAAATATTTCATGTAATTTGTAAAATTTTGAGATGTGTCCATTGTGTTAGGAGATCAACTGATTAGCAATAAAATGTCAATGGTATATTGGTAATAATGTTCCAAGTAATTAATGTTCAATGTAATGTTTTAATGTATTACAGATGTTTTAAAGTAATGATAAAAATAATTTGATAAAGTGAGAAGTAAAGTAATAATTATGCAAGTTAACAAGAGATAGTTTTTGGGTGATGAATATTTTATGGGACATATAGATCTGTCCAAAGTGAGGTCAAAGTTAAAGTTGAAATAGTAGAGATGAAAGTAATGTAATGTGGTTTTGAGTTAATATATGTTATAGAATTTTGAGAAGTATTGATGTTGACACAGTAGTAATGGAGAATTTATGTAGAGTTTTGAGTGATATATTGATGTTTATAATTAATGATGTTATTTTGTTGTAGTTGTAGTAAGGTAATGAGATTGAGATTTTGGGGATGGCAATTTTGTAGTAGGGGGTAGTGTAATGTGGGAGTCCGCAACATAATGATAAGTTGGGATGGGATTGGGATCGATTTAGTGGGACGGGGCCGCCTTAGGTAGAATCCAGGGGCCAGATAAGGGAAATGAGTTTTTTTGGGAGGGGAAACACGTATCCTAAATACAAAGGGTTAGAGAGTATTTTTTTTATATAGAGAGAAGGTGGCGAATTGAGTTTAATGATAGGTTGGGTTTAGAGTGTTTTGAGAGATGTTTTTGATAGAGATGGGTGTCATGGTAGTTACAGTTGTTAGAGGTTAGAGTCAAAGGGAGAGATATTATATATGCATACAGATCAAGTAGTACAGTCAATGAGAATAAATAATTTAAATCACCCACAGTAATGGAGAATAGGATTGTTAAGCAAAGAAAGAGAGTTATAATAAAGCATTAAAATTTGTATTTTGAAACCAGTGACAGAATTTTGATAGAATTTGGAAATAATGTAAAATTAAGAATTGTTTATTTTAAATAATTTGAATGTCAATTTGCCTATTATTTATAATAATATTTTGTTATTTTAAATGTTTTGTTTTATTATGTTTTGTGTTTCAAGTTAGGATGTTACAGATGTTAAATGTATTTTTCAGATAGAAATTATACATAACGTATGTGGGTCAAGGTTGTGGACTTGACCTAGTTTCGATCAGCTGATGAGATCATATGCATACTGAGCTTGTATAGTAAGGGAGTTATAATTCAACTTTGGTTTTTGATCAAATTAAACAAATTCTAAATAAGTTCTATATGTAAAGTAAACATTTTAATAAATTTAAATTTTTTTGAATTTTAAAATTTTTTGGAAAATATTTTTTTGAAAAAAAAAAAAAAAATCTTGATTTTTCGCCTGCCAGCTAATGAATATTTTAAGCTTTGATTATTTTTTTATTTGTGTATTAACCATGTTTATTTTTATTGTATTGACTTGTATTGTTAGACTCTTAAGTGATCACATGTTAGGTTAAGGATGTTTAATTATAAGAAATGTTTAAATTCACTTATTTTAAATAAAAACAGAAAACAAGGAAGAGAATAATTGAAAATTTATACGAAATTTATGAAGTAATTTTACATGAAGACAACCAATGGGTTGCGGTAAAAAAAAAAAAAAAAAATTCTATTTTATAATATGTCAATAGATAATGTGAGTGTGTGTGAGCCCAGTATCTGCTAAAGGCAGCCCAGCTTGCATAACAGAGGAAACATATCGGTGGAGGATCTGGAATAATCTAAGCCAGGGATTGAGAATTTTGGGGGTGGCATGTTAGAAGGTGAGGTGTGCTGTGGTACTTGTCTGTTCGATTTTTCGGTGTTGGGATCTCTTATGGAGAAGTCCAGTGATCTCGTTCAGATGCATCCATAGTCGCCAAGCCAGGGGGGTTGGTTACCCATGATGTATAAGAAGAAAGGGGGTTGTTGGCACCAGTTCCTCATTGGTCCTCTTCGGGGTTTATCAATGAGATTTCTTCTGTTCTGGACAGCAGAATTCTCATTGAGGGGGTATTGTAACTTCTCTAAAATATGGGGTATTTTATTTATTTCATTTTTTGCGGGATTTTATAAAATTATTGTGCAAACGTTATTTCCATTGGAACAGAACATGTGGCAAGAAACAGTGTTGAAACAAAGGCAAGGCGCAGTTTCTATTGTGTAACTCGACAAGGAATTTGCACCACCCTCGAATTTCTCAGAACTTTGCATAAGTGTGACGATGCACGCACATAACATCTCAAGCAGGGGCGCTGTAGTGACGCCGTGAAACTCCAACGGCGCTGTAAAAAATTGCGCATGAACGAACAGTTTGTGATATCAGCAAGACGAACTACAGGAAATATCGTTAAGCCCCGCCCACTGCTAGTGACATCAGTCTAGCAGCGACAGATATCGTCCCCGGTTACCACACAAAAAACACACTATGTGCCATGCATAGAGTGAATAAACCACAGCAATTCAGCTTGAACGGCGACGAAAATCTGTTGGCAGTGAATACACAGTTCCTCCCGCTCAGCACGGGACGCTTCCCAGTTGGTTAACTGATCGCTCCGGCGCCGGACCGAGCCAAGTAGGCTCGTCACAAAACGTTATATTTCAACAGTAAAAAATGTAATAGGAGAAACATTTTATGTGACCGCGGTCGAGTAGAAAAGGGTAAAGAAATTAACTGTATAATTTTTCGGACAGTAAACAACAAGAAATTAACAGAAGATGAGTGCGCGCGCGAACCACGTTGCCGGCGGTTTAAGTGTAAGGGCTGGGGGCTTTATTATAAAATGTTAAGGGGTTGATAATTTAGTGTGTTTGAGTGAGTGTGAAAAAATTGCAGGCTGGGCTCTGTCTGTATGTCTGTTTTATATAGTGATCAGTAAGGTAAGATATTAGAATAAGTTAGTATGTAGAAGATGCCAACAGAACAAAGAAAAATGTAACTTAATCTGTAAAACACTGAGCAAAAGTTTTTTTGAACCAAATTTTAAAATGAATCTGATTAATTAAAAAATAGTAATTTCTCTTCATAACAATGTGTTGAATCAGTTATTTCGATAACCTTAACACATGTTTGTATCTAACGTACTTGTGATTGGATCCTGGCCCGTAACAGAGTCTTGGCAGGTAGGTGGAAATTATATTGTAAATTTGGTAATTAATAAATTTAATTTTGTTATAGAGTATAACATAGGGAGCTACACAATCACACAACACCTATTATTGATTGGTTCCACAGGCAGATGAGATAGTGGATGTGATAATAGGAAATACGTTCACTACTATTATGCAACTTGAAGTCCTTGACCAATAAAAATGAAGTACTAGATAACTACAAAATGTACATAGTAGTAATAGTATTTTACTTCTTAATATTTTGGTATATTTGAAATAAATTTAGCCCAAAAACTAAAGTCTGTAAAAATATAAACTTAATAAAACCATCACACACCTAATGTAGTATGTATTACAATATAAACTGTCCTTATGTAAGATGTTCATGCTCCTTAACATTTTATATATATTGTAACGGTACATAACCCGGTCCCAATAAAGTAAATTATGAGAATAAAAGTCAGAAATGGGTAGAACTAAAGCTCGCTCAAAATTTAATTATATCACTCCACATAATAAACAATTCGAGTGGGATATAGTGCGAAGTGAGTTCTAGTGTACCCATTGAGGTGGAAAACCAAAGTGAAATTAATGTATTACTAAACTGTGCTGTATGTTTTGGGTAGGATAAAACTACGGAAGTAGTATGTAATAATACTAATTGATTTTTGTAATTTTATTTATTTACTGTAATTCATATTGTATGAACCACAATTTGTTATACCCAAGTTAATATTATATTGTTTCAAATAATTATGTTAGATTGTAAGAAAACCCAGGGTTAATTTTAAAAGACATAAAAATTTTAACTACCAAAGATAATATAAAATTAAAATAATCCTATGAAGGAAGTGACAACAGGAAGTAGTACCGGGTATGAACACTATTCGAGATTAAATAAATAATATATAAAATGATTTAATGATAATAAAATGATAAAATATTTATATACAATGTCATAAAAAAATTAACCAAAACATATTATGTGAATTAAATTAGTAAATAAACCGGAATGGAAGGGAATTATTTTTCCATAAATAAAAATATAAATTTATAATAATCACAAACTGCCTACATAATAAAAATACTATGTGTTACTAAGGGTGATGGAAAATAACAAGTATTGTTAATAAGATAAAAAATTTTGAACTGAACCAGAGAGTTGAAGAATCGATGCGACAAAAATTATAAAAAATAACCTTTTTTGGACGTTGGAGGAGGCGAAATTCACGCAAGAGTAATAAACAAAGTGAATACTAACCAATTATACCTGAGGAATCCAAATTAAAAGGTGTTATACATTAAAAACCAGTGGATGAAACCATTCTGAGGATCCAATATAATTCGGCCTACGTCTAATAGACAATCAGAAGAATACTCGAAAATGAAAAGGAAATAATAACGCAAGACGTACCTCATCACAGAATAAAACTTCAATCCAGTAAGGACAACACGGAGCGAGGTAATATAAACATTTTTCGTAATAAATACAGAAGAAAACTCGTTTTTTAATAGTGAAATAGAACGAAAAAATATTCATTTTATCATATGTTCCTTTCAAAAGTAAACAAATACATGCTGCTCTCTTACGGCAATTCCGGAAACTATGTAACATTTGAAAAATAAACCAAAAATTATTTATTAATTTTTTTATATTTGTAAAGCGTAGCAATTAGCCATTTCTGACACTCTCATAACACAAAGAATTCACCCTGAACCCTGGGGAATTAATAAGAATTATGTAATAACTGATGTATTTTATTATAGCGTAATATTGGTTAAATAACAACATATATGCTTTGTTCTTTAGACAGATCTATGTTTACTCGGTAAAGGCGAGAGGATGTTTTCTTTTTAAAAAGATTAATTGTGATACCTATACTTTGGTGGCTGGAGACAAAAGTCAATAATCAATAAAGCAATATTATTGAAAATTAATATTGAATTATAACGTGTTATAATTTGTTGTAGTGGGTAGTTAATGAAAATTTCAGCACAACATACAGAAGGAATCGTCACAACAGAGGGGCAAATTTGATACTTACTCTCTCTTCTGCATAAGGCTGAACAAATTACCTCCTTGACCCCAAATCACACACTCTCGATTTCTTTTAGATTGAGTAAAACAAGATAAACGAAATCCTTTATTTATACCGTTTAAAACGTCAGTTAGTATAATTCAAAAGTGACGCATACTGCGTGAGGCATATAATAACACTTCCATAACACCTCACATAAAAGCGGTACGTTACAGATTGGCGAACCCAACATTTGGGGCTTGACTAAAGGTGTACGTTTCGCTAAAGACCTCATCAAAAAGCGGTACGTTACAATATATATATATATATTTTATATGTAGTCCAGACCATGTACATGATGTGAATGCCATTTAAGTTTACGAGGGTGGGGTGAAAAGAGTTCCAGGCCTGAATAAGGAAACAACATTTTTTTTGATTAATTTGCTTTTATTTCTCAACATAATCTGCATTTAGCTCGATACACTTTTCCCAACGATCTTCTAGAGCAGTTATGCCAGGCTGATAAGCTGATTTGTCAAGATCCTCAAAATAGCCATTTATAGCATCGCTGACTCGATTGTTGTCCCCAAATCGTTTCCCTCCTAGCCATTTCTTGAGGTTAGAAAAGAGATAAAGTCGCTCGGGGCTAAATCTGACGAGTATAGTGGGTGAGGATGCAATTCAAAATTTAATTCATTTATTTTAGCCATTGCAATGATTGATGTGTGAGCTGGTGCATTGTCTTGGTGAAACAGCACTTTATTTTTCGCTAAATTTGGCCGTTTTTTTTTTATTGCATTGTTTAAATGCTGCAGTAAGTTCGCATAATACTTGCCAGTAATTGGTTTCCCTTTTCAAGGTAGTCAATGAAGAGTATTCCATACACGTCCCAAAAAACAGTCGCCATTACCTTACCAGCAGATGGAATTGACTTTGCCTTCTTTGGAGTTGGTTCATCTTTAGCAGTCCATTGTTTTGACTGTTGTTTGGTCTCAGGAGTGTTGTGGTAGACCCAAGTCTCATCAACAGTTACGAATCGACGCAAAAATTTTGTCTGATTGCGCTTATAGAGTGACAAACAATTGGTTGAAACATTCTTTCAACATTGTTTTTGGTTCGGTGTGAGCAAACGCAGCACCCATCTAGCACACAGCTTTGTCATACTCAAATGTTCGTGTAAGATATTATTGCGCACGTTCCACTGATATGCCAACAGTCTCTGATATCTCACTCACTTTCCCTCTATGGTGTGCCAAAACGATTTTGTGGATTTTTTCGATTGTTTCTGGCATAGTCACTTCAATGGGACGTCCACTGCGTGGTTCATCAGTTGTGCTCATCCGACCCATTTTAAATTCAGTAATCCAGCACTTAACCGTTATATTCAATGGAGAAGAGTCCCCCAATGTTGAATCCAGCTCCTTTTTGATATTGGTTGCAGTTAAGCCTTAAAAAAAACATTTTACAGATTCAAGATGTACGCTAATGAAGGTCCAGTCATTACATAAAAAAAAAAGTTAGGAAAGGAATTAAAAGCAGCTGTGAAATTAAATACGATGACTTTGTTAGGAGCACAATTCATAAAAAAGTCCAAGATGTTTTTAGAAGAAATGAGTCACCAACTGTGAATTCAGTGAAGAACAGTGTCAACAGTCAACAGTGATATCACTCTGTCAAATTATAATATAATGTTTTATCATTTATTAAAAGAAATAGGGTTCAAATATGAAAAAATAGGAAACAAAGGCATCATGTAATGGTACATGATCCTAGGGTACAATAAATTGAAAATCTTGTGTCAATAAAAAGCAATGCAGTTTATTATGAAGGCACAGGCACAAGTTGTGAGGGTGTATGTATGAAAGAAAGAAAATAATAATAATGAATTTAAAATACGAGGTGTGATTGGAAAGTTTTAAGACAGGTGCCGCCACTGCTCTATACGAGGGGCTAGGTTTGCCCGCGGGTGTGGAAGGGGAAGCTTGTTTTGTCGTTGAAACGTTGAGAAACAATCACCACGACATCTTTGTTCAGTAGAGAGTGGCATCCTGGTGAGTGAGGACGTGTGATCGGGTCTTGGCAGATTTTTGATTTTGCAAAATGGATGAAAAAACGGAATGAGTTTGTGTCAAATTTTGTTTTAAAACTGGGAAATCAGCTTCGGAGACTTATGAACTCTTACAAACAGCTTTCGGGGATAAATGTCTGAGCCGGTCAAATGTTTTTATCTGGTTCAACAGATTCAAAGATGGCTGCGAATTAGTTGAAGATGACCCCCGGTCCGGCCGGCCTTCCTATTCAAAAACCAACGAAAAGATTGTGAAAGTTCGCGATTTAGTGCACTCTGACCGTAGACTTACAATTAGGGAGTTGGCTAATAAACTGAATTTAAGTTTCTACGCAGTTCAGTCAATTTTAAGTGAAGTTTGAATACGCGTCGAGTGACCGCGAAATTCATTCCGAAATTGTTGTCAGACCAGAAGAAACAATACCGACTTGAAGTGTCCCAAGAATTGTTTAATCGGGCCGAAACTGACCCAGATTTGTTAAATAGGGTAATTACAGGCGACAAAACATGGGTTTATGGGTATGACCCAGAAACAAAGACACAATCATCGCAGTGGAAGCGTCCAAGTTCGCCACAACCGAAAAAAGTGCGACAAAGTTGGTCGCATGTGAAGACAATGTTGGTGGTTTTTTTCGATTCTACGGGTATCGTGCATCACGAATTTGCCCCTAGGGGGCAGAGAATCAACCAGGAATACTATAAAAGTCTCCTTCAGCATTTGCGCAAAAATTTGCGGAAGAAAAGGCCTGCACTCTGGCGAGACAAGATGGGTCCTCCACCACGACAACGCACTGGCTCATCGTGCGTTCTCGATCACGGAATTTTTGGCCAAATTCAAAATTCCTGTGCTTCCGCAACCCCCCTATTCCCCTGATATAGCCCCTGCCGACTTCTACCTGTTTCCTAAATTGAAAATTTCGCTGAAAGGGGACCGATTTGACTCAATTGAAGACATCCAGGCAAATACGGAGAGGGTTCTTAAAACCCTTAAGAAAGAAAATTTCTAGGAATGCTTCCAAAAGTGGAAACACTGTTGGAGTCAGTGTGTTCAGTCAGAAGGGGACTACTTTGAAGGAGATCCATCACAATAGCCTGTAAGTACTGCCATTTTGAAATTACAAGCCCAGTCTTAAAACTTACCAATCACACCTCATATATTAATAAATGGTGTAAAAAGATGGCAATAAATTTATTGAGATGCGCAATGGTTATACTGAGAAGTTAAAATGAAAGTGAGATAAAGCAGTGTAACGATTGGTGCCTACACTGACTTGCGTAGTTAGGACAGTGAGCGAAAAGTAATTCGCCATTTATCTTATAAACTATATTGTGAGCAATTGGAGACTAAAAATTGTGAAAATTCAGGGGAACCAACTTCAAAATTGGACGATTGGAAGGAAAGGTGATGCCATCTTTGAGGAATGCCAGATGCAATATGCCATCACCACAAGTAATTAAGTTTAGCATAAAGAAACTCTAAAAAGCAGGTATGAGTGGACATAAATTATAACAAAAATGAAACTGCCATCTCAAAATGTATCTTTGATAAAACAAGTTGTGTGCGTGTGTGTGAGAGAGAGACAGACAGAGAGATAACACTCTGAAGCCCATGGAGAAGTGTGACTTCTCCAACACCATTCCACTCTCAGAGCCTATGGACGAGTGCATCTTGTCTACTGTTTTATACATTTTAGTTGATGGTTCTTATACATCCTTTGGTTTGTTTGATGGTAACGGTAAAATTTTAGTTTTGCAATACAACCGCAGAGGGCAGCACCAGCTTGAAAACAAAGAAACAGCATTACCTTCTTTGTTTGTAAACATGTGGATGTCAAGTGAAGCCATTTTGTGTAGTTTACAATGTGTTGTGATGTAAGCTGAGTATTTTGTTGTGTTAGTTTCATTATAATGGGTTCGCACAAATATCTTACTGAAAACGAGATTCATGAAGTTTTGAATAAATCTTGGTTAGCTATTCATGTGTCTGATTCAGATACTGAAGTTAGTAAGAACGAAAGTGAAAGTAATTAAAATAGCAACATTGATACGTGTTAAGTAAGTAATGTACCGAATATCTAACTTTTATAATATAATGTTGTAGGCCCATTTACTTCTGTTCACATATTGTAATGTTTAAAATCATTTTTCACAAAATATTTTGGCGAATATTTGTAATGATCAAACTGAATTGTACAGTGAAGCAAACAATAATTCTTGGTATGAAACTGATGAACAACCAAACATACCAGTATTTGAAAAAAGTGTGGTATTATAACCTCAACTGATAACACATTGTCTGCTTATGGCTGTTTTAGTGTTTTTTGATAAGGATATGGATTGGTTTTACATCAATCCTGTATTTGATGTGTTGTGGGAGAAGAAAACTTTAGCTGTTGACACTATTATGAAGAATTGTTGGCAAATACCAAAAGAAAGGTGAGTGCACATTTCGGCGTACAAATCATTTGTTCTTCCTCCAATGGAAAGATAAACGAGATGTATATTTGCTACCAACAAAACATAAAATGACAGTTTATCCAGTAAATGTTCGCACTCGACAGGGGTGACTTGACATTGTGACCAGCTAATAAGCTACTACCCATTTAACAGGAGAAGTATGAAGTGGTGGAAAAAGGCATTTTTCCATTTAGTTATGATGGCCACTGTAAATTAATTTATAATTTACAAACATTCAGGAAAAAATAATAACCGTCAGTTAGCTGACTTCATAAGAAATCTTGCAAAGTAGCTAGTCGAACAAGGAGGAAGAGAGCTACAAAGTGAACAGAACACTTCCTGTACTTTGGTAATCAACCATCCTTCAGCTCTCTATTTTCCCTGAAAAAAAATAACAGCAACAGAAAAAAAATCTAAAACAACAAGAAAGTGTGAAGTGTGTACAGAGAAAAGCAAAAGTGTTGGAAGTGTGTCCCACAGTACTTCGCTGAATTTCACACAAAAGAATCATACACAAATTAATAAATGGAACCCTTGTATTGGAACAGTGTTCATAGTTGTGATTTTCCATTATATTTATTCCTAGTTATGCTTCTTTTGTGTTCATCATATGTTAAAATGTGCTTAATAAAAATTATTAGTGGAAATATTGGTATGAAAAGAAAACAGACTTTTCAAAATGGTATACTTTGGAAGCCTACAGTGGATTACATTTTACATGTTACTGGACACATATTAGATCACATGAAAGAGGACGATTTAAGCTTTCAGGCAGTACATGTACATTGAAGGTAAGTTAAAATTTGTATTTTTTAATTAGGTTTAAATTTATGTAAAAAACTCCTAGGCCACCTGCCAAGGTGGTTAGGGTTCAATGTGTTAATGCACGGAGAGTAGAAAAATATGTCTAAAGTGATGGTAACTGGTATACATATTTCATTTTGGGTTTGGGGCCCAAAATGAAATATGTTTGCAATGTTTAAGTATTTTGGTCTTTGTAAGGAAAGCTTGTTTTGAAGGAAAAAAAAAGAAATGTATTGTAATGTTTAAGTATTTTAGTTTTAGCAAATAAAGTATTCATTTTGAAAGAAATGTTTTATAGTCCTGTTTTATTAACTGTTTAACTGTTAGAACTCAGAAAAAGCAATTATAGAAAAATATTCTATAATAACATCACACTTCATACTTTGTACATACACTGGTAGTAACAGTAATATGTTTTGGTTCAAAAACTTCCTGTATTTGTTAGATGTGACTAAAAAATTTAGATTCATTTGCTAACCGAAGTTGTCAAAGGTGGATCAAAATTGTTTTAGATATTGGAAACAATATTTTATGTTTATTGAAAAACAATATTATATGGGAAATTTATATGTTTTATTATGTTTTTATTGGAGAATACAGAATCAATTATGATAGTTCAAGTGTTTTTATTTGTCACCTGACCTTGACCTATCCTGTGCTCGTGGATCTGCCTAAACGGATTTGGCCCTCCCCGTCTTCTGGTAAGTACCAGTTTGGGCCGAACATAAGACGGCGTCACATATAAGACGACACTGAATTTTTTGGGTGTTGTATGAGACAGACAATTAAATGGTCTAAATCATACCTTTAAGCCACACTATGTAAATATGGCTATTTTACATTAAAGGTGAAATTATAAGTGACTGTTTTTAGTTCCAGCCATCATCCTCGTTTTCTTCTTCTTCTCCAAGTTCGTCTTCAGAATTGATACTGGAATCTGATTCATAACTGGTGTCTTTCCACAAAATGTCATCCTCACTCCCACGGCAAGGAATGTTTCTTGTTCTAAACTGAGGCCCTGTGTGGGTAAACCTTGTGTGTTGCATTTACAATTTAAATAAAATTCATCATCCCATTCTGTCCCATTACACCATCCATGTTATTAGAAACACATTTTCTTAAACCCCTTTACAATGATTCACTTTTGATTTTTCCCCAGGCTGTGATTATTCACTGGGCCAGCAACTGTATGCCAGTCACTACAGTTCTTCCGTAAGTAGTCTTTAAATGGTTTATTAACAACCTCATCTAAAACTTGAAACTGCTAAAAAAAAAAAATCTAAAAGTCACTCCCCCAGGGATTATAACAAGATCAGTGTTCATTTCTGCAATCAGCTTCTTTATTTTCTCACTTGTGTGGCCATGAAAGAACTATCTCTCTACCCTAGTAAACCGCCTGGTCAACGTCCCCAAACAACCTTAAGCCAATCTGCCATGAGTTCTTCAGTCATCCACCCCATTTCCTGAGCTCTAAAAACAAGCCCTTCTGGTAATTGTTCCTTTGGAAGCATTTTTCTATTGGAAATAACGTACGGCAGAAGTTTTCTTCTATCGGCAGTTACTCCTAGCATCACAGTAATGCGTGACTTTTCGTTGCCTGTAGACTTAATTCCAACTGATTTTGCACCCTTTCTGTCCACAGTAACATTTGACGGCATATCGAAAAACACTGGGTTTGGTCAGCATTTGCCATTTGGCCAAGCAGGTAATTGTGGGCTTTCCTCAGATCCATTATGTATCACTGATAAGCGATCAATTTGTCAGTATAATCTGCAGGTAGGCGTTGCGCTAGGGTGTTGCGGCATCATAAACACAGACCCGAACACCTCATTGTGTGTTTACATCAGCCCAAGCTTGCTTTAAATTCAGTTATTGGAATTTTGAACTCGCATGCCACTCCAATGCCTTCATTCTAATAACTTCCCGGGATACTGGATATCCTTGGTTTCATTTCTGTTCAACACGCCAACAATGCCTTCTGTTCAACACTATCCTTTACTTGTGGATTGGCCATGAATATTCACTTTTTTTGACTTAACCTTAGGCCCCTTTTGTGCATCCGATTTATATCGTACGATAAAACCTCGTATGTCATGTAGAACAACTGAAACAAATGGGCTGTTTTATGCACTGTCGTATGATAAATTTATTATTCCATACTCAAAAACATATCGCGGTATTCTAGGAAACGCATCCGATAAATATCGGACGAGTTGTTTAGATACATGGGCCATAATGGTTTATGCACTCGCACGAGTTTTTTATCGTATGACTTTCAGACATCAGTGCTGCCAACCTTCCTGCCTCGCGTCAGCAAGGCCAGTTATGCCAAGTAATCACGTAGTGGTATGATTTTATTAATTTGTTTTATAAATATGGAAGACATTAATACAGAAAGGCTAACTGATGAAATCCAGAACATGAGAGCACTATGGGATCCCGCTTCCAAAGCTAATAAACACGAACCGATAAGCGGCATACAACACACATGGATTTATTTTCACTACTGATGATGGCAACACTGAAAGAGTTTGTTCACACTCACTTCTGATATTTTTGAAGCATGATAAAAATCGGAGTCAACTGGGATGAAAAACTTATTGTACGATTTGAATCAGATGCATAAAAGGGGCCTTAAAGTGAACAACTTTTAATGTCTGTGACACAATACAGTATTTCAGCACAGTGGTGAAAGTATGCTTGGGATTTTCACCTTGAGCTTGACCTTGAGCTCATTATAAAATGCATGTGTTGATTCATGCTACGCACGTGGCAAGCCTGTGTAGCTGGCGAATGTTACAAAATACGCTAGAGACTTAACACGAAATTTGTAAATATTAGTTGTGCATATAAGACGAGTATGGTTTTTGAAAGGGCATTGTAAGGAAAAAATCGTCTTATACTCGGGCCAATACGGTAGTTATTTAGCATCTTCGATGTATGTTTGGAATGTGGTACAGCTCCCACATGCCGTCTATCAAGTGTGGGTGGCGACCCTGGGTGTTTCCTTTTAGTACAGCCCAATCTTATTTGACCGGAAAGATATAACTGGTTTCAATATCCCTATTTGAGGAAAATGAATGTTATAGGGCAGAAAAAATACTGTTTTCTTCTATGAAACATCAGTGAATATTAGGGTGGCCCTTATTTTTCAACTTTCTAAAAGTTTAGCTCCCACCCCCTATCTTGTTCCAATCAACAAAAAAAACGATCTGTGCAAAATTTTATCTCAATCGGACAACTGCGAGGCGACCCTCATCGACCATGAAGTTTTGAAATTTTCGCTCGGAGTCATTTTTTCAGATAAAAAATTTTTATTTGTAATCACTAGTAATGGAAATTAATGCGAGTTTTCATTAATTTAATTAGCATTGCTATTGCTAAGTTAAGCCGGCACTACAAGTGATTTAACATAGAATTATGTTATGCGATTTTTCATTAATATTATTAGATAAACTTAATACTATTATTATTATTAGACTTATACTGTTATTATTAGAAAGACATGTTTGAAATGGTATCCAAGTCACTTATTGACAAAATCTGTATAATATTTACCTTATTTCTTCCGTCGTGTGACTTCGTTTTGCATTTTGATTTGCTTTACGCGTTTGAGACATATGTCTCGTCATCAGAAATAAATAAAATAAAAATTCACTCTTAGCGAGGTCGTTACACATTATAATACAAATATTCGAAAATGATTACACACATACCTGCTTTACTTGAGTGCGCACTCGAGTCGGACCGATCGGACACTGATTATCAATAGCTACCGCGTAGACAGGTTTATTGCGGTATCATAGAGCGGGTTTGATTTAAAATTTAAATGATCGTTTAGCATGAAGTCACGACTGTGTACGTCATTGTAAGCCATATATATCTCAAATTCTTCCAAGGCGTTCATGTAAGTGCCTTTATTACAAAAATGCATGGGGTTTCAAGTTGGAAACAAAACTTAAAACCCATGCATTTTTGTAATAAAGGCACTTACATGAACGCCTTGGAAGAATTTGAGATATATTGGGAGTACAATGACGTACAGTCGTGACTTCGTGCTAAATGATCATTTAAATTTTAAATCAAACCCACTCTACGATACCACAATAAACCTGTTTACGCGGTAGCTATTGATAATCAGTGTCCGATTGGTCTGACTCGAGTGCGCACTCAAGTTGTTATACTCTATAACAAATTTAAATATATTAATTACCAAATTACAATAATTTCCACCTACCTGCCAAAACTCTCTTACGGGCCAGGATCCGATCACAAGTATGTTAGATACAAGCATGTGTTAAGGTCATCGAAATAACGGATTCTACACATTATATGAAGAGAAATTACTATGTTTAATTAATCAGAAGTGTTGACTTTATACGTTTTCTCCAAAATCGGTTTTTTACATGTTTCAAAGGTTGTGCAACTCTTACGTCTTAAGTCCTATACTTACTTTCTATTACTTACATACCTTAAGATAGCCCAGCCTGCGCACTCACTACTCACATTCTTAAAACCCCTTACTAATATAAAAACACCCCATTTTATGTGAAATTAATGAACATAATGTTTTCCGTGTGGAACGTTACATGTGTGGCGTCCTCTTCCCCGACCACATGGTGCGTCTTCCAAAGTCTTTCATTCTCCGGATTTTCACAAGTTTATAATATTTAATCACGTTCAATATTCATTCATCGTCACTAGAGGCACTGTTATATATGTTTTTGTAAACTCACATAGGTATTTTGTCGGCCGACTTAAGAAAAAAATATGAAATTTTGCCCGGGCACAAACTGATAGCTGCCACGCGTGGCTTGGTTGCTCGTCGACTGGGAAGAGCGTTACCAACATGCCTCCCTCCAAACACTCGGACAGAGCGGATGTTTCAATGCCTCATGATCGGATCGTCCGTCACTGTTCATTCAACACATGTGTTTTTTGTGTGATAACCGTGGACGATATTTGTGAAGCACGGTTGACGTCACTAGCAGTAGGCGGGGCTTAACGATATTTCCTGTAGTTCGTCTTGCTGATATCACAAACTGTTCGTTCATGCGCCATTTTTTACAGCGCCGTTGGAGTTTCACGGCGTCACTACAGCGCCCCTGCTTGAGATGTTAAGTGCATCCATCGTCACACATATACCGAGTTCTGAGAAATTCGAGGGTGGTGCAAATTCCTTGCCGAGTTACTCAACAGAAATTGCTTCTTACTGCTTTGTTTCAACACTGTTTCTTACCACGTGTTCTGTTATAATGGAATGGACGTTTGTCGTAAAATAAAACTTTCACAATAATTTTTTATAAAATCCCACAAAATGAATTAAATGAAATACAAAGACCCATTAACAGTAATAAATGAAATTACCCAATTTTGACACGTTACAAAGTAAAGCGGTTATGTGTGTAATCATTTTCGAATATTTGTATTTTAATGTATAACGACCTCACTAAGAGTGAATTTTCATTTTATTTATTTCTGATGACGAGACATATGTCTCGAAACGCGTAAAGCAAATCAAAACGCAAAACGAAGTCACACGACGCAAGAAATAAAGTAAATATTATACAGATTTTGTTATTATTATTTATACTATTATTATTATTATTATTATTATTATTAGATAAACTTATTTTATAACCTCTCCGTGTAACGGTACAGGTAAGACCCTCCCGATAAATAAATAAAATGTAAAGTATTATTTGGAAATGTATAGGGTGATAAACGTCGTCGTACACGAATTGACTCACGGTCAGCAGTTTAACGGCAGGAAGGCAGTTATTTTTAGCCGACTGACCTCTGAACTTTGTATGTTGGACAAAGCAACATAATACGTCAGGAGCCAAACCCAACCGACGTCACGTAGGAATGCGAGGAGTGTCGGCTAGCTCGCCAGCAGTCTGTATGCGTTTCAGTCGGCAAACAACATCTAACAATGACGGACGTGGGCAGTTCGCTCGCCCGCCAGCTAAGCACAGTTTTATAACGCCCAACACCAAAAGGTGTAAAATATAAAATTTAAAGAAGCAGTTGTGAATTAACATTAAAATGAAGTGACAGTTTCGGCGATATAAAGAGAAATTGTAAGAAGGTGCAGAGCGACAAAAGTTACGTGAGGAGGCTGGACTGTGGATAATACCATGAACAGCTAAGTAACAAACGGGACGAGAAAAAATAAAACCATTCAAAATTAAAAACAAGTATGAGCTCAAAGGGGAAATCTAAAATATGTACCGTGTGAGTGTTGTAACGTGTCAAAATTTGGGTTATTTTATTTCTTACAGTTATGGGATAATTGCATTTTTATTTATTTCATTTTTGCGGGATTTCAGAAAATTATTGTGCAAACGTTCATTCCATTATAACAGCCCACGTGGCAAGACACAGTGTTGAAACAAAGGCAAGGCACAATTTCTGTTGGGTAACTCGGCAAGGAATTCGTACCACCCTCAAATTCTCAGAAATGTGCATAAGTGTGATCGCGCGCCCACGAGCATTACAAGTACGCGCTCGGAAGGACGCCATCAGCCCGAAAACCAAGATGTCTGGAGAACAAATTTATTCGTCTCCTTGGCGATCTGCAGGAAATAAGGTCTAAGTCCGGCCCATCTCGTGACGTCAGAAAGTGCCTAGCTGAAATTTTCTACTATCGTCACTCCAACAACTACATGCATGGCATGGGACGAAACTTCTACGACAAAGCCCAAGGCAGTGCTTTCCATCAAAAGTATGAGATCACATTAGCAACACCTGCTACGTTTTCGTTCCCAGTCTGTTAATTGATCGCTCCGGCACCGGAACGAGCCAAGTAGGCTCGTCACAAAACTTTATATTTTAACAGTCAAAAGTGTAACAGGAGAAAATTTTTATGTGACCGCGGTCGAGTTGAAAAAGTAGAGGATGTAATTTTATAATTTCGGACAGTAAAAACAAGAAATTTACGAGAAGATGAGCGCGCGCGCGAACCACGTTGCCGGCGGTTTAAGTGTATGGGCTGGGGGCCTTATTATAAAATGTTAAGGGGTTTATAATTTAGTGTGTTTGAGTGAGTGTGGAAAAAATTGCAGGCTGGGCTCTGTCTGTGTTAATAATGAGATGTAATCAGTAAGGTAAGAGTTTAGAATAAGTTAACCTGTAGTAGAAGATAAAGTGAACAAAAGAAAAAAAATGTAAATTAATCTGCATAAACCGGCATAACTGTTTTAGATGAAATTTTCAATAATGTTTAACAAATAAAAATATTATTTCTCTTCACTAAAAATGAGTCAAGTTACTTATTTCAGTAACCTATAGATCACGCTAACATTTTATGTTCGTACGAGAAACCTGGCCCGGATAGAAGTTCTACAGGTAGGTTAAAGTAATTTATGTGTTTTAATAGATTTAATGAGTTTTATTAACATCTCAATGGCGCCCGAACGGGGACAGTTTTATGAGTAAAGAAAAATAAAGTAAAAAACCGTACCTACAAATAGGATGTTGGCGTGATTTGGAGGTTAAGTAGAAATGAGAACCGATTATATGTAAATGATGTTAAGATGTAGTTAAGCGATACTTAAATTATATTATACCAAATAATACAGAAATATTTAAAATTGAAATTTTATATAAAACAAAATCTCATAAATAAGAAAAATGGAAGACGGAGATAAAGTTAGTATGAGTGATGTAACTATCACGGGGGAGGGAGAAATTAATTCAGACCCTAAGGTGGTCAAAGAAAGCATTTCCAATGAATCAAATAATATAAATGATTCAGGATTGGAGACAACTCCGAACCTGACAGATGAGAATAATCTGACAAAATCGGTAATAATGAGTGGAGCACAAGCAGAATCTACTCCTGTAACGAATAGAGCAAAAGAGGTGTCAATAAATGATATATTTAACCTGATACAAACCATGTCTGAAAACATGATAAAAAAAGTCATTTCAATAACAAATTAGATGAACAAAAAAACGAAATGCTCAATAAATTTGATGTAAAGTTAGATGAACAGAAAAACGAGATGCAAGAATTTAAAAGCAGTATAAATGAGAAGTTAGATATACAGAATATGCAGTTTCAGCAGAGTATTAGCGTAAAATTTGATGAACTTAAAACAGAAATTAATAAAGTACAAATCAATTGTGAGAGTAACTTTATCAAATTGACAAATGAATTAAATGAAACGGTGAGTCATTCATTAAAAAATATGAATAACAAAATTGACAAAATAGAGAGTAATGTGGTGGAAAAATTTAATAAACAAAGACAAAAGGTAACTGAAAATTTTGAATGTAAAACAGAGGATAATTATAATATGTGTAAAAACGTAGTAGTAGAGAGTAAGATAACAAGTGATAACAATAATGTTGAAAATAATGAGAATAATAATATTGAGTATAGTAATGTATTTGAAGAATTAGTATCGGAGACTGATACGGTAAAAATAAAGAATGAAAGTACTGATGAGTTGGTGGAATGTAATGATAATGAAATGTTAATGTGTATTGATGAGTTAGAGAGAGAGAGGAAAAATGATGTTGTGGTAGAGTGGGGACAGAGGGTAAATTTTCCCCTTATTGTTGATGATGTTTATGATGATTTAATGAGTTCACAAGTGTTGTTGTTGAAGGGCAAGAGTCCCGTATTGGTAGATGAGTTGAAGTGTTTATTTTTGTCGTGTAATTTTGTACCCTCTGCCCGGAATAATTGTGAGTGTGATGTGGTGTGGTGATGAGAGAGAGTTGAACAGAGAAGTGTATGTGGAGAATGTAACAGAATTGTATAATTTGAATAGAAAGTATGACGAATGGAAAGAAAGTTTAAAAGTATATTTGAATAATAATGACTATAATGATTTAACAAAAGTAATTAACCCGATAGTGAATGAATTTAATGACGGAGACTTAACAAAAAAGCCTAACGTTGACTGGTTTAATGAGTATTTGGGTAAGATGAATGAATTTAGCCTTTATGGTTATAACACACAAAACAGTGATTTGTATGTTAATGAGATTGAAAAAGGTTATATAACACCAAGACTTATCTATGACGATGGAGGATAAACAATAAAACCATAAAAGACAGTGATAAACATTATGTTTTATGGTTCTGACATGGCAGATGTGGACAATGAAGTGCGGAAAACTGAACAGTTATTAACTAAAGTTTGTAAATAATTGTAGTGAGTTTGTTTATGTGTGTTGTAGAAGGTCAGCTAAACAATGTATGTATATAGGTAAGTGATAATAATAAAATTAATACTTTGCAATTTAAATAAATAATAACATTAATTTTGGAAACAGTAATTGGCTAATTTGTATAATGGCAAACAATAATAATGGAATTTATATTTTCAGTAATTAATTTAAGCAAACCAGTTTGATATGTTTTAAATATTTTGAGTGATGATGTAAATGCTAATTAATTAAATTCTTTAAATGAATTCAATTTATTTTACGAGATTTGGAATTTAGTAATAGATGGCTAAATTGTTTGATGTAAACTGATATTTGTGATAAATGTTCCAGAGGTGAGGTGAAAGTATTGGGGTGTAGGGGGTAGATGTTATGTGTATACCATGTTAAATGGAATGTAAGTATAGAACTTTTACAGTATGAATCATGTATAATAAAAATGTTTACAGGTAACTAAGATTTTAATTCAATAGTGAGATTATTTGAAATAATTGTGTTAAATAAAAATGATAATTAAAAAATTTAATAATAATTGAACGATGACATATGATAATTATTAATAATGAATTTGAAAATTTTAAGAAAGTCAAATGGTAGAAAGTTATGAATGAGTTAAATGATTATTGATGAAAATATGATATTAGAATGTATATAAAAATTTAATTAGTTAGTTATTAAGTTGCTATTGCGGGGGTGGCCTGTGCTCTCGTAGATAGCGAAATGGGTTGGGGGTAACAGAGATTGTTACCTCCATCGGAGGCCAAAATGGTGAAAATGTGCGACACACCCTTTTCGTGTAAACTCAATTTACACACTGATAGACTCTCGTGTCGCACATATCAATGATGAGTGTAACAGGCACTGAAATGAAGTTAGATTTCCCCGACTTTTCGGGCGATTACTGCCTTACCAGCACTAATCGTGGCTTTGACTAGCGGCCAGCTATGGTCATACCAAGTCCCTTGACCATAGCTGACTTGAAATTGGTATATAGTAGAAATTAAATGGGGGGTGACATTAGGGGAAATCCAGGCACTAGGGAACAGCGGCTACCACTCTGTTCGCGGAGGAACAGCAAAGCCAGGTGGTAGACCCGTTTAAGGGCGTTTAATTATAGCCACGAATATGTTGATATTCAGACGTTCAGATGTAACAGCCGAAGCAAAGACACGGAGAGGTCAAACTACTCCAAAATATGCCGTCTTTGCAGAAGCAAAAGGGCGATACAGTCCTCCATAATTTGCAATAGAGTGTGTGGATGGGAGGCGACTCCAATGAGTCACGAAGTTAAAATTTTACAACAGAAAATTTTTTGCTAATTCAAATTTTGATCCAGTAAAAATGCTTGTGCTCTGTTTAAGTAATTAGATGCTCATACATTCAATATAAGGTGTTCATGCTATAATTTTAAATGTATTATTTTATTATCGTAGGTTAGATATAAGCATTGATAACAATATGTGTCTTCATTATGTGTGTATATTTGCAACTAAGTACATAATTAAACCGTCTGACAGGCGGTTAATATAAAGTATCAGAATCAGAGAAAGGGGAAACAATGAGGGTAGAAGTAAGTACTGATAAATATATATATTTCATGTAATTTGTAATTGGACGTAATTTGTTCAATTTTGAGATGTGTTTTCATTGTGTTAGTAAGATCAGCTGATCAGCAATAACAGGTCACTGGTAAAATGGTTTATAAATGCTTTAAGTAATTAATGTTCAATGTAATGTTTTAATGTATTACAGATGTTTTAAAGTAATGATAAAAATAACTTGATAAATTGAGAAGTAAAGTAATAATTTGTGAAAGTCAATAAAAGATAGTTTTGGGTGATGAATATTTGATGGGACATGTAGATCTGTCCAAGTTGAAGTTAAAGTTAAAGAAATAGTAGAGATGAAGATAATGTAATGTTGTTTTGAAGTAATATATATTATAGAGTTTTGAGAAGTATTGATGTTGACACAGTAGTCATGGAGAATCTATGTAGAGTTTTGAGCGATATATTGATGTTTATAATTAATGATGTTATTTTGTTGTAGTTGTAGTAAGGAAATGAGATTGAGATTTTTGGGGATGGCAATTTTGTAGTAGGGGGTAGTGTAATGTGGGAGTCCGCAACATAATGATAAGTTGGGACGGGATTGGGATCGATTTTAGTGGGACGGGGCCGCCTTAGGTAGAATCCAGGGGCCAGATAAGGGAATTGAGTTTTTGGGGGGGGAACACGTATCCTAAGTACAAAGGGTTAGAGAGTATTTTTTTTTATATATAGGGAGAAGGTGGCGAATTGAGTTTATTAGTAAGTTGGGTTTAGAGAGTGTTTGATAGAGATGGGTGTCATGGGAGTTGAAGTTGTTAGAGGTTAGAGTCAGAGGTAGAAAGATTATATATGTAGACAGATCAAGTAGTAAATTAAATGAGATAAATGTTTAAATCACCCACAGTAATGGAGAACAAGATTGTCAAGCAAAGAGAGAGATTTTTAATAAAGATATAGAATTTTTTATTTTGAAACCAGTGACAAAATTTTGATAGAATGTGGAAATAATGTAAAATTAAGAATTGTTTATTTTGAATAATTTAAATGTCAATTTGATTATTATTTATATTAATATTTTGTTATTTTAAATGTCTTGTGTTATTATGTTTTGTGTTTCAAGTTAGCTTATTACAGATGTTAAATGTATTTTCAGAAAGTATACATAACGTATGTAGGTCAAGGTTGTGGACTTGACCTAGTTTTGATCAGCTGATGGTAAGGTCATATAATTTCATAGTATGGAAGTCAGTTCAACTGTTGTTTTGATCAATTTAAACCAATTTTTAAATAATTTCTACATGTAAAGGAAACCTTTTAATGAACTTAAATTTTTTTTTGAATTTTAAAATTCTTTAGAAAATATTTTTTTTGAAAAAAAAAAATCTTGATTTTTCGCCTGCCAGCTAAGGAATATTTTAAGGATTGATCATTTTATTATTTGTGTATTAACCATGTTTATTTTTATTGTATTGACTTGTATTGTTAGACTATAAGTGATCACATGTTAGGTTAAGGATATGTTTAATTAGAAGAAATGTTTAAATTAACTCATTTTAAATAAAACAGAAAATAAGGAAGAGAATTTTTTGATACAATACTTTATTTTGAATTCTGAATTTTTTTTCTTAGATGAAATAGTAGATTTTAAAGAATTTTTCAATGTACAATATGTAATGTGAGTGTGTGTGAGCCCAGTATCTGCTAAAGGCAGCCCAGCTTGCATACAAGGGGAAACATATCGGTGGAGGATCTGGCATAGTTTAAGCCAGGGATTTAGGATTTTGGGGGGTAGCATGCTAGAAGGTGAGGTGTGCTGTGGTACTTGTCTGTTCGATTTCTCGGTGTTGGGATCTCTTATGGAGAAGTCCAGTGATCTCGTTCAGATGCGTCCATAGTCGCCAAGCCAGGGGGGTCAGTTACCCATGATGTATAAGAACAAGGGGGTTGTTGGCACCAGTTCCTCACCGGTCCTCTTAGGGGTTTATCAATGAGATTTCTTCTGTTCTGGACAGCAGAATTCTCATTGAGGGGGTATTGTAACGTGTCAAAATTTGGGTTATTTTATTTCTTACAGTTATGGGATAATTGCATTTTTATTTATTTCATTTTTGCGGGATTTTAGAAAATTATTGTGCAAACGTTCATTCCATTATAACAGCCCACGTGGCAAGACACAGTCTTGAAACAAAGGCAAGGCGCAATTTCTGTTGGGTAACTCGGCAAGGAATTCGTACCACCCTCAAATTCTCAGAATGTGCATAAGTGTGATCGCGCGCCCACGAGCATTACAAGTACGCGCTCGGAAGGACGCCGTCAGCCCGAAAACCAAGATGTCTGGAGAACAAATTTATTCATCGTCTCCTTGGCGATCTGCAGGAAATAAGGTCTAAGTCCGGCCCATCTCGTGATGTCAGCCAGTGCCTAGCTGAAATTGTCTACTATCGTCACTCCAACAACTACATGCATGGCATGGGACGAAACTTCTACGACGAAGCCCAAGGCAGTGCTTTCCGTCAAAAGTATGAGATCACATTAGCAACACCTGCTACGTTTTCGTTCCCAGTCTGTTAATTGATCGCTCCGGCGCCGGAATGAGCCAAGTAGGCTCGTCACAAAACTTTATATTTTAACAGTCAAAAGTGTAACAGGAGAAAATTTTATGTGACCGCGGTCGAGTTGAAAAAGTAGAGGATGTAATTTTATAATTTCGGACAGTAAAAACAAGAAATTTACGAGAAGATGAGAGCGCGCGCGAACCACGTTGCCGGCGGTTTAAGTGTATGGGCTGGGGGCCTTATTATAAAATGTTAAGGGGTTTATAATTTAGTGTGTTTGAGTGAGTGTGGAAAACATTGCAGGCTGGGCTCTGTCTGTGTTAATAATGAGATGTAATCAGTAAGGTAAGAGTTTAGAATAAGTTAACCTGTAGTAGAAGATAAAGTGAACAAAAGAAAAAAAATGTAAATGAATCTGCATAAACCGGAATAACTGTTTTAGATGAAATTTTCAATAATGTTTAACAAATAAAAATATTATTTCTCTTCACTAAAAATGAGTCAAGTTACTTATTTCAGTAACCTATAGATCACGCTAACATTTTATGTTCGTACGAGAAACCTGGCCTGGATAGAAGTTCTACAGGTAGGTTAAAGTAATTTATGTGTTTTAATAGATTTAATGAGTTTTATTAACATCTCAGTGTGTGTGCGTGTGTCATAATTATACAACAAAAGTAAAAAGCGCTGGTTTGCATAAAATAAATGTAAGTCAATATTTAAAATTTTGTTTGTTTATATTTAGAATTTACAGGTATAAATCATATTATTTTGCGTAAAATGGGAAGTTAAATGCATTGAAATTGTTTGTAATAGAATAATGAAAGTAATTGACAGTGTTGAGAAAAAGATGAAATACCTTAATTTGATGCAACTTAATAAAATAAATTTTTGAGAAATAATTGAGTAAGTTATTTACAAAAATCAACCCGGATTGCTCTCTTAAAAAACTTGCTTAAACGAACCTTGGGTAAGTATTTTGATACAGTTGGCAACCATTCAAGATGGCGTCTGGAATGCAGAGGTAAGCATATCTGTTTGTTTGTCAACTAAGGTAAAACAAAATTTAAATAGTAATTAACGTTACATCCGTTTTTGTAATGTTACGTGCTTCGTTTACTTATTTTGTAACCAAATATGATGTTGTCTTTGTTATTGTTTCAGAACTGTTTGTGCTGCTGGTGTAAAGTGACTTTTGTAACGTGTTCTTCCTAGACTTGTAAAATGGCATCAACTTCTTCAGGTAGTTCGTCACACAAGTTAAGAAAAGATTTTTATGTCTCTCTTGTTGGTTACATTTCCAATCAAATCGTCGAAACCAAACTACCTTCGAACTGGCAAGTTTTAAGCGTTTTTTTCTACAATGTAAGAGTTGTAAATCTTAAATGAAGGAAAGTGCATCATTGGTGGTTCAAGAAGTTTCCATTTTTTGCCAAAAAGCACAAATTCCTACTAGAAGAACTGACCACTGCGTTGATAAGTTACTCAAACTCTATGATGAATGGAAAGGTTGACAGAAAAATTCGACTAGAACTGCAGGAAAAAAAAAAAAAAAAAAAAAAAAAAAGATCTTTTTGTGGAAATGATGGACGATCTCTTTGACATAGCTCATTCAGATGCTTTGGGACAGATGAAAAATGAAGAGGATAAGAATTTCTTAATGCTTCAGCACCAAAAAGGACGACCGGGCTCCATGGTTGGTGTAGAACAAAAACTAAAACACAAGGAAGAAAGAGCACTGAAGCGCACTGCAATGGAAATTGCCAGGAAAAAAAGGACTTATGAAGAAATGGAACAACATTTTGCTACTCATCAGCTTGCTACATCAAAAATTGATGATTCAACATCAAGCAGCCAAAGCAGTGATGGTGGTGACGACAGTGAAAATTCCTCTGTCATCGTTCAGCAAATATCAGCAACAGCAACAACCGCAGCAGCAGCAGCAACAGTTCCTTCAACTTGAGGTACATTGCAGTTTTTACTCCCCGTCTATCTGAAGTTTTTGATAGGTGCAAAATCACTGATAGAAATGGGGTTTACATATTAATGGCTGCTGCAGAAGCTTTCGGGCGTGATACTGAAAACCTGGTAATAAATCGCACTTCTTTTCAACGCCTTAGAAACCAATTTAGAGAAGTGAGACACACAGAAATTCAGCACAAATTTAACCTAAACGACTGGCAAGAATTAGTGTTGCACTGGGATGGAAAGCTGCTCCCAGCACTCACAGGTGTTGAAAAGGTTGATAGACTGGAAATAATAGTAACTTTTCAAGGCAAGGAGCAATTGTTGGGACTCCCTGAAATCCCAACATCTTCAGGAGAAGAGCAAGCCATGGCTGTTTATCAAGCATTGGAGAAGTGGGGTATAACCGACAAAATTCAGGCACTTTGCTGTGATACGACAGCAAGCAACACAGGTCGAGTAAATGGTGCCTGTACAAATCTATAAAAATTGTTCAATCGCGACCTGTTGTACATCCCTTGCCATCATCACATTTTTGAGTTAGTTTTGAGGAGCTGTTTCGACTCACTGATGGGTGGAACTTCTGGTCCAGCCATGGCGCTTTTCAAAAGATTTAGAGAAACCTGGACGAAACTCGACAAGAAGGTTTATATAACTGGTAGCAATGAAGTGTCTGACGATGACCGCTCTACCATTCTTGGATTTCTTGAACACCACCTTTCTACGCAGAAACAACAGCGAGATGATTACCGAGAATTGTTGGAGGCATTCCGAAGAACGAGATATCGTTTCGTATACCAGGAGCTGTAAGTCATGCTAGGTGGATGACAAAGGCAATTTATGCATTCAAGATATACCTGTTTCAAGATCAATTTCAGTTATCTCATAGGGAGAAGAACTCTTTAAGAAGAATATATATTTTTCTTGCTCGAGTGTACTTCCGAGCCTGGTTTCTGTCATCAGAAGCAATTAAAGCACCTTATCATGATTTCCTATTCATGCATCAACTGATAAATTATCAGGATACTGATCCAGAAATCAGTAAGGCTGCTGCGAAAAAAATTTCCAACCATCTCTGGTACTTAGTTCCCGAAACTGTGGCTCTATCCTTATTTGATGACAATGTTCCAACAGCGGTTAAGGCAACTATGGCTCAAGTTATGCTGGAAGCAGACAAAGCTGAAGAAGAGGAAGAAGAAGAAAATAAACTGAAGAGGTACATTCTGCACCAAAATGATTTTTCTTCCTTTACAAACATCGAGTTTTCGTCTTTTGTAACTCCTGGTACAAAAACTTTCTTCACAAGATTTTCTATCAGCACAGATTTCCTCGACAAAGACCCTTCAACATGGAAGGATGATCCTGGTTACAAAAGTGGAATTGAAAAACTTGAGAAGACAGTTGTTGTGAATGACGTTACAGAAAGAGGTGTCAAACTCATTCAGGATTACAATAATATTCTCACAAAAGATGAAACTGAGAAACAATTTGTTTTACAGATCGTTGCCGGAGACCGTAAAAAATACCCAACAGCTACTACATCCTCTCTTAGGAAAAAATAATATTCAATGTTCGTTCGTTCACATTATGTTTTGATTCTATAGACATTATTGTTGTAAATAAAAATGCGTTTCTCTTATAGAAGTTGTGTGCGTTATTAAAAAAACCTAATATTTCTTAAATTTTTCATGTTGCCGGTATTTCAGGAATTTTTTGAATTAACGTTTGGGAAATTTGATTCAGTATGTTTTTAAACAATTGCTGGGATTGCCTGGATGTGTCCACATAAATTTCTCTAAGAAGAAAAAAGAAAATGGTTGAGATAGGGAAAGTATACCGCTTTTGAATAGAATTAATCATTGCGTATACTATGTTCCAACTTCAAGGCGTTTGAGGGTCGCCTAGCAGTTGTCCGATTGAGCTGAAGTTTTGCACAGCCCGGTTTTTTGTTGATTGGAACAGGATTAGGGGGTGGGAGCAGCAAAATTTTAACTTTCGGAAAATTACCTATAGCTAAGGGCCACCCTAGTGAATATATGCCACTCTGTAACAAATGGGATGAAAAGATGTAAAAATTAATTCGCCAAAAGACGCCTTTGCAGCTGGACGGATCGTCAGTCTTAAGCATGCACCCTCAAGGGGACCTCGTTTTGTTGTTTGCCATGCTGGAGGGCATAACTGATTATGCAATACTGTTATTTCTTTAAAAAACTATTGACTACCATGACAAAATGGATGGTGCGCTATTAGAAAAGTGGTTTTTGGAACAGCTGGCAACGAATTTGAAGAAAGGAAGTGTTATTGTAATGGGCAATGAACTTACTACTCCAGATGCATTGAAAAAATATCAACAGCATGGACTGACGGAAACAATAATGAATGGCTGTCATTGAAAAACACAGAATTCACCGGAGACAGTTTAAAGAGAGAATTGCTGGTTCTTGTTGGGATGGTGGCCAAGAACATTTAAAAGAAACATTAATGGACCTCATAATTGATGCTCTTCTCTACGTTATTGAAGCCCAGTTGAAGAATTACTGCGACTAGGTAGTAAAAGTGGAACAGACTTTATGGGATGCAGACAACATGCAAGATGATGTAGAGCCCTTCATAGCGTGATTAACCAGTAGTTCATCAAGTAGCACATCCTCCGGCAGAAGTTCTTCAAATAATGGTGAAGTGAAGATCCAATGGGGAGAACATCAATACAGGGTACTCACCCACTGCCATAAATTCAGCACTGCACATAGGCTGCAAAGGTGCAAAGGGAAGATAAATGCTGACATCCAATATATGTTTATTATAATGTTTGCTATATGCAAATTTACCTGTAGGTAAATTTCTTGTTAGAATTCATTCACGGGCTGTTTGGCCGTGGTCCATTGTTTTTAACTAAAACAGACTTTTCGACAACCGTGGTCTAACATGTACCACCCCACTACGTTACTAAAGCTCGAATTTACACTGATGATGGAAGTCGATGGTACTGTCAAAACGTCTGTTTTAATTAAAAACAATGGACCTTGCCAAACAGCCCGGGAATGAATTTTAACAAAATTGACTCCGGGCGTGTAAGACTACGAAGTTAGCCGTCTTCTTGTTTGTAAATTCATTGTTAAATTCAAAATAGTTCTGTTATAGTATTTTGGTTGTTTTTTTTTCGTTGAATTTTGTTTGTTATGAGGTTTACTCTTTCATTAATAGGCAAAGTTTGTGAACAATACATCTCAAATGATGTAAATTTTGTACCTTCATTTATTTTAATGTAAATTTTGTATCTTCATTTATTTTAATGTCTTTTTGTTTGTCAATTAGCTGTGTGGTGTGTTTTTTTATTAGTTTCTAGTTGCATTTCTTTTTTTAATGTTATGTCCATGTGTTTTTTTATTTTGTAAGCTGGTGCCAATCAGAAGTTGATGTGTGATCTTATGGCTTATCCTATTTTATGTATCTTTATAACATCTTTCATTAGCGGGTTTTGTTTTCTTTAATTTATTTATTTGGTTTTTGTATTTTTGTGTTGGGTCATATCCTAATTTTGTGTATTTTTTTATTATGAAGCCTTTTGTTTATTCATAAATTGTTTGTTCTCATAGCTAATAATCTGTTGTTATTGTCTGTATTTGTAATTGTTGTGTTGTTTCTAATTTATGTGTTTCTTATTATTTTGTTGTTATTATTACTTTGTTTTTTATTACTTCTTTCTATTAATTGGTTTATTTCTTTTGCAAAGCTATACATTTCCTAAATAATGCAGCCAAGATTTACAATTTTCAATCTTAAATTATAACAAATGTACGAGGGCTGACCAGAAAGTAACTTACGTTTTAGAACAAATAAATAAAAAAAAAAAGAAAATATTTTTATTTACACAGTTGAAAACTACATTCTTAGACTATTTTTCCACATAGTCTCCATTCAAGTTCAAACACTTATCGTAACGATTTACGAGTTTTTGAAAGCCCTCATCGTAAAAGTCTGCTGCCTGCGATTTCAGCCACTCATTAATGCCTGCCTTCAGCTCTTCATCGTCTTCAAAGCGGTGTGTTGCCAGCCACTTTTTCATATGCATGAACAGGTCATAATTGCTCGGTGCCAGATCATGGCTGTATGGGGGGGATGACTGAAAATCTCCCACCCAAACTTTCCCAAAAGTTCTTGCGTTCGTGCTGCTGTATGCGGTTGGGCGTTGTCGTGAAAGAATAATACCCCGGAGCTCAACTTACCGTGTCGCTTATTTTGGATTCCTCTCTGCAGCTTTTTTAAGGTTTCACAGTAAACCTCGGAGTTGATTGTGGTACCCCATTCCATAAACTCTAGCAGGAGAACCCCTTTTCTGCCCTAAAAAACTGTCACCATTATTTTCCTTGCTGACAAGGTCTGCAAACACTTTCTCGGTTTTTTGGGCAAGCGAGTATGGCCTCATTCCATGGATTGATTTTTTGTTTCACAATTAACGTACCTAACCCAGGTTTCATCCCCCGTTACAATACAGTCCAGTAGAGAATCACCATCCTTGTCATAGGCCTTAAAAAATTACAATGCTGATGCCATCTGCTGGTTTTTGTGCATTTCTGTAAGCACTTTTGGGACCCATTGCGCACAAAACTTATGGTAACCAAGCTTTATCGTGACAACTTCATGAAGCAAACTACGTGAAATTTGAGGAAACTCATGTGATAACTCAGTAATCGTAAAGCGGGGATTTTCACGGATTTTTTAATTGATTTTCTCCCCCAATTTGTCAGTAAGAACACTCGGCCGGCCACTCTGCTCATCATTGTGCACGTTGTTGCGGCCATTTTTAAACATAAGACACCATTGCCTTACTCCTCCCTCACTCATAACATTGTTCCCATACACCTCACACAGTTGCCGATGAATGTCCACCGGTCTGCAGTTTTCTGCTTGCAGAAATCGTATTACTGAGCGCACTTCACAGCTCGCGGGATTTTCAATCGCAGCACTCATTTTAAAAATTATTAGTGAAGCACAGAAACACAACACAGACTTATACCAGCCCCAGCTGGATGCATACTGAGTCACCCCACCCAGTGTCACCAAGATGGCAGCGCTAGCACCACCCCATCGCCGCCCACACTGAAACGTAAGTTACTTTCTGGACAGCCCTCATATTTCTAATGATTCCTGTAACAGTACAATGCGTTAACTGAAACATGTCATGATTAACATAGTACGAGAAGCACAGGAAACAGAAATGTGGCAGTATGCAATGCGACCACTGAAATATATTCATACAATTCACACAATTCATACAATTGGTTTGGAAACCAATTAAGTTAGAACAGTGAGAGTTAGATAAAAATTAAATTTGAATCTTTTTTATACAGTTCATTCACATTATGTATTAGTCTATCTTGAATAGGGGAAACGTTTCTCACAGGCTACTTTTTATGCCTCACGACTGAAAACAACTAATATCTGAGATGAAATTTATTTTTTATTTTGTTATTACAAGGATATTATTAAACTTAAATGGCAATCGTATCACGTACGTGATCTGGACTACACGTACAATATATATTGTTAAGGAGCAAGAACATTTTGAGTAAGGAGAGTTTATATTTTAATACATACTACATTGGGTGTGATGGTTTTATTAATTTTTTATTTTTTCCGACTTAGTTTTTGGGCTAAATTTATTTAAAATATACCAAAATATGAAGAAGTAAAATACTCTTACTACTATGTAGATTTTGCAGACTTACCTACTACTTCATTTTTATTGGTCGTGGATTTCAAGTCAGGTAATAGTAGCGAATGTAAATCTGATAAGTGTAATATATTTCTCTATCTCACCTTTTATCTCATCTGACTTTGGAACCAAGAATAGTTGGAGATTATGTAGAAGACAATATTGTATAAGATCTGTCACAGGAGTATATAAACGCAAAACAAAAATCACCAGAGTATAACGTACATAGTCAGCAAATCTATAAAGATGATCCTGTCAGCAGAATCAAAAGTCACAAATGTAGGGGATTAGTGTAGATGTAAAAAAGACACATTGAGCTGGCAAAGCATGTGTTATGAGTAGTGAAGAAATAATGAGTTTTTCATATCTACTATACATAACTATTCACCAATAGCATCATCAGTGTTCATAATCAAGTCTGTTTATACTGAAGCAATTTTCATATTCCAATCACCATTTTTTTTTGTATTACAATATGAATGCTTTCTCTTTGACTTTTAATTTGAAGGAATACAGAACTTACTCAAAAATGACTTAATTCTCTTCACACCTTACAACCCACTTTTCAATTCCCTTCTGTGTAAGAATGGATACATCTTTTAGATAACACAAATTTATGATCAATCTGCTTTCTTACAATATGAACACAATCTACCTGCCACAAGTAGGCAGTGAAACTATTTTGAGCTCCACAATCTGCAGAATTATAAGCAGTGTCAGAATGGAGATTATAAAAATATCTTCATATCTAATTAGAATTTTTCTACTAATTGTTTATACAGTATTTAATAAACATTCTTATAAACCAAAAACATCTTTTCAACTTACATCTTCATCTTCCCCGCAGCACCTGACGTTCCACCACTACTAGTGGGAGGAGCACCTGAAGATTTCTTTTTTCCATAACGGAATTTTTTCACATATGCTTCAATCAAAAACTGTATCTTCATGGGATTAATTTCACCAGATCTATTATGACAAATCTGTAATTAAAACAAAAAAGTATGCTTTTAAATATAACTGTTTTGTAACACAACACAATTGTGGCAGATGAGAATGATCCAAATTTGGCCTTACTGTAGGTTAAAATTCCACATTCACTGTGAAAAACAAATTTTGAAGAGTTATGGAAAATCCAAAACATAAGACAGCACTTACTTTAGGAACAGCCCTGCGTAAGATATCTTTGTACTCTTCTTTATTTATATGTTTCTTGGCATAGTGTGGTTTCAGTACCAATTTCACTTCCTCAACAACACGTTCTTGTCTATTCAGCTTCTTCAAAAACTGCAACACAACAATAAACATGGTTTATTTTAAAACTGCTAGAGAATACATAAAACTAAATATATTCATTATATACAAGTTGTAATTTTAATTTCCAGTATCCAACCTGAGTCTAAT
Organism: Magicicada septendecula; assembly: GCA_034769895.1. Classification (NCBI taxonomy): domain Eukaryota; kingdom Metazoa; phylum Arthropoda; class Insecta; order Hemiptera; family Cicadidae; genus Magicicada; species Magicicada septendecula. The sequence goes on from CM068368.1 coordinate 343,226,373, forward strand.
ATTACTTGTATAATGTATATTATATTACTTCCCAAGTAATATAATTTTTTTAATCTCACAGTTTTGGTAACTTTACTACTGTATGCCGCTGACTTTCCAAATATGGCTTGTGAAGTCGGATAGTGTTCACTAAATAGTAATATCCAAACGGCTGTTTACTCTTTTCCTCTGACAAATATGTACTTATGCTACTCCAAGAAATTTTAAACCTCATGATTGAAATTATTATCTTCTTATCATTTTCTTAAATTATGGAAGAAAGCCAATTGAACCGACCTTTCCTTGTTGTAAGGAACTTATCTTTAGTAAGGGCTTGACATTTACATGCACAATCACGTGTGTGTGTTCTGTAATTGAACAGAACAATATATTGTCTGATTTATTTTATTTAATGTGTACTTAATACAGATAGCGCTCAGAAAAAAAAACTATTCACTTGTAGTATTTTACAGACTTACATATCTTTATTGTGGACAGACTTGTGAGTATTATTGTATCCATACTGATTTTGTATTTAAAAAGATAAAGGAATGTAAATGCAAAACAACCACATTACAGAGTGGAGAAGGCAGGTTTAGGAGGGTACCCTAACAAGGACAAAGAGAACTTGTGTCTTGGTTACCATACTATATAAGATAATTAGGATAAAAAAATGAACTTACATACTGTATATTGTTAATGTCAAAACAGGAATAGATTCAAACATTTCAGCAAAGAAATCTATTGCTATATAAAAACTGGAGTGACCCCATTAATGATTGGTGCAGTTAAAATACAAGCTGAATTTGCCCCATGTCCAAAGTTTAATTTATTCTATGGTAAGCTGTTTCTGACAAATAACATTTTCATTATACCTCAGTGGACCCGCACCGAAAAAGTTTTTGTGCGCCAACTTTCAACCCTCAATAGTACTTAATTTAGTTAAACATTATTATAATATTTCATAAATTATAGAATAAACTCATCTAATATTGCACTATGTTACATTCAGAGTTATGAATGTTTTAAATTTCACCCTAAATATTATAATTATTTTCTGGCTTTACCTGTCATGAATATAATGATGCCCCACCTACTTTTCAGTTGTAATAAAAATACTACTGAAAGTTCCTTAGTAACTCTAAACAACACTTGTGTTGTGACTGTTTTTGAATGAAAATGATTTCAAAATTTCTCCATAAGAAGAAATATTACATGAAGCAGCAAAAGTAAGTGCAGAATTACTGCCTAAGGAGTCTCGTGAAAGATACACGAAAATCGTGACATATTGAAAATCAATATGGTCTATTTTGCGAATGGTGCCAGCAAAAAAAAAAAAAAGTTAACACCGTGACAATAATCTTGTCATTTATTTGTCTAAAAAAGCCAAATCCATGATATCTTCAACTTTTTAGAGTCAATTTTCAATGTTAAAAAGTCATCTAGCAGTAAAGGAAAATGTGAATGTTAGTAATTTACCGAAAACTACTACATTTCTCAAATGACAAAATGTTGTTTACACACCAAAAAGTCCAAAGTATTCACCAAAAAGTCCAAAGTATTAACTACAAAGAGTAATACATGAGACGAAACAAACAAATAATATGCAGGCTGCTAAAAAGTTTAAGGGTGTCAGTGCATCCAGAAAAAAGCACTCAGAGGACCTAAAACTGGAAAATTTAATGATCTGACAGACTTGTTTTTGAATAAACCCATAAGAAACAAAACCAAGAATATACAATATGCAGAGAAGTTTAGAATGATGGTAGTGGAAGTGGCACATGAGTTGGAAATTTCAATAATTTAATTTAAGGCAAGTTCGGGCTGGTGTAACCGTACCATGCAGCAATAGGATCTGTGATTATGATGTGATACTACCCTTGTGCCTACCTGTAGATTATGCTGATAAATTGATAGCCTATCAGCAGTGTATTACAAAACTGAAAAAAGCCCAAGATTACCTGTTTGGCCAAATGGCAAATACTGTGCTGACCAAACACCAGTGTATTTGATATGCTGTCAAGTGTTACATGGACAAGAAGGTTATAGTTAGATCTACAGGCAATGAAAAGCCACACACTACTGTGATGTTAGGTACTGCTGGCTGATGGTAGAGAACTTCCACCATATGTTTTTCTGAAGAGAAAAATGCTTCCAAAGGAACTGTTACCGCCTCGGGTTGTTTTTTGAGCACAGGAAAAGGGGTGGAGGACTGAAGAACTTATGGTTGAGTGGCTTAATGTTGTTTAGGGACGTTGACTATGTGCTTTACTAGGGCAGAGAGGCATGTTAATTCTTGGCACTTTTTGTGGTTACACAACTGAGAAAATAAAAAAGCTGTTTGCAGATATGAACACTGATCTTGTTCTAAGCTTTGGGGTAAAGACTTCTCATAGTCATGTTCTAGATGTGGTTCTTAATAAACCATTAAAGGATTAGTTACAGAAGAACTATAGTAACAGGTTAATTAATGGAAACCATGTGCTGATTCCAACAAGCAAGTTGAAGAAACCAAGCATACAACTGCTGACCTAGCAGTGGATAATCTCTGGTACTGAAGATGAATTTAAGAATAATAATAAGAAAATGAGGATGAATGGAATAAAAAATAATAAGGTACATTATCACTTATAATTTCACATTTAATGTAGAATAGCCATACTCATTAAATTTCACCTTAAGGTGTGCCATTTACACCATTTAATTAGCTTTCTCATACAACTCGTCAAAAAATTCAGGATCGTCTTATATGCAGGCTCTTTTTTTCCTATAAAACATTTTCGAAAATCCAGAGCCTTCTTATATATGAGGCTCTCTAATATTTGGGCCAATATGGTATTGTAGCTAAACATACCATATGGTATTGTAGGAAGACTTCATATACAGAGGCATACAAGTATTTAGGGGTGAAAATTAAGACCAGTGGGACACAAGACAAAGAAATACAATCCAGAATTAATTTGGGAAAGATGGCTATATCTACATTAAATGGAATCCTGTGGGATGAGCAAATTACAGCAGAAACTAAAAACAAAATATTTAAAACCATTGTTAGAAGTATCATGACTTGTGGCTCAGAAGTTTGGACTACTAATAAACACATAACAAAATTAATGACAGCCAAGACTGACTTTTGGAGACGTTCGGCAAGAGTATCCAGACATGAGAAAATTAGAAATGAAGTCATTAAGGACAGAATGAATACGAAAAATTCAATTATTGATTTTTTTTGTAACTCCATTGTGTCCGATGAACGTACTTGTACAGGAGTCACTTTTAGATAGGTTTAAACCAGTGGTACTCACTAGGATTTCATGAAGAGCCATTTTTGAGATCACCAAAGTTCCAAGGGCCGCACACCGAAGGGCACCGTATACGCTTACACCACCAATAGTATTGACAATATTATTGATCTATACAATACGAATATACTAATGAAAATAGCCAATCCAACCATCAATATCGAGGATTTTACTTAAATATTATTGTCCATACTTATTACTTATTTATTGATAGTGTAAGTAAGAGACGTTGCGAATGTGAAAAAAATATATTAGAAAGCCCTACTTTTGCTAACATTAATTAACTTGCAAACAAATATAAACTGATACTTTGTGGATTTTTATGAAATATTAATAATTTTATATTCAGTTATTAATATTTCGACCGCAAATATTTTATCAGTAAATCTGCCACATTAATATTAATTAATATCCACAGTATGTTAATAGTTGAAAATGTATTACTTTCTTATTGAGTAACTTTAGCTTCATTAACTCCTCCAAAGGACTGAAATGAAACAATTGATCAGAACTATTGAAATGTATTACAGTACAAAGAAAAGCTGCTAAATGTCCCGTTTTGACATAGGCCTACTACACTTCAAATAAGTTATTTTGAAAATCAAACTATTATAGAATACATATGACTTATACATATGACGTTTTGCAAGGTTTACGAAGATTTATTTTACTAGTCTTAATTAGTATAAAAACACACTTAAACTGGTAATTTTGAAACTTTACCAAATATAAATGATTCAATTAATAGTACTTTGGCACCAAATATTTCTTTCAGTATACTGTCACTTTAATACTGAAGAAAATCCACAGTATTACAATCAGGTCTTAGCAAAATTTACATTCGTTAGTTAAAAGAAGTAAAGAAAAGCTGTTAATGACAAAATTATTACGTATTAAAAATTAGTTATCATGAAATCAAACATTTTTTATTATGTTTTTGATGTTGAAGGTCGGAATCTTTCACAAGCTTCCAAAACATTGTCAATGTCTGCAGGCTCTGTGGAAACTGCGATTCTCAGGAGGTGCTGTAGATTTTCACTGGTGAGGCGGGATCTATTTTTGTTTTTTATAAACTTTAACTTTCTAAAAGTTGACTCACATATGTATGTTGAGGCAAATATGCACAGGATCAACTTAGAACATTTTTCCAAGTTTGGAAACTGATTTTCTTCTATTATAGTCCAAAACTTATAATGTTCCTTTTCTTTTGCCTTTTGTTCAAAAAGGGTTTTAAGTTCCGTATCTTGCTGCATGTCAATGAGTTCTTCTTTTAAAAGCTTGCTTTGAAACCCAAAAATTGCTAGCTCTGCTACCGTTTGCAGCTGTTATTGACCATGGATTTTCAATAAGGCGAAATGAGTCCTTGTACTTTCTAAAATCTTGAAATCTGAGTGCCATTTCGGTTTTTAGATCTCTTAGTACTGCTTTTAGGCATTCGAGGTCTTTTTGTTCATCCGGGTTTTCCTTCAAAAGTGTTTCAACGGACGAAAAACTGCTCAAATCTTCCTTTGAAACCTCCTCTGAATACACGGATAGTTTCTCGTCAAGAGAAAATACTATTGACATCATTTTTTAACAGTTTTGTTATAATCTCCCTGCAATTTTGTCATAGTTTCATTAATTATACTGGTGACATCAGTAAGTATGGCCACATGCAACCACCATTTGAAATCATAAGTTTCAGGGAATTCTTTTTTCTCACTTAGGAAGAGGGTTATTTCATGTCGAAGTTGAAAAAATCTTTCCAAAACCCTTCCTTTACTCAACCACCTTACCTCAGTGTGATACAAAACATCGCCGTACTGAGATATGAGTTCTTTCAGGAACTCCTGAAACATTCTGTGATTCAATTCATGTGATCTTATGTAATTTACTATTGTGACCACTTTATTCATTACATTATTCAATTCTTTGCGAAACTTTACTGAAAGGCTTTCTTGGTGAATTATACAATGAAAACTTAATAAGTTTTCATTTTTAAGGTGTTTTTTCAACAAAGAAATTAATCCTGAATGTGTCGTGCACACACAAATAATCCAGTAAATAACTCCAGCACAAATAAACCAGCTCATACGAGGCCTGTAACTGTCAATAAAATAGCGAAATGACTCAACTCATCACCTGCAGCTCACAGGCACAGGTAGTGACACACACGCGTACTAATTGAACAAAGACACATGTGCGGAATATCACTGCGACGCACAACACAAAGTAAACAAAGCGCGGGGTTTGGTAGTCAGGGGAGGGGTGGAGGGAAAGCGGCAGGTGCTTCCAGCGCGTGACGTTGACTGAATTCCGCCACACTGCGTGCTATCTAGGTGTGTAGTGCGGTAGAGGAATAAATATTTCGTTTTTTCAGATTTTTTATTTTTATTCTCGAATCGCGAATATGTTGTCAGAGGGCCACAAAATTTCAGCCCGAGGGCCGCGTAGTTAGTACCTCTGATTTAAACTGTTTTTCAAGCTTGCCGTATGAGAGCAGCACATCATAACTGAACTGTAGTTATTTCTTTATCTAACAGATAGCGTTGAATGCATTTATCTGCAAGCATTTTGTGTTTTGTTTACATGCTGCATTCAGTGTTACACACATTCAGTATGTGGGTCAATTACACATACATTTTTTAAGAATATATTTCCTTTATTTTTCATATTTCATATGTGTAGCACAGACTAGTGTCCAATAATTATATAAAAACCAAAAATGTGTGTTTGAAAGTGAGTTATAAAAGTAAATTGTGACTTACAATTTTTTTTTAGTGCAGTTGTAACTTTGAAAAGTTATAGTCACGTATGTTTTATGTAGTATTTTTGATTCTCAAAACAAAGTGGTCTTTTATTGTATTCAATGTATTAATAATATTAACATATAATACAGACTGCAGATATATATCAATTATTTATCTAGCAGAGTTTTTCTGTTTTTGAGAGATATTGTGTGTCCTTGTGTTTATCTTTGCTTTAGCAACCCTTGAAAATAAATATAATTTTTTAAGGCAGACAAAGAGTACGACCTTACACAAGAAAATCCAGATTTCATTAAAATTTTGGTAGCAAACTACTTTCTTCATATCCTTGATGCAACTATCTGAACATTCAGTTTGACTGTTAATAAAAACTGTAGAATTTTATTACATGTCAGGAAAACATCTTCTGATCAAATTTGTTCACACAAAAGCATGAACATTCAAGATTTTAAAGGTTTTATAATCAAAAGAATAATCTTTACAACCAGCTCGCAATGCTTCATTGAGCGCACATAATAAGATAGAACTAAATCGATAGGAACCTAATGTGACAGGCCCAACAAATGTCAGTATATTTCCATTATTATTAATAACATCAACAGATTTAGGAACAGTGCAATGTGGGTAATCACAAGTTCAAGTATTTATGAAACTGGCTTCAATATCTTTGATTAAAATTTAAATGAATGATTAAAACTGGGATGAGGAGATAGGGGCAGCAATAAGAGAGAAGAAGGAAGCATTATCATAGATATCTGCAACTGCAAACGGAAGATGCAAAACAAATTGCCAAGACAATAGTACGCAGTGTACATGAAAGATCTTGGGACAGTTTTATGGCATCAATAGAAAATGATGTTCATGGCCATTAAATGATCGCCTATAAGTTGTTAAGCCACTTCAATAATACTGAAAGAGATAGGGTACATTTAAATACCCTAACAGAAAGTCAGTGGATTGAGCATTATACTAAACACTGGTTGCACCTACAGAAGATTTAGTGGTACGTCAAGGTGACATGTCATCAGAAGTCGATCCTATAATAACAGAAGAGTTAGAGGTGGTGCTAAAGAAGTTAAGAAACAGAAAAGCTACTGGTCTTGATGGAATAAACTCAGAACTCCTGACATATTCCAGGGGAGGGAAGGATTTGATGGCTCAACTTTTGACTTTATTCAATAAATGTTGGAAAGAATGTAAAGTCCCCAAGGCCTCGTTGCAAGCAAAAGTGATATCCTTATTTAAGAAGGGGCAACGGAACTGCTGTAACAATTATAGAGGAATTAGCCTCTTAAATACATGTTATAAATTATATTCAATTCACGAATCCTTAATCAGCGCTTTAAAGCTGTCTCTGAGGCACTTTTATTAGAGGAACAAAGTGGTTTTAGAGTTGGACAATCTTGCAATGATAATGTTTTTACAGTAAAAGAAATAACTGAGAAAAGACGCGCCATGAATTTAGAGACACATCTGGGCTTTATGGATTATGAGAAAGCCTGTGTAGATGTAGGTTGTGGGAAATTTTAATACATAGGGGCTTTCCACTTCACCTCGTACGCGTAATTCAGAACCTGTATGCAGGAATGACTATTTATATAGATTAGGTAAGGGAAGATTATCTCAAGAAGTAGCCATAAATCAAGGTGTTAGACAAGGCTGTAGCCTCTTTCCAAGATTATCTGATAAGTATATTGACAAAATTTTGCGAGATTGTATGAAAGTCTGTCCTGCAGGTATATGAATCACAGACAAGGGATCGCATAGTACATTATTATATGCAGATGACCAAATAATTATAGGGAAGAGTGAAAGTGAGTTACTAAGGTCTATTTATACCTTGCATACAATCTGCCAGAAATACAACTTTAAGATCTCAAATACTAAGACAAAAGTAATGGCCTTCCTAGGGAAAACCTCTGTAAGAGCAAAAACTGTAATTGATAATAGTGTTGTAGAGCAGGTATCACATTTTAGTTATTTGGGATGTGATATCTCATATAGGAAGGACAACAATATCAAGAGAAAGTTAAATAGTTATACCTCTGGAACAATAAGATGACTATTGCAAAATAAAACGCAGAGGGAGACGCAGCTAAAGTTGTATAAGGTTGTGTGGTGTGCCGACTTTAATGTATGGTTGTGAAACATGGACGCTCCTACAAAAAGATATTTAAAAATAACAGGCCTAGAAAATGAAATTTTTAAAGAAATTATGGGATGTAGTTTGACAGATCATCTACGAAACGACATAAGGAAAGACCTGAAGTTACAGTCGGTTCTGGAGAAAATAAAGGAATACAGGCAGAATTAGAAGTCACATGTGGAACACATAGTAGACACTCGTATTCCTAAACAAGCATTTGAATATAGGACAGTGGGGAGAGAGATCATGGAAGACCCTGGAAAACATGGTCAGAGACTCTGTGAAGTTGGAACAGGCTATACAGCCCAAGCCATGTAGTGAAGAAGATGATCAACATATTCACTTAAAACCCAGTACTGTTGTATACTCCATTTAAGTAACAAACTAAGAACTAGTGTCACTCTGTCTTTTGAGAATCACTGTACAGCTTGCACACTAAGGTTTAAATACAGAGAACTTTGATGTGATACGCTGACTCAACACTCAACATTGCCACGTTTAGCATTCAACAAGTGCTGCTTATCGCCTTCAATGAAGCCAACCCCTCTTTCATTGCAACTATCAGTGTAAGCCTTAGTTTTAAGTGATACAGAACACACCAACAATGCAACTTTATGAGTGCAGTTAAAAAATTAATTATAATTGAAAGAGTTCCCTTGATAGCCAATATTGACTCACCAAGACTGCAAGAGAAACATTTTTCTACTGTTTTGAATAAGACTAAAATAGATGAAATATTTACAAGCTCCCTAGACCATGTGATAAGGCCATGAGCAAGATTATAATGGGGGGGGGGGAGACATTCAACATGGTCTTTATATAGGGGTTTAAATTAATTAGAAACAATTTCTTATACATATTTTTAATAACAATTGCAATATTTTTACTGTAACTGTAAATTGGTCTACTGTAAATTTATTATGTCTAAATTTACTGTAGATCATATCTAAATACATGTATATATGTTAGTACCCTTAATCAAACATTGGGGAGACAAATAACCCTCTTGCCAACCTCCAATCCACTTACGGGTTACAGTCATTACTAAACTGCCACACAGGATTAACTACACACCGCTAATATCTTTTTCACAGTTGTGTAAAGAGAACACTTGTTTATCTGAACAGTTCATATACTACCTCTAACTTTTATGAAGAGGTATCATAATGAAGAGATTTATTTACTGCCTAGTGTACAGTTAAGATTGCTACGATCCATATGAATCCAAAATATAAAAAAAGAGCTGAAATTTCAAAAAAAGTTAGTTACAGGTGCAAAACATATTAGAGCTTTTTCGGTAACTGTCACATGGAATACAACTACAGTTGTAACTAGAATTCTGAAATTCTTTAGGCACCAATACAAATAACATAAAATATGTAATAATAATAAAGACTGAATAAACTGAAGATAAATTTTCTTTGCAATTTCTGTTAGATTTTTACTTTGCGATAATAAATTATGGACACATGTGTTAACTTTGCTATGAGTTGTATTTTATCAGACTTTTTCTACCTTTACTACAAACCACAACACAGTGTTAAACTATTACTAAGGTAGGTAAACTACAGCTGACCAGTTTTGTATATGCTAATGCTACTCTAGGTGATTATATTTTACTATTTAGTCTCCCAAGCAGGACAATACTACCAATTCTCTACACCAACGTAAACAACATTAATAAATAAATTTTAACTATGGAAGTTTAGTGAGGATCGGTCAATAAGTATAACACTGTGTGGTGTGTGTGTGTTGTGTGAAATAATTAAATTCCTTACATATTGTTTTACTTAAACACATAAACAAATTATAATATTCCAGAACATACGTAATATAATATTACAATTTAAAATATTAATAATATAAGAATCCCCTAATTATCTTTATAGATATTTATAGATGCAGTAATCATCAATATATATTGGAATTGGTGCAGATGACAATACATGTCTACATACACCATAGTAAAATATGTTAAGGCCCCTATACACCTTCCAATTCAATCCAATCCGATCTCCAATTTAGGAAAGGAGATCGCTATCCATACTGTCCAATTTCTTTCTCCGATCTCGTCATTTTAGTCAGTACCATTGAGATTCCCGACCTGGTCACACCCTCGTAATGGTACCATTTTTGTCAAAAAATCGGGGTTGCTCTTACAACACTGTTGATCCTCCAAAAGCCCCCACCAGAAAGGAAATTTTTGGCAAAAAAATGGTTAAAGGAAAGAAAGAAATTTACCCATTCGATATTGTTGAAGCAATTGAACTCGGACGATTTCAGAATTTTTTTTATGAATGAATGAACAATGTTTTATGGAATTACTGAGAATGGTACAGACGTTCATAGAAAAACGTAATACCATTTTGCGAGTTCAATAAAATATTTCTACATTCGTCTTCAGCCATTTTACTCACTATATACTCAAAACAAAATGAAAAACACGTTCAACAACTTGCAGTCCGCTGAAAAGAAAAGAAACAACTAATCGGAACTGACGCCCGACTGCGCTACACACTATACAATCTAGGATGGAAGGTGAAGGGGATCTGTCCTAGTCGGCTAGTCGGATGAGGAGGACCGCCCGACCTTCCTAAATCGGATTCCAACTTTTTTGTAAGGACGATCGTCCCTACACATTATATAATTTGCTATTTTCATCCTACATTTAGGACATCAGATCGGATCGGATTGGAAAGTGTGTAGGGGCGTTTATAGCTGAATACAGATTGTAAGGATATTCAAATATATATTACAACGTTAAGTATTTGTGAAGCCCCCAACTTCTTGTGAGCCACTTATTTTGCAACATTACTTATGCTATAAAATTATGACAGGTGTAATCGTAATAATAATAACACAATGTAATATGGTTTAAAATCACTTAAAAATTTATTAATCAAAAATTTCTTATTTGGTTGCCATTTAAAAATATCATTATTATTCGCTTGTGTGTAGCCGTAGCACACATCTAATTATTAATATATAAGTGATAATCTCGTATTACACATAGACATAATATACAATCTTATACTATAATAAACATTTGTAATGATCTATTGTAATTGCTCTCAGCTTGCTCATTAGTGTGATACTTATTAGATTATCTAATCTCTTTCTAATAATCTAATTTCTTTTGATTATACTGCATACGCATTGCTTTGTTTTCTAATAAAAATTTACTATTTACTTTTATATTAATTTAAATATCATTGACTAAGTTGTTGATTCAAAATTATAGTTTTATACTTTTAACATTACTCTGATTATTATACAAATAAATATTTATATTTTTAAAATCTATCAATTCATCTTTTAATTAGATTGTCTTTCTTTTTACATCGTTAATTATATTGTCTTTATGTGAGTCTTTGTTTTACAAATACATGGCTGTTTTTCACCTTATTGTTGTGGTAAATAGGCAGCGTATCCTCTTCGGTCCTAGGCCCTCGATCCTGGATGCTCCTCTGTAGTTGTGTAGTCCTGGAGTCCTTGATCCTCGTCCTTCAGTCCTCTCCGCCGTCCGTCGCCTTGTCCTGTACGCTCGATTCTATTTCATGTACTTGGCTGCTCCCTCGTATCCCGTCATGGCCTCAGGTTGCAGGTGCTCTCACAAAAGTGATGAGTAGTCGTGAGGAACCTCCGGCTGCTGCTGTGGTTGATAGACAAAAGTTGTTATCATGGGGCAGAGCCTCCGGCTGCCACTATGGTTGAACGAGAAAGAGTTGTTGTCTCTGGGCAGAGCCTCCGGCTGCCACGGTAGTTGTACGAGAAAGAGAATTAAGTTAGCGCGTCTCGTGTATTTATACCCTAGGGCACAAAAATCATGTTTCGACAATATTCTGCATGTCAGAGTCTGTCGTTGGCGTCCCTTTTTAAACACGATTCTTTTCACACTTAATTCGCTTGTCTTCACGATATGTGAAGTCTTTTGCACATTACCTAATATTCATCTTGTTGGTAATTTTTATATGTTCACTGTGTAAAACTGTTTTTCCTAGCTTAATTAACATAAGTTTTATTTATATTTATTTATATATATATATTATTTATATTTATATTTATTTATATATATATTATTTATATTTGTATTTATTTATATATATATATTTATATTTATAACAGGTTTATTAAATTTTTGCCTTTTTATATTAGACAAAATAGTATAGTACATTTTTATAATACAATATTTATTTACATTATGCTCATAATAATAAATAAACTATTATTCAATTTACCCTTATGCGTGGTGGGCTGAACAAATTTTCCCCTCCCATACATGTTGACTTGGTGTTCGCTTCGTAGTATCTGCTTTAATACACGTTCTCCTTTAGCTTGTCACAGTGACCTAGTTATTCATTCATAGAATTTCCTTAAAGAGCTGGCATGATATTTGCCCAATTCTTTCTGTCTTGTGTCATCATACATAATGAAAGTTTGTTTGTCAATTTGTCTTAGCAAAGTGTAAGGTCCATCATATTATATGAACAATTTTTTTGCAGTATTATCAATACATTTTCCCACCGGATTGGTTTTTAATAATACTTTCTCTCCAACATTAAACTTCTGCAACTTGTGAGTTCTGCTGAACCATTCTATTCTCTTATTACCTTTTTCCATTATTCTTCTTTTTGCATGTGCAATCTTAATACTTAACGGTATCGGTAAGTTCAGATTAGCAGGTTTGTGAACATACCTCTTCCAAAATCTGTCGGGCTGACGATCTTGTTCAATCTCTATTGGTGTGTAGCTCGTTGCTTCGCTATAATTCTCATTAATGGCTTTCTCAAAGAACGGTAAATATTCTGCCCAATTACTGTGTTGGTTATGGCAGTAAATACGTAGGTACTTACCCAATTCTTTATTCACTCTCTCAGCTAAATTTCCCTGTGGATGTCTGATGGATGTGAGTATGGGTTAGATTCCATTTTCTCTTAATATTCTATTCCATACCTCACTTTGAAATTGCACTCCGTGATCACTAAGAATCCTCTTCATCTTACCATGTATTGGAATATATTTTGGAACAGAATTTTTAGGACAGCTTTCGTTGTGGATTGCATAATAGGATACAGATGAACTGCCTTAGAAAACACGTCTATACAGACTAGTATGTGTTTAACCCCCCAACTTGATGGTGGTAATGGGCCTAAGAAGGCCACTGCAATTAACTCCCCTTTTGCCTCCTTCTGTATACTTCGCATTTCCACATATGTGTGAAGATTAGGTTGCTTAGCAGTCTGCCAATCATAATATTTCTTCAATTCAGTTTTAATTTTTCTAAACATGTTGATAGTAAAATCTTCTCTAAGGGATAAATAACATTTTAATGCCGATCCATGAGATAAGCTCTCATGAGTTGGTGTTATCAGTTTAAATAACATCTCGTTTGTCAACACAACTTTCCAATCCTGTCTTATTAATTTGAAAAGAATGTTGTTATGTACCTTATATTGAGCTGGTAGGTGAGACTGATGTTTTAAATTTCTTAAGGTAATATCTTGATCCTGTTCTGGTAGATTTTGTAGCATTCTTCTTACTTCGTTGCTAGCTTCAAATTGTATAGGTAATAGATGTCCTTCATTACCTTCTTTATCGTAAATCTCCTCACATTCTTCTGTAACATAACGACTTACAATATCTGCAACGCTATTATCTCTCCCCTTGCAGTGTTAATTTAAATATAAATTTATTAATAATAAAGTAATAAAGTCATTGTGAGGGCGTCGTTTGTTAATAAACTCCATAATACAATAATATAATACAATAATAATCAAGTCACTGTTCTGGCGGTATCTGTTAACTTACCCATTTATTGATCTAAATAATTATTATTCCTGAATGGGGAATCATCATAATTTATGTAATTTGCATAAATTGTCTTGTCACCGGAATAACACGTGCTTAGCTCAGTTATATGCATTAGGCTTTGGGTCCAGAATATCGTTAAGCAGACAGAGGCAGTGGTTGTAGGGTATTGAAATAATGAGGTATACCACATTAGGCTAATGTATTTGATTTTATTCAGTTAATTGTGATGTAATTTGTTACACTAATAGCCAACAACAATGGTTATAAATTCAAATGGCGGCAACTTCATTTTCACCCTTGACCTCTGTTCAAGGTTACATGTATTTAGTTTCTTATTTTGCTTCAAATTAATTCTCTTTAATCGTTACTGCAATCATTTACTTCTTTTGGTTTTTATATTTTTAACAAATAACTCTTATTGTATCATAAACCAATGCCTCAAGCTATATTCAAGTTGCCCAACATAAACGTACACACTCTCACCTTCTCTCTCTCTCTCATACGGTAATTTCACACATGTTTAGTTTTCTGGAATTGAGCTCATTCTTAGTTTTAGAAATTAGAAAATGATTTGTAAGGGCTTTCCTGAATAGTGATGTGGCATAGACTCCTCAGTAACTGTCCAAGGCGGTCGGCAGGTGTAACGCCGAACTTTCGTCGTTTAGTCCACTGAATCTATTTGAATTTCATTTTGAATTACTCACTGACTCTATGTACTGTTACTGTTAAATTTTGATCACAACTATTGCATTTTACTAGGTAATTATTACATTTTGGCAAGAATTTGCCCACTGCACTATGGCGAGCGTATAGGCTCGATGGCTGCTGTTGCTGAACTGGGCGGAAGCAGACACAATTATTATGCAAATTTGTTGCGTCTGACGTCATTGTCTATTGTTCTTTTCGCTACCGCCTGGTTAATACGTAATGGTTCTTTACCTCGTAATTGTTTTGGTGACGATTTATTACAGTGGACCAATAGAAAGTCAGTATTGTCAGTTTTTAGCGCCTAACACTGCCATTATCGTTGTTTCACTTTGCTCGTACGCCTTTGACCTTGGATCGGCTCTCCACCGGTGAATTTACATATTATTGGGACTTGTACCAAAACTAACCTTGCCTGATTCAACTTTATGATTACAATAAAATTCACAATAAAAGTACCCCTATATCCCATTATTCCGATACAGATAATTTTGTACTGTTACAGCAGTACTTGATAGTGAATGAGTTCTCACCAATGACTAAAATCCATCTCAGTAAACGAGAGTTTGTGACTTTACATTTAAGTAGAAATGACAATGCTTGATGGTCAGTATGTATTTCAAAATGAGTACCATAAATATAATATCGAAACTGCTTAAGAGCGTAGACAATTGCCAGTATCTCCTTCTCTGATGTTGAGTAGTGCCGCTCTGCTCCTTTGAAAACTCTGCTCGCGTAGGCGATGACTCTTAGTTTTCCTTCGGAGTCCTTCTGGTATAGTACACTTCCCACGGCGTAATCACTAGCATCAGAATAAATAAAAAATTTTCCTTCTCGTTGAGGATGATGTAGCATGATGTTCTCTACGAATAAAGTCTTCACTTGATCCTTCATATTGGACATCTCTCCAGAATAACCTTTCGCAGTCTTGGATGTTTCTTCTATCTTATTCTCTATTACAATTGTGCGTGATTCTATCTCACTCGTTTTACTAGTGGTCGCTTGAAGCAGATCATGAACATCCTGTATTTTACTGTCCTGTTCATGCTTTACTGTCTTTAGTTTCTCATTTACACTGTCATTCATTTGTTTATGAATGTCCTTTAAATCTTTCTTCCATTCTACGCGTAACTCTTTATGCTTATTCTCCAACCTAACAGACTGTTCCTGCAGGGCTTGCTTAACTTTATTTTCTAGTGCATCTATGCGTGTATTCGTGTCTATAATTTTGTCTGCTAACTGTGTAGTACTATCTATGATATTTTGTTTTAATTCTTCTTTTAATTGTACATTATCTTGTTTTAACTCATGTTTTAATTCACCTAGTTTATCCTTTATATTTTCTGCTTGTTTTCTACTTAATTCGTCCATCATGGCTCGCATCATATTTTGAAGTGCCTCCAGATTAAAACTTCCTGGTTCTGCCATGTTGAATTATTTATATTTATTTATATTTTTAAAATAATTATTATTGGTGATCCCGGTTATACTATTCTTTATTTATTATTTTGTTTTGTATTATTAATGTTATTATTATTAATATTACAATTACGATTACACTTTTCATTTACAATAATTACCTGTTGAGCGCCAGTTGTGATATTATAATACACAACCAATTAAAATAACATTCAAATAATATTTAATATAATATTAGTTGTTACATATAATATATTTTTGCATTTAACACTTTTTTTGAGCATACATTTAACTTTGAATTTTTTTAAATAGTTAAATGGCATGGTCGCGTACCACGTTCTTGGGCGACATTTATTTTATAACAATAAATAATTGTTGATGCCCCACGTTCTTGGGAGCCATTTATTTTACAACGTTAAGTATTTGTGAAGCCCCCAACTTCTTGTGAGCCATTTATTTTGCAACATTACTTACGCTATAAAATTATGACAGGTGTAATCGTAATAATAATAACACAATGTAATATGGTTTAAAATCATTTAAAAATTTATTAATCAAAAATTTCTTATTTGGTTGCGATTTAAAAATATCATTATTATTCGCTTGTGTGTAGCCGTAGCACATATCTAATTATTAATATATAAGATAATCTCGTATTACACATAGACATAATATACAATCTTATACTATAATAAACATTTGTAATGATCTATTGTAATTGCTCTCAGCTTGCTCATTAGTGTGATACTTATTAGATTATCTAATCTCTTTCTAATAATCTAATTTCTTTTGATTATACTGCATACGCATTGCTTTGTTTTCTAATAAAAATTTACTATTTACTTTTATATTAATTTAAATATCATTGACTAAGTTGTTGATTCAAAATTATAGTTTTATACTTTTAACATTACTCTGATTATTATACAAATAAATATTTACATTTTTAAAATCTATTAATTCATCTTTGAATTAGATTGTCTTTCTTTTTACATCGTTAATTATATTGTCTTTATGTGAGTCTTTGTTTTACAAATACATGGCTGTTTTTCACCTTATTGTTGTGGTAAATAGGCAGCGTATCCTCTTCGGTCCTAGGTCCTCGATCCTGGATGCTCCTCTGTAGTCATGTAGTCCTGGAGTCCTTGATCCTCGTCCTTCAGTCCTCTCCGCCGTCCGTCGCCTTGTCCTGTACGCTCGATTCTATTTCATGTACTTGGCTGCTCCCTCGTATCCCGTCATGGCCTCAGGTTGCAGGTGCTCTCACGAAAGTGATGAGTAGTCGTAAGGAACCTCCGGCTGCTGCTGTGATTGATAGACAAAAGTTGTTATCGTGGGGCAGAGCCTCCAGCTGCCACTATGGTTGAACGAGAAAGAGTTGTTGTCTCTGGGCAGAGCCTCCGGCTGCCACGGTAGTTGTACGAGAAAGAGAATTAAGTTAGCACGTCTCGTGTATTTATACCCTAGGGCACAAAAATCATGTTTCGACAATATTCTGCATGTCAGAGTCTGTCGTTGGCATCCCTTTTTAAACACGATTCTTTTCACACTTAATTCGCTTGTCTTCACGATATGTGAAGTTGTAACAGTACAATTCTGGCCCTACTGTGTTTTGGGGAATAATCAATTTAAATTGTATTTTTATTCAAAGTCATATATAAGAAAAGTAAAGTTTTATGAAGGATTGCACCTACGCAATATCGAGTGAACAGAAATTATGTCAAGGTCAGGAATATATACGCAGAAACAACAACATTATTTTGCATACTAATGTGTCAACAAGCTGCATCCATGTATACGTCATCCAAAAGTATGCAACCACGCAATTTATGCGCTTGTAAACAACTAAGGTGTGGAGCTCGGCACAAAGAAACTGGTGACACAGCTCCTCCCAACTTCGGAATTGAAGCCTTGCAAATCGTCCTCAGTCACGAAAACGCAGCATAGCCGGCCGGCTGTATATCTAAATTTATTAAAACTAAGTCTCGGATGTTCGCTAGTACCATGCAAAAGTGAAGTATTTTATTTAAAACCAAGTAACAGTTCAACGGTAAACCATAAAAAACAAAGTTTAGTAAAGTTCGAACATCTATTAGTGCGAGTTCAGCGATGGGACGTCTGCAGGACTAATTTCAGCTAAGTGACAAAATGGGGTACCCAAAAAGTATAAATAAGGGTCAATACAAAATTTTCAATCACTAAATTCAGTAATAAAAAATGAGCTCAATGAGAAAATTAAAAGAAAATTGTACCAAGAATGCGAGTGTGAGTGAATGAGAGAATATCTAACTATATTAAAAGTGCTGGGTTGTAGAGTTATTTTAAATATATCATAAAATATAATTAAATATGTTATTTTGGAGGGCATTTGAAATGTTTAAGGGGAATTGTAATTTGAATAGTGAAACTGCGTCTCATGGCGCAACGCCTCGTGGCGTATAGTAGCGTGCTTGTTTTGCACAGTAGAGTCACATTCAATTGTACGTAATATAACAATAAAAGGTAATGTCATTGGTAAACATTTCAAGCAAGAGTAAATTATTTCAGATAACACATTCCGCTACTTCTAGTTCGCTTAACCGAACTCTGCCCGAAAAGGTAAGCAAATCTAATGTTCTTGTGTTGGCAACAAGATGGCGCCTGAACAAATGTTGGTGAAAATTATTGATGTTACATATTAATAAAAATACATTAAAATAATTAATATAACAAAGTCTTTTGCACATTACCTAATATTCATCTTGTTGGTAATTTTTATGTGTTCATTGTGTAAAACTGTTTTTCCTAGCTTAATTAACATAAGTTTTATTTATATTTATTTTCACTATAATCGCACTTTTTATCCTTTTCGCACTATTGTATTTGGTTTTGTGATATTATGCACACAATCTTTACAATTTAAATAAATTCATATAATTAATAGCGTTCATTAAGAGTGACGCTTTGCAGGAATTGACAGGTTTCACACACACACACACACACACATGTAAAAATACATGTGTACATACAGTACAGACATAGCGGAGTGGCGTGATCAACCTGTCCCAACATGAAATTTGGTCGTTCCTTTTACAGTTCAGATTGAAAGTTGAATTATTATTGCTAACAATATGAATTCTTTATCTACTTTAATTAATTATTTTAATTAATTTGTGCAATGCACAGTACCCTAAACATTTGTACTGTTGCAATATATTATTACAAGTTTTACCATATTTACTCGAATATACCATGCCCCTAAATTTTTAAGGTACTGACAGGAAAAAATTAAAAAAAGAACAAAATTAAAACTTTCCAAATTATATTTACATGTTGAAAAATATTCACAGCTTTGAAAAATTCACTAGTTCTCATTTTACATATTATTAACACCAGTATTTTTACTGAACTGTAAAAAAAACTACAATCTTCTCTGTCGTCAGCTTCGTCACTATTGTTGCTGTCAGAACTAGAATATGAATATTTGACTCAAAGTTCATCATCTTCTAAGCCATCGAGCGTGCTTCTAATCCAACTCTGGTGAAATCAGTGCCCATGTAGTTTTGTTCCACTCGCAGATCGTTTCAAAATCCAGCCTTTTTATTTTTTTAAAGGTGTATATGAGCGGTCACTTTTTGCTATCCACTGAGTATCCACTGGTCCTGCATGGCAGACTTGAATCGATTATTTATACAAACGTCCAAAGGTTGTAGTACAGACGTTAACCCTCCCAGTATGACTATAAGATCAGTTTTCTGAAACTGAAAAGTTTTTTTCATCTCATCTGTCATGTGTCCACGAAAACTGTTGAGGATCAGAATTCTTTTTGCCATTAAGCTCCATTTTGATTACCCCACACTCTTCTTATCCAGTTGACAATAAGAGAGTTGTCCATTCAGCTCTTTTCGTTCGCTCTTATAACTATTCCAGGTGTAATGTTTGGAATAGTTATGTGTTTGAGTATCACGTCAGGCAGTAATTTATTGCTGTCCACTGTGATACATAACTTTACAGTACATCATTGTTTCTCAGCCACCTGTTCTTACTACCACGCTTTTTTCAACTTTCTTGTTGACTGTTGTAGTGTGAGGTATTTCTGAATACACCCGTTCTGATCTGCGTTTCCTATTTGAGGCAGTGGGTAAAAATGTTGCCACCCTATTTTTATGACGTGCCTGTGAAACGGCAACACTTTATCTTCATACACGTCAGGAAGGCGTTGAGCAATTGTCATTCGTCTTCTGATGGATAATTAATTACGTGCAAAAGCATCATACTAACCACCAGCACCATTTAAAATTTTCTACTCCAAGTTCAGGTGCAATTTTCTTGGCTTCCAAAAAACACATCTCGGCTGATACTGCAAAACCATATTGGCGTTTATCACAAACATATTGACAGAGCTTTTCTTCCACTTGAAGAAATTTCGCTTTATGAGCACAAAAATCCTTATGGGAGCCACTGCTTTCCGACAGTACAGATTTAATTTTTCGCCAATCATGAATACCACTTTCGGTGACATCGTATTTACAACCAGTTGCTCTGTTTCTATTTTCTTCTGCTTCTCTTATTATCTTGAGTTTCTCACTAATTGTGTATAAAAAATGCCGAGATAACATGATGTGTTTGCTCTTAGTTCACTTATTGCAATTAAACTACTATTATAAACTGGTTACTCTGCACGGTAAACATCTAAACGCAATGGTATAAATTCTAATGCAAATGTCCTGTACCTACACAGTATTGTCAATAACTGACTGAATGTAAATAGCCAGAAATAAGCATAAACAGAGTTTTAGAAGTGAGAGAGTGTAACCTATTTGTAGGTTATTGCTATGAGTCATATCCGGTGTGACGACTGCTTTCTCACACTAGATTGATGTAAAGCTGGATCACATAGGCATAAACTGTTTTCACACCACAAATTAACAATTCCTTGCTATTGCTTTGCTAAATACAAATGGTATGCTTTATTAGCCTATCGTAAAATTTTGTTTTATTTCTAATTTAGTTTCAAGAAAGTCTTTAGTGAAAGCAGGGTGCGTGTGTTGAAAGAGGGGAAGTGGGAGGGGAGAGCTTTATCGCCGCATATAAGATTATCATACTCGGCGGGCAGGTTTAAATTTGTTTGATTCAATTTTGTTAGAATAAAGGTGTGCGGTATATTTGATTAAGTACGGTATTATTATTATTATTATTATTATTATTATATTGTTATTCACCCACTACTGAACAAACTTATCCATATCAATTAATTGTGTGTGTGTGTGTGTGTGTGTGTGTGTGTGTGTGTGTGTGTGTGTGTGTGTGTGTGTGTGTGTGTGTGTGTGTGTGTGTGTGTGTGTGTGTGTGTGTGTGTGTGTGTGTGTGTGTGTGTGTGTGTGTGTGTGTGTGTGTGTGTGTGTGTGTGTGTGTGTGTGTGTGTGTGTGTGTGTGTGTGTGTGTGTGTGTGTGTGTGTGTGTGTGTGTGTGTGTGTGTGTGTGTGTGTGTGTGTGTGTGTGTGTGTGTGTGTGTGTGTGTGTGTGTGTGTGTGTGTGTGTGTGTGGAAGGTAAGACAGTTTGTTTTACATCAGCAAAATAATTACATTCCTTACATATTTTTATATTTAAATATATAGAACTATAGTATTCCAAAACAAAATTAATACAATATTAAATTTTAAAATATTCATAATATAATAATCCCTTAATTATAATTATAGATGCAGTAATCATAAATGTATATTGGAATTGGTGCAGATGACAATACATGTACAGTAAAATTGAAAGTTAAGGGCATATGCGCAGAAACCAATTTATGGATGGACGAGTCCACTTCGAAATTGTGAATGGCGGGAGGGTAACGGAGAATCAGCTGGTATGCAAGTGGAGGTGTTGCCAAGTTGCGTGTGATGTTTTAGTTACCAGTACATTGTTAGTTACTGTTTTACATGCTATCTCAGTCTTGCATTTGTTATTATTATCTCAATTTATTATTAATTGTATTCTTGTTTTACAGTCACTCATTTTTATTAGTTATTTAATTTCTATTGGTAGTTTTTATTCTGTAATTATGTATTATCGTAATTATTTGTGTTATCACCCAGTAACGAGATCTGTTAAAATGGATATTTCTCCTTCAACTAGCAAATACAGGAAAGTCATTCATAGTCAAGCACGGGAAGTAATTTTTAATGTTTTACAATTTATGAGAAGAGAAGCAGATGAAGGAACAAAAATTCCAATTAAAAGTGTTTTCGAATGGGTTACTGTGGCAACTGGAATATCTACCCTCACGTTATTGCGTATCGTAAAGGAAGGAGAAAAATTAGGAGGACAGTTTAAGAGCCCAGAAAAGACCAAACCCCAGTTTAGTCCCAAGACAAGTGTGGACGACTTGGCACCCATGCTATACGTAGGACTGTTAATCAGTTCCATATCACTCACAAGAGGCATCCAACGGTAAGTGCATTGCTACCCATCATTAGAGAAAACATTAACTTCAAGGGCCAAATTAGTTCCCTCAGATTTCTTCTAAGAAAAATTGGATAAAGGTAGGCCCAAACGTCAAAATACAATAACTGAATAAGCTTTTTTAAAAATGAAACTATTCATGCCAGCTTTTGCACATTCTTGAACGAGTCTGAAGGTGTTTTATTAAGGTCTTGCGTTCCTTTAAAATAAATGTAAATAATTATAAAAAAGAACAGAAATAACAGTACAATATTAGTTGTATTATAATGAAAAAATATATGTACCGGTATGTGAATGTGTGTGAATATAATACTGAAATGAAAGAAATTTCATAGATATTGAACATCGCATGTTATAACTTCAATTTTTCGCTTTATTTACAGTAAAACGTTGTTGCCAGCTGGTAAAACATAAATTATCTTAATTCTGATTCATCTGTTTCTTTTACCAGTTGTAACACTTTTAGTGTTAAAAGATATCAATATCTATTATTTTCATAAAATTCTGTATTGAAATGACTTACTTTTTACTTCTTCTAGAAACAGTTTTTTGTTGTCCAGGACTAAAAAGATTCTTGCTGTTAAAATAATAAGAAGAACGTGTTCCTTTATATAATGATAAACTGGAGAGATAGTAGAGTGTAATTTAGGAGTGGAAGTGTACAGTTTGCAAATTCCATTGTGATAAGAATGGTCAGGGGGGCTGTAGTTTTTTACATCACAGCAGTACACAATGACAGAACCAAACAACACTCAGATATGTTTATAAAACATTCTGATATGTAACAGCAACAAATTCCGATACGTGTACTGTGCCAATTGTATTTATTGATTGATTTATTTCACTTTTGTTTGTAAACGTAGATAAATACAATTACAATATTATTATTATTATTATTGTTGTTGTTATTATTATTTGATTTATTTTGGAAACAACAAACGTATAATTCTTTTTTAAGCCAGCTGTGTGACTCTAGGTACACACACACGTGTGCGTGCAGATAGATTCGTGGTAACACATTTACAAACAAACCTTAAGTCGCGAGTTTTTGTCACTATTAGAAATAATGTTCATAGGTTGGCTGCACTGTCGCTGATAACAACAATTCTCTTCTCACATCTCACAGCGACTCCCTCCACATGCCTTTCCCCTCTGACCGTAAGCATTTTGCACATTTCCATGCCCTTAACTTTCAATTTTGCTACACACATATAGCATAGCAAAATATGTTATTCCTGAATACAGATTGTAAGAATGTTCGATCATGTATATTATTAAAAGTTGTGTAGATATTAAAAATTAACTGATATGGATAAAGCTTGTTCAATACCAGTAGAGGGCGAAAAATAATAACTTGTAATAAACTACATATTGTGACGGTACGAACGTCCGTCTTAAGGAATTATGGTATTAAGGAATCTCTTATTGTATTTTTATATATATAACATGGTTAGAACAACTCTCCCCATCATTAACGAAACGACGCAGTTTCATCAGTGTAGATCGAACCCAAGGTCAGAGCCTACGTGCGTTCCGCCGCATACGTTATATAAAACCAATGGACAGACAATAACGAGACGTAATACAATCAGTGAAAACGTCATAAAAATGACGCAAAACAAGGGCGTCAGCCATATGAAACAATGGAACGCTGACGACATAACACACACACATGCAAGAATGGAACCAGTTTTTCGTCCCATTTAACATCAGACATTCAGAGCGTTAACACGTTGTGAAATTCGCTGGTAGTTAATCGCCAGCAGAAGTGATAAATTAACAAAATGTAATTACAGCAGCAATTCAGTGAACGATTTAAAATGTAATAAAGTAAATTCAGTGTGTAGCAACAAACAGACATGATACAGTAAAGCGTTCGGCGAACACCGGCCGGCGAAAAGTGGACGTCTGGAAGAACGGGCTACATTTCAAAATCCAGGAAAGTGCAAAATTTATCTCAATCTATTATAATAACCATTGAGCTCAAAATTCAATTCAAAATGTATCATTAATCTATTTCTGGGGCAAAATGTGTGTGTGTGTGTGTGTGTGTGTGTGTGTGTGTGTGTGTGTGTGTGTGTGTGTGTGTGTGTGTGTGTGTGTGTGTGTGTGTGTGTGTGTGTGTGTGTGTGTGTGTGTGTGAAAGCCGGCATTTAAACGGGCAAAAGCCATAGGCGTTGGTTTGTGTTTCATATCATTAACAATTAATGTGTACAACCAAAAAAAATATATAAATACTGCAGTTTAAAAGATATTTCTGTTGTAGGAGTAAAATGAAAGAAAATTATTATTATAAAAATGAAGTTGATGAATAGTAGAAGGCGGAAGTAACGTAAGACGCCATTTTGTTTAATTTTATAAGACACCATATTTTGATGTTAATAAATGTAAAGTAATTAGCGTCATTAAACAAAGTTTTTATGCCACCAGTATTGTCGTTAAAAGCATTATTTCACGACCCAGCTCAGTCTCTGATTTCGGCTTAAAGAACTCTGGACCCTATAAAGAAAGAAACATACGGCAACGGATCATGTGCTCCAGCACATAATTATGGTACGCACATGGTAAGTACGATAATCATCAAACAAAGAATAAAATTGTTAATAAGTTTACAAGTTAACAAATGTCCCCCAGAACTAGGGACTTTATTCATATAGTTTATAAGTTAACAAATGTCGCCCAGAACTAGGGACATTATTATTTCTTTTATGAATTTGCTAACTGCTATAATTTTTTATTGTTCGACTAAGCTTTTCGTCATTACTGACATCTTCAGTAAGACCTGAAGATGTCAGTAATGACGAAAAGCTTAGTCGAAAAATAAAAAATTATAGCAGTTAGCAAATTCATAAAAGAAATAGTAAGGATGGCTGCTAATTTAAACAATACGAAGAATAGGGACATTATTGTTTTGTATGTTTTATAAGTTAACAAATGGTGCCCAAACTAGCGACATTATAAAAATAAATTTTTATAATAAACCCAAATACAGAGACGGGGTGGGGCATTGAGATAGTGTGTATTAGGTATCATAAGATAGAGGTTATGTTATATTGTAAGGTTAAGTCAATACAAAACTAAACTTTTATAAAAGTTATTCTTGTTAGTAGAAGTTCTTTTATATTCGAGATGGCAAACAATAATGAGATGAGTATCACCGAATCGCAAATTATGAGCGAAGGCTATCAATCAACGCCAGTGCCGACAAAAAGGACTGACGATAATGATATGAGTAAAATAATGCAAATGCTTAATAAACTCGATATGAAATTTGATGAACTGAAATAGCAGAATAGTGATTTAAAAAGGGATGTTAACGAAATCAAATGACAAAATTGTAATTTTGATGAGAGAATTAATGAGATAGAGATACGTTGTAATAATATTCTGAAACAAACAATAGAAACAGTTAATGAGAAATTTAATAGTAAAATAAATAATTTAGACAACAGAATCGATAAAATTAATGAGACAGTAAAAGAGACAATTCAAAGTAAGATAGAGTCACAAAGTAGAGAAGTAGAAAAGAAATGTTTAACCACAGTATAAAATCAAAATAGAAATTAAGACAAATTGTGAAGTAAACAAACAGATAGAATTGAAAACTAATGTTTTGCAAAATAAGAGAGAAATAGATAAATGGAACGAAAACAATAAAGACAAGGTAAGTAGTGGTAAGAATTATGATAAAATAAATAAAAATATGGTAATAGGAGATAGTAGTGTGGATATTGGTAGTGATAATGAGATTTTAATGAGAGTAGAGGTTAATGGTGAGGAGATAGTTGTTGATGAGATTGAAAGAGGGGGTAAGGAGAGTAAGTGAGTATGGTGGGCAGAGGGCAAATTTTCCCAGTGGTATAGGTGGAGTAAAGACTCCGCAAATGTTATTTGAGGACGAAGATTCCTCTAGAATTTATGTGAGAGACATGTGGTCTCCAAATGATCCCTTAGTTTTTTGTGTTGATGTACCTGGTGAAGCCAGGGGGTGTTTTTATGAAGTAGTAGTGCCCGATGCAAATATAGAGAGAGAGAATGTAGCCTGGTGTGATAGAGAGAGATATATTGAGAGAGAGAGGTATAGTGAGAGGTATTATGAGAGAAAGAGAGAAATAGAGATTTTTAAGATAAGTAGAAAGTATGAAGAGTTTATGGAAAAGTTAGGAGTAGAGATGGTTGATAATTATAGTAAATACTTACCTTGGGTGGAAGTTGATATAGCAGTAGCAGATGATAATGAAAATAATGACTTGGTAACGTACCTGACTGTGACTAATTATACTGAAGGTGACAGGACCATAACCGATCGTGACAAGTTTTATGATAAATTGCTAGAGAATAACCCTATTAATTATGATAGTTTTGTACAAGAATATAAGACTGTAAATAAGTATTACATTAATGATGGTAATATAATGTTTTTAGGGAAAAATAAGTTGTATAGACCTAAGACTCGATTGTTGTTTGATGATGGAGGATAATTATTTTATTGTGTTAATGAACATTTAATTATGTGATAATGTGATTTCAAGATGGACTGTTTTTATGAACTGATTTATGGTAAATGATTAAATGATAATTTGGATTGTATATTTTTGTGTGTTGATGTCAATGTATTCATGTATTCTTGATGTTGTGTATTTTATATATTTTTATGTAAGCCATGTACTGTAGAATTTTAAATAATTGAAGAAAGTTTGATAATGAATTTAAATAATTATGAGATTTAGATTCTAATGGATAATAAGTGATTAAGCATGTAATATATTTGGATATTGAGATGTATTGTTATTAGTAGGTGAGGGATGAATTTTCAAATGCAATTGTCAATGATCGCAGTAAGGTAAAGTGTTAAAAAGGGATAGAGCCTGGGTGATAATTATTAAAATAAAGGCATTTGAGTTAGTTAAACAGAGTTATTGGGAGTTAGAGAGAATAAGAAGTTGAGATACAGATAATATACAAAGAGGGTGTTAGATATTTTAGGGACACAGTAGTTAGTGTTTACATGTAGAGAAGGTGAGTAAAGTAAATGGTAAATATAAATAGTTGATGGTGATATTTTGTAGTAAGGATAGTGGGGTAAGGAGTGATCAGCGTGCGGCGTTGTGGCAGTTCCCGTAATTAGAGAAGGGTAAGAGTGTTTGCCGATATTTGGTGGAGGGCAAAAGGTTATGAACGCGTATATTGCCAGGTAGGGTACACACAGCCTAGTACAAAGAGGTAATAGAAATTTCACTTAAAGAAGTGAATGGTATAAATAGAATTAATGTTGAAGGGGGTTGTTGTTATGGAGATATTGGTGTCATAATATGTAAATCTGGTTGTTAGTAGTGGTTGTTAGAAAGGGTGAGTAAGGTTAGATAGATAAATGCCAAAATAAGATATAGATGATAGTGAATAATAGAGAGTCACCCAAACTAGATAAGGATTGATGAAAAGGGTAGAAAAAAAAATTCATAGTAGAAAGGTGATGTAACAGAAAGGTTAATAATAAATTTGAAATTTTTTATAGAATCTAATGATACAATAAATGTTAACTAATTAAACGTTGAATAGAGAGTTGATAATAAAAATGTTATAAAGTTTTGGTACAAGTTATTTAGATGTGAACTATGTAATGTAAATGTAACAATGTTAATGTTTGATGTTCAATGTTTTATTATGTTTTATTTGTATTGGTAGCAACGGTAACAAATATTAAGTAAAGAAATAACGTTGATATTGGTGTTGGATATACAATATAATTACGATTCTGTTGCAAAGAAATATGAGTATCATTAAAGGTGAGTAAAGAAAATTTAAAATATTTGAAGTGTTTGCCATAACAGTTATATTTTTTTTTATTTTTATATAATATGATAGAGATAGCGGTTGTTGTTTTGAAAATTAAAAAATTGTTCTATGTGTTATGCTTAGTATAAGAATATGTTTTCTTGTGGTGAAGGAAGTAAGTTAATATTGACTGGAGTCAGAAAATTTTGATAAATGTAGGAATGTTGAAAAGAGAAGTGGATTTTCTGTTTTAAATCTTGTTCGTTTTCTTACGAAGGAATTTTAGAGTTAAGCAAACCAACGCCTCTAAACACAAACCAATGCATCTAAGGGGAGACATCAGTTGTGGATATGGGAATAGATAAGGCCACTATTTAAAATTTTTGTATTTCATGTTTCAGAGTTTGATGGTGCTGTGACGGCGGTCCTGAGCTGGCCGGTGCATCAGAGCAGGAGCGTTAAGTGCCAAATGGCCTTACGGTGTTGGGATCTCTCCTAAGAAGTCCAGTAAGGTCAGATGGGTACGGTCACCATCATTGGACCAAGGGTAAGTGATTAAAATTTTTCTATATAAACACTACAGGGGATTGTGGCGACATATCTGGGCTGATCCCTTTAGAACGTGTGAATGAGTCAATGAGAGTTTTTGTGCTTCGGCATAAAACCTCTCATTGAGGGGGTTTTGTGACGGTACGAACGTCCGTCTTAAGGAATTATGGTATTAAGGAATCTCTTATTGTATTTTTATATATAAAACATGGTTAGAACAACTCTCCCCATCATTAATGAAACGACGCAGTTTCATCAGTGTAGATCGAACCCAAGGTCAGAGCCTACGTGCGTTCCGCCGCATACGTTATATAAAACCAATGGACAGACAATAACGAGACGTAATACAATCAGTGAAAACGTCATAAAAATGACGCAAAACAAGAGCGTCAGCCATATGAAACAATGGAACGCTGACGACATAACACACACATGCAAGAACGGAACCAGTTTTTCGTCCCATTTAACATCAGACATTCAGAGCGTTAACATGTTGTGAAATTCGCTGGTAGTTAATCGCCAGCAGAAGTGATAAATTAACAAAATGTAATTACAGCAGCAATTCAGTGAACGATTTAAAATGTAATAAAGTAAATTCAGTGTGTAGCAACAAACAGACATGATACAGTAAAGCATTCGGCGAACACCGGCCGGCGAAAAGTGGACGTCTGGAGGAACGGCTACATTTCAAAATCCAGGAAAGTGCAAAATTTATCTCAATCTATTATAATAACCATTGAGCTCAAAATTCAATTCAAAATGTATCATTAATCTATTTCTGGGGCAAAATGAGCGTGTGTGTGTGTGTGTGTGTGTGAGTGGATGAAAGCCGGCATTTAAACGGGCAAAAGCCATGAGGCGTTGGTTTGCGTTTCATATCATTAACAATTAATGTGTACAAAAAAATATATATATATATAAATACTGCAGTTTAAAAAATATTCCTGTTGTAAGAGTAAAATGAAAGAAAATATTATTATAAAAATGAAGTTGATGAATAGTAGAAGGCGGAAGTAACGTAAGACGCCATTTTGTTTAATTTTATAAGACACCATATTTTGAAGTTAATAAATGTAAAGTAATTAGCGTCATTAAACAAGTTTTTATGCCACCAGTATTGTCGTTAAAAGCATTATTTCACGATCCAGCTCAGTCTCTGATTTCGGTTTAAAGAACTCTGGACCCTATAAAGAAAGAAACATACGGCAGCGGATCATGTGCTCCGGCACATAATTATGGTACGCACATGGTAAGTACGATAATCATCAAAGAAAGAATAAAATTGTTAATAAGTTTATAAGTTAACAAATGTCGCCCAGAACTAGGGACATTATTCATATATTTTATAAGTTAACAATATTTGAATATTCTTACAATCTGTATTCAGCTATAACATATTTTACTATGTTGTCTGTAGACATGTATTGCTATCTGTACCAAGTCCAATATACATTCAATGATTACTGGAGCCACAATTATTTATAAATGTAACATCCTCAAATAAATACACTGCAAGTAGATTTATTTATAATTTATTTAATTATTTATAAATATAATTAAGTGATTATTACGTTATCAATACTTTAAATTGTAATACTGTATTAATTGTGTTTTGGAGTATTATAATTTTGACTGTATATTTATGTAAAACGAAATGTAAGGAATGCAATTATTTTGCTGCTGTAAAACAAACAACACACCCACAAAATTGATCTTGGTGCACTTGATTTTTTCTTGTGTCTGTACACAGGTCCTGATGATAACAATAAATACTGTCAAAATGTTGAAACAAATAATGCAAAATCTGTGTTATACTTATTGACCGATAATCCAGGAATAAGCTTCACTCCTAAACCTTCTATCCTTAAAATTTGTTGATTCATGGTTACTACTAAATTAAGGATTTATTAATAATTAAAGTATGTTTCTAGGAAAGTAAATAGTTAACAATTCATTAACTCTTTAAAAACAATAAGAAACTTATACCCACATCTACACACACTTATTGGATTTAACCTGATTTTTCTCTTATTTGGAGTATGAATAATTATTTTTTACAGCTGTACTTTGGAAATATCAACAGTGTTATAAGGAAATGAATCACTGCCTTATAAGGAAGGCCATGCAGATGATATAATTATTATTCATCTTACATACACACATGCGCACATGTTTGAAACACTAAAAGCAACTGAAAAAGATGCACTCTGAAACAGAAAGAACAGTTTTCAAAAATTATTATTCCCTAAAAATTAATGGCTATTCTTTACAAAGAATGGAAGGTATATCAAGAATGAAGAGATACATATCCTTTTATTAGTTTATACACAAAAAGTTTGACATGACCTAACCGTGCACACCAGTTTACTAAAATGACAAACAAGCAGAGGAAAAATAATTTCCTCATTTATGGAAACCTATCTTTACCGTAATACACACAAGTACCCATGCCACCTGTTTAGGATCTACATCTAAAACACTACACACGCACGCACCAAAACAGTTGTAATTTCAAGTCTTAAAAAAAATGATACAATTTTGATTAAAGATCCAAGACCATGGATTATTAAACGCTGTTGCTCATTATGTTATCTGCCACCCCACCACAAGCAAACTACCTTTCCTTTCTTTACCCCAACCCCCAGGTACAAGACTGTTTCCAGGTAGGATAAATAATCCAAACAGTGCACAAACACTCAGACTATTAAATGGTTCCATATTAAGCTTGTCTACAGTTATGCATACATATGTACAATATATATATAGCAGTGAGTCAAGCACTAATACAAACAAATACACCTAATGATGGCAGTGACAAGTTACAGCTATTTAGTAGTCAAGATGCTACTCAGGTTCCTACACATTTCCTGTGGCTATTTCTCATTTTCCTTACACAATGTATCTGAGTGAGATTTTGAAGTTCTGTTTATGTAATGAAGTTAATCTGTAGATAGAGCCATACGTAAAGAATCTGAAGATTAAGACTTTGGTATATTCAGAAATGAAAAACAATTACTGGTCAAGATGAAGGGGTGTTGATTAAGTTCGTTCTGAATCATTTAAGAGAAAGTATGGAAGTATTAGCCAAGTAATAACCTTCATGCATGGCAGAAATAGTCACTCTTCCAGACTGAACATATTGGCTTGGCAAACAATTTTTAAACGAAAAACAGTAACTTACAAAACCTGCATAGACCAGTTTTACATACCGTGTGTTCAGTTAAAATACACATGAACATAAAATTAAAAAAATATACCATTAATCTACCGGCATAATGATTACTAATCTACTTATGTGATGCAAGTTTCAGATCCTTAAATGTAAACAGATACATAACCTTATATTTATAACATCTGAAATTATTGCAATGAAATATCTACATTTATTCAAAGATGATATAACGAGATTATAGAAACTGTAAATCCTCAAACTAACAGTTTCTACGAATCTACTTACAACCTTATAAAAATGACTGTAGCCCCTTCTCTTACTTGCCCTGTCTGTAGCAAAATTGATTTATTCTTCGATAGCAGAGGAGCCCCATTAGAAATATTTTTGTTTTCTATTTAATAAAAAAAAAAAAACTCTGCTACTTACTGTAACTTGAATTTGTGGGTAGGCATATATCAGAAACTAATAATGACTCTAGTAACTGTAGCAGCCATTCCAGAAAATCCATTGGCTACAAACTTTGGATGAGTGGACAGATACTAGTGACAATTAATAACAGTCACAATAAATGGGAGTAGGGAATTCCAAGTTTACCAAGTTAAGATTGCTAGTACCATTACTAGTAATCTTAAGATTAGTTAAGTATACTTTCAACCCACAAGTGTTTACTTTTGAATTTTTTTGTCATCTCTAGATTATTTGTGATAATGATTATAATCAATGAACATAAAAAAAACCGTGTGATGAGTGACACAAAATAGTTTTCAATTTAAAATGAGTATAAAACACCACTGCATAAAAGGATGCTATTACTTTTATAGTTTTCAAGAAATAATTTCAGACTGATTAATTTTATATCAAGAGTTTACTAAAAAGTTTTACAAAAAGGTTCCTTTATGTCATTCTGTGTATTAAAATCAACTGCGTATTGCTTGTGTAATATAGGACGTCACTCAACTGTTTGTACAATTTTTCCCATTAATATGATGTATTCAAATTTTAATAGGAAAAACGAATACCAAGAGAATAGCTCACTCAATAAAAAAAAGAAATTTAGATATTCAGCACGACTTTAATCACCTGAAGTTTTTTTCTGAATGTCAGGTGACTTTGAAGAACTACTTTGATGGTTTAGAATACAAAAAATATAAGTACAAATTATATAAGCCAAATGGGTGTTAACGTTTTATAATTTAAAACAAACAGAACTGTTTAGCAACAATTAACAATAAATTAGCAACACTCAGTCTGCCTTCATAACAGTGTATTTGTTATGGTTAAATTTTACCAGACCAATGCAAGCAGTGAGTGGAATAAATCAAGCTGACAAAGTGTGGAACCATTTTGTTACCTTATCCTTCACCTGCATCTCTACAGCTGAATTTGGAAGCTCATCTAAAATCTTCAACTGGTCTTCATCTAATTTGACACCCACCTCCTTTTTACTACCTCCTGCAAATGATATACATTGCTTTCATTATACTATCTTCAATATATGTTATTAGCTACAGATACATTACGCAATACTTTAGGAAATGTGTGGGGTTTTGCCATTAAATCTGCCAGTCATTACTGGCCTTAATGGTAAGGGTAGTTTCCTTATACAAATGTAATGAGTAATCTACAAATTGTATTTCACTATAATTTGACCATTTCTGCGGTCAAGGAAAAAAAATAGTGGTTTTCCTGAAAGGAGCACTTGGTGTATAACAACTGCTACTGTAACTACAGTAAATTTTGCAAAAGCAACCTCTGTAGACTAATACGGTATATAGCTAAATCTAATTGAATCAAAATTGAGAAATAAACACAATTCAAGTGTAAATTCTGTTAACAGAATCAAATCACATAAAACTACATGTAACTTGACATTTCACAAAAAAACAAACTTTGGAAGCAATACACTTTTATTTCCATTTATCCTAACAGATTTTAAAATCTGGTTAACAGACATTTACATGAGAATATTTGCCATTATAATATTATAACATTCAAACTAATAATACAGTATATAACTATACGTATATAACATGTGTGTGTGTGTGTGTGTGTGTGTGTGTGTGTGTGTGCGTGCGTGTGCACATATTTTATTTGTAAGATACAATATGGTCAACATCACTATTAAATCTACACATAAACACATAGATGTTACTACTAATTCAGGAAAAATATAATGGTATTTTAAATATGCAAATTATCATGCATTACTCGTTTCCAATAAAAACAATTGATTTTAAATGATTTAAAGAAAATGGACAGTGCTGTAAACAACTATAAATAACTGTCTGCCTTCAAAAAACTTAATGTGATTGTCAAAAATGATATTGTCACAAAATAAAGAACATTATTAAATACTAAAATAATGCGATAAAAAACTTAACAAAGAAGTTTCTTCATGATATTTATTTATGGACAATTTAGTTTCACAAATGTGTATATTAATGCAATAATAATTTTATTAAATAACTTTAAATGTACAAATGATTTTACTTGCCTTTAACAACTTTTGATGATTTTGCTAACTGCTGTCTTTTTGCTGTTGTTTTCCCTGTATATCTTCCATGTCTTGGCTTTAATGGTGATGAATTCAACAATGCATCAAATTTACTTAAACCAACTGGTGTCTTTTTTGCAGGAGTTGTTTTGGCAGCTGGACGTGGTGGTGTAGCAGATGGAGGATCAAACAGATCATCACCTTCACTGGAACCAGGAGAGTATGGTGATCCTGGATCTAAGTCCAGAACATCATCTGATGGATCACCATTCTGCTGAACACGACCAGTGCTCTTACCACTTGTATTCAAAGCCACACTGGGCGTATAAACTGAAGCAGCTCCCAACAAAGGCAATGCCAAAGCTGGTATTTGCTTCAACATATTTGTTGTGAACAACTGATGTTTGGCAGACACTGGTTTTGGTGTCTGGTGCTTCACAGGTGTAATGGTCTTGGAATTTGATTGAATCAACTGTTTTGGGGTTTGATTTTGATTCTTTACTACTTGTTGATTAACTGAAGATGACAAAATTCTTTCTGGTGATTTATGAACAGGCTGACTGTTCTGAGTAGAAAGAATTTTCTGTATAGGCTTTAGTAAAGTTTCTTCAGCTAATTTCGACATTTCAGTTGAAACTGCTATTGGAGACCCATGTTTTGGTGAAATGTCAACCATATTTATATCACCTTTTGGTGTTGAATGCATTTTCATCGAGTCTGGAGTCTTTCTAGTGTCTTCTGATTCATTAGGTGGAGTTAATGGCCTGTGTTCTGGTAGTCTAGAGTGATCATCCAAATCGGTTTGTAAACTTAAGGAGTTGTCTAATGATTTATCCTCTCTTGAAATCATTCCCTGTGAAACGCCTTCATCATAATTGTTACTTCTTGGCTGAGGACTAGGAGACCTCGATTTTGTTGGATCAAATGGATCATATGGTGTTGTGGGTGGGGATGCAGGTGTATTTAATTCTGGTGGTGGTTCAGGTGGCGTATTTGGGCCCTTGTGAAGGACTTCATCAATACCATCATTTTCAACAGTTTCATCCTCATGCATATCATCTTCAGTTTCTAACAGAGGATTACTCAAAATACGTATCTGTGTCTGCTTTGTTGCTATTGAAAATTTTATATGTGGTTCTGGTGGTGTTTTAGGACCTGCACTTACCACTGTAAAAGTGTTGGTGGTGGGTGATTCAGGTTGGGAAGTAGTGCTGTTTTGTACATGATCCATTGATAATGTCAACAGGCCATGAGACATTTCTTCTAACCTATCATTTTGCATTTCATTAAGTTTCTTAGCTGCATCATTATCACTATCACTAAGGACAATTACCTCCTTAGGAGATGGTGTTTGCTCTCGAAACGGTGACATATCTAAATCTATAATAGCAACAGGTTTTGCATTTCGAGTAGCATCATTAATTCTTGTTGCTCTAATGTTTTTTGATTTTCCTTGTGAATTTTTACCTTTTACTAATGTATTTGCATTCTTATCTTTCTTTCTTTTTGCAGAACCTTCTTTCTCATCACGCTTTCTTTTGGCACCATCTCTCAAGACAGGAGTACTTGCAGGAATAACTTCTGCTCCTCTGTTGGATTTGAAATTCACACTAACAAGAATATT
This sequence comes from Magicicada septendecula, assembly GCA_034769895.1. Taxonomy (NCBI): domain Eukaryota; kingdom Metazoa; phylum Arthropoda; class Insecta; order Hemiptera; family Cicadidae; genus Magicicada; species Magicicada septendecula. The sequence goes on from CM068368.1 coordinate 343,262,529, forward strand.
ATCTCCGGAAGTGAAAACTTCTTTGGATGGAGCTGGTGACTGGCCACGCTTTCTTTTTCTTTTATCATCTTTCTTCTTTGATGATTTCTTTTTCTCTTTTTTCTTAATTGCATCCTTATTGCGTACAATAACAGTTAAATTTTTAGGTGTTGCTTGTCCCATGCCTCTTCTTGCGGAACTGTTACTTTGGTTTGGTGACCACGTTCTGGATAGAGAGCGAGATAATGACCTACTTTTTCTCCGAGGTCGAGGAGATAATGATCTTGATCTTGATATGGAGGAACGAGAAAATGATGGTGTCCATGACCTTGAATAAGAACGAGAAACATGTTTCCTTGTATATAGGGGTCCAGGGCTATAAGAAAGTCTCCTAGAATGACTTCTTCTTCTACTTACAGTTTTACTTTTATTACTCTTGTCTCTTGACCGTGACCGACGTCTGTCCCTAGATCTACTTCGGATTCTATTTCTAGATCTGCTTCTACTTTTCAGCCTGTCTCTTGATTTTGATTTTCTTGATCTATCTCTTGATCTAAATCGTCCTCTGGATCTACTCCTCCTTCGTCCTCTTGACCTACTCCTTGACCTCCACGATCTTGACCTACTCCTTGTTCTACTTCTATTACGAGCTCTAAGTGGTGAACGTCCTCTAGGCTGGTATGGTGATAATGAGCGAGACTTTGATGGTGACAAATCCCTGCCAAATTCATCTTTACGTGGTCGTTTTGGTTTTTCACTTATCAACCTCCTAACGTCATATCGTTCTAGTTCTTTTCGTTTTTCTTTGTTTCGCTTTTCTTTTTTACCTAGTTCTTGTTTCTTGTTAGCAGCTTTGTCTTGTTCTTCCTTCTCTTTTCCATCTCTGTAATTTCGTTCCTTTGTATTTTTTGATAACTTCTTCCATGCAATACTTTCATCTGCTTTACCAGGTTTCAAAGTTTTTTCTTTTGGTTCTTTTACTTTGCTTTCATTTTTCTTTAACTGAGACTTATCCTTTATCGATGAACCCTTGTCCTTTTTTTTCTTTTGTTTTTTATCAACAGCAGCTGAATTTTCAGCTGGCGGTGTCTTTGATTTTTTACCATCCACAGTTATTTCAGTTATATCTGTATTTTCTTTGTCATGTTTATTTTTATTTTTCTTATCTTTCTTTGAACCCTGCTTAGGTTTATCCTCTATAATTTCACCTTCTTCAAATTCTAAGACGTCTGAATGCTGTCCTTTTATACCCTGTAGACTTAAATCTTCATCATTTACAGCTAATGCTTTACGATTTTTCTTTTTCTTCTTCTTTTTATTAGAAATATACTCTTCATCCTTTTGTGCAACACAAAGTTGATCACCTTCAGGCAGTTCATCAAAATTCACATCTTCAGATTCTGATATAGTTTCTGTCTCCAATCCTTCCAAACCTGGTAAAGTGGATACTTGCTGTCCATCAGAATTATTCAGAGTTCCTGCTGACACCGCTGATGTTGCACCTCCTACCAAACTATTATCATCATCAGACTCAAATGGTTCAGCACCAGTTTTATCAGCTTCATGTAATGTCTCAGTGTCACATTTATTATCACTATCTAATTTATCCACATTCTCAGAATTATCTTGCCCATCGTAAACACTCATTTCCTCATCAGTTATGTCTATCAAACCATCTGGTTTCTCACCAGCATCAACAAGGTTTTCACTTTCCTCTGCTTCAACTACATTTTCCTCATGCACATCTGCAGATGGTTCTTCGGTTTCCTCTTGAGCATTTTCTAGATTTGCTTCCGATTCAATAGCCAGTTCCAGAACATCTCCTTGTGTACTGCACTCATCTTCAGCCTCATTAGAATTCTCTTTTGTCTGCTGAACAGTTTCAATTTTTGCACTTTCACTTGCTTCATTTTCATCTTGTAGTGAAGTATTATCACCTTCATCTTCGTCTTCATCAATATCCTCATCACTTTCTTTTCCACTGTGTTTTATTTCATCATTACTATCTTCATCCTGATGGTCATCATGCTGATCATTAATATCTGCTGCAGGCATTGGAATGTCTTCTTCTTTCAGATCTTCTGGAATAGGTATATCTAGTGAAGCTTCATCTTCCTTTTCTTGAACACTTTCGCTTTTAACCGTTTCAGGCATTGGTATATTCAAATCATCATTGTTCTGAGTTAAATCCTCTTCTTCTTCTTCTTCTTCTTCTTCTTCTTCTTCTTCTTCTTCTTCTTCTTCTTCTTCTTCTTCTTCTTCTTCTTCTTCTTCTTCTTCTTCATCGTCATCGTCATCGTCATCGTCATCATCTTCCACTGCCTTTGCTGGTGGAATTGGAATATCTAAATCAGCAGCATCTGACCTAACTGGACTTGGAGATTCTTTTTCCCTGTGTGCAAGATTCATGCTAGCAGCAGAATACATGGAAAAGTTTGGACAACCATCGTCATCATCTTCTGCATCTGATGAATGGTGAGAACGAGGTTTTGGAAGTGGGCCTATAATCGGAGGTTGTGGTCCAACTTCTGGATATGGATAAGAATATGATGGTGATGGTGGTTTTGGTACAGTTGTCCTTTCTAGTTCTGAAATTTGAGAAAAACTACAATAAATGCAAAATCACAAAAAAAGTTTCAGAATACACTAAATAATATGTGTTTATGTTTAGATACTAACAGGTGTAAAATTAATTACTCATTATTTACCAGTTACTAACAAGATCCTGCAATGGCAAAATTAAGCTTAGGTTAATAATCAAGAACAAAATTATATTAAAAAGTTCCAGAAAAGATTTTTAAAACAGAAATAATTTTGATCTCATGAATTGTTGTTAATTATATAAATACAAGTTTGTATGAGCTTAAACATAATAACTTGAATGTTACAAACACATGTGGTGACAAGAATTTCATATATAACTAAAATTATTCTTAAAACTCCATGTTCGTAACACTAAAATATTTTACTGTAATATTAGTGAAAAAATCATTTCTATATTTTAATGAAGATTTATTTAATACTACAATATTTCAATGATGTGGTATTGTTTATTGTGCATAACAGTGCAGTACCATACAGTTTGTTACATGTGTTTTTTAGAGTTGTAAAATATTACACTGACACTTCTAATATGGTGATACAAAGCTTAAAAAATAAAATAAAATAAAGCATGAAGATAAAAAAGTACAAAGTTCTCGGGCTTTCATGGCCGGCATCAATATTGTTGGGCTATTATGCTGTGGTCCAAAACGTTTTAGCCTCACCAACAGAGGGCATCTTGAGTGGCAAAATTAAACGGTAGATGTTTGCCTAAAAAACCTCAGTACTGAGGCAAACCATGTTTTCAACTGTAAGAAGGCCTCTTTTTATAGATCCTGTAGCCAGCACGATGTAAGCTGACAAACAGAATCACCAGCTGCCACCTTATTAGCTAGGGAGCACAGAGTGCCCTATCCTATTCAATAAGAGCTGAAGAAGTCTGTGGTGGCTGATCATGCACTTCCTAGTGCTGATCATCTTGTTCTCTTTGAGGAAACCAAGATCCTGTCCTCATTGAGTGGTCACTACCCTCATCTGCATTAGAAGTCCATGGAGATCTTCAAATATGGTTCCACTGCTATGGAACGAAGGGCCATCAGGGCTGTGAGGATGTGCGTCTTTATGACGTCCTCAAGGTATATATGTTCCGAGCTACCAGAAGGAACCCCTGCCATGTGGTCCGGTCCACAACGGAATACTGTCTTTCGTTGCGGCTGTTACAACAGTATGCTTGTACTAGTATGGTATTTGCCGAGGACGTTTCCAAGAATCAACTGGTCATACACGGTACCTGCCAAGAGGATATTTGTCTGGGTCCTTGCCACTTGAACATAAAATTTATGTGCAAGATGCCTCATGGTGTCATCCAAGGAGTGGACTCTGAGTCCACTTCTCAACAGACAAGAAGGAAACTGACGGGGGACTATGGCTGCTAGCCAAAGCCCACTGTTGAGAACATTTTGCAACTTACTTTTATGAACAGCGGCAAGGTAGCCTCAGACTGGGACAGTCTAAGGGGATGATCGGCAACAGATACACATTGATGATCAACTTAATGGGTAATAGCCTTGTTGTCAAGTATTGGAAACAGAGAGCCCAGGCGTGCTGATGCTCTAGTTTTAGCTGTCTGGGCATGGGTATGCCAACTTTCCAGTTACCTGTCCAGGCGCAAATGCATCAAGTGCACGCTGAAGTGGTTCGATCACTCTGTCAGCACTCCGCTCGGCGGTATATACTGCCGTGTTGTTGGCTAACAGGGCTATCTGAACTCCAGGCTCTCTGGGTATGTCATTGACATAGATGGAAAGCCGGAGAAGCCCCAAGATGCTACCTTGAGGTAAACCAGCTGTAATATGTCTCTTAGAAGAGATGTAGTCATCTATTCTTACGCAGCTCCTCTCCGTCAGAAAGGTAGTAATCAAGTGAATGTAGCAGTCTGGGACCTGGATTTCCCGAAGCCTGAATAAAAGAGCCTGTCATGCCAGAAGCTTTCAAAGGCCTTTTCCACATCTAGGAAACACGCCTTTGGTCTGTATGCTCTTTCTGACACCCGGCCTCTGTGATGTATTCCACCAGTCTCATCAGCTGATGAGTGGTGCAATGCTCTACATGGAAGCCGAACTGTTCGGGGACCAGAACGTTAAACTTTCTTACATGATCTTGCTCTGCTGTACGAAATATTTGAGTACTTTTGACATGGCTGACAGGAGACTAATGGACTGGAGGTTGTTGGCATGGGAAGCATCCTTTCTCTGCTTCGGAATCACTATGACTGTTGCCTTCTGCCATTTCTTGGGAAAGTATGGCAGTCTAAGACACGTGTTGAACAGCGTAATCAAAAAAAGGATTCCTGACTCTGGAAGCTGAATAAGAGTGGTGTTTAAAATACTGTCTGGGCCATGAGCTTCCTTTGGTCGGAGTTCAGCAAGCCAATCTGAGACCTCTTCTCTAGAGATGGATGCAGCTTTAGCAACAATCGGAAGAGACAGAAAGTCTTCAACTTTGACTTGTTCATCGAAGTCCTTGTCCACTGGCGGGTTGGGAGCAAACTGTTGCTCTAAACACAAATCCAAGTACTCGGCCATCTCCTCCGAGGGACCAAGGCTTGGCCAAATAGTCCAGAAATGGCGGGATACAAGGCTAGCCATTGTAGGTAGTAGGTCCCTGTCAGGTGGTAGGTAACCTGTAAGACTCTTGACTGATGCATCCCCCATTTGGGCCACGGCGAGTTCCTGACAGCATCTCCAGAAGGCCAGCATTTCATGACATATCAGTCACCTGGTTGCATGCTGCCTTGTCAGCCAGATCACAGGTTTACTGCCAGCATCTCCGGAGGCGATTTCTCTCGCGAGTGAGAGCACTCATCTCCTCAGGGATCCACTGGTAGTAGGGCATAAAACCAGGTTTCATTCTAGAAGATGCACCAATTGCAAAGATGATGTCACTTTCCTGACAACTCTGTATGTGACGTGCTGGGTAGCGACGTGGACCAAAATCAGGAGGTGATCAGAAGACAGTACCATTAGTGAGGAAACACAGACTGGACAGTCACTGCCCTGTATCCACGCAATATTCAAGACACTGGGAGCTGCGTTGAGTTGTGAGGGGTACAACACTGATTGGGAGGGCCCAACCACTGTCTTCCGATGGGGATCAACAAACCTGTGTAAGCGCTTTCTGTTCGGAGCAGTCAAGCAACTGTTCCAACAGTGATGCTTGCAGTTCAGGTCGCCTGCCAAAATGACCCTTCTGTGTGCACTGACGGTGGCTGCCAAGTCAAGGTGCAAGAGTTCTTTGGCAGCTTAAAACCCACCACCACGAGCACACTGCCAAGAGCACCATGGACCTCCCACAGCAGTGGCCTCAAGATAGGTCCTGTGCAGTAGGTTGGCTCGGTGATGGCCAATTGAGGTCTTCACTGCTACAGCCATACCCGACTGGTCATTCTGATAGCACACGTAATTGGCCAATCAAAACCACCTCACTGGGGTCAGGTGGGTCTCATTTAGAAGAAGTAAGTAAGTACTACATCGGGTTTGAGTCAGGCAACTAATTCTTGTAGTTCCTGGACCTTTTCAGCCACACTGTTGCCGTTCCAGGCAAGGATCAAGAGATCACATTTAAGGACCTGAGTCATAGAAGGCAACTGGTAGCTTCAAAGAGCATGAATCTCTCAGCTGTATCGGCAGTCTCCAAGCGAGACCTGAAGGTCTGCATGACTTTGTGGAGGTCAACACCGCAAGGAAGTTGTGGACGATGTTTGCGTTATCAGGGACGGAGTTCGAGGCAGAATGTCAAGAGAATGTCTGTGGATAAGAGCACAAAGGCTTGACATACGAGTGTTTGGTGGAAGCCATGGGTGTAGGGCCAGAGGTAGCATCTTTGGCGAAAGCACTAGAAGCTGAAACAGAAGCGACAGTGTCATACTTTACTTCTTCACGATGCACAGGCTTTCTGGACTAGGTCGCAGGATTGAGTGCCATGGGACTTGTTTACCATTTTACCTTTACCTGCAGCTTGACGATATCATGCTGACAGGAAGGGTTGGGAGACTGCATAGGCTCAGGCCCCACAACCGAAATGGCAGTGGCTGGCTGGGACTTCTCTTCAGAAGTTGAAGAGTTATGGCGCTTTTCTTGCTTAGATTGGGCCAGGGCTTGAGTTGGAGCCTGAGGTGGGGTTGCAGGTCACGTCAGCTTATACAAAAGAAAAAAATTAATTAATATTATTACGCTGAAAGTAGTTGAAAAAAGTTTGATAACATCCTGAAATCATTCCCATTAAAGTAAATGGTAAAAACACAATAAAAATATGGCACTACTGAAACTTTGTTCACAAGATACTTATTGACTGAACTGATTTTCCTGTCATTTAAAATGTATATGAAAATGCAGTGTAGTAAACCCGTTTGTACATTTAAAAAAATAGTTACTACTATTAATATGAGTGTTCACAGCTGGAAAAACTAATAAAGTAGCCTAAAAATTAAGAAAATAACAAAATTCTTCAACTTTGTCAACCCTTTGGGGATGCCAGTCCCGTTTGTGCCCCCCCTCCTGAATACGCCCCTGTTCTGGACCACAGGTGATTGTTTCGGCCACTGGGATTTATTCTTAATAACCTTAGAAGTTGAGGTGGCAGTCACGAAAGCTATAGCAGAAGGCATGGGGCAGTCTGCTCAGTCACACGCCATGAACCAATGTGCAGGCACCTCAGTGGAGGCCAGGGGCCCCTTTGCTTTTACTGCTGGAGCTCTTGTTTGTAAACCAGGCTATGAATCAAAAAGAAAGCCTCTTATTAAATAAGATACAGCATGCTGTGCTCCCGAGCCAATCAGGTGGCCGCTGATTGTGATTGGTTGATGCGGCTTGCCAGCTTACATCGTGCTGGCAACAGGATCTATAAAAAGGGCTCTTCTTAGAGCCAAAAATGTGATTTTCCCCAGTACTGAGGTTTTTTAGGCAAACGTCTCCCATTTTATTTTATCAATGAAGATGGCCTCCATTGGTGAAGCTGAAACGGTTGGTTTTAACAACCTTAGACCACAGCCTAATAGCCTGGCACAGAATCTTTCCAATAATAAAGTACAGCTCCCAATTTATATAAACTTCTCTTACAAATCTGGATTTATGCATGTTCTATCACACAGTGGACAACATATTCTGTTCATTACAAACAGAATAGAAATCTGTAAATCCCAATTAACTCTAACTGGCACATGAGTTAAATATAATAGCATACATACTGAGGCAGTATATGTATATAATATAATAGTATATGTATTATACATGTTGCTGTAAAAGCTGCAAATGGGATGATTGCTGGTAATCAACTGTGTTTACCGATATTCACTGCTTCGTAATGGTAAATGTTGGCAATTCAATTTTTTGTTGTTGTCAGCTTTCCCCGATGTGTATTGGTAATCAAAAGAGCCAATGTAACGAATAACAGAAACTGTGAGGTACACTTACAAATAAAAACCTGTTATGATTCATAGTGGACTGTACCCACCCATATATGCAACAGTGACCGTGTGGTGTTGTAGTTGTGTTCTGTATCGTGCCATATGATTGTGTGCTGTGCTATCTTTCTGTACCGAAAATGAATTAATCAAATAGTTTCTCATGATGATATTTTACAAAAAGTTTAATGAAACTAGTCAGCAAGTGTTGAAATACTTGTGATTTTCTAACACAAGAAAAATACTAGACTTGTCAACGAGGTAACTGCAGTAATGAGAAATAACAGGGAAGCAGCCCCAAGATTACATGGACTGAAGCGTTACAATATATTATGAGTAAGAGACTCCCCTAAACTGATCTCATCCTTGAAAGCAAGTAAGGCCAGAATTCAGTATTTCATACAAAATAATGATATTTACAACATTTTAACTAAAACCCATCAGTGAACTGGACATGGATGGCGAACCTGAATGTTGAAGAACTTCAGGTCCAGTTAAAAAAAAACATATAGTTTTCTGCTATACATTTCTCTTTGTAAACAGTGTCAGGTGAAACGTAGTGCATCTAAAAAAGGACTGGTCATAATGCCTCTTACTTCGTCTGTTCTGAACTCAAGTAGGCAGTTTGATTTGATCAATATGCAGTCAAAAAAGGATGGGGAATTTAAATTTATCATGGTCTATCGGGATCGTCTGACAAAATTCGAACAGCTAAGACCATTGAAATCTAAGACAGCAGACGTAGTAGCATATACTCTACTAGAGATTTTTTAATATTTGGTTCCCCAATAATTCTCCAGTCTGACAATAGATGTGAATTTCCAAATAGCATAATTAAAGAGATAGCATAAATATAATGAACTAATTTTTTAGGGATGTGTCGGTACCAAATTTTTCCGATCCCGGTACCAGTACCGATTCCATAAGAATCGATTCCCGATTCTCGGTACCGGTACCTAAAAACAAAAATTAAAAATGTATTTTAGGGCTAGAGGGAAAAGAAAAACATCAACAAAATTAATTCTAAAATGCGTTTAATTGTGGAGTAGACGAATAAAATGACGTTAAAGTAAAAAACTTATTTACATTTCAAATTTTTGTTCAAAAACACCAACATTTTAACTCTTAGAGGGTCTAATCTGTTGCGTTTGGTGTCACAAATATTCCCTGAAATGCTGGAAAGTCTCTCGCTGAACACAGTGGATGGGGGAATGCACAAATATTTTAGTGCCAGTGGTTTAATAAATATTAAACTTATCTAAACTGAAACCACTAATAGGGCAAAGTTTGCTCCCCAATTTGAGAACCCGAGACCTCCCCAATTTAGGACACATCACGAGTTTTCTTCATAACCTATACGGAAAAATAAAACTACTTAATTCTACAAAATTTCTGCTTAAATTAGTGAATTTTGACTCCTTAATTCTGTAGATACTAGCAAAACCAAAGTTATTATAGACGTTCCGTAAATCTAGGAGTAGGAACTAAAATCTCCAAACGGTGACTAGAATTTACTAATTCGATATTCCTAAATCTACCATTTGTATACAAACATAACCGTTACATGTGAAAAGGTCAAAAGAAAAGAAAATCATTTTTAAAATTTACATATATTTTCGGTTAAAATATGCTTATATTTATATTGTTTTTGCCGATATTTAGTCTACAGTTTTAACTACCGGTATGTAAGTTGTTGGTTAATTTAAGTAGTTTTTTTTCCGTGTAAATTCCTTATTTGTATTATGCGATAAACAATGTTGTAGTACAGCGGAATATAGCCTTACAGATACTTAACAGAATACAGTAATTAAGATGGATATATAACTTAAAGTTAGACAGAGTTAAAAAGTCCCTGGTAAAATATTTTTCGCACTAGACAAACTAATAACGTGTACTTCTCACAAAGCAGATAAGCAACTGAACTGATGCTCCTACCACGAAGTCTAGACACGAGGCTATTGTAGCATGTGGCTTGCCGATTCGCAGAATAGGGGATTAGATTTATTACTGTAATCCGTGCAAACCTTAGGATAAAAGCATTGTGTTGTGGCAGTGCTATTTGTGGCAACGCTTTTGCCTACCTGACTTTGTTTGCTTTCACACACATACATTATACAAACACTGTATAACGCCTGTCCGTGTCAGACACGCACCTCGTGCTCTGTTGGCGACGCTCTAACCTACGAATCTTGGCTTCGATTTTTTGCATTTTTTTCGTGTTTCCAGCCATCGCGTTGCGATTTCCTTGAAATTTACATCGACTGGGCTGAATCCGACCACAACCTGTGGTGTTTAAATAACGCCACCGTGGTACTTCCGAATCACCAAACCGCTTTCCGTGTACAGTATTAAAGTTTTAAAAGTACCGACAATCTAATGACTATGAAAATGGTCTAATGCAAAAACGAAGGATAAAACATATAAAAGTACTGGTACCGACTTTGTAGCACCGGTTCTCGATACCGGTACCTAACCCCAAGAACCGGTGGTACTGGGAATCGGTACCGAGAATCGACACATCCCTATAATTTTTGGATAAAGCGTAATTATTCTAGTATGTAATAAGATTTGGTTTATGAGACGGTTTTGTGAATACTATTCAATACCTTTTAAGTATATTGGCCTTGTAGCGTGTCAATTTTGGGTCTTTTTATTTTTTACAGTTTGGGGTATTTACATTTTTGTTTATTTCGTTTTTGTGTGGGATTTATAAAATTATTGTGCAACGTTATTTCATTACAAGAGAACTCATGGTAAGCTGAACAGTTTGGGACAAAGGCAAGACGTAGGAGTGTTGGGCAATCAGTAAGCGAAGAATTTACCACCCTAGTTTTTCCAAGAACTATGCGAGAGTGTGGCAGTGCGCACCTATGCGTCCACCAAGCATGGGCGCCGACCCACGCGTTGGTGAAACTCAAAATGGCTAAAAGCAAGAAACACTACGAGCACATGGTCGTGGAACAGCAGGAAATAATGCCTTAAGTCCGGCCCCTTTTATGACGTCAGCCAATGCCTAGCTGAGATCGTGGGCTATATTCACTCCAAAAAACTACATGCATGGCATGGAACGAAGCTTCGACGACGAAGATCAAGGCAGTGCTTCCCGTAGAAAGCATAAGATCATCTCAGCAGTACCTGTTACGTTATCGTTCCCAGTCTACATTAAGCAGAGACGCCATACAGTGCACGAGAAACCAAGTACAGTTACAGACGCTTATATTTTATTTCGGGCCCGGTTGGTCGAATTTTCACAAATGTAGTTAATTCGATAAGACCGACCGGGACCCAAGAAAGTCATTAACTCATCACAGTTAGAAATTTGTGACAGTGGAAAAGTGAAAACAAATTACGTACATGTGAATCGGGGACAAAACACGTGTTCGGCCGGCAACGCGGTAGTGGACGGTTATATCGTGACAATAAAGGAATGTGTAAAATTTAATAAAAACAAGGGGTAAAGTATTAACTTGTGTGAAAGCGTGTGTGAGCAGATTGGGCTGTCTTGAATAATATTTAAATCTATACCCGAAATCTATAATCTATAAATGTATATGTGAAAATTTGCTTTTTTATGTCCTTGTTTTACTTAATTAAAATTAGTTAATTTACTTCAAAACCATGTGTTAGACTAAGTTATTTCGTTATTACCACGTCCTCATTTCTGTGTTGAAAAATTCGTCTAACGGATCGGAATCTTTCTGAATTAATTGGGTGGGGTCAGATTGCTAAATTGTCCGTTTTATTAAGGTAAAGTGTACAGGTCTCCATATCTGTCCTTCAAAGATATAGGTGGCGACTCTGGGCTTCTGATAAAATTTCTGCAGCAGGTAAGTCCTGGTAGTGAATCTTATTTATTTTATATTTTGGCTTATTTTCTAACGTCACAGCGACGACCCTGCCAGGATGTTCGTATATAAATTTTATAGGAACTAGACCTGTTTTAATGCACAGAAAATAGGATGTGGTAATGACGAATTTATAAATATGATTTATCGTGTATAATTACGCACGTAGGTTAGGTTTGTGTTATGAGTTACAGTTAAGTACAAAATAAAAAATAAAAAATGGCAAATAATACCGAAGTCAGCTTCGCTGACGATAAAATAGAAAGTATAGCGACACCTGTCCAAAGTAAACAAGAGATAGATAAAGATGACAAAATTATGAATATGTTGCAATTAATTTTGGAGCAACAAAGTATTAAATTTGAAATACAAAATCATAATTTTAATGAGTTAAAAAATGAAATACAAGAAATGAATAAATGTTTGGAAAGTACTGATGAAACGATAAGAACTAGTTTGAATAAATTAGAACAGAGTGTTGAGCGAGTGGGAGTACATGCGATGAATACAGAGAAAAATAAAACAAATGAAAATTGTAGTGACAATTGTAAAAACACGATACCAGATGAAGAATTAATAAATAACAATGATGTTGTTAAAAACAATGAGAATAATAATATAATTGAAAATGTCATATCAGAGAGTACTGATGAGGTTGTGGAATGTATGAGATGTTAAGATGTGTTAGTGAGTTAGAGAGAGAGAGAAAAAATAATGTTGTAGTAGAGTGGGGACAGGGGGCAAATTTTCCCTTTATTATTTATGATGTTTATGATGATGTTTTAATGTGGTTACAAGTGTTGTTGAAGGGCCAGAGTCCCGTAGTAATAGATGAATTGAGGTGTTTATTTTTGTTGTGTAATGTTGTACCCTCTGTCGTTAATAATGATGTTGAAAGTGTGATTTGGTATGGTGATGAGAGAGAGTTAAACAGAGAAGTGTATGTGGAGAAAGTAACAGAGTTATATAACTTAAATAGAAAGTATGATGAATGGAAGGAAAGTTTAAAAGTATATGTGAGTAACAATGATTATAAGGATTTGACTAAAGTAATTGACCCGATCAAGAATGTATTTACCAACGGAGACCTAACAAAATTACCTAATGTAGACTGGTGTAATGAGTATTTTGGTATGATGAATGGGTTTAGTTTGTATGGTTACAACACAAGAAACAGTCATTTGTGTGGTGATAAAATTGAACGATGTTATGTAGAACCAAGACTTATTTGGGACGATGGAGGGTAAACTATTAAAACAATAAAAGACGGTATAAACATTGTGTTTAATGGTTTTGACATGGCAAATAGTTAGTTTTGGACAATGAAGTGTGGAAAACTGAACAATTAATAACTAGAGTCTGTAAATAAAAATATAGTGAATTTATTTGTGTGCATTGTGGAATGTTAAGTAAATAATGTGTGTACGCAAGATGATTGTTGTGATAATAATAATATCAATATGTTGCCAGTTAAATAAGTAAATAGAATGAATTGTGAAAACAGTAATTGATTAATGGTAATTGTTTCGATAACTATATAATTTATATTTTTGGTAATTAATGTAATTAAAACAATTTGATACATGTTAAATATTTTGATTGATTATTTAAAGGTTATATAAGTGAATTTTTGTTTGAAGTCAAATGGTTTTACAACATGAAAATTTTTTTTTCTAATTTGAATTTTGATCCAATAAAAATGCTTGGGCTCTGTTCAATTAACTAGCTGCTCAGATATTTAATATGAGGTGTTCATTACATGCTATAATTTTAAATGTATTATTTTATTGTTGTAAGTTAGATATAGGTGTTGATAAAACATGTGTTTTCATTATATATGTATATTTTTTTCTAAGCTAATAATTAAATCGTCTGGCAGGCGGTTAATATGAATGATCAGAATCAGAGAAATGGGAAACAAGGAGGTGAGAAATAATGATAAATAAATATATATATATTTCATATAAGTTGTTCAATTTTGAGATGTATTTTCATTGTGTTAGTAGGATCAGCTGATCAGCAATAACAGGTCACTGGTATATTGGTTTGTAAATGTTATAAGTAATTGAGGTTCAAGGTAATGTTTTAATGTATTATAGATATTTTAACGTAATGATAACAATAATTTGATAGAGAGAGAAGTAAAGTAATAATTTATGCAAGTTAACAAAAGATAGTTTTTGGGTGATGAATATTTTGTAGGACATATAGATCTGTCCAAATTGAAGGTAATGAAGTAGTAGAGATGATATAATGTAATATTGTTTTGAAGTAATGTAGTTTTGTGAAGTATTGATGTTGACACAGTAGTAATGGAGAATTTATGTGGAGTTTTGAGTGATATATTATTGTTTATAATTAATGATGTTGTTATTTTGTTGTAGTTGTAGTAAGGTAATGAGATTGAGATTTTTGGGGATGGCAATTTTGTAGTAGAGGATAGTGTAATGGAGGAGTCCGCAACAAGGTTTGGGACGGGAATTGGGACAGATTTAGTGGGGACGGGGTCGCCTTAGGTAGAATCCAGGGGCCAAATAAAGGGAATTGAGTTTTTGGGGGCGGGGAAACACGTATCCTATGTACAAAGGGTTAGAAAGTATTTTTTTTATATATGTGGAGAAGGTGGCGATTTGAGTCTAATGATAAGTTGGGGTTAGAGAGTGTCCTGATTAGTAGAGATTTTGATAGAGATGGGTGTCATGGGAGTTGAAGTTGTTAGTAGTAGAGCCATAGGGAGAAAGTTGATATAGGTATATACAGATCAAAGAGTAAATTAAAGGAGAACAAATAATTCACATCACCCACAGTAGATTAGAGTAAGATTATTAATAAAGAGAGAGATTTATAATAAAGAATATAAAATTTTTATTTTTTAAACCCGTGACAAAACTTTGAGAGAATTTGATAAGGTAAAATTAAGAATTGTTTATTGTGAATAATTTAAATGTCCATTTGCTTATTGTTTATAATAATATTTTGTTAGTTTTAAATATTTTATTTTATTATGTTTTGTGTTTCAAGTTAGATGGTTGCAGCTGTTGAAGGTATGTTCAGAAAGTATACATAACATATGTAGGTCAAGGGTCTGGGACTTGACCTAGTTTCGATCAGCTGATGAGGTCATACACATACTAAGCTTGTAAAGTAGGAAGTCAATTTAATTTGTTTGTTTAATCAATTTAAACCAATTTTAAAATAATGTCTAAATATGAAGGAAACATTTTCATTAATTTAAATTTTTTGAAATTTTAAAATTTTTGGAAATTTTAATTTTGAAAAAAAAAAAAATCTTGATTTTTCGCCTGCCAGTTAATGAATATTTTTAGTAATGATTATTTTATTTGTGTGCTACCTATGTTTATTTTATTGATTTATTTTGTATTGCATTCTGTATTGTATTTTTGGACATCCTGAAGTATATATTTTAATTTTGCCTGGATTTGGGCTAGTTTCTCACATTATCACTCAAGAAAGAGGAAAAATTGAATCTTTTGGGTCACTAGGAATAATTTATGCTATAATATCAATTGGTATTTTAGGATTTGTTGTTTGAGCACATCATATATTTACAGTTGGTATGGATGTTGATACACGGGCTTATTTTACTTCTGCTACAATAATTATTGCTGTTCCAACTGGAATTAAAGTTTTTAGATGATTAGCAACTCTGAGAGGAGTTAAAATCAAGATAAGACCTTCAATTTTATGAGCAGTAGGTTTTGTCTTTCTTTTTACTATTGGTGGATTGACTGGGGTGATTCTAGCTAATTCATCAATTGATATTGTATTACATGATACATATTATGTTGTAGCCCATTTTCATTACGTGTTATCAATAGGTGCAGTGTTTGCAATTTTAGGAAGATTTATTCATTGATATCCTTTATTTACTGGATTATCTTTAAATTCTAATTGATTAAAAATTCATTTTTTGATTATGTTTATCGGGGTAAATTTAACCTTTTTTCCCCAACATTTTTTAGGATTGAGAGGCATGCCACGTCGATATTCAGATTATCCTGATGCATTTATATCATGAAACATTATATCTTCTATTGGGAGAAGAATTTCATTTATTGGAATTTTATTTTTATTGTTTATTATTTGAGAAAGATTTATTTCACATCGATTGATTTTATATTCGACTAATATAAATTCTTCTATTGAATGGTTACATAAACTTCCTCCGTCTGAGCACTCATATAGTGAGATTCCATTATTAGTTCAATTCTAATATGGCAGATGAAGTGCGATGAATTTAAGATTCATATATAAATAATTTTTGTTAGAAATTTCTAATTGATCTAATTGATCTTTCTATATTTATTATATTAATATGCAGGATGCTATATCACCATTAATAGAACAGTTAATATTTTTTCATGACCATACTTTAACTATTTTAATTATTATCACTTCAATTGTTACTTATATAATAACAGTTATCATATTTAATAATATTGTTAATCGACTTTTATTAGAGGGACAGTTAATTGAATTTTTTTGAACACTTCTACCAGCTTTAACACTAATTTTTATTGCATTCCCATCCTTACGATTATTATACTTATTGGATGAAATTAATAAACCTTTAATAACTTTAAAAATTATTGGTCATCAATGATATTGATCATATGAATATTCAGATTTTTTAAATATTGAGTTTGATTCTTATATAAAATCTCAAAATGAAATATTAATTAGAGAGTTCCGTTTATTAGAAGTAGATAATCGAACGATTTTACCTTTTAGTACTCAAATTCGATTATTGGTTTCATCATTTGATGTTATTCATTCATGAGCTATACCATCTATGAGAATTAAAGTGGATGCCGTGCCTGGTCGATTAAATCAAGCAAGAATATTTATTAATCGACCTGGTATATCATTTGGTCAATGTTCTGAAATTTGTGGAGCAAATCATACATTTATACCTATTGTTATTGAAAGAATTGATATAAATTGTTTTATTAATTGATTGATAAGTTATTCATTAAGTGGCTGAAAGTAAGTGATGGTCTCTTAAACCAATTTATAGTAACTAACGATTACTTTTAATGGTGAAAAGTTAGTTTATTATAAAACATCAATCTGTCAGATTCAAGAAACTAAGAATGGTATTTTTCTATTCCACAAATATCTCCAATAAATTGATGTTTTCTGTTTTTCTTTTTCTTGTTAATTATTACTTTAATTATAACTTTTATTTATTTTTCTTTTATGAAAATTCCAAGAATAAATTTAACTGATAATTTTAATAATTTATATAATTGATTATGATAACAAATTTATTTTCAACTTTTGATCCATCAACAGGATTATTTTCATTAAATTGATTAAGCTCATTAATTTTATTATCATTTATACCTATAGGGTTTTGATATATTCCTAGTCGTTATATAATTTCTATTAATAAAGTTTTAAATACAATAAGTTTTGAATTAAATTTATTAATAAGTTCAGGATCTTTTGGTAGATCATTATTGTTTTGTTCTTTATTTATTTTCATTCTATTCAATAATTTTCTTGGATTGTTTCCATATATTTTCACTAGATCAAGACATTTAGTATTTTCTCTTAGTTTAGCTCTTCCTCTTTGGTTGACTTTTATTTTATTTGGATTTCTTAACAATACAAATCGTATGTTTTGTCATTTAGTTCCAATAGGAACTCCAATAATTTTAATACCTTTCATAGTATGTATTGAAACTGTCAGAAATTTAATTCGACCGGGGTCTTTGGCTGTCCGTCTAACAGCAAATATGATTGCTGGTCATTTACTAATAACATTATTAGGAAATAGATCAACTAATTTAGAAATTTATATAAATCTAATTATTTTAATTCAGATATTATTAATATTATTTGAATCAGCAGTTTGTGTAATTCAATCTTATGTTTTTACAGTTCTAAGAACTCTGTATTATAGAGAGGTATCTTAATGAATAATCATCCATATCATTTAGTTGATTGTAGACCATGACCCTTAACAGGTTCAATCGGGGCTTTAACTTTTGTTTCTG
Source organism: Magicicada septendecula (assembly GCA_034769895.1). Taxonomy (NCBI): domain Eukaryota; kingdom Metazoa; phylum Arthropoda; class Insecta; order Hemiptera; family Cicadidae; genus Magicicada; species Magicicada septendecula. The sequence continues at coordinate 343,280,378 of CM068368.1, forward strand.
GTATAGTAATAATATTTCATATACAAAATTTTATTTTATTATTTTTTGGATTTTTAATTTTGATTTTAACTAAAATTCAATGATGATGTGATATTTCGCGCGAAGGGACGTTTATAGGACTTCATACAATAGTTGTAGTGAGAGGTTTAAAATTAGGAATGATTTTATTTATTGTATCAGAAATTTTCTTTTTTATTTCTTTCTTTTGGGGATTTTTTCATAGAAGATTAAGACCTGTTATAGAAATTGGAATAAGTTGACCTCCTTCTGGAATTATGCCCTTTAATCCAATACAAATTCCTTTATTAAATACTATAATTTTATTGTGTTCTGGGGTAACAATTACGTGAGCTCATCATTCCATAATAGAAAGTAAACATAATGAATCTATTTATGGTATTTTATTAACTTTAATATTAGGAATATATTTTACTATTCTTCAAATATATGAATATTTTGAATCATCATTTTGTATTTCAGATTCTGTGTACGGATCAACATTTTTTGTATCAACAGGATTTCATGGGATCCATGTTATTATTGGAAGAACGTTCATTATAATCTGTTTATTACGTCAATTGAAATTTCATTTCTCTAGAACTCATCATTTTGGTTTTGAAGCAGCTGCTTGGTATTGACATTTTGTCGATATTGTTTGACTATTTTTATATGTATCAATTTATTGATGAGGTAGATAAATATTCTATTAGTATATAAGTATATTTAACTTCCAATTAAAAGGATTAATTTTTAAATAGAATAATTTTCAATGTTGTAGGTTATTGTATTATGATATTATTAATTTTATTTACTTTAATAACTTTTTTATATTTTGTGTCAACTAAATCAATTATTGATCGTGAAAAATCATCTCCATTTGAGTGTGGATTTGATCCTTTTGAGTCATCTCGAATTCCTTTTTCAAGACATTTTTTTATAATTGCAGTCATTTTCCTTATTTTTGACGTTGAGTTAGTAATTATTATGCCCATGGTTATTGTAATAACAACTATTAATATTATTGAAATTTACTTAGTGATATTATTATTTTTATTATTTTTAATATTAGGCTTATACCATGAGTGAAAAAATAATATGTTAAATTGAATTTAATAGGAATGTATTTAATTATAATTATTGAATTGCAATCAATAGGTGCTCATATTAGCCATTCTTAAAAGCAATGAAGTAATAAATACATTTAGTTTCGACCTAAAAAAAGAATCTTTGTTCCTTTGTTTATTAATTGAAGCCAAAAATACGGCACTTTATTGTTAATAAAGTTATTGAACATATAATTTCCAATTAAAAGGAAATAGGAATAAAAGCAGTTGCTAACTAGCTTTTAAAGCGGTTAAACTCCGTTTTTTCCTTATTTATAAAGTTTATAAAACATTTCATTTTCATTGAAAAGAGAGGAAGAACCTTGTAAATATTTAAAAATATTTATTACCTTAATATCTTCAATATTATGCTCTAATGTTTAAGCTATTTAAATATATAATAATTAAAAATCAAGCAATAAATGTTATTATTTGAATTTTGAAATTATTTTTTCTTATATTAATATTAAATATTATAATTAATTTTATTAATTCAATCATACCTTGAGGTCCAATTTTTTCTCCTCATCCCAAATCAATTGATTTTTGAAATATAAGTGAATTTTTTAAAATAAGAAATTGAGTATGAAAGGTTGATAGTTGTTTTAAAAATCATATGGAACTTATAAACTCTCTTATAAATTTCTTTACTATAGATGAAAACATGGATATTTCGTATCCAATTAATAATCTTAGAAAAGATAGAGCCATTGCTATTATCTTTCCCTCGATGGGAAGAATAATTATTGCAGGATTATTAAACATGATTCATCTAAATATAGACCCTGATAAAATTGAATAAATAGATAAAATCATGATTCCCTTTAATATACTATTAAATGATTCGTTTTGTGAACTAAAATTGTAATAACTAAAATTTATACTTATTGAAAAGTATGTTAATCGGGCAGAATAGAAAGATGTTATTCCAATTCCAACATACATCAATAGTAAAATTAAAAAGTTAATATTTCTGGAGCATATTATTTCTATAATTAAATCTTTTGAATAAAACCCTCTTATAAAGGGTATACCACATAGTGATAAATTAGCAATATTTATAAATGTTCTAGTTATTGGTATATTATAACTTATACAGCCCATTATACGAATATCTTGATTATTTATTAATCTATGGATCAATACTCCAGCACATAAAAAAAGTGATGCCTTAAATAAAGCATGAATAATAAGATGAAAAAAGATAATATTGGATAGCCAAATATTAAAATTGTTATTATAATTCCTAATTGTCTTAAAGTTGATAATGCAATAATTTTCTTTAAGTCAAATTCAAAATTTGCAGCTAGCCCTGACATAATTATTGTTAGTACTGATAATATTAAAAATACTTGAATTAGATTAAATGATATAATTAAATTTCTGAATCGAATAATTAGATATACTCCTGCAGTAACTAATGTTGATGAGTGAACAAGGGCCGATACTGGAGTTGGAGCAGCCATAGCTGCTGGAAGTCATGAGGAAAAAGGAATTTGAGCTCTTTTTGTAAATCCTGCAATAATAACTAATATAATTATTGGACTCATTATTATTTTATTAATAAAAGATATAAAGTTTCAAGATCCAAAATTTATCATTCATGCAATTAATAAAAGGATTATAACATCTCCAATACGATTTATTAATGCCGTTAATATTCCAGCATTTCTAGAATTTAAATTTTGATAATAAACAACTAAACAATATGATACTAACCCTAGTCCATCTCATCCAATGAGAATACTTACTATATTAGGTCTAATAATTAATAATATTATTGACATCACAAATATTATAATAATATAAATAAATCGATTAATATATTTATCACTTATTATATATACACCTCTATATAATATAACTATTGATGAAATAAATATAACAGTTGAAAGGAATAAAGTTGATATAAAATCAAAAATTAATGTTATATAAATATTAGATGAATTAACTGTAATAATTAGTCATTCTATTATAATTGCATAATCAAAAATAATTATATTTATTGATAAAATTAATATTATTAATCTTAAAATTAATGAAATTAAGAAAATATATGTATTAAGTTTATTTTTAGTAATGATCCAATATAAATTTATATTTTTAAATCCACAATTTAATGTTTTATTTTAAACTAATTGAACTATATTAACAATGTTAATTTCAAAATAATTAAATTTAATGGGATTCAATGTATTATAATAATAGACTTTAAGTGTTCACCTGTTAGAGTAAGGATGTGTTTTGAAATGTTTAATTTAGCAACAAAAAAAAGAATCTTTGAGTATATTATTTTGAATTTTGAATTTTTCATAAATTTAAAAAAAAATTTTCAATTTTACAATGTGTTATGTCAACATGTAATGTAAGTGTGTGTGAGCCCAGTATCTGCTAAAGGCAGCCCAGCTTGCATACAAGGGGAAACATATCGGTGGAGGATCTGGCATAATTTAAGCCAGGGTTTGAGGATATTTGGGGATAGCATGCTAAAAGGCGAGGTGTGCCGTGGTACGAGTCTGCTCGATTTCTCGGTGTTGGGATCTCTTACGGAGAAGTCCAGTGGTCTCGTTCAGATGAGTCCATGGTCGCTGAGCCAGGGGGGTCGTGTACCCATGTAGATTAAGAACAAGGGGGTTGTTGGCACCAGTTCCTCACCGGTCCTCTTCGGGGTTTATCGATGAGATTTCTTCTGTTGTGAACAGCAGAATTCTCATCGAGGGGGTATTGTAGCGTGTCAATTTTGGGTCTTTTTATTTTTTACAGTTTGGGGTATTTACATTTTTGTTTATTTCGTTTTTGTGTGGGATTTATAAATTATTGTGCAACGTTATTTCATTACAAGAGAACTCATGGTAAGCTGAACAGTTTGGGACAAAGGCAAGACGTAGGAGTGTTGGGCAATCAGTAAGCGAAGAATTTACCACCCTAGTTTTTCCAAGAACTATGCGAGAGTGTGGCAGTGCGCACCTATGCGTCCACCAAGCATGGGCGCCGACCCACGCGTTGGTGAAACTCAAAATGGCTAAAAGCAAGAAACACTACGAGCACATGGTCGTGGAACAGCAGGAAATAATGCCGTAAGTCCGGCCCCTTTTATGACGTCAGCCAATCCCTAGCTGAGATCGTGGGCTATATTCACTCCAAAAAACTACATGCATGGCATGGAACGAAGCTTCGACGACGAAGATCAAGGCAGTGCTTCCCGTAGAAAGCATAAGATCATCTCAGCAGTACCTGTTACGTTATCGTTCCCAGTCTACATTAAGCAGAGACGCCATACAGTGCACGAGAAACCAAGTACAGTTACAGACGCTTATATTTTATTTCGGGCCCGGTTGGTCGAATTTTCACAAATGTAGTTAATTCGATAAGACCAACCGGGACCCAAGAAAGTCATTAACTCATCACAGTTAGAAATTTGTGACAGTGGAAAAGTGAAAACAAATTACGTACATGTGAATCGGGGACAAAACACGTGTTCGGCCGGCAACGCGGTAGTGGACGGTTATATCGTGACAATAAAGGAATGTGTAAAATTTAATAAAAACAAGGGGTAAAGTATTAACTTGTGTGAAAGCGTGTGTGAGCAGATTGGGCTGTCTTGAATAATATTTAAATCTATACCCGAAATCTATAATCTATAAATGTATATGTGAAAATTTGCTTTTTTATGTCCTTGTTTTACTTAATTAAAATTAGTTAATTTACTTCAAAACCATGTGTTAGACTAAGTTATTTCGTTATTACCACGTCCTCATTTCTGTGTTGAAAAATTCGTCTAACGGATCGGAATCTTTCTGAATTATTAATTGGGTGGGGTCAGATTGCTAAATTGTCCGTTTTATTAAGGTAAAGTGTAAAGGTCTCCATATCTGTCCTTCAAAGATATAGGTGCCGACTCTGGGCTTCTGATAAAATTTCTGCAGCAGGTAAGTCCTGGTAGTGAATCTTATTTATTTTATATTTTGGCTTATTTTTTAACGTCACAGCCTATTCCTTTTTGTTTGCTTTTAACACTGATACCTCTCTTTTTAACCTTCTATATAATTTTATATTCTTTTTTTCTGTACATTAATCATGTTTAAATCTAATCAAGAGTATCATTCATTTTCCCATGTGGTTTTGTAAACTTTCTTGTTAAAATTAATTGAATGCTTGTATTAGGGGAAATTTGTTTTTATTTTATATTTTCATTATTTTTTATAACAAACTGCCTATCTAATGTTAAAAAATTAGTTTGGTTTGTAAAAAAAAAAGAGAAAAAACACTAAATTTTGAAACAGTACACGACTCGTATACACTGCAAATTCAAAATACCATACCAAAAAGGTAGCAGAAAATGTATATTAAGCAGGCAGTGGTGCGAGTGAATGAGTGTGTGCGTGTGAGAAAAGAAAATAGAAACTGAAAAAGAGAAATATTATTAATTAAAATTATAACAAAGAAAATTTATTTTGATAGTCAAGGGTTTTTGTGATAATTTCAGATGAAAATGCAAGTAACATGTGATGGGGTCAGTGACATGGGCGCAAATAGTCCAAGGCACTACTTCCACGGGGCAAAGCAGTTTGCCATATATCACCAGAACAGGACAAGATTGTGGGCAGTTATTGGTTAAAACGTAAACAGATATTTATAACAAAGTGATGGTGTTTATAACAAAAATATTTTAAACACATTTTTAGTAAAGGCCGCTATCTGAAACGAGGCATTGAAAAAGATCACTCCGCATATGAAGACGCCATGAGAGGCAGTCGACACCCGCTCTCAGAACAATGGCATGGTTGTGAATACGCTTGTGTACAAGGCAGAGCAAAAATAAGCTCAAAAAGGCAGATAGTGGGTGTGAGTTTGATCGAAAGCGCATAGCTGGTAACAAGAAGCAAAAGAAATAACAAATGGAATGGGCGCATGTCAGAAATAGTTAATACAATTTAAAAAATCTTGGTGTTGTTTTGCGACCACCTGGTGACATTGTACAAGTTTGAAGTGGAGATTAATTCAAACAACAGATGTGAAATCATACAAAGCTTTGCAAAAACTAAACAAAATATAGGGGGAGAGAGAGTGAATTTGCCCAACGGGAGAGAGAGAAAGGAGTGATGTTAAAGGGGAGCTGTGCAACAGAGGAAGAGAGACATCAGACACCAACAGCAATTAAATTTAAATTTGTGAGTATAAGAAAAAATAAAACAGGTATGACTAGTCACACAAACAAATTAAGCAAAAATATAATAGACATTTAAAAAACATATAAAAGTTGTGTGTGTGTGTGTGTGTGTGTGTGTGTGTGTGTGTGTGTGTGTGTGTGTGTGTGTGTGTGTGTGTGTGTGTGTGTGTGTGTGTGTGTGTGTGTGTGTGTGTGTGTGTGTGTGTGTGTGTGTGTGTGTGTGTGTGTGTGTGTGTGTGTGTGTGTGTGTGTGTGTGTGTGTGTGTGTGTGTGGAAAATAAAGTGTCTTTAAATATTATAGTATATTAGTATAAGAATATTAAAGTGTTGGTGTGACTCTGGGGTTTTGGAGATACAGATTTTTACTCTTTTGTATTTTGTTTTCTGTATGTTGTAAGTAGAGAATTTAGAGGAGAATGTGGAGTTTTATAAATTTAAAAACATATTGAAATTGAAGTAAGCAAATTGAGTTTTCTGGTATAAATTTTAATGAATGTAATGAGTTCTTATTGTCATTTTTGTGGACTATAATACAAAATCAATAATTCTAGATTAAGTGTTTTTATATCTCACTTGACCCCGACCTAACCTGTACTCGGGGACGCATCTAAACGTACTAGGGTGTTTCTGTCTTCTGGTAAGTAGTTAAGTCTTTTTTTATTATTTCTGTTATTAGTTGGGATTATGATACGGCTCTCACACGCCGTCTATCAAGTGTGAGTGGTGACCTTGGCTTTTTCAAAATTTGTTCCTCCACAATTTTACCAAATTAACTAAATTTAGCCCACAAAAATGTTAAGTAATACGTTTATTTTCCCTTATCAAAATATTTAATATGAATGCCTAAAAAGAAAATGATTGATAGGCTCAGTATTAATAACAACCCACCAAAAATAAAGAGGGAAATTTAATTTTTGTTGTTAAAATTTGCAAAAACAACAATAAGCAATAAATGATTTCTGGAAATCACTCGTGGATGTTACAAACTAACACTCATTTCCAACAATCACCACTACAAAGCAGTGAACATACATATTGGTACATATACCAGCAATCGTCTCATTTCCAGCTTTCACAGTTTGAATATATATATATATATTGTAACGCAACAGAAATGCGGTCCTCAACGTTACATGAATAGAATATTAGAAATATAATAAGTAAATAAATATTTAACTCCCATGATAATACAAAGGTCTAATAAATACATTTATAATTGTGTAAAAATGAATAAGGATGCAAGGTAGGAATAACAATAAAAAACAAACCTGTAAAATAGACAATAGTAAGAAATCAATGTTCAGTGAAACGTAAATAAATCAAATATACTGATAAGAATTGTAAAAAAGAAACCAATATAGAAAATGTTAAAGTAAATGACAGTGAAATTAGATAAAAATGAGTCAATAATTTACATTACAGTAATCGAAAGTAATGATTCTGAATTGAATGATGTTATTTTGTTACCATGAATGTTATGTTAAAGTTTGTGTTAGATTATGCAAATTACTTGTTGAAGTAATAGAAAGTAATGAAGCAAAATGTATTATTTGATTACTGTTATAGAAGGGTGGAGGAAAGCAGTTAATTAGTGTTAATGGATCTCAATTTTCTTATATGTGATCCATAGATCAAGATAAAGTTGTTGTTAGTTATAAAAAGAATAATTATTTGTGTAAATGTAAATAGTTAAGGTTTGGTTATGTGTATAAACTTATGTAAAAAGGCTATAGTTGTTCACCAGTTATAATCAAAGGTAGGTCCATATACAATAAAAGGCCTAACAGCCAAGAACACTATATAACAACTCAAAACATAAAGGTTAGGTACGGAAGTTAATAATAATTAATGAATACAGTTCAAGGAGTTAGAAAAAACATTTGATAATTAATAATATATAATAAACCAACTCAATATAAACAAATTATGATAATGCCATAGTGCAATGATATCGATTGATAACGTTTGATATCGGAAAAATAATAAATATAAAAAGAAACAGACTAAGATAGAAAAACCAGCAGAATATATGTAGAAATTAGTAAACAAACTATAAATAAAGTTATATTCCAATACAATGGAAGTTTAATAAGGAATGGAAGAATAATATATGAAATAATCACTATATACAAAACACTGAAAAAGAATAAAAATAAATTTGTTGCTAGGGACAACAAAAATTAATATAATTTGTTGATTTTGATTATTGCAATTTATGATCTGAACGTGATGAGATTAAAACCCAAAGAAATGGTTGATGTAATTCAACTATTCTAAATTATTTCGATACATTCACAAATCACAATATATTAATAATTATTTGTCTGAATTATGCCAGCAAAATTTAACCAAATTATATAATGGTATCGTCTCATAATAATAAATAATTGAGTTCCACAAGGAAGGACTTGGATTGTCCAATATCAGAAGAAGAATTAATGATATATTAATCAAATATAAAGAACCAACTGTGTAAAGAACTAATACTACACACCACACTGAAAATCATAACCATTTAAATACATGGGACATCACTATTTACTTCATACGATAGAAAAAACGTATTTGGATCCAGAATTTGCCGAAGAACACAACCACCAGTCTGGCCGTAAATAAACCAAGGGAGCTGTATTTCCGAGTTAACTAGGACTAAGGATTCCACTTTATTGAACTGAAGAAAAGAATAAAGAAAATCATCTCCATTCTGATCGACACGAGGTTAAAAACCAACTGCCTGCCAGAGCTGCTTCGTTCTAAGTCTGGTAATTTACAATTGTATAAATAATATTAAACAACACAACACTTTAAATTTGTAATATCTTGCATTCTTATCTATATATTTTTAATCTTGCCTGCAGTTACAAGAACCTTCACACCCTGAACTAAATTAATTATAAAAAAAAAACAAAAACAAAATATATAACTGAATCTAACATAAATATTGGAGCGAACAATAATCGATTCACGCAACATACAGCCTTTCGTATGTCAGTTAAAAACAATCTCATTGAATGTTAACAAGTTGAATTAATAAAGAAACCTTGTATAATTTCAGGATCTTATTATTTGGGTATTATTTAATGAGTTGGGAATAAGAATTAACAGACTAAGTGTATAATAACTAGTTACCGTACACGGTGAATTAACCTATAAATTTCGTTTGTTCCGGAACTGCAGCGCTTGTTGCGGAATTCTCTGACACCAAAGAGAATAGCATTAAACACGAAATTTCAATAATTCTCTGCAAGGTATACTAGGGCTGAGCGAAATTTTAGAATAAAACACTAATTATTTAAGTTACAGTCACACTAACACTGGTATTTTAATTAGAGAGATAAGTTAATCATAATTAACGAGATTACTATATCCCACAACTCCAGATATCTAAGAAATTGAATTATATTAACATAATCAAAGAGAGGAAAGACAGAGAGACATACCCGGTCTAATTACAAATTGGCGCTCAACTAGTATAGGGTTTAAGTTAAGTAACTATAATTATATTAATATTACTTAACCAGAGCAGGCAACTGTGGGAGAATAAACATGCATAATACCAGAGGTAGATCAAAGATGAGGGCAGAAGATACGGAGAAGGAAGAAGGTGAACAAGGACAGGAAATAGAAATAATAACAGATAGTGAAATGGAACAACAGACCGACGAAATAGCAGAAACCAAAATAATTACGGACAAGGAAAAGGGAGTAGTTCAAGAAGATGCCCAAGGGGACCAATCAGATAAAGCGGAAGCCAGAAGAGAACCAGATTGGCAAGAAATAATGAAATTTATGGCAGAACAAAGCCGACAAAACAATGAAAACTTAATAAGACAGATGAAAGAGGAAAACAAGGAGAATTCTAGGAAACAGGATGAGAAATTCGACAAAATAAATGAGGAAATTAAAGAAACCTCAAAACAAATTAACGAAAGATTGGACAGGAATGAGGAGGGTTTAAGACAAATGAAGGAAGATATCCGACAAATAAATGAAGAAAATGTAAGGCAGATTAACGAAAGAATGGAAAATCTCCATGTGACAATTAACCAAAAGGTAGACCAAAATAATGAGGAAAGGAAATTAAAAATAGCCGAAACAAATGAAAGGTTAGAAAACAACGAAACAATAATACAGGTTCATGAGGAATTACAAAATAAAATTAATGACATACAAATCGAGAGTAAAACAATGGTCGAAGAAATCCAACAGGAAACTGTCGGAAAATATGAGCAAATTAAACAAGAAGCACATCAAGTACGGGAGGAGAATAAGGAAGGGATTACGCAAAATACAGACAGACATGGGTGAACGACTCGAAAGAGTATATGGCAATTTAAACAATATGGAAGGTCAAATTAACACAAGTAAAAATAAAATGGAGGAAATTAGTAGACGCGAACTACAGTTACAAGAAGAAGTAGATTCATGGCGGGATAGGACATGCCAGCATAGTCATACAAATAACCACGATAACCGGGAGTCGATTAATTTTCGAAATTACAAGCGTAATCCGATGGAATTTTTGAAGAGGTTGGAAGAGATGATCGCAAGAAATAGAGAGAACCGTTAGAGTATTATACGCGGTATGATTGATGAGACATTTAAGGATACCTATGATAATTGGTGGACAGCGGTGCGCCCGGATATACCGGACATGACCGAATTCAAAAAACAATTTAAAGAAAAATATTGGTCGGAGTCGACCCAGAACATGATTAGAAATAATTTGAGCAACGGCCGATACGAAACGAACATAGGACAGTCTCCTACTTCATACTTCCTCGGAAAAGTATGCATGGCACGGAATTTAGAGCCCAGAATTCCCGAAGAATGTTTGGTGATACAGCTATCCTACCATTATGAGGAAGGGATAAAGAACGCACGTATGTGTAGCCAAATCGAAACGATTTCAGCCATGGCCAAATTCCTTGAGAATTATGAGCACAAAAATCAATATCAAAGAAACAGAATGTTAAATTATAAATACCAGAAGTATAATAATATCGAGCAACAAACAAATTCCCATAATAATGATCACAATCGACCAGCTCAGAACGTTAACGCAAATAGGACACAGAACGATCACTCGAATAATAATACCAGGAATTATAATTATCATGGCAATAATCCTTATAATTACCGCGACAGTCGCAATAATAGAGGAGATGGGGACAGACGACCCAATAATTATAGACACAATGTTAATTATATTTATTCCAGACCTCAAAACAATCAGCGACGGTATTACCCAAGGAATCACCAATATGGCAGTCATTATAATCAATCCCGGCGTGAAGACAACTATCAACATGAAAGAAATTATAGGATAGCGGAACCTAATGCAGAGGACCGAACCGAACCTGTACAAAATCAACCTGATAACTCAAATGAAGATAGAGAAGATGGGGGAAGCCCTCATTTAAACTAACAGAGGCAGTGAAAAATGAAGAATACCCTTCACTGAACCGTAATCTTGGGGAACAACGACTTGTAAATAAAACTACGAATAATAATACCATAACTATAATCAATAACCACTATTTAAAAAATATTAGAAAAGATTTATTGGAAGAGGATAATAATCATGTACACAGAAATAGTAATAATGAAATTATATATGTAACAGCCAAATTAAATGGAATACAATCTACCATAATGATAGATACTGGATCCAACATCTCGTTGATAGATAGTACTGAACTGGAAAAAATACAGCGAGAAGGCCAGTTGCCTATACCTACCTTACCTGTTAATAATGTGATAATTATCGGAGCCACTGGACGGCAAAATAAAACAGTTAAAAAACAAGTATCGCTCGATCTTACCAATAATAATATAACCATACCAATAGGATTCTTGGTCGCAACGGGATTACCGTTCACTGTATTGATTGGATGCGATATATTGCGACAGCATTCAGCAGTAATTGACTTACATAAAGGCATAATATCTTTAACATCCGAAGAAGGATTATGGACAGCCGAATTGGTAGATGCTAATAGAACCGTTCCAGTTAACAACAAATGTCAGGCCATAAAAAGCTATTTTTGTAAGAAAAATAAAATACAAGAAGTCATTCAATATGAGGACGACGATCCCGAACTGTGGCAGAGTAAGTTGGAAGAGATACGAGAATTCCAAAGGGAAAAAACTTGTCGACAAGTAAGTAAGGTACAGGCCGAAAATTTAATTAAAATATATAATAAATACAAACACATATTCTCCAATGCTCCAGGTAAAGTAAAAGGCTATCAGTGTGTGATAAATTTTAAAGAACCAGTGGACTTTCGTAGAAAATCCTACCCAATAGCTTATTCAATAAAAAACGAAGTTCGGGAAGAAATTAATAGTATGATTCAGGATGACATAATAGAATACAGTCAATCACCCTATACCAGTCCCATAGTGGCAATCCCGAAAAAGAATGGAAAGGTGAGAATTTGCCTGGACGCTAGGGAAATAAATAAAATGATATATCAACGATAGGACTTCCCCGGGCGAAATCGAAGAAATCTTAAAGAAATTCCACGGCATTAAATACATCAGTACTTGGGATACGGTATGCAGATACTGGCAGGTTGAGTTGCCCCCAGATAGTAGAAAATACATGGCGTTCCTGTTTGACGGAAGGAACTATCAATTTAAAAGGCTACCTTTCGGATTAATTAATTCTGTTGCTATATTTGTAAAATGCATGGACCAGGTATTGGGACAAGAAACACTGCAATTCACTACAGTCTACGTAGATGACTTACTTATAACTTCTTCACATTGGGATGAACATTGCGAGAGGGTGGAACAGGTACTGAGAAAATTGTCTGAAAATAATATAACACTCAAGCTAAATAAATCTAAATTTATCGCTAACCAAGTAAAGTTCTTAGGTTTTAATTTGTCTGAGGAGGGTATCACACCTTCAACAGAGAAAGTAGAAGCAATTCAACTGTTCCCTACTCCAAAAAATAGAAAACAGCTACAATCCTTCCTTGGAATTTGTAACTATTACCGCAAATTCCAAGATAATTATTCGGAAATAACTGCCAAATTCCAAAAACAACTATCATCCAAGGACAAATGGGCATGGGGACCAGAACAAGATAAAGTTCTGCAATTAATCAAGGAAAAATTTCTAGAGACGGTTATGTTGTACCACCCTGATTTTACCAAACGCTTTTATTTAAATTGTGATGCAAGCAATGTTAGTTTAGGAGCTACTCTATATCAAGAAGATGAAGAAGGACATCACATGGTAATTAGCTTCGCCAGCAGAGTGCTAAACAACTGCGAACGCAACTATAATGTTACCGAAAAGGAGCTGCTAAGTGTAGTGTACGCATGCAATAAGTTTAGAACTTACATACTTGGATACCCAGTGACCGTAAGGAGTGACCACAAATCAATTTCATTACTAAAACGATGTAAGCTTAGTCATGGCCAGCTAACTAGATGGGTCCTTGCATTGCAAGAATATCGCATCGATTGGGAATATATACCTGGAAGAAAGAACATAGCAGCCGATATCTTGTCCCGAATAAACATACAAGACCAATCGTTCGAGGGAGAAAGGGAACAAATTTCAAAAGTGTACAATATCATTAAGAGTAGGAAGGATTTAGAAATAATAACAAACGAAATTAATCAACATCAAAAATCGGATCCCAAATTAATAAACATACGCCAGAAGGTGCAAAATGCTGATGAAATTATTACAAAATATTACTGTATACATGATGATAAATTATTTATTAAAGTTACCCCTAATCGGATAACCTGGAAATTAGTAATTCCCACAGCTGTGGAAAACAAATTAATCTTGGATTACCATGAAAGATATGGACACATGGGAGCCATAAAAATCGTCAAAGCCCTGGAAGAACAAGTGTACATAAAAAATATAAACAGAAAGGTGCAAAAATCAATCCAAGCATGTCACATCTGCCAGATGGTTAAACATAACAATGAGAAGAAGGAGGGAGTCATGATCCCTATCACATCCAAATATAAGCTGGAGAAAGTATTCCTGGATATATGTGGACCATTCCCACTCAGTGGAGGGAACCATAGATATAAATTCATAATTATTATTTTTGATCACTTTTCTAAATATACTAAACTTTACGCTATTAGCAGAGCCACGACCAAGAAAATTCTGGAAATAGTCATTGGACATTACATAACAGAGATAGGTAAACCGTCATCTATTATCACCGATCATGGTACGCAATTCAAGGGAAGCAAATGGAGAAATAATCTTCTAAAACACAACATTAGAACATATAAGACTTCAGTATACCACCCCAGCAGCAATCCGGCAGAACGTGTATTGAGGGAAGTTGGCAGAATACTCCGCACTTACTGTCATGACCAACAGAGAAGGTGATACGAATACTTGTCACTGACCGAAGAGTTTCTCAATATATCTTACCATCAATCCATCGAAAATACCCCCTATACTGTTATGTTTGAAAGGCTTCCACCTAGGGAAATCCAGGATATCATAAATTTTCCAACAAACCCAGAATATCAGTTTGAAAACGTTAAATTTTATAACCGGATAATGGAAAAGGCAGAAATGAAGAAAAAGAAATATGAAAAGAATAATCCAAAACCAATAAAGTACCAAATTGGCGAGAAAATACTAATAAGAAACAGGGAGTTACCCAGCACACTAGAAGGAATAACGAAAAAATTATTATTATTATATACTGGGCCATATGTGATAACAAAAAATAATAATAATAATACCTATGAAATAATGAACCCTATCACGAAAAAGATTAAGGGAACATACAATCAGGAGTCCATAAAAAAATATTATGAAGAAAATCCAATAAATTCTAAATTAAAATAAGAACAACTTATTACCAATTTTGAAGAGAAAACACTTGGAATTAAAAAGAATTTTAATTTGAAGAAAATCCAATAAATTCTAAATTAAAATAAGAACAACTTATTGCCAATTTTGAAGAGAAAACACTTATAAATAAAAAGAATTTTTTGAACAATATTATATAAATAGAAAACACAGCATTCAAAAGGAAGTAAGTCCGAATTAAAATATAGTTATGACGAAGGTATTAAGAAGAGTTAATAACAACCCCCAAGATTACAGAAGAAAACCAGAAATATTACTACATGTCTACGAAGAAATATTATGAATAAGGAATAATGAAACCCCAAGATAAAAATTTTTTATATCAAATATACCTATGCAAAATAATAAAAGAAGAATAATATGACCTAAAATACCTACGGCATTGCCAAGTGAAATGAACAACCACAATAAACGATTGATTGTGACCAATGTAATATTAAAGAGAACGAGAAAAATGTTTATCAACATAATTCATTGAAATATAACCAGCCAAAGTAATGAAATAAGATAAGAAAAATAATAGTTGAGCTAATGACTGTAACTACACTGAAATTCAATAATAGTAATAATCAAAACAATTACTAGTTAGAAAATATTGGGATTAGAAGAACAAATGAAGAGATGATACTTAGCGTTATTATCACAACAAGAAAGAAGAACAAAACTAATTACAAATAATGACTGTCAGAATTATTATCAGAAAATGTTTAAGGAAAATAAAATGGAATCACAAAGTATAAAAGATAGGAATAATTAAATATAAAAGCAACAATGTAAAGAATTCCCAAATATTTATTATTAATTAATTAAGAAGATTATTATGAGATTATTATATTTTTATAGCTGACTGTAGATGAATTCCAGCAGTACTATATTAAAGTGTAGTATGGACAGCAGAGTATGAAGCCAAACAGTGCCTCTCTGAACTGTACCAACGCACATATTAGGGATTGTTAGGGAAATTAAATATTTAAGGAATATTAGAATCGTTGCAAGAATGACACCAAATTCCAGAAAAGAATGACGAAGAAAACAGAAGGAAACTAGCTGACAGAAGAATAATTGAGAAATACAGTGATTGCAGTAACTAGAAGTAGAAGAGAAGTGAGCCTAAAGTATCAATGAATATTGTAGCCAACTATCAACCAATACTGTTTAAAGAAAATTGTATATGACCAAGAATGTTAATAGGAATAATGAAATGTTATTAAGTAAAGAATTATGAATACTAGTCTAACAAAGTTATATTGAGAATCCCATCGTTAACCATTAATGTTGATATGAAGAAAAGGCATGTGAAAAATGCAAGTTTACTTGACCTAAATTACATTCAGGTAAATTAAACTTTTTTAGGAGGGGTAGCATATGTAACGCAACAGAAATGCGGTCCTCAACGTTACATAAATAGAATATTAGAAATATAATAAGTAAATAAATATTTAACTCCCATGATAATACAAAGGTCTAATAAATACATTTATAATTGTGTAAAAATGAATAAGGATGCAAGGTAGGGGTAACAATAAAAAACAAACCTGTAAAATAGACAATAGTAAGAAATCAATGTTCAGTGAAACGTAAATAAATCAAATATACTGATAAGAATTGTAAAAAAGAAACCAATATAGAAAATGTTAAAGTAAATGACAGTGAAATTAGATAAAAATGAGTCAATAATTTACATTACAGTAATCGAAAGTAATGATTCTGAATTGAATGATGTTATTTTGTTACCATGAATGTTATGTTAAAGTTTGTGTTAGATTATGCAAATTACTTGTTGAAGTAATAGAAAGTAATGAAGCAAAATGTATTATTTGATTACTGTTATAGAAGGGTGGAGGAAAGCAGTTAATTAGTGTTAATGGATCTCAATTTTCTTACATGTGATCCATAGATCAAGATAAAGTTGTTGTTAGTTATAAAAAGAATAATTATTTGTGTAAATGTAAATAGTTAAGGTTTGGTTATGTGTATAAACTTATGTAAAAAGGCTATAGTTGTTCACCAGTTATAATCAAAGGTAGGTCCATATACAATAAAAGGCCTAACAGCCAAGAACACTATATAACAACTCAAAACATAAAGGTTAGGTACGGAAGTTAATAATAATTAATGAATACAGTTCAAGGAGTTAGAAAAAACATTTGATAATTAATAATATATAATAAACCAACTCAATATAAACAAATTATGATAATGCCATAGTGCAATGATATCGATTGATAACGTTTGATATCGGAAAAATAATAAATATAAAAAGAAACAGACTAAGATTGAAAAACCAGCAGAATATATGTAGAAATTAGTAAACAAACTATAAATAAAGTTATATTCCGATACAATGGAAGTTTAATAAGGAATGGAAGAATAATATATGAAATAATCACTATATACAAAACATTGAAAAAGAATAAAAATAAATTTGTTGCTAGGGACAACAAAAATTAATATAATTTGTTGATTTTGATTATTGCAATTTATGATCTGAACGTGATGAGATTAAAACCCAAAGAAATGGTTGATGTAATTCAACTATTCTAAATTATTTCGATACATTTACAAATCACAATATATTAATAATTATTTGTCTGAATTATGCCAGCAAAATTTAACCAAATTATATAATGGTATCGTCTCATAATAATAAATAATTGAGTTCCACAAGGAAGGACTTGGATTGTCCAATATCAGAAGAAGAATTAATGATATATTAATCAAATATAAAGAACCAACTGTGTAAAGAACTAATACTACACACCACACTGAAAATCATAACCATTTAAATACATGGGACATCACTATTTACTTCATACGATAGAAAAAACGTATTTGGATCCAGAATTTGCTGAAGAACACAACCACCAGTCTGGCCGTAAATAAACCAAGGGAGCTGTATTTCCGAGTTAACTAGGACTAAGGATTCCACTTTATTGAACTGAAGAAAAGAATAAAGAAAATCATCTCCATTCTGATCGACACGAGGTTAAAAACCAACTGCCTGCCAGAGCTGCTTCGTTCTAAGTCTGGTAATTTACAATTGTATAAATAATATTAAACAACACAACACTTTAAATTTGTAATATCTTGCATTCTTATCTATATATTTTTAATCTTCCCCGCAGTTACAAGAACCTTCACACCCTGAACTAAATTAATTATAAAAAAAACAAAAACAAAATATATAACTGAATCTAACATAAATATTGGACCGAACAATAATCAATTCACGCAACATATAGCCTTTCGTATGTCAGTTAAAAACAATCTCATTGAATGTTAACAAGTTGAATTAATAAAGAAACCTTGTATAATTTCAGGATCTTATTATTTGGGTATTATTTAATGAGTTGGGAATAAGAATTAACAGACTAAGTGTATAATAACTAGTTACCGTACACGGTGAATTAACCTATAAATTTCGTTTGTTCCGGAACTGCAGCGCTTGTTGCGGAATTCTCTGACACCAAAGAGAATAGCATTAAACACGAAATTTCAATAATTCTCTGCAAGGTATACTAGGGCTGAGCGAAATTTTAGAATAAAACACTAATTATTTAAGTTACAGTCACACTAACACTGCTATTTTAATTAGATAGATAAGTTAATCATAATTAACGAGATTACTATATCCCACAACTCCAGATATCTAAGAAATTGAATTATATTAACATAATCAAAGAGAGGAAAGACAGAGAGACATACCCGGTCTAATTACAATATATATATATATATATATATATATATATATATATATATATATATATTATATATTTTCAAACACTTTTTGCTACAGTCCATTTCTTGATGTATATTGTTACAACACAAATAAGCCACCCCAATACCAGGGATAAAAAAGATGATTCTGAGTATAAAAAAGTAATTCATATAAAATAAAATGTTTAATATAAAGAAAATAAAAAGACAATGACACGACAAACGACGACATGACCTAACCCAAGTGATTGACCCAACAAAAGGAAACAAAAGAAGAAGGGAACAACAAAAAACAACGAGAATAAAACCAAATAAGAAAGTGATTGACCCAACCAAATGAAGAAGGGAAAAAACCGAAACAAACAAAAATGAAACAAATTGAAGGAATTGAATGACTCAATACAACATATTAAAATGAACCCAAAGGAGAAGGTGGAAAACCAAGATATAAACCAAAGACACTGAAGGTGAAGAAGGAGGAAAATGAAAAAGAAAAAACCCAAGATAAAGGGAAATAAATAAAAAGGAAATCAAATAATAAGACACAAACAAGTAATAAAGAATAAAAGAAGGAGAAATGGTACACTCAATGTAATGTTGAAAAAGGAACCGATAACTAACCTAAGTAATAAATAAATATTATCATCAATTAAGTAATAAAGGTAAATGATATTTGATGAAACCCAATTAAAGAATGTTAAGTATAAAAGCAAACTAACCCACAAATCAGAGTTTTAGATGTAATGATAAAATACAGACATAAAATTGTTAAAATTATTAATGATATTTGTAATGAAAGAGATAGTACGGTAGTGAGATAGTAATTAGAGGGATTACCCATTTAGAAACACTTAAAACAAAAACATTTGTTCTTCGTATTGTTTAAATTAGCAGCCATCCTTACTATTTCTTTTATGAATTTGCTAACTGCTATAATTTTTATTGTTCGACTAAGCTTTTCGTCATCACTGACATCATCAGGTCTTAAACAACGTACAACGTTTAAGACCTGATGATGTCAGTGATGACGAAAAGCTTAGTCGAACAATAAAAATTATAGCAGTTAGCAAATTCATAAAAGAAATAAAAACATTTGTGAAGTGCAAAATGAAAGTGTAAAAACCCCAAAGTAAAATGATAAAGAAAGAACACTAAATAAATTATAATAAACCATAGCTAATTTAAAAGTGAAGGTGAGGTATAAATAAGAATAATGTATTATAAAGAATGTTAATATTATGAAAAATAGTGAAGGATAAAAAGATAAACACTTGGTAAATCATTAAGAAACACTAAAGGTTTAACAGTGAAAAATATTAGTAATTAAGAAAGTTGTGAAGAATAGTATTAAGTGTAAACAATAATTTAAGATGTATTGAACACTGAAGAATGGTGATAACCATATTAATTAAAAAAGAAATCTTTTTGATAAGTTTAAAAGTATATAATAGTATTTCAAAGGGAGAATCCCATGAAAGAGTAAACAGATAGTGTTACCATGGAGGGAAGGTAAAGATTGTTTAAAACATAAGAATTTAAAACAAATCAATAAAACACCCATGTTATAAGGGATAATTATTTAAGTAAGTTCAAAAAATGTGATGTTGTTTATCACCCAAAAAATAATATAAAATGAAATGAATTGTAAACAAATATTATCAAAAAAATTGTTAAATAATTGTTTAAGCAAGTTTATGAATAGGATATGGCTGGAAGAATTATACAGACCATAGACCTAGATGTTGTATTTTATGTGAACAAAAGTAGTAAATAATAGCTACATTGTTATTATTGGCAAATTAAATAAGTAAGAAAGTAAAGAAATTTATGACTTAGAAAACGAGAAAACCAGTTAGTAAACAATTAGCAATACATGATGTATAAAATAATAGCAACATACTAATAACACAAAAACAGAACCAAAACACACCAAAAAATAACACAACCAGTAATAATAACAAAACAAAGCTCATTAGGCTAAAATTAGATGTAATTTGTATGAAATAAGTAAATACCATTAATGGCTACTTAGGCCCATGAAATGCCTAACTGTCAAAAACAAACAACTACAAATTGTAACAAATTAACAAAGAAACTAGCAAATCCAAAGTGAACAATTAACCAAGGATAATTTTTAAATCATAATAAAAGCAAAATATTAGAATAAGAACTTAAATTAAAGGAGAAATGTAATTAGCAAATAATAATATAATTGTAAAATTACAAAACATACAATAACCCAACCTTGAGGGATATCAAAATAATCTTTGAAAGGAAATACATACTATAATGACAATATTTAATACTTAGGAAGGAAGATAGAGGAATAAAAGCAATCAGAAGATATACAAGGATTTTGAAAAGAATTCAAAAATGATAACAATGGATTTATGTCAATCTAAGCCAATCAGATTTAATTAGTAACCATAGAAACGAACGGTGGCAAAATTTCCGTTGAATATCGTTACTCGTAAAGTGACGCTCCTGCAGAACAGAAGCCGAACTTTGAACGACCAATTTTTAATCAAAAAATGTAAAAATAGTAAACAAAATTCAAAACGATGATCGAATAAGAAGCAGATGAACAACCGGAGCAGTTAACTAAAACCAAGGACCATTTTACCAGGAAATTAAACGAAAATATGACCACATCTAATATGAAAAGGACGCCAGACCTACTTAAGGCCCGAGATTAATCAAAACTGAAAAACTATTGCAGCCCAATCCTCTTCCGACTCAATGATTGATAACACCAAGTCATCTGATGTGTTAAGCATCCTTGAATTACCCAATTTCCAAAAATAAACTCACTTTAAATATTTCTAAAAGTAATTTGAACTCTCACTATAAACCGAATATTCTCTTTCAAAGATTAATTAAGAAAAATAACACACTGAAAATTTGTTAACATAAAAGATAACCTGTTGTTTGAATATGAACTTTAGAAACACATTTAATGACACTACAGAACTGATTATAACCACACACCTTATTATTTAAGTACACATTAAGTAAGGTAATGTACTTTTTATTGTAATCATAGGAATTATTTGTCTTGTAATCAAAAGAATCCCAGATTTTAGAACGAAAACAATTGTAATAACTAAACAACTTAGAAGCCATGCTGATATGAATACCTCTTTAACAAAATCGATTCGTCATCCTGAGAAAAATTGTTTCATGTAAAATGTCGGTGCAAATTTATTAATCAACAAATATAATTTAATTGTCAAACTGAAATTTTACTTATCAACCATTAAAATAACTAGTACAGGGAGTAACCATTGTTATTATTTCATAGGGAGTGTATCATATAATTTGTGTTTGTTAGCGAATTAGCTTTGACGGTACAGCGCTCACGCTGCAAATCAACACACTACATGATCGAGGCAGTTGTCTAACCAAGGCGGGAAGTATTTGAATGCCTCAGCCGTCACAGCTGTGAACTTAATTATAACATATTATCTAAAGATTTTAATTGTTTTTAATAAACAATTTGGCGCCACCCGGGAATCACAAATCCCTATTTACTAACAGGTAAGGTTACTACCGCGTTGTACTGGTAATTACAACATCGCTACGGACATCGTTAGCGCAAGAATAGATGTAACGACCCCAGTGCGAGACGAACGCACACACAACATATACAAGATACACGTCTTTTAACCAAGACGATCCTGTCTATTCGTTACAATATATTATATTTAATTTTTATATTGAATTTACCTCAAGATGTTTCTTTCCTTATTAGGTACATGTTTCAGGTACCATTTTTTACCCATCAGCCTTCCGGATTTTGTGTCTGGTGAAGTACATATGTTTTGGTTGGTTGTTATCGTGGCTTCCTGTTGGCTTCTGGTACTTTAAATGGTTTCATTGTGTGTGATTGTGGTGTATGTTTTAGTATTTTGTGTATTTTCGATGTTGAGTGCTTTGAAAATTGTGTCATGTTTTGTATTGATTTGTATTTGTTCAGGTATCAGTTTGTTTTGTGTTTTAAGTTTGTATATTTGTAAATTTTCCCAAATGTTCATTATGGTGCCTTTGTGTTGTACAGTTACGTTATTTTTGAATTTATAAATACGATATATCTCACAAATGTGGTTATGTATACAAAAACTAAGACGCCATCTATGCAATTAACTAAGTCATGGGCCAGAAGTTCGTTACGCGAAGTCATAGGAAACGGAAATTGCTTGAAATAACAAAACAGCTGTTCTAATTGTTACCAATGAAATACCCCTTTTTATTCTTTACTTTGTTACATAACATTTTTTAAAACCAACTGTAACCCTTCCAAAAACATAATGTGTAATAATAAATTTGATTAAGTTTAATGATTATATGATTAAATGATTATACAATAATAACATGTATATATTTATATTTATATAGTGGTGCTCAACCCAGCACTTAGAATAATTATGCACGCACACAACCACTCACCCTTTCATTATCATGGTACAAACTTATTTAAATTTTGGAGCTCCTTAAATTTTGATTGAAATTTTGAATAATTTGTTAAATGATTGATTTCTACAATAACATATATTGGGAAATAAAGGATTCAAAATATATAAGGAACGCTCTCACCAATGTAGTGTTGCTGGTTGTTCTCGGTTTGCACGAACTTCGCGCACCGCGAGTTCGGCGAGTTTTTCCCGGTCACATCTTGAAGTTGGCGCACTGTACTTATTATATTTATATTGTTTCTTAACCACCTACAGTGGTCTAAAAAGTTAAAATTCACTCGTAAGTGAATGGGCGGCCGGCCGGCTCAAATCAGAGCTGCAGATGAAATGACGGCAATTTCTGGTTGAAATCTGCGGAAGTGGGGTGTATTGACGTCACATTCCTTTGTCTAAGTTGTTGACATCGCTGTTTGTAGTTGTCAACACATTCTCCGCCTCTGACGTAACGAAGGCTTGGCTCTGCTTATCTCAATAACTGCACACTGTTTTTGTGATGTGACACCGTTTTTTGTCATGAATTAGTTCAAATCCTGGCAAATACTGTAATATAGTCCACTCACCGTAAATTCTATATCGGGTGTTTGAGGTTGGATTGGGTATGTCAAAAAATAGGAAAATACAATATTTATGATCTCGTTACCATATTTTATGTAATTATACAATGTACCATGATTGTACCATCACAAAACCCCCTCAATGAAAGATGGTGTGACGAAGCACACAAACTTTCATTGACTCTTTCATACTTCCTAAAGGGATCAGTCAGGACAAGTCGCCACAACCCCCTTACAATTTTATATAAAAAATAACAATAACTCACCCTTGGTCTGGTGATGAGGACCGTACCTTCATGACCTTACTGGACTTCTCCTGCGAGATCCCAACACCATAAGGCCACTTAGGCTCTTAACGCCCCTGCTCTGACGCGTTGGCCAGCTCAGGACCGCTGTCACACCCCAAACACTGAAACAATTTATAAAAAATATTAATATAGTGGCTTATTGAATCACTCCATCCTCAACTGATCTGGTTCCCCTTAGCTAAGTGCTGGTTTGTGCCAATAAGCACTGGGTTGGCTTAATATATTTTAATATGCTTAATAAAATTATAAGATTATATATTATAATCTTCAAGAATTAAAAAGAATATTATACCAAAATTGAATAAGATATAATTGAAAATATAATAAGAAAATTACACATTATAATCTCCCAAATCTGGAGAAAAACAAATTATAAAAGAATTAATAACTCTATATATTTATTTATTGAATACTCTTAGTGCATGATAAAACAAAAATACAATTATTATTAGTGTTATTATTATTATTATTATTATTAACAGTTAATCATCTGGCTGATAAATATTATTAACAGCGCCATTTAAAATTTTTTCTCTTCCCACACATATTATAACATCATGTTAAAAAGTCTTCAAATAAATACATAATACATTAATAATTAACACTGATATATTAATAATACAGTTAATACATTTTAAATACTCAATCATATTTAATCATATCTAAGATATGCATTAACATTTGTATAATTAAAATTTAAGTTACATTTAAATTAAAATTTACCATTGCAGTTATTAATTAAACATCAAATTTATTTATTTATAATAATAAAATACATTTTAAACTTATTGTTACTATTCATATTACATTATTATTTCATTATTCATTTTCTACTACCTCTCTCCTCTGAACTTTCTACCTCCTTAACTACCTAACCTTTCACCTTCTATCTCTGTTTAGTCTGGATAACTCCTACATTCACTATGCTTCATTATATAATTTTACTCACCTTCTTCTAACTAACCATCAAATTTACCTATCATTGACACCAATATCTCAATTATATACTCCATTACTACTTTCATTTAAATCTTATGGCACCGCTCGTCTTTGCACTGGGTTGGGTGTTCCCTAACTGGCTATATACATCTCTAATATTTTGCCCTTCCAAATAATTCGGCAAACACTCCCTTAAACTACGCTATTAACTGCCACAACACTATTGGTTGGCTACTCTTTATCACCTCACCCCCAATACAGAATTCATCAACAATAAATATGTGTATGTACCTTTACTTAAACACCTTCTCTACAAATAATCACTAACTACTGTGTCCCTAAATATTTAATAATTCTCTTTGTATTTTCTTAAAATTCGTATCTTTCTAACTCCATTTACATTAATTGCATTACTCACCTGCACTTTATCTATACCAAGGCTCTATTCCTGTTTAAACACTTACTATAATCATTGACAATTCTCTTATAAAATTCCTCTCTTACCTCCTTATAACAATACCTCTTTTCAAAATTCAAATATATATACTTATTTAAACATTCATTATTATTCATTAGTAATTAATATTCTTATTAAACATGTTACATATATAGAATATATAATAATACACACTGGGGTACCTGTAATACATAATACACATCAAAATACATGGATATATAAATACAGTTAATACAATAAAATATACACTCCAACTTCATTATTGTGTCATTAATCGAAATCAGTCCATAACAGTCCAATTCAAAACCACTTTTCATATTATTATTTAATGTTCATATCACAATATAACAGTCTATCCACCATCATTAAACAATAAACGAATCTTAGGTCTATATAAATTCTTATTTAATACATAGATTTTATTATTTGCAACATTATATTTATATTCCTGTATGCAATTGTTATTAATCAAATACTTCCAGTTACTATCAAGTAGAGTTCCGTTTGTCTTAGTATCATATGTCATTAATCGGTTTATACTATAATTATCCCCATAATATTCCACCACAGGTAAGTACCTAATGTCTTTATTCTCATTTCTTGTTATTTTCAATTTATTGTTATTATCAGGTAAGTAGTCATCATTTTCATATACCACATATAACCCTAACCTTTCTAACAGTTGTCTGTAAGTTCTGTTTACTTTAAATATTTTTATTACTCTCTTACTCTCACAATATCTCTCTATACTTTCTCTCTTAATACATTTCTCTCCATAACACCAAAATACACTTTCTCTCTCCAAATATACAAGGGTCCCTATCATAAAATTGTTGCACCTCTTAGGTACACCAAAACTAAAAGAAACTTTATTTGTAGAACTATCGTCTATCAAACTACATGAAGACTTGTCTTCACCCCCTAATACAACATTAAAAGAAAATTCTACCCCCTGCATTTCTTGTACTAAAATACTTTCTCTCCACTTTCTTTCTGACTTCAAAAATTCTACCCCCTGCATTCCTTGTACTAAAATACTTTCTCTCAACTTTCTTTCTGACTTCATAAACTCAAATATTTCATTGTCATGCGTTATATTTTCATTATCATGTCTATACTCTTCTACCACCACAATCTTACTACCTGTATTATTTGAATTATCTAGAGTACATTCATTTTTGGAATTATCAGTTTTAAATATGTTATCCAGTACAGCATTTTGCTGGGTACTACTATCTAGTACTTTCTGACTTTCTAATTTACTTTCTACCACATGTAACTTATCTAATTTTGTAATCAGCTGGTCACATTTCTTAATAAGTTTTTCGTGACTCACTTTTATTTCATTCTTTAATTCATTGAATTTAATATTAGAATCGATTTTCTGTTCATCTAGTTTTTTATCAAAACTGTCAAATTTATTTAATAAAAGTTGCATCATTGCATTAATTTCATCCTGCTTACTATCTAAACTAGTTGAAATGGATGTATTGACTTTCGTTATTTCTACAGATACAGGTGTATGCGCCTCGTCAATCTGACTAGTTTGAGGTGTTTGTACATCCATCTCGCCAGTCAAATTTACATTAGTTGTACCTATTTCTAACGTAATATTGTCATTAGTACTCATTTTGGCAGTTGTGTAATGCACGCATGCATACAATTGTATAACCTAATTGTGGGGTTATGTTTACGAATTATAAAATTTTGTCTCCGTTACCTCAAGCAATTTGTTCCATTCTCTCTAGGCGTACATTAGGTAATAATATGTTTAAATAATACCACCTAATGTCCCTGTTCCAGAAGCCACCTGTACAGTTACGTTATTTTTGAATTTATAAATACGATATATCTCACAAATGTGGTTATGTATACAAAAACTAAGACGCCATCTATGCAATTAACTAAGTCATGGGCCAGAAGTTCGTTACGCGAAGTCATAGGAAACGGAAATTGCTTGAAATAACAAAACAGCTGTTCTAATTGTTACCAATGAAATACCCCTTTTTATTCTTTACTTTGTTACATAACATTTTTTAAAACCAACTGTAACCCTTCCAAAAACATAATGTGTAATAATAAATTTGATTAAGTTTAATGATTATATGATTAAATGATTATACAATAATAACATGTATATATTTATATTTATATAGTGGTGCTCAACCCAGCACTTAGAATAATTATGCACGCACACAACCACTCACCCTTTCATTATCATGGTACAAACTTATTTAAATTTTGGAGCTCCTTAAATTTTGATTGAAATTTTGAATAATTTGTTAAATGATTGATTTCTACAATAACATATATTGGGAAATAAAGGATTCAAAATATATAAGGAACGCTCTCACCAATGTAGTGTTGCTGGTTGTTCTCGGTTTGCACGAACTTCGCGCACCGCGAGTTCGGCGAGTTTTTCCCGGTCACATCTTGAAGTTGGCGCACTGTACTTATTATATTTATATTGTTTCTTAACCACCTACAGTGGTCTAAAAAGTTAAAATTCACTCGTAAGTGAATGGGCGGCCGGCCGGCTCAAATCAGAGCTGCAGATGAAATGACGGCAATTTCTGGTTGAAATCTGCGGAAGTGGGGTGTATTGACGTCACATTCCTTTGTCTAAGTTGTTGACATCGCTGTTTGTAGTTGTCAACACATTCTCCGCCTCTGACGTAACGAAGGCTTGGCTCTGCTTATCTCAATAACTGCACACTGTTTTTGTGATGTGACACCGTTTTTTGTCATGAATTAGTTCAAATCCTGGCAAATACTGTAATATAGTCTACTCACCGTAAATTCTATATCGGGTGTTTGAGGTTGGATTGGGTATGTCAAAAAATAGGAAAATACAATATTTATGATCTCGTTACCATATTTTATGTAATTATACAATGTACCATGATTGTACCATCACAGTGTGGTGTGTTTTATTAGTGTCATGTTGGTTGTGTTTGGGAATTCATGTCCAGTGTTTATTGCATGTATGCCCAAATTAGTTTGTATATTTCTGGTTTTTTGTATGCGTTTAGGTGTTCAAAATAACGTTTTTTCAGTTTTTTTTTTTTTTTTGGCTTGTCCTATGTAACATTTATTGAAATCTTGGCATTCAATTTTGTATATACCATTGGTTGTGTGGGTTATTTAGTTTTTGTAGATTTTTTTGTTAGTTTTGTCATTTTATTATTTATGTATGTGAATGTGGCCCATTTTTTATTGTTGTTATTATTTTTGTTTTGTTCATTTTGATTAATTCTTAATTGTTCAGTTTTTATTTTATATTTGATTTTATTTTCTATTTTGTTTACAGTGCTTTTATTATATCCATTTTAACAAGCAATTTGGTATATTATATTTCTTTCTTTGTCTGTTTCTTGTTTGTTTAGGTGTATTTTGTACATTCTGTTAAATAGTGAATAGAATGCTGCCATTTTATGTTGTGGTGGGTGGTCAGAATGGTTAGGTATAATGATGTTAGTAGAAGTTGGTTTTCTGTATATTGCATATTGTAGGTGGTTATTGTATCTTGTGATGGTTATGTCTAAATAGTTGATTTTGTTGTGATTTTCTTTTTCTTCTGTGAATTGTATTTTTGGATGTATGTTATTGATTTGTTTTAATATGTTATCTGCATTTGTATTTTTGTTATTTGATATATATATATATATATATATATATATATATATATATATAGCCCATCATCTACATATCTTATCCAAATGCCATTTGGATCAAAGGATTTTATAATATTTTGTATTTTGGTGTCTATATGTTGTAAGAATATTTCTGCTATTATGCTAGATAATGGAGATCCCATTGCAAATCCTTCTTGTCGTTGATACATTTTGCTATTGAATTCAAAGTAATTTTGTTTTAGTATTAGTTGGAGGCTCTATTTTTTATTTCAGTTATATATTGTGTGTCTTCATTTTGTTCTTTAAGTTTGTTTATTATTATGTCTATTGTTTCATCAATTGGAATGTTGGTGTACATATTTGTGATGTCATACGATATGAAATATGTGTTTTCATCTATATTTATTACTTTTAGTTTGTCTATTAATTCGTACGCATTTTTTATGTTGTGATAATTATTTGTTAGATGGTTATTTTTTAGTTTTTGTGCTACTATTTTTGCTATTTTGTATGTAGGTGCTTTTTTGAAGTTGATTAATGGTTGTATTGGGTTGTTTAATTTGTGTATTTTTACTAGGCTATTCATTTTAGTTGGTTCTGGATTATTATTTATATATTATGTCTGTATTTTTATTGTTGAAAATGTTTTTAGCTGTTTTTATTAGTTTTACTGTTTGTTTAAGATATTTTTCTGTTGGGTCTTTATTTAATTGTATGCAATCATTATTGTTGATGAAGTCTTCAGTTTTCCTGATGTAGTCTATTTTGTCAATAATTCCTGTTGCCTGGCTTTTGTCTGGTTTTGTTATGATTAATTTTTGGTATTTACTTTATTTTTAATTTCTTGTATTGTCTTATTAGCCTGCTTTTGTTTAGATTTGGTATTTTATTTCACTTGTGATTATTTTTTTAATTATGTGTTGCTTCTGTTCGTTTCTCTTCTTGTGTATTGTCTTGTATTAGGTTAATGGCATATTCTGTTTCTACTATTACATTTTCTAGGTTTTTGATCATGTTTTGAGTTAGGTTAGTTTTTGACATATTATTTAAATATTCTGTTTCTTTTTTGTTAAATTCTGTGTTGCTTAGGTTAATGGTTCCAGGATAAAATGTGTATTTATTTTTGTTTTTTTGTTGTTCTTGATTTTTGTTGTGTTGTTTTAATGTGTTGAGTTTTCTGTTTATTGTATTTGATTTTTTGTATTTTTCAAATTTTATTTTACTTTCTAAGTCATTGTATTTATTATTCCATGTAATTGGATGTAATATACTTGTTAGTTCTAGGTGTAATTTATATATGTCTAGTGTTATGTTGTTTTTCTTACTGTATAATTGATTAATTTCATTTTGTATCCATAATTTTTGTGCAGTCAAAAACTAAATAACCCACACAACAAAGATAATACAACAACCAATTTGAACACCTAAACGCATACAAAAAACCAGAAATATACAAATCTAATTTGGCCACACATGCAATAAACACTGGACATGAATTCCCAAACATAACCAACATGACACTAATAAAACACATACCACACAAAGGCACCATAATGAACATTTGGCAAAATTTACAAATATACAAACATAAAACACAAAACAAACTGATACCTGAACAAATACAAATCAATACAAAACATGACACAATTTTCAAAGCACTCAACATCGAAAATACACAAAATACTAATACATACACCCAGTAGCGTACCAAGGGGGCGGGGGGGCTTACCGCCCCAGGCCCCCGCCTGGGAGGGGCCCCACGACGAGACGAATTTGTATTTATAATTTAAAATGTGTCTCATAAAAAACTTAAATCACATTTTTTACAACCCATTCTATTCATAGATTATTGCGGGTAATTCTAAATTCTAAGAGGCCTTCGAGTATATATATTTTTATGACATAAGAAATAAATCATATAACCTAGTTTACGTTTCTAACTATAAGGAATATTATTATTTTATTTATTTATTTATTTAACATTTTTACGGGATATACCCATTTACAATTAAAACCCTAATCCTACTCGTCATTATGGGTCATAACTCCCCATAATGACGGGTCCTACTGCTTATAGTGGAATCCGAACCACTTTGAGTACAGCAGTTATTGTCATACAGCACATAGCATTGTTTCTTTCGAAAAAAAGCCAGAGGTGCCGGGCCGGGATTCGAACCTCGGTCCTCCGAATGAGAAGACCTATCGTTCTATCCACTAAGCCACTGCGGACTCTTATGTTTCATTGAAATAAAAGACAACAAAAAAATTACGCATGGATTGGCATCACTGCCATGAGTCGTGGCTGGAAATGACCTTGAAGAAGATTGCGGTGGCCAGGCACTGCGTGGTTTACAAACACGAAAACAGTTGGGTCAGTCCGCAGTTGACTTCGTCTTGTTGACTAGGTGTGCTATTTTCCTTACTTATGATAAATGTGCCAAAATTATTTTTTTGTAAGTAATTTACTGTAGTTCATTACGTTTTTTCTGCAGTCCTTCCTTCATTTATAAATTTATTGGCTTACCGTCATCTGATCTGACAAAATAAGTGCAAAATAGAAGTGTATTAAAACAACTACAGTGGTCGCCGGTTATACCGCCCTTCGGTATACCGCCACCGCGGATTCGGGTACAACATGGTTTCGTCTTTTCTCCCTTTCTTTTTACAGTTTTTCTTAATTACTTATTTATCTAAGACGACAAGAACGAAACATGTGTCATATCGGTATGTATACAGTAATTTAGTGTTCATCAAAATGTTTTGGTTAATTTTTAATTTGTCTTGATCATACGATAATTTTGAGTGGTAATGAAAGAGAACAGTTCCCTGATTTGCACGGTCTGTTAATGAGAGAGGGAAGGAGAGAAAGCAGTGCGTACGATAATTTTGTTTGCTCAACTTATTGACTGGTTCCCTGCTACAGTATAAGTATACGTACAATCTGAACAGCATTCAAATGCATCCGAATTCAACTTTTAATACGGTCTAAAAACACAATGCTTGGTGTTTTGTTTTATAGGCTGTTTTAAATCATATCGGTCCACCGGTGTTCTCCGTTTATGCAGCAGTCGGTCTTATGACGCGGGTGTGTTTTGTCATCGAGAAACCGTGGTATAACCGGCGACCACCAATACAGCTTAGTACAAGTACAACGTGCATATTAAAGAATAAAATAATGATGCTTTGTTTAAGCATTAAAATTTGTAAAATGAATTGCGCCATGCTGCCATATTCATTTTATGGTTAATTGTGATATTGCACAAACAATGAAAATTAGTACCAAGTACTGCTATGCGAGGGTTATTGTTTTGCTTGTTCTTATCTTATTATACTTTTGCATGGTTTTTCCCAATTAATAGTTTTTTATAAACTTGTTCTTTCTAAAAGATTTTATTTAGGATCACCGTATAATTTTATAATACAAATACAAAATAATACAATAATAAAAACCTTTACAAAAAATGTAACTTTATAATTTTATAAAGATTTTATAATTATCTTGTTGGTACATCCTCTTCGTTCACTTTTATAAATATTAGATATATATAAACTTTCACTATGAACTTACTTTATGGTTTTATTTCCTAAACGTTTCAACGTGGTATACGTCTTCTTCAGTGGGAGTAAATACTGAATGTCTTTACAGAGTAACGGTTATGGACTGTAGGTGTGTGTGGTGGGGGTTGATGGTGGGAGGGAATTGGCGCTGGGGTTCAAATTGTGTGTTTGAATCAGTGTATCGAAAAGTATGTGTGATCTATAATGTAATTGTTCATTTAATACGTTGTTTGGTTGTAGTGCGTGATATCTGTGTATTTCAAATTGTTCTGCTGTGTTAGTTTTCTACTTTTTGGTAAGTAGTGTAGTATTTCCATGTTGTACTCTATGTTTTTGTAACTGTGGTTTTTATTTTGTAAATGTGTGGCAAATGTGGAATGTATGTAGTTTGTGGTGAGGGCTTTTAAATGTTCTGAAAATCTAGAGGAAAAAGATCTTCCCGTCTGGCCGATGTAGAATTGGTGACAATCATTGCAGTTTAATTTATAAACCCCTGTTTTGCTGTATGTGTCTGTGTTTTTGTTAGTATTACTTATGTGTTTCCTAATTGTGTTGTTAGTTCTGTAGGCTACTTTATAATTGTGTTTCCTAAATGTGTTAGCAATTTTGTGTGTATTGGAATAATTGTAGAATGTAAGTGTGATGTATTTACTGGGTTGTGTGCTGTTGGTTTGATGTGTTTTACTTTTTGTGTTTAGGATGCGTTTGTGTAGTTTGTTTATTAAATCGGGATTGTATCCATTTTTGACTGCTGTATATTTGATTGTGTTTAATTCTTCTTGGTAGTCATGTGTGTTTAGGGGTACTGAAGTGAGCCTGTGGAGCATGTAGTTGAAAGCTGCATGTTTGTGTTGAGTTGGGTGGTTGGATGAGTTATGTATGACCATGTCTGAT
Source organism: Magicicada septendecula (assembly GCA_034769895.1). Classification (NCBI taxonomy): domain Eukaryota; kingdom Metazoa; phylum Arthropoda; class Insecta; order Hemiptera; family Cicadidae; genus Magicicada; species Magicicada septendecula. The sequence goes on from CM068368.1 coordinate 343,314,060, forward strand.
GTGGTAAAGACATTCAGTATTTACTCCCACTGAAGAAGACGTATACCACGTTGAAACGTTTGGGAAATAAAACCATAAAGTAAGTTCATAGTGAAAGTTTATATATATATATAAAGATTGTATCATATGCAATACATACGCAGAGCAGTATTTTAATTATAATAATTCTCTTGCAGACATACTGCAATGAAGCGTCATTATCCTAGTGGTGCAGAGAAAAAAAAATTAAAAAAATCAAGAGAACAAGCAGAAAAGTCAATCAAAGGATCAATTTTGAAATATGTGCGTCAGTCTTCGAACACTAGTGATCAGGGTCAGGGAGAGTGCAGCACCAGCACGTCTATTGGTCTTGAAGTGCCAGCCGCCGCAAAAGAAGAGCTAGCAGCTCCCCAAGAAGGGGAAGATTATTTAAGTGAACAAGACCCAGAAAACAGTGTTAACGCACCACCGCAGCAATCTGACGAACAACATGAAGGTCTAGTTATGCCACAAACGGAAAGTGCTGATGGTGACTCAACAGACGGAGTCAATATCAACACATTGCTTCTAGACTCTGACGTAGGAAATTGGCCAATCCTTGTTACAGATGGTCTAAGAATTGATATAGTAAAAAGAGGATCCGAGTATTTTCAAAACCGAGAGGGTCCATTTGAATCTGTACAAAGAACTGGGACAAACCTGAAAGGATTAAATCGCCAGCTAACCAGCAATTGGTTTTACAAGCACCTTCCGAATGGAGAAAAAGTTTTAAGAAAATGGATGGTTTATTCTCCATCAAAGAAAAGTCTGTTTTGCTTTTGTTGTAAACTATTTAATACAGATGAAACAACAGCTGACACATCAAAATTCATTACAGGATTTCAAAACTGGTGGAAACTAAATCCTAAGGTGTCTCTGCATGAAAACTCGGACCAACATTTGTCCAACCTCGAAAAATGGAAAACTTTAGGATCAAGGCTACTGCACAATAAAACTATCGATTGTGTACAACAGGAAGTTCTAGAAGGAGAAAAAAAAAGTGGAACAATATGTTACATAGACTACTTGATATCACTATGTTTTTAGCAAAACAAAACTTGCCTTTCCGAGGACATAGGGAGCATCAACTTTCTGAAAACAGGGGAAACTTCTTAGAATTAGTCGAACTCCTTTCACATTATGATCCTGTGCTAAAAGAACATTTGGTGAGAATCCAGCAACAGACTGTACCAAAAGGGGAAGTTTTAACGTCATATTTGTCCCCTAAAATTCAAAATGAGTTTATTTCACTTTTGGTGAAAAATGTCAAAGAGAAAATCATTGAAGATGTAAATAAGGCAATGTACTATGGAATACTTTTTGACAGTACACCTGATGTATCTCACCAAGATCAGATGAGCGAAGTAATCAGGTATGTGCATATTGAAGGCGGAAAAGTTGAGGTGAGAGAGTCGTTCTTAGGATTTTTCCCTCTTGCTGGTAAGAAGGCTCTTGATGTTACAGAAGAAATATTGAATGCACTTAACAGTGACGGACTGGACTTGAATCTATGCCGAAGTCAAGGCTACGATAACGCTTCCACTATGGCAGGTGTCCACTCCGGTGTTCAAACAAGGATTCGCCAGTTGAATTCAAAAGCAATGTTTGTTCCATGTGCCAATCATTCGCTCAATTTGTGCGGAGTTCACGCTTTTGGAAGTGTCCCTTCTTGTATTACATTTTTTGGTACACTAGAAAGCATTTACAACTTCTTTTCGTGTTCAACTCACAGATGGGATGTACTAGTTGAAACCTTACGAGTAACAGTAAAAAAGTTGTCACAAACTAGATGGAGTGCACATCATGAGGCAGTAAAACCTGTGATGAAATACTATGAAAAGTTGGTAAAGGCTGTAGAAAAGTTGTGCGAACCAACTGAAAATGTTGACACAAGAGGTTCAGCAGAAATTTTATGGATGAACATCTGCAATTTCACGTTTCTTGCCTACCTTCATTTGTGGTGTCACGTTCTTGAAGAAGTCAACCATGCTCAAAAATATCTTCAGGTAAAGGGGATAACACTTGACAAAAGTGTATAAAAGTTGAAAACTTTGAAACTTTTTTTACAAGAAAACCGAGAAGAGATGGTTGGAAGTGCGCTTGATTTTGCAACAAACACTTGTAATGACTTGGACATACCAGTTGAAAAAAGTGGACGTAGAAGATTCAAGAAAATGATGCCAGGAGGAAACGCAAGAGACGAAGGCCTCTCTGTACAACAAGATTTAAGAAGATGCATGTTTGAATGTATAGATAAATTTTATCAAGAACTGACAATGAGATCGGCTTCAATGGAAACTATGAATGAACGATTCACTGCTATACAGTCTGCTCATCTTATGGAGACAGATGTTGAAGAACTCCCTCAGCTCATTTCAAACCTAACCCAGACATTTGATGAACTCCAAAAGGAAGAAATGTTACCCGAAATACAGCGGCTACGACGTCACGTTCAAGCTGCAGACATAAAAAAAGAAGTGGCAAAACAATGGTCATCATTGAAAATGTTGGACTTTATTATCGAAATGGACTTACAAGAATCAGTTCCCAACCTTTGTGTAGCACTTAGGATATTTTTAACGATATGTGTATCCATTGCTTCTTGTGAAAGAAGTTTTTCAAAGTTAAATCTAATAAAAAGTTATCTTCGCTCAACAATGAGTCAATCAAGACTGAATAGTTTAGCCATACTTTCTATAGAAAGTAAAGTAGCTAATACAATAAATTTTGACGAATGTATCAAAATATTTGCAGAAGCAAAAGCTCGTAAAAAGCAGTTTCTATAAATCATTGAGAGTATTTTATTTTGTGTAAGTTTTTGCTGTCTTATAATACATATTTTGTAGCACATAATTATCAGTACAACACTTTCATTTACAACTAACAATGGTTGAAAATGTTTTTCAGCAAATAATGCTCACAATATACAGATTCAGTACTGAAGTTAATTAAATATTTTGCCTAGTTTTATAATACGTCAGAACATGTACGTAGTAAGGATCTAAGTTGAAAAATTAAGCATTTTTCTACATGTTTCATTAATTTTAATTGAAATAAAAACTACATATTTGAAAAAGTAATAAAAAAACGCGAAATCTGTGTTTTTATTTTAGTTTTCCTTTAAGTTCTATTAATACTTACATAGTTAGTTCTTTCCACATATTTTTTCCAATAGTTTTTATGGATATAAGATTATGACTCAGTTTTGTGGTGCCGATAGTAGAGGCACAATATGGGGAGTGATTAATAATGGGGGGGGGGCCACGGCCAGGAACTCCCGCCCCGGGCCCCCAAAGGCGTTGGTACGCCACTGCATACACCACAATCACACACAATGAAACCAATTTAAAGTACCAGAAGCCAACAGGAAGCCACAATAACAACCAACCAAAACATATGTACTTCACCAGACACAAAATCCGGAAGGCTGAGGATGGGTACAAAATGGTACCCAAAACATGTACCTAATAAGGAAAGAAACATCTTGAGGTAAATTCAGTATAAAAATTAAATATAATATATATATAAAATATTTAAAATTTATATTTATTTTACCTCAAGATGTTATTTTTCCCTTATTTGGAACATGTTTCGAGAACTCCTGTGTTCTCATCCTCAGCCACACAGTTCTCGAAACATGTTCCAAATAAGGGAAAAATAACATCTTGAAGTAAAATAAATATAAATTTTAAATATTTTATATATATATCAAGAAACAAACTGTAGCAGAAAGGGATAGAAGATAGAATATATATATATAGTGGAACACATTTAACACGAAATGATGGGGACCAGCTGCATTTTTCGTGTTAACCGATGTTCCATGTTAACCGAATTTCGTGTTAACGGACAAAAAGTGAAACAAAATGAGATACAGTAGTAGTGTACTGTAAATGGTCAAATACAGAAGAGATTACTTACTGAATTGTGTAGTAACATAAATCAATAAAGAATATTCAAAAGGTATTTACATATGAACGTTTTATTTATCCTCCTGGACTATTATACAATAATTAATTTTTCTTAAAATGTAAAGTTATTGTAGTGACAATGTTCAATTCTTTTTAAAATAGTCCGTTATTTTCTTTTGTACAGAATTCTACACTACTTGATTTGCAATAAATTGTTCTAGTTTATCGACGTGCTCAAACATTTCACCTTCCGAGTTGGCTTCTAAAAATCGACGAACACGTCTCAGCAACGAAAGCATATCGGTAGTGGTAGGAACTCCTGTCATATCATTTTCCGTGTCAAGTTCGTCGGCACTCTCATCATTTTCACAGTTTTCAGTTTGCACTATTTCTACGATATCACTGTCTGTTAATACGAGCGCCGTAGTTATGTTCTTGTCTACAGACATGTACTCATTTAGAGGAACTGAAACATTTAATGCTGATGATAGGCGATTAAACATTTCAGACAGGGTAGGCCCAATTTCATTTTCTTCACATTCGGTTTGTTTAATCTCTGAATTCAAAATGAATCGAGCACGAGTGAAATAATTTTCAGTAGTTTTAGGTGTCATGAGGTTCCATGCTGTTCGCAACAAATTACAAGCGTCCAGTAAATTTATACAGAAATTGGTTATCGCCTCTATAGTGGCCAAGTATTTCCGCATAAGTAATTTTCTATACTGAAATTTTAAATTCTGAATAATACCTTGATCGCAAGGTTGTAGGACACTAGTCGGTGTTCGGTGATAGAAAAATAAGTTTAACTGCCATCAGTTCTACGTCACTTGAGTGGGCAGGACAGTTATCAACAATTATCACAACTTTTCTCTTCTTAGAAGCGAAATGTTTTTCTAACGAAACTAGCCATTCAGTAAATATTGTAGACGTCATCCACGCTCGTTTGTTACCTGTATATTCTACTGATAACTTTTTAACATTTTTAAAACAGCGAGGCTTTAAACTTTTACCTATAACAAGTAACGGAAGTTTTTCTGACCCATCAGCATTGCAACCTACCATCACTGTCACTCTCTCTTTGGACTCTTTACCGCCAGAGCATTGTTCTCACCTTTAACAGCGCCCGCTCTAGGGGCGGGCAACCCGGACATTCAACCCGGACATTTGTCCGGGGCGCCAAAATTTGGGGGCGGCATTTTGGCTGTAAGTGTGAGAAAAATATTGATGTGTTAAATACCCAATTAATAGAAAATTTCACATATCGATTTTTTCGTTCGCTAAAAATTTACAGTGCGTAGCGTATTTATATTTTTTATGTCTAAAAGCTAAAAATATTTACAATTCTTGATTCTAAAGAAAACAATCATAAAAGAGCGGTATGCTTAATTAAATAACCGTTTTTCCGTTTCAGGGGAGAACGGAAAATCCCAGCATTAATTTAATTTCGTGAGATTGTGATACATATCACAATATTTAAAGATTTCAGAGATATGAAAGATTGGACGGTGATTCATTTTTTAAAACATTTATTACGGCAATCTATGTTAAACACATTAAACAATAAAAGTTGACTATAAACTTACAAAAATCTAATAAATTTTTATAATTTCGAAAAGGAAACATTTTATAAACTAATAATTTATTTTATTAATAAATTAACGCAGACTTTGTAAAGGACGCTGCTTGAACTTGTTTGAACATGCAATGCATATACTTCTCTGAACAGAATAGCACGCGAGCAAAGCGCTGCTTCAACTTGTGTTTGAACATGCATAGACTTGCTTATTACCTCTAGCCTCGAGCGGTTTCATTACACAATAGCATTATTCTTGCTATTACGTCGGTAGTGATAACAAGTGGAAGTTCATAAAATTTACTTCAGTGCGATTTCTTAATTTTGAAAGGTAAGTACATCTATAATTAAGCTGTTGTTTTGTTTGAGAGATACTAGTTTATCGTAAATCGTTTATCGAATCGAAACAATCAAAGCGTTTTTAAATAAAATAAATATTTTATTTATCCAACAAGGCTGTTTATTGAATCAATAAAATATTGTATCTAATTTGAATGTATTCTATAGGTATAATTATTTATATTTTTGTTTTATGAAAATAATTATATGAATCAATAATATAAGACATTTATTAAGTTCATTGCTTCGATAAAACGCGTTTTATAATAATATATTTGAATAATTGAACAGAATAAAATCTCAAAATCAAGAATTATAAAATTGTTTTTAATGACTATTTATGATTTGCTGAAATATTTGTTATTATAAAATACATACATAATTACACTAACTTTCTTTACGTTCACAAGATATGAAAAATATTTTGTGTAGTGTAGCGCATAAACATTTTTTATGTCGGTTGACGGAATATAATTTTGAAGTTATGTTAATTACGGTTTTAGCTTATTTAGAACAAGGATGAATCTTTATTTTTAATTATTATTTTATAGTTTACATTGTTTAATTTGAGTTATGTGCGTGCCTCTTCCAGAATGTCTGACGGTCTAAGAAAACTGTCTGGTTACCAGTACAAAAAAAGAAGGCTGGAAAAGGAAGCCGAAAGGCAAAAAAAAGCTGGCGCGTTAAAAAATTATATCAAGAGTTGTACCAAAACAAATGACGACTCTGAGAATCCAACATCAAGTCCGGTTATAAAAGAAAATACGGAATCGTCAGAGAATGATGATGACAAACAAATGGACGAAGCTTCTAAATCAATTGGAACTGACGACACTCTGATTCTACCATCACCAGATGAAAGCATTGAAAAAATTGACACCAACGTGACACCCACAGAAAGCGTTCTACAAACTTTGAGTACAGATCCAGCATTGTGGCAAAGAATTTTAGGAGATGCCGAAAGAAGTTTTTTAGTAAGACAAGGTCCACCTAAACCATTGCATAATTACAAATTTCCATCCAATGACACTGGTCGACATTTTAGCGCAAATTATTATACACGAATTTTAAGCAATGGAGAGCAAGTTTTACGAGACTGGCTAGTGTACTCTCTTTCACAAAACTGCGTTTACTGCTTCTGTTGCAAAATTTTCGGCTGTATAGTTAGTTCTCTTTCAAAGGAGGGGTTTAAAAGTTGGAAGCACCTCGGCGAAACTTTAAAAGAGCATGAAATTTCCAAAAATCATATTCAGGCCCAAAAATCATGGCTAGAAATGAACCAAAGGTTAAAGTGTTGTAAAACTATAGATGCAGCTGCTCAAAGAATTATTAATGCCGAAACAAACCATTGGAACGAAGTGCTTCTAAGAATCGTAGCAATTACTAAAATGCTTGGTAAAAGTTGTCTGGCTTTTCAAGGTACAAGCGACAAGTTGTTTGAGTATAATAACGGTAATTTTTTAAAAATAGTTGAGTTGCTATCTGAATTTGATCCTATTATGGAAGAGCACGTCCGTAGAGTGCTCAAAAAAGAAGAGACTAAAGCTCACTATCTCGGGAAAAATATACAAAACGAGATAATAGATCTGGTGCATCAAAGTGTAAAGTCTCATATTATTGATGAAATAAAAAAATCCAAATATTTTTCCATAATTTTATACTGTACTCCTGACATTAGTAAGGTAGAGCAAATGACTCTTGTAATCAGATATGTTTCAATCAATAAATTTGACGCTGATGTTGAAATTAAAATTAATGAAAGCTTTTTAGGCTTCTTACCAGTCGAAAGATCCACAGGAAAACAAATGACTGATATTATAATTGGAGAACTTAATGACTTGGGTTTAAATTTGCAGGATATCAGAGGGCAGGGATACGACAACGGGTCCAATATGAGGGGCGATAAAGCAGGAGTGCAATCTAAAATTAAACAATATAATTTGCGAGCATTCTATGTTCCGTGTAGTAGCCATTCTCTCAATCCTGTTGTTAATGATATGGCAAAAGAATCCTTGGAAGCCGCTAATTTCTTCAACATGGTCCAAAAAATATATTTATTTTTTCGGCATCTACTTTTCGATGGGCAATACTTTTAAAACATGTTCAAGGTTTAACTATGAAACCATTGAGTGACACTAGATGGGAGAGTAGGATAGAGGCCTTAAAGCCTTTGAGATTCCATTTGGGAGATGTATACGACGCCTTGCTAAGCATTTACGAAAATCAAGAAATTGATAATTTAATAAGAGACGAGGCCTCAGGTTTATTAAATTGTATTAAACAATTTAAGTTTTTGTGTTCATTAGTTATTTGGCATAAAATACTAAATTGCATTAATCCAATAAGCAAGTTGATGCAAACAAAAGATTTTGATCTAGCCTCTGCACTTGATCTTTTACAAAACTGCAAAATATTTTTCAAGAATCTTCGATCGGATTCATCCTTCGATGAAACTATTATTGATGCAAAAGAACTTGCTACTGAAATTGATGTAGAGGCTAATTTTGAATCAACAATAACACGACACCGCGTAAGAAGAATAAAAATGAACTTCTCATACGAAGCACGAGATGAACCGATCGAAGATCCAAAAGAAAAATATAAAATTGATTTTTTTTATTTTACAATCGATCAAGCACTAAATGCACTAGATGCTAGATTTGAACATCTTAGTAATCATAGTAACTATTTTCAATTCTTATATAATATATACGATTTAAATACCATGTCCAAAGAAATGCTACTAAAACACTGTAAGAATTTAGAATGTATTTTAACTGATGGTGATTCTGTTGACATAAATGGGGTAGAATTAGCAGAGGAAATTTCAGCAGTATCTGCGCTTTTGGGCAAAAAAGAAAGCCTAAGCAATGTACTGAGCTTAATTACAAAGTTAAATTTTGCCCCAAACCTTACTATTGCTTTAAGAATATTGCTAACGATACCAATAACTGTAGCAAGTGGCGAAAGGAGTTTCTCTAAGTTAAAATTAATTAAGAACTTTTTACGTTCGACTACTACACAAAATCATCTTAATGGTTTGGCCATTTTGGCAATTGAGCATGAAATTGCTGATCAAGTAAATTTAAAAGATGTAATAAAAAAGTTTGCAGAACTGAAAGTGAGAAAAAAAAGTTTTTTGTCATTTTAGCATAGTTGATGTTGCCTTGTTTTATTTTAAAAATAATGGCATTTTGATTGATTGTGCAATAATACACATTTTTAATAGCATTTAAAAATGTAAAAAATTATATGGTTAACAATTTGTGGGTACAGATATTTCTTAATTAATTTCTACTGTTTTGTACTGCTTGATTATCAATTTTATGTTATGTTACATGTTTCTTTCTAAATATGTATATATGTATGTGTTGATTATAATTTAAAACGATTTGACTTTTATTTAACATAAAAAGTAGAATCTACTGTTTTGTGCTACTTGATTGTCAATATTATGTTATGTTACATGTTTCTTTCTAAATATATGCTTTTATTAAAATTTAAATAAAATGATTTGATTTTTATTGAAAATAAAAAGTATGTACCTTTATTTAAAATATATATATATATATATTCTTAAGGGGCGGCAATTTGTCTTTTTGTCCGGGGCGACGTAACCGCTAGAGCGGGCCCTGCCTTTAATCGGGTGTTTTATCGGGCATGCAACGGAAAAATAGTCCTGTTTCATCCCGATTGAAAATATCTTTTCGTGGGTAGTCTTTTAAAATTGCAGGTAGCGTAGATTGCAACCAAGATGGTGTCATTTCTTGTGATACCTCTCTTGAGTCGCCACAGATGTTTTTATACATTATACCATTTCGTTTCTTGAATCTTTCTAGCCAGCCACTACTTGCAGTGAAATCCAAGTTCATCTGTTCAGCAAAAACGTGTGCTTTCTCCATTGGTCCAGAAATAGGAGCATCTTGTGATCTCGCTTGCTTAAACCAGACAAGAAGAGCAGCTTCCAACTTTTCGTGGTTAGCTTACGGAAACGTTTTCTATCTGGTTCAAACTTGCTCGACTCATACATCTCTAAAATTTTATCTCTGTTTTTTATTATGGTAGATAGCGTCGAGTTTGGTATACCGAATTTTTTACAAATCTCTGTTTAAGATAGAATACCCCCATTAACAGCTTGAAGGAGTTCAATTTTAATTTTGACATGGAATCCATAGGTATGTAATGTGTAATGTCTTACTCGCACGTTTCGCAAAAAATCGACCGTTATGTTTCAAATGTACTTTCGGCATACCACTATCTCACGAACCACTCAACCAATCCCAGCAAACCAGGTGTCAGGTGATCGAGTCACTCGGCCCCCTTCCAACAATAGTACTGAGAATTTTGACAACTGACTTCAGTTGCCTCTAGGCTTTGTCTGCGTGAGGGTGTTTTTGCGCCGAAAATTTCTAAATTGCTCCACTAAAACTTAAATATCTCGGGAACTACAAGTCCGATCGCGAAAATACAAAGTGCGTTGTGATCCTCAGAACTAAATCTCTCCAATAACACCAATTCCGAGTACCAGAAGCACTCACAGAAAATAATAACAACATTTGAACTCAAAAATTTGAAATGCCTCGACCTAAAAATCGCGATAAAACTCTAACCAAAAATTTCAAACCGAAAACCGGCAAATCCTATGCAGAGCGTCAACAGGCCTATCGTTTGAGACTAAAATCAAAGAAATCGGCCAAGAACTTAGAAAATGGCAACCATTTGAAGACTGATGAAACGTCAGCGCCCAAGCGGCCCGCATCTCGGATACCTGGGTCTTCCGGTGTGCCCCCAAAGCGACTCAGATCGAGCGTACGGCTAGCTAGCAAGAAAACAGACGATGAGAACATTAATAACTTGTGCTTCGACAACATTGGATCCTCGATGCTCTGCGCAGAACAGCCCGGTCCAAGTCACCGCTTCAAAGGAGTCGACGAGGAATTCTCTAAGCACTTTATTAACAATCCGTTCGGCTCGGTGTGTGGGATCTGCGATCGCTTGTGGTTCAAGAGTGATCTAAGACCGTGCGTACCATCATACATAAGTCTCTTGGCCACAGTGTTTGGAGCGGACGAGTACTCAAGTGCGAGTAATATGGAAGGCGTGTGCTCTACGTGTGTTGCAAGTCTCAAACAAGGCAACGTACCGCCGCTGTGCAAATCATATTTAATGATATGGAATTTTGTTTACGCACTTTCTTCTAAATTTTTTACACTTTGACACTGCAAAAACAAAATTTACAGAATCGTAACCTCACTTAATACTGTACTGAAGACTGTAAAAGACTAAAAATAAAGGCATAAACAGCTACTGTAAAACTTACAACTGAGTAAATTTTTTCACAAAAACGTTATCCGTACCGTACTGCGAACACCACCACACGCATAGAATACTGTAAGTGGACTGAACTCACTAACATCGCAACAAACTGCACCCTGTAATGTGACAGAATGGCAGTGTACAACATTACAGGGGACAATGAACAATACATTTGGTACGGAGGTAAAGAACTTGGTACTGTACTGTATATAATATCAGGTATAAAGACGTAACATACCAAGCAGCTGTTTACTCTTTACAACTACACGTAGCACAGATTCCTTTACATTGAGGCGTTGTAAACAGGACGTGCATATATGGCTTTATTTATTATGCAGCTAATGAAAAGGCAGCAAACATTTCATGTTAAGCGATATTTCATATGTTAAACCTTCGTGTTAACCGTACAAACTGTAACTGAAAAATACATACAGCGATCGGGACCTGAGTCATATTTCGTGTTAACCGATATTTCGTGTTAAACGTGTTCATGTGTGTGTGTGTGTGTGTGTGTGTGTGTGTGTGTGTGTGTGTGTGTGTGTGTGTGTGTGTGTGTGTGTGTGTGTGTGTGTGTGTGTGTGTGTGTGTGTGTGTGTGTTACACAAATACTCCTATAAATGAAAACTGTCAACACTTAAATAATAAGTGAATTCAAGGTAGTTTTTGCAGAGAGCTGATACTTTACATCTGGCACAATTAATGTACAAACAACTTTTCTTTTAACATCAAAATTTATTTGAATCACTCTCACTAAACAGTACATTTTTTTAGTAGCTGTCTACACAGATTATGTAATATTAATTTTTGTTACGTGTCTCTGAAATGAAAGGCATACAGGAATTTATTTTCTTAATGATCAAACATAAAATATAGCTATAGCTTAAAATATAATTCAATTTCATTGTAATTTACAAATGTATGAACATTACTGTAATTCACAAACAGGGTTGAGAAAACTTGGGATTTATTAAAAATGTTAATTTTATTTTTGGTTTTGTTAACATTTTACATTTTGATGGTGTTTGCCTATTCTACTGCAAAATAATTTATGACTTGTATAAGAGAACTTAACAATGCTTTTTTCAGTGCTGGAAAGTAGATTGGACTTTTGAATGTCTTCCAAAACAACATACCAATAATTTTTATCATTTCATGATACTATAAATTACAATAAAGTAAATATAGAAACAATCCAGTATTTTAGTAAAATAATTTTGTCATATACCAAATCCTCTGAATACACATTTTAATTCATGGGTTTCTACTGAACTTTTTATATATATTTTTATGAGTTAATTTTAATTAATTTGTAGTACTAAACCATTCGCATTTAGATATTTCTATGATGTGACAGAGTACAGACAGTATGTAATTTAATAACTCAATTGCTAGTTATCTGATATAACTGAATAACTGTAAATTCTAACCTGGTGGAGTTGGAGGCCTAGGAACTGCATCTTCGTTGGAAGAATTGGAATCTTCACAAGGCTCAGCAGGATCATACATATCTGGAGGAGCTGGGGGATCATCAATGACAAGACCATTTTCCTCATCACTAGCAGGATCATCATTAATGCTAAGACCCATAAGCAATGCAGGAGGCTCTGGAGGTGGCTCTAGAGCACCATAACTTTTTTCATGACTTTCCCTAGTTTCTGACTCTTGTTCAATGTCACTGTATATATCTATTTCATCATCATCTACAGGAGATCTCTGAGGAGAATTTGATGGCTGAAAATTAATATCACTCATTATTGATGGTGGTGTATGTCTAACTGGTGGAGGATGAGCATGAATATTTGGTCTACGAGGTGGCAAAGTCATGCGAAAACGTATTGGTGTCCCTCCTCGAAATGGTGTCAAGCCACTGTGGTAACTTGAAACTTCAGATTGTGATGAACCAAAATGTGAAAAATTATTACTACCATAACTTGGTCTTGGATTCATTTCAGTACTAGATGGATGATGTGATCCATTCCTAGTGTTGTGACTACTCTGATAACCATAACCAGAAAATCCCCCAGGTCTTGATCCACCTCCAGGATACATGGGTACTTGTGATACTTTCCCTTCTTCTTTTGATAAGTCTAATTTCTGTTGCTTTCCCAATGTTTTCTCTTTGACATTTTCAAGAAGTTTAATCTCCAGGCTACCATCTCTGTTACTTTTGATTTCAGTTTTCTTTGAATGCCAAAGCGCCTGACTATCTAAAATACTGTCTAAAATATTTGTGCTACTTGAGCTACTTAATTGGCTACTTGATATTGTTTTCCTTCTACTTGATGATGAGAATATGCTTGCTGCAATTTTTTTGTTCAATATCCTATTATGTCTAAATGCTACATGAGGCCGTGATGCAACACCTACTTCTCCTCTTCCTCCAAACTCAGAATCATGTTCTGCTTCTGACCTAAAAATCACAATTATAATGATACCCACTTAAAAGGCGTCTAGTTGTAAATTAGTCAAAGATTGTAAATAAGTGTAGAATATTTCTATATCAATGCATTTGTATCTACTGGTTGTACCCTACATAATGTTTTATCAATAAGCAACCACTTTTAAAATAGTTCCACAATAATAACTAATACGAATGTTCACAAAATAATACAAAAATGATCTCCATCATCTAAAGAAGTTGTAAGTTATAGTAAAATATTTCAATGTTCTTTATTATTTTAGCAATATTTATCGGAACCTTAACCCATTAACAGGTTATTTAAAATTTTAAATAGCTATCTTCTCTATTATTATTAACCCTTACATCACTGACAACTCAGTATGTTAGACTTCTGAAAGTGGAAATTTTAAACTTAATATAATTTAATCCAAAACTGTTAACTTTAATTATAAGGAACTGACACAAACATTAATTTATAAATAGTGTCAAATAGACCATCTCCACATTCATCAAATGTAAATACTTCAACAATCGATTCATAGTTTGTAACATATTCACGAATTTCATCCTCAGTCAAATAGAGTTTTAAAAAGGTAATTTATCAGAAACATTCAACATTAAAGTTTTACACATTGTATAATTTAAATGATCAAAATGAGTTATTTATAAAACAAAACACTTTCACACCTCTAAACTTTTGTAAACTAAGCACAACATAACCTTCAAGCACATTTCAGCTCTACACTCTAAAATATGTGTGATGGGAACACAAATTCATCACCATAACTATAATAGTACATCACACTATGAAAGAATGAATACCAAATGTTTGAAAACAATCCACTTGAGTGCAGCATGAATAACATTGCAACTAACATTGTATATCAGCAATACTGAGGCAACAAAGTAGAAAATGTACACACACACACACACACACACATATATATATATATATATATATATATATATATATATATATATATGATTATTGAACTTGGCCGTTCTGAAAAAATACATTCAACACACACACACACACACACACACACACACACACACACACACACACACACACACCACAATATTGTGATATTATTCAATACAGTTTCTTCTGCAGTAGTGTATTACGTTTTTTACGTTTCGATACTTGATGCACCTTTCACTGAAACATATCAGCATTGTCAAAGGTTTGTAAATCAGTATTTAATAAGTAAGTTGACACTTATTTATCAATACTTAAGTAAATCAATAAGTAATACTGATTTACTTACAAATCTCTGATAATGCTGATATGTTTCAGTGAAACGTGCATCAGGTATTGAAACGACAAGAACGCAATACACTACTTGCAGCAGAAACTATATTGAATAATATCACAATATTATATAATTGATGCAAGAAACTTCGAGTTACCTATATAGAAAATTATATATATGATTACTGATCAAAGGATTAAGGCATTAAAAGCCCATCCATATATCCTTTTAATATAACTCTGAGCAACTGAGTAAAACAATATTTTATATATTTTTTAATGCTCATAAATTTAATGCACTGGAAAAAACAAATTTAATGCAGGAAAAATATGAAGACACCAGTTCCAAAAAGAAAATAAAGACTGTGTACACAAGCATGTATGAAATTAAGATAAATAAATAATAAGTTAAAGAATCTAAATCATGATTTAACACAGGAAAGTGTGTAACTGATATTTGGCAATTCAGAAACAAATATCATTGGTAATGTTATATCTTAAGCTACCATTTAATATAACCAATATTTATAGTTAATAAATGCATTAAGTTTTGAAAATCCATTTGTTCACAGAATAGTGATTGTTTAAAAGAAATGCTTTTACAATAACATGCATATAAATTTAAATTATATACCCTGAAAATGAATCCAGCTGATCATGTCTACCAAATAGGTCCAATGTTGGAATGCCAGCTTGATGGCGTTGATGGTTGACTGGAGTATTCCGTACATCTTGCTGTGTTATAGTTTCTGGAATAATACGGTTTTGATTTGTCTGTAAACAGATTCCTAAGCGAGTGGCCAGTCTTTCTTTTACAGTCTGTGGTGTAGTTCTTAATGTACGAGAGTGTCTCTGTAAAAATTCAGAAACACATGTATAAGCGAAGTCGAACATAACGTTTATGCATAATTCACTGTGCATTTTTAGTCCTTTATAATTGCTGACACGTATCTGTGATTTATATGAGGAGTCTATTCCACTGACAGAACTGTGTCTTCTGTATGATATGTGCATAATTTTCAGTTTGAAAACTAAAGATGGTTTCAGATTAAAGTAATTCAATAAACAACTGATAAACAAACAATATAAACTTATTAATTGTGTAATTTGAGTAAATAATGTAACAGGAAAATTCAAAATTTTACTGTCTGACCTGTAATGAGACAGATTCAGTTACTTTCCAAATCTTAATTGTCAATACGTTAGATGATCCACTGGTTTGTAATGTTCACTCAAAACTACATGCATGTTTATTATCAAATAACATTTAAGCAATTATTTATGGAGCTGTACAGCCCCATCATAGTCATCAAGAGTATCGACTTTTGTACATTCAAAATGTAACTTTATTCTTTCTAGCAGAGTCAAAACCTGGTTTTCATATTTCAGCTGCTTCTTGCTTCTAGTTTTGGTTACTTGGGATGTTACATCACTCTAAACAAGTACAGAACAGTCTCAGTTATCCAACCTTCACTTATCCAACACTGTTACAAACTAATGAACAAAAATTTAATTTTAATTTTACTTTTCTGAGGATGTAGAGGATACAGTGCTGGCCCGACTGGAAGATAGAACTTGTGCTGTGAGTTGACACTTGCATTGTTCCTCACCATAAATGAGCTGCCATCTTGATGTATGAGTGGGAAGTCAATCACTGAGTAATGTGTTGTCATGTAGATATATTTAATCATGTGACAGCCTATACTTTTGTACTGTCATTAATAGCTATTATTTGCTGGCAAGTGGGAGCAAGTGGTTTTTTTTCACTATTATGCATGCTACAAGTAAAACGTTCCTAAAATTATTATTTTTAGTTATTATCATTATAATAACATATTATCATTAATATGTCACATTAAAGATACAATTCAGGACAATACATTAAAGAACATAAATATACAAGTAGTGGACATCACGGCATTTTATGACCTAGTAAAAAATTTTGTGTGGGAGGAAAAAATATTATTATAATTGACATCCATTAGAAAAAAATATATTTTACATCACCAATGCTTTTCATTATATACAAAATGTTTTTTAGAATATATTATTTTAGAACCAAACAAAAAACTGCATACAAATTATTGAAATTTATGACAATTCGCATATTCTTATTTAACTGTACATAACTGAAAATGTAGCTCCAGTAACTCATGAATTACACACTCATAAATTACATGTTGCTTTATTTTTCACACTTGTTTTAATAGCTATTGGATGTATTTACTTACAAATACTAAAGCACAGTAAAAAAGGACTTGAAGAAGCAATCTAAATAAAAAAACTACACAGTAAGCACGTACAACATACCCAAAAAGTGTGTACCTATCACTCAGAGCTTACATGTTCATGTTTAATTTCTTTTTTTTACTTTTAATACTTCATTTAAATTCACAGTAAACATAATTACTTAAAACATTAAAACAAACACTTTAAAACACAAAGGCAAAGTAAACAAACACACTTTCCAGGAAATACAACATAACCAACAAAACTTGTTAGCTACTTTTGCAATAATTTTAAAGCAAATCTAACAAAGAAATTATTGTATTATATACTGAAATATCTCTACAACCTTCTAAAAGTATCGCATTGCATGTGGCGTAATATGGTTAGCTATACACATACAAAAACAACGAAATACTGAGATGGGAGAACACATCTGATTTTGAGATGTTAGCACTTTGGGTTAAATTATGGCTGATCATGACATTGAGAAAAAGAGAAAGAAGATCTATCAATGGAACACAAATTTGAGGTTTTAAGAAAACTGGATAAAGGTGCACCTTAAACTGAACTTGGGAAGGAGTATGGTGTCAGCAGGACTTCAAGGACATAAGATGTTGAGGCTCGTGCTAGTGAAGCACTTTTTCCTATGTTACATAGGAAAGAGGAAAGGTGGTGCAAATTATAGGACCTATGTTAACAAGAAAAGCTTTGGTATTTAATAGAAGTTTTAATGGGAATGATTTCATGGCTAGCAAGGCATGGTTAGACTGTTGGAAAAAGTTTTATGGAGCGAGGCAGTTGATAATTTCCTAGGAGTCCAAGTCTGTACACTGGCAAGATACCAAGAAGTTCAGGCTAAAACTTGAGAAGGAAAGTCAAAGAGGACAACTGCTCTACATGATATACCATCTGGCCTCAACTACCGGAAGTTCCTTTGAAGGGAAAAGTAAGCTCCTGGTTTCACAAAGATAAACTTGCTTATTGCAACACCACCAGAAACCAGAACTTAAATTGTGTGATTGGAAAATATGAAAACTATTGATCACTGAATCACATATCAAGGAATTCTCTGCCTATTTGGTACAACAAACATAACATGTGTGGATCAGCAGTGACATCATGCACTGCTGATCAGGTGTTTGTGCCTGGGATAAAAGATTTTTGGAATTAAAGAACCTTCTGGTAATAATAAAAGCCTTTTTATTTTTGATAATGCTGGAGCACATCCTGTTAAAGGATTAAGTTAGAGAAGGAGAAATCAGAAAATATTTCTCTCAGAATGTGCTGTTACCCATCAACGCAAAATATTGTGTAAAGACTTATTTTGTACTTGCTTGATTCTCTGAAATAAAATTAACAATTGAATTACTCTGCCGAACAACGTTGCAAACGCCAACATTTCCAAAACGCACGTTTTGTTGCAACAACGTTGCAAACTACATTCTGAATAGTGTGCGGTATTTTTTGTTTGAGAAAGTTTAAGTAGGCTGCTCTGAAATAAGCCTACAATCTCCCGTGTGTTTAGTTCCACGGCAGCAACAACGTTGTAAGTGCCTAACATGCCTTCCCAGTCAGGCATCATGCTGTCACTTGACGTCAAAAAACGTTTAAACAGTGGAAGAAAAAGGAAGATGTGTATGTCTTCGAGGAAGAATAAGATTAGAAAAGTTTCGAGGGACTCGGGAAATCCGTACATATCATCACGGAAGAAGCCAGTACCAGGAAAACTGCCCCTAACTGAGGTAAGCTCAACAACGTTGTAAACGCCACCCGTTACAATGCACTCTGATACACGGAAAAAAGTTTTGTCAGCTTGCGGTTGCTCTGCAATCATATTTTCGAGGGGCTTTTCCGAGAAGCGGAATAGCCGCTCAAAAATATGAGTGCAGAGCAACAGCAAAAATCGGTTGCCATGTACGATATTTGTGAATGCGCACTCGCATAAACGCGTTCCACAGTTGCTATAACAGATTGCTGTTCCAGCACTTTCTTCATTTCTTAAGGAACTGATTTTAGCTGACAAAACTTTTCTCTGTGTAGAATACCCGTGTTTCTTTAGGGATTTGAATACTAACTGTTTATGTATAAATACAAATTGAAGTTACTTTTTTTTTAAGCTAATAATATAAAGTAGTAAAAATTTGGGCATAGCCATCCATGTATCTATTAACAACAAGTTTTTGGGTATCAATAATTTAAAATTTTAATTTTTAAAATATTGATATAAAAATTCGAATATTTTTTCAAATTTTTATTTATTATTAAGATTTATATAAAAGTATCTATAAATCATAGGAAGATGGTTATGCAAAAAAAAATATTTCAGAAATTTTGAAATTTTTGGCCATTTTTATTACTTCCATGTTCCTTAAGGAAATGGAAGTATGGAGATGGCAAAAAAATCGTGTTCGAGATTATTGCAGATTCTGATTGTACTACACTCAAAACATGAAAAAAAGTTGTTTTTCGAAAAGTGCCTGTGTGTCTATCTGTCTGTAGATTTTTTTCTATGGCAAACGATAACAGCCGCAAATTCAAACAGAATCAAATAATGTTTTGCATACAGCCATGATTTGTAGAGTACTCAAGACCTATTGTATTTGGTGAAGATCGGTTAAGGAAAAAGGGTAGTTTACCTGCAACGTTTTTTTTTTAATCAAGGGTAATTTGTTTCTATGGCAAACAATAACAGCCGCAAATTCAAACACCATCAAATAATATTTTGCATACAGCCCTGAATTGTAGAGTTCTCAAGACATATTGATTTTGGTAAAGATCGGTTAAGGGAAAGGGGTAGTTTACCTGCAACATTTTATGTTTTAACAAGGGTTATTTTCTAAGGCAAACGATAACAGCCGCAAATTCAAACATAATCAAATAATTTTTTACATACTGCCCTGAATTATAGAGTTCTCAAGACCTATTGTTTTTGGTGAAGATCATTATGGGGAAGGGGTAGTTTACCGACGTTTTATGTTTGAAAAGGGTATTTTCTATGGCAAACGATAAGAGCCGCAAATTCAAACAGAATCAAATAAGGTTTTGCATACAGCCCTGAATTGTAGAGTTCTCAAGACCTATTTTTTTTGGTGAAGATCGGTTAAGGGAAAGGGGTAGTTTACCTGCCACGTTTTTTTGTTTTAACAAGGGTATTTTTTATGGCAAACGATAACAGCCGCAAATTCAAACATAATCAAATAATATTTTGCATACAGCCCTGAATTGTAGAGTTCTCAAGACCTGTTGGTTTTGGTGAAGATCGGTTAAGGGAATAGGGTAGTTTACCAGCAACGTTTTATGTTCTAACAAGGGTATTTTCTATGGCAAATGATAACAGCCGCAAATTCAAACAGAATCAAATGATTATTTGCATACAGCCCTAAATTGTAGAGTTCTCAAGGTCTGATGATTTTGTTGAAGATCGGTTAACGGAAAGGGGTAGTTTACCTGCAACATTTTATGTTTTAACAAGGGCATTTTCTATGGCAAACGATAAGAGCCGCAAATTCAAACAGAATCAAATAAGGTTTTGCATACAGCCCTGATTTGTAGAGTACTCAAGATCTATTGTTTCTGGTGAAGATCGGTTAAGGGAAAGGGGTAGTTTACCTGCCACGTTTTTTTGTTTTAACAAGGGTATTTTTTATGGCAAAAGATAACAGCCGCAAATTCAAACATAATCAAATAATATTTTGCATACAGCCCTGAATTGTAGAGTTCTCAAGACCTGTTGGTTTTGATGAAGATCGGTTAAGGGAATAGGGTAGTTTACCATCAACATTTTATGTTTTAACAAGGGTAAATTTTTTTATGACGAACGATAACTGCCGTACATTAAAACAGAATCAACTACTCTTCTGCATACCTTTCTGAATTATACAGAACTCAAGGTCTGTTGATTTTGTTGAAGATCGGTTAAGGGAAAGGGGTAGTTACCTGCAACGTTTTATGTTCTAACAAGGGTATTTTCTATGGCAAACGATAAGAGCCGCAAATTCAAACAGAATCAAATAATTTTTTGCATACAGCCCTGATTTGTAGAGTACTCAAGACCTATTGTTTTTGGTGAAGATCGGTTAAGGGAAAGGGGTAGTTTACCTGCAACGGGTTTTTATCAAGGGTAATTTTTTTCTATGGCAAACGATAACATTCGCAAATTCAAACAGAATCAAATGATGTTTTGCATACAGCCCTGCATTGTAGAGTTCTCAATACCTATTGGTGTTGGTGAAGATCGGTTAAGGGAAAGGGGTAGTTTACCTGCAACATTTTATGTTTTAACAAGGGTTATTTTTTATATGACGAACGATAACTGCCGTAAATTCAAACACAATCAACTACGTTTTTGCATACCTTTTTGAACTAAAGAGAACTCAAGGTCTGTTGATTTTGTTGAAGATCGGTTAAGGGAAAGGGATAGTTTATCACCAAAGTTTTATGTTTTAAAAAGGGTAATTTTTTTTATGACGAATGATAACTGCCGAAAATTCAAAGACAATCAAATAATTTTTTGGACACTTGCCTGAGTTGTGGAGAACTCAAGGTTTGTTGATTTTGGTGAAGATCGGTTATGGGAAAGGGGTAGTTTACCTGCAACATTTTAAGTTGTAACAAGAGAAATGTTTCCATGACGAACGATAACTGCTGCACATTCAAACAGAATCAAATATTTTTTTGCATGCATCCCTGAATTGTAGA
This sequence comes from Magicicada septendecula, assembly GCA_034769895.1. Lineage (NCBI taxonomy): Eukaryota > Metazoa > Arthropoda > Insecta > Hemiptera > Cicadidae > Magicicada > Magicicada septendecula. The sequence continues at coordinate 343,335,797 of CM068368.1, forward strand.
GGACTGAAGGTCTATTGATTTTGGAGAAGATCAGTTAAGAGAAAGGGGTAGTTTACCTGAAACATTTTGATTTAACTAGAGTAAAGTACTTAATTTTATAAATAAAGTATCCTGATATGAAGCTCATAATAATCCACTGTAGAAACGTAGATGAAATATCTATAAATGAAGAGGTTAGGTGAACGGGGTGGGGGTAATTTTATAATATTAAAATTTATAGTTGAAGGTGGAGAGGAGAATTTTTTATATGTGTACTACATTATCAGCAACAAAGAAGTAGTTTTTTGTTAAAATTGCTTCCCGGGCTGTTTAGCCGTAGTCCAATGTTTTCTGCAAAACCAGACTTTTCGGCAGTGGCATCGACTGCCATCATCAGTGAAAATGGAGTGCGAAAACGTGAGGTGGTATACGTTAGTGACCACAGTACTGTGGTTAATGCTGAAGCAATAAGTAGAAAGACGTAGTTTCTATGGAAATATTTCATTTCGAATATGATTTTAAACATAAATCTTAGAACATGGAAGTCATGTATGGTTCTCCATACCGATATTTCACTAGAGAATCTTTTTAAAGAGACAACTTTTGACATAATTTTGTTTCTTTTCAGGGTAGTGTGTCGATGCAGTTTTGATGCCGGGGACATCCTTCATGAAGTAAAACTGAAGCTCTTCCAGGATTTTCACAATCTGACCTATAATAACCAAACAAGATTTTTAGCAGAAACTTGCATGAAGGTGGTCGACATAAACCGCAGAAGGGTAAATGAGGAGCTTTCTACCAGCCATTCCACTGTTGAGTATTACATGGCATAGACAGAATCAAATGTTAGGATTTGCCAAAAAACTTAATGTAATATATTTCAAATCACTCCTAGCCGCCTTCAGATTCTCCAACAAAAAATTAAATTAAGAAGCCTTTAAAAGACGAGTGTGGAAATCATAATAACAGAAAAAACAAAGTTTCTCATGAAACTAGAGAGCTAGTAAAAAATCATACATAAAAATCATATGATTTTCTTTTCCTCAACAAGAAAATCATCAACCCAGAAACACTAGTAACAAGAAATGCCTCAATCCAGATTTGAGTAAGAAAAAAATGTGGAAACTGTTTTTGGCCAAAAACTCTGAGTAGTTTGCTTCCTGCATTTGTACAGAGATGTTTTTAACAAAGACTTTAATCTTAGATTCGGGGTCCCAAGATCATATACGTGTGCATACTGTGACAGATTATATGTGCAGATGTTGTCAGCTAAGAGTGAAAATGAGCTAAAAGCAGTCAAAACTGAAAGTAAAATCCACCATATGAGAGCAAACCTAGCTTATAAGTCACTTTCACAGGACGCCTCAATCTCTAAAGAAAATCGAAATACTGTTGTAGTATGTGCTGACCTACAGAAAGTTTTGTTTTGTCCCAATCTAACACATAACAATGTGTTTTATCAACGGCAGCTGTCTTGCTACAATCTTGCAATAAGCAATCAGAATAAGAACAAATCTATGATGTTCTTCTGGGACGAAACTGTAGGCAAACGAGGAGCAGCACAGGTGTCATCGTGCATCCTCAAGTATGTAGAAATACACTTCACACCACTGAAGCCAGGTGAGGCATGTGTTTTGATTTTCTGGTCTGATTGATGTAGTGGTCAGAATAATAACTGGCGGATGATTACCCTAATGCAGCATCTAGTGGTGGGAAAGTACTTTTCATCGGTAGAACAAAAGTTCATGACTACTGGTCATAGCTTCCTCCCATGTGACCGCAATTTCACTGTCATCGACAGAGTAAAAAAAGGGGCCAAAGTGTACATCCCTATGCACTGGGTAGAGGTAATTGCCAATGTCAGTCCCAGCTGGTTTGAAGTGTGTGTTATAGGAACAGACGACTTCAAGGATTTGAGTGTCATTGAAAATTCTCTGCGTAAAAGGAGCTATGAGATTACTGAACCGGTCTGGTGAAATAGCTTCTAATGACCCTACAACATTATGTGGCAGAACTTCACACAATGTGCTCCAGCCGTGAGAAACACATAGCATTGCTAAGAAAGCTCAGGGAAGGGGTGGGAGAAACCTTCCACCAGTTAAAGTAGCACGATTTTGCAACTTGTACGGCGAGCACCTTCCAATTAAACAGGCCAAGAAAACTGACTTGGAAGATATGTCCCGATATATTCCTGAGGAATTTGTTGAATTTTATAATAATCTTCGAGGTGAAAAAACATTGTTTTGGACTTCTTATTTACATTACTTTAATGTCTTAATAGCTATTTTGAAAGTTTCTATTTGTAATGACCACGTTAAAATGATTATACTCATTTTCTCAAAAAATTATTCTAAGTTGACATTTTGTCAACATGCACGCGCGTGTGTATGTGTGTGTGCATATATATAAAAGTTTCATTAAAGAAGTATGTACTTAAGAAAATTGTATTCATTTTATCCCTAGTTTCAAATAATATAATCAATAGGTACGATGTGCAACAACGTAGTAACCAACAGGCACCAGCATGTTGTTGCTCTATAAAGAGATTAGTTTTTTACATATTTCTTAAAATAAGTGAACCACAACCATGTGGGGCTATAAAATACTCTTTTCAAAATTGTTACAATACATTACGGCTAAAAAACTAGCCAAAAGATGTATACAACACATGAAAACTGGTTTTACAGTTTTTTGAAAAATTGTATTTTTGGCACTAGCAACGTTATGGGTAGAACAATTCAATTACTGTAGCAATGAAGAATGCAATGGTAAAGAAGGCTGGCTATTGGGCAGCACAATTGTGGGAAGAAGTAGGCATTTCAATCAACGTGCTATCATGGCGTCAACTTCTCTATGATGATATGCCAGTGGAAGTTGACAAGGATGCGAATAACAGGAATAAAAACTGCCACCTAAGTTTAAGTAACTACCATGCTCCCAAAATACAACACAGGAACTTCAAGAATGGGCAGATGGAGATAAACGAAATGAAGTCATTAACAATGATATAATAAAAATGTTGGTTGAATCATTTGTTAAGATCAGGCCAAAGAGGACCAACTGGCTGCTAATAATACAAACAGTTATGCGAAAGCACTCAAGGCTATTGAAACAACATTCGCCTATATGGAGCAACATATAGAAACAATAGGAACCGATACTTTGATGATGGGACACTGGATTGAAGTTGTGGCAGGGCATTGGACCATGAGGAGAAGGAAACACTTTGTGACGGCAGCGAGGCAAACATCTGCCCCCCGGCACCACCTGAGATGTCGCCGCGAACACCTGGCGGCGCCTGACACCTGACGAATACGCAGCGAGCCAATCAGGGATCAACAGCCAAGATGTGACACCTGACGAGTTCGCAGCGAGACAATCAGGGATCCCGGTCAGGGGATGAAAAGAGCGCCACTAGAATTTTTTTGGTGCTAGATTTTTGGCGCACTCCTTCGCCACACCATCCGACGCACTTCATCACCTCTCCTCTATCGGACGACATCGACGCGGAGCCAGCCAGAAGGAACAGGAAGAAGAGTAGAACGGATCTTCTTCGCATTCTTCGCCCTGTGATGAACCAGCGATGGACATCACTGGGCCAGCAGCAGACTCTACAAACCGATGCCGAAAGAAGAGGAGGACTGCAGTATGCCACAAACAGCTCTTCGCATTCTCCGCCCTGTGACGAACCAGCGATGGACATCGCTGGGCCAGCAGCGGATTCTACAAAGCGATGCCAAAAGAAGAGGAGGGCCTGCAGTACGCCACAAACAGCGGGCGCAGCCGCCAAACATCTCAGCGCGGTTCGGGCGGAACAATCATCACAGCGTTTTTGCTACACGGCCCTTTTTAGGGTCACCAAAAAACAAAGAGTTGTACAATTGGCGCCATTTGTCATGTGACAAGAATTTTCTCTGGTGACAAGTGGCGCCCAACGTGGGGCAGTGATCATCGTGCAGATGCACGATACGGCCTCGCCAGCGAGCTACCAGCCGGCACACATACCAACATGGTGCCCAACAGCTTCACCTAGAGGATCTGGAGAAGAGCAGTAGGCTGGCCACCGGAGAGCATTCAAGACCCGGGGGCATTGTGACGGCAGCTAGGCAAACATCTGCTTCCCGGTACCAGCTGAGACGTCGCTGTGAACACCTGGCGGCGCGTGACATATTACGAATACGCAGTGAGTCAATCAGGGATCAGCAGCCGAGACGTGACACCTGACGAGTTCGCAGCGAGCTATCAGGGATCCCGGTCAGGGGATAAAAAGAGCGCCGCTAGAATTTTTTTGGCGCACTTCTTCATCACGCCATCAGACGCAATTCATCGCCTCTTCTCCATCGGATGACATCGACGTGGAGGCAGCTGGAAGGAACAGGAAGAAGAGTAGAATGGACATTCTTTGCCCTGTGACGAACCCGCAATGGACATCGCTGGGCCGGCAGCAGACTCTACAAACCGATGCCGAAAGAAGAGGAGGACTGCAGTACGCCACAAACAGCTCTTCGCATTCTCCGCCCTTCGACGAACCAGCGATGGACATCGCTGGGCCAGCAGTGGATTCTACAAAGCGATGCCAAAAGAAGAGGAGGGCCTGCAGTACGCCACAAACAGCAGGCGCAGCCGCCAAACATCTCAGCACGGTTCGGGCGGAACAATCATCACAGCGTTTTTGCTACACGGACCTTTTTAGGGTCACCAAAAAACAAAGAGTTGTACAATTGGCGCCATTTGTCATGTGACAAGAATTTTCTCCGGTGACAAGTGGCGCCCAACGTGGGGCTGCGAGCATCGTGCGGATGCACGATACGGCCTCGCCAGCGAGCTACCAGCCGGCACACAAACCAACATGGTGTCCAACAGCTTCACCTAGAGGATCTGGAGAAGAGCAGTAGGCTGGCCACCGGAGAGCATTCAAGACCCGGGGACATTGTGAAGGCAGCTAGGCAAACATCTGCTTCCCGGTACCAGCTGAGACGTCGCTGTGAACACCTGGCGGCGCGTGACATCTTACGAATACGCAGTGAGCCAATCAGGGATCAGCAGCCGAGACGTGACACCTGACGAGTTCGCAGCGAGCTATCGGGGATCCCGGTCAGGGGATAAAAAGAGCGCCGCTAGAATTTTTCATATGGGCCTATTTGCGTGTAAAACAGTTTCCAGCTGTCTCACATTTTCATCTGATGCTGCAACAGCACAGGTCCGGGACGGACCAAATCTCTTCCTTGTCGAAATATATTACACCATTCAACCACTGCCACACGAGAATAACTATAGTCACCATATACAGCTTTCATTCTCGTATAAATTTCCATTGGCTGACGCCCCTCAGCGGCCAAAAACTGAATAACAGCACACGGATTATATGTTGACGGATTTTCTATCATACATGCCATTTTTCAAACCAGTCACAATGCTTAGAATAGAGCAAACTGCAAATAATTTTGACAGACGCGTCACTGATACTTGAACTGACAATATAAACAAATGAATTCGGTTGTCATGGCGACGAAGTCATGGCTGCACAGTTAAAACGTGTTTCTATTGAACAATCCTCGTAGTTAATTGAATCTATTTTTAAGTAATCAAAGTAAAAATTCACTGGAATTCTCCAACTTGACTACTTAAAAAACTTTTAAATATACTGACTTCACATGCAGGGTAGGTGAAGCACGTTCGTCGCAGCAAGAGGTAGCCTGGAGTAGAGATTCGCACGCACGTAGAGCGAGACAGAGAACCACCACTACAGTGGTTGCTAACTGATGCTAGCTTCAGTTGGAGTTGGTTTTGTTAATGTTGCTGTGCGTGTTACTTTTTATTTAGTACCATATTTAAACAATAACCTTATTAAATAGTTCTTCTTACATTTTATTTAAACGATGCGCATTATATTTGAAGTCAAAGTTATATATATATATATATATATATATATTTTAGAATGGTTTCAGTGTTGGTTTAAATATTTTTTACAGTGTCGGTTTGAAAAGAGCTTTTTCAAGGTTTATAAAGACCTTTTGATAAAACCGTTTTCTCCTCGGTCATTTAACGAAAACGCTGAAATTATAAAAACTTGTAGGCCGACCCAAGATCTTTTACACTTAATCCAACAATCCAGTCTAGTATATATAGCAAACTGGCCTAGTAAGTATGAGTGATTGGCTGGTAGTACAACTAAATGCACTATTTTGCTGGTATTGTTTGTTGGTTGGAAACAACAGGAACACTCGCTGGGCCAACACTGGCTTCAAACATTTAAGAAACCTAGTTAAATCTATTGCCGGCCATGAAATTGCTGTGGATCATCTTCGTTCATTATTGTGTATTGCTGTTTGTTTTCTAGGTAAATAAGAATTAGCATTTTGTGAACATGACGAAATGGAAAAGTCAATTAATTAAGGCAATTCCGTACACATTACTTAATTAACTTCGTACACATTACTTAATTAACTTCTAAAGTACACAGCCAAATATGATCCTTTCCTTGCGGAACATATGGAAACATCTACTGTATTTAGGGGACTGTCTAATCGAATACAAAATGATAGCATTGAAGCTGTTAGCTCAGCTCTTTTAGAGGCTATAAAAAGTAAAAGGACACACACTTTGTAGCTGTATTGGTCGATGAAACCACAGATGTTTCAAATAAAGCACAGTTCTCTATGGTTTTGCATTATGTGTATAATGGAGAAGTAACAGAGATTTTTAGGATTCACTTATGTAAGTTTTGTTGTGATCAACATGCCCAAACTATGGCAGAGCTCATTAGCCAATTCTCAATGTGTGCCTAAAGTTATGGAATTATTCCTCTGGATTTGTAAATACAGTGTACAGGAACAGAAGTCAATCATGTGATGTGTATTCAGCGCTATGCTAGATCATCCTCAACAAATCGAGCCTGATATTTTTAGCTCCCGTTAGTGGTTTTTGTCAGCATTAGAGGACTTCATGTGTTTTTCTTCATTACTTTCAATAAAATATTTTTGTTTGAAGAAGTGCTATTTAATATTCTTCAGAGTCAAGGCAGTGATGTTTACGACTGCCTAAAGAAAATTGCAGAAACTCGACAAAGTATAGCATCTCTCCATGGTGACTTTGAAAACGTTTTTCACCAAAGTCTATCTGTTGTAGAGGACCTATCAAAGGGAAAGAACTTGAAATGTACCAGCATATTTATTGAGAAGTGCTTGATAACACTGACAATCACTTGTATAAACGGTTTCAAGATTATTTGAAACTCCAATTTTTATACTTGTTTTCAAATGAAAAATATGGGTTTCCTGAATATCGTTTTCAAAGCCGTTTGGAAACATATTGTTACGACATCACAGAACAATCTACGTGTTTGTCGAATGTGCCAGAAGAATCTCACTCTACTGTGTGTGGTGTACGTGCTTGTAGATGCATTGCGAGAGTCTTCTCGATGCCGCCAGCCGTGCGGACTGTGTCAAGGCCACAGTTAATTACGTAGTTCATACAGACGCTAAGACGCAATTAGGAATCGTCTAGATTTTAGGCGGCTATAAATACAATTACTCAGGGATGCTCAAGTCAGTACTATACTATTATTAAAAGTTGTTTGGTATTGACGTTTGCACTGAAAGGGAAACAACGTTGCCAAACTCTGACCACGTGACTTCTACAAGTTGATAAACACGAAACAATGATTCACATACAAACAACTTACAACACATTCATGCTCAAGGTCATTTAATACGCTTTTCAAGACAAAACAGTTTACTTTTAAAACATGATATGATATCTCTTAATGTACTTTTAATTACAGTAAGGCATCCAGAGATGCTTCTGTAGTGAAGTCGCGTAGGGCGTAGCTTATATCGTAGTGAATACGATTATTTAATGTATGGTTGCAGTAACATGTACGTATTATACTGTACATTACCTTAATCATAGTGCACACTAACCTGTTCACAATCGCGTAAAAAATCTTTTATTTTGTGAAATGACATGAACCGTGTTACGCAAATTCTAGTTAAGTCGAACTATGGTAATATGAGATCTTACTTAATATTTTGGTATGGATTTAATAACATAATAATTTACTCGAAAAACGTGATAAATAATTACTCTATTATTGTATCATGAACTTAATAAATACAGATAATTTGGTATTAACCAAGCATAAATATTTGCGAATTCTTCATAAATGAAACTGCCTATAAATAGTGAAATATTAATTTATAATTGATAGAAATTGTAATATTGGACTAAACATTTCGTTTGTTAATTTTTGTTTAGTTAAAGATTAAATTAAATACTTTTATATTGCAATTTTATATTTAACATTACTTCTAACATTAAACAAAATAAAAACTTACGTTTATAATGGGTGAACTCCGCTTAATGTAAGTTAGAATCACTATCTTCAGATTCAACTGATTCACTGTCACTCGAACAATTCACAGAAATGATCAAATTTTCTACCTGCTGTTCCACTATACCTTCATTTTTCCAAGCGTCTTCAATAACTGACTTGGTATGTTCGACTACCTTCTTCCAGTCTTCTCCAGTAATCATTTGCATGGCTTCATTTGTTAATTTTTTTACTTCAGTCATTGTGAATTTTGTATTATTTATGGCAATGTATTTTTTAACCCTGGCCCATATTAGTTCTATGGCGTTAAAGTGACAATGATATGGAGGCAACCGGATGACTTTATGACCGTAACTTTCAGCCAACTCTTCAACAATATACACAGGAAACTTTAGTTTATCAAATAGTACAAATTCCATCAACTCAGCCTTTTTCATATCCTCTGTCAATGGAATGTTTCGACGTTTTAACCATTCAACCATCTCTTCTTTTTTTGAAGCCATTGTTGGAGCCTTGTCTTTAATCACTGAATGATATGGGGCGTTGTCCATCACGATCAGTGAATTGGGAGGAATATTCTTTAACAGGAATTCTTCAAACCATGTTTTAAATTTGTTGTGATTCATTTCTTCGTACTTATAGAGTGTTCAGCTGCTGTTCTATCAACAACTTGACTAACTGAAATCAGAGGCCCACCATGTTCCTTCTCTTTCTCGAAATAATCTCGTAGAGAACAAACGAATTCTCTGGACTGCCCTGTAATTGGTACTCCATGACCGGAAATACGTGTTTTCTCTTTTACCGGGTGTATTCGCGGTCGACCACGCTTTTTCCCAGTTTCCTCACTTTCAGACATACCTTCTGTTTGAAAGCAAACGCGTATAGGTTAAAGCTGTTACGTATTTTAAAGAATTCAAAATTTAAGAATGTAGATATTTATACAGATTGTTTTAAAATAAAAATCGCATGCACAAAGTTCCGTAAAATGAACAAAATAAAGTAAATTTATACTTAGGTAAACATGTTATTTAAACATGCTTATGCTTATTTAGTTAATAATAGATTCACACGTTTTCACTACACTTAGTTAATTAGTCAGAAATTAGTTAAGTAATTAGAAATTAGTTAGCAATAAACTTGTACCTGCAACACAACTATTTAAGTATTAAACTAACGTACACCCACGAATAATCAAACAAGTGTAACCGAGAACACAGCACTCTTAACAAACAGACTTTGTTACATAGAACCTACACTACAGTTGACTCTGTGGCGCAACATTCCACACTGGTTTTAATAACAGCACGTGTGGGACATTATTGGCAACAGTGTGCGTTGCTACGGTTACTGTTTACAGTTTTGAGTACGGCGATTGGTTGAGAGGCACGTAGCAGTCAGTTGTTTAATCAACAGTTCCATCTGTCAATACCAAACAAATTTTAATAATAGTATAGTGCGAGATATTGACATGCGGTTCGAGAGTTATAGTAGCGATATTACTGTGCACGTTCAAGTGGTTATAAGTTAAGAGTGGTGTTTTATAATCGGACGGTATAATTGTAATATAATTGTGTTTAATTTAGTGGACATTTTATTGTGTGTGAACAATTTTCATTTGATTTGTTGTAGAGACTGTGTTGTTAATTATGAACTGTTTAACTGTAAAAATTAAAGGTGTGATTAGTGACTTAATTGGTGTCTTGTACTTATTTTGTTTCCACTGTACCTACGACGATCGAGTTCGTAACAGTGGTGTCAGAAGTGGGATAGAATGGTTAACAGTGGAAACAGTGGACTTGTACAAGACAAGTGTAATTCGTGATTAATCGGAAACATGGATCCCAGTCACATGATAGAAGCTTTACAAACACTGCTGCGGCAGACACAGGAAGAGAAACGCAGACAGGAGGTGGAAGAGACAAAAGAAGAACGAAGACAAGAAAGGGAAGAAACAGAGAAACAACGTAAACGTGAAACAGAAGACATCAAAGCATTAATACAGGAGCAGAAACAGATGCAAGAACATAGTACCGCAGAACTGAGTCTCCTACGAGGTGAGCTTAATAAACAAATTACTAAAATATCAGAGGTACAAGAATCAATGACATTAAAAATAGCTGAAGTAGAAAAATCTGTCTCAAGTGTTGAAGAATCGATGTCTAATAAAATAGCTGAAGTACAAAAAGCTATCTCAACAAGAATAGAAGACTCGATTACAAATATAAAAGAGCAAATTAAAAATGAAGTCGAGTAGTGCCTGAAGTTACAACCAAAACAACTTTGTGAACAGACTGTACCAATGATAAGCACAGAGAAAGATACAGAAGATAAGTCAATAGAGAATGTCACCTCAAATGTGGTTGAGACGGTTCATGTCAAGGCCCCAACCTTTGATGGAAGCAGTCACTGGGCAACGTACCTCCGCCAATTTGAAGCTGCTGCATGCGCAAATAATTGGACAGAGAAAGACAAGGCTGTTTCACTCGTTCTTGCATTAAACGGCCTGCAGCAGAATTACTACAGAAAGTGCCACCTGACAGCCAAAAAACCTATGCCGAGTTGATAAAAGCTCTAGAATTACACTACGGTGATAAACATTTGCGAGGCGTACTACGCTCAGTTGAGAACAAGACGACGACGATCCGGGGAGAGTCCTCAAGAGTTTGAAGCAAGTGTCGACAGATTGATTAGACTGGCCTATCCTGAAGCACCAGAAGACTTCCGAATAAGGTTTGCGGTGCAGACATTTATTGATGGCATCGGAGATTGTGAACTTCAGCAAGTGTTACGAATGGTAAGACACCGAAATAGCTCACGCCCTAGAGTTTGAAGCTGCCAAGTCAGTGTCCCGCTACATTAATGGGTTTGTGCCATCACATTGCCGTTACGATGGGTGCAGAAAAACAATGTTGTCGGACAAACAATGGAAAAGTTCAAGAGAGTCGCAATGATTTGGAAAAGGCAGAAGACCGAAATGTTACAACTGTGGAAAACGTGGTCACCTACAGGTAGACTGTCAGGAGAAGAAGATACTGAGAGAAGACAGTGATTGCACCAATTGGAGAAGTAAAGCCCCAGAACAGCACACAGTTTCCAAGCTACATACGACCAGTGGAAACTTGATTTGTGGAAGGTAAACCAACATCATTTACAGCTGACACGGGCGCAATAGTGTCCATTGTGCGCCCTGACTTAGTCAGCAACCGCCAGCCTCTAATTAGCTCTTGTACAATACAGACTGTGACTGGAAGCCCCGTCAAGGTGCTAGGATAGGTAGACGTACGTGTACGCCTGGGTCTTCTCAAGTTTAGCCAACAAATGCTCGTTGCAGACATCGTCGATGAAGTGATTCTTGGCACGGACATTATGAATGCCTACGGATTCATTGCGAGAGAATGTCCTGAAGGTTGGCCAATAGAAGATAAGCTTTGCATGGCTAAAATGACAGGTCTACCAACCATTCGATTAAGCGAGTGGCATTAGTCGAAGAAAAAGTCAACAGAAACCCTCCCTATTGCAAGCGGAAATGGAGGAAGAACTAGCAGAGGAAATACAAATAAGTGTAACGACAAAAGAAGTGATTGGAAAGCCAACTATGGGTGTTGAGACAAAACGCTTGCTTGTTCCTGAGCTGATAGAAGCGCCCGAGTGCAAAGTGGCTGAAGATGAGGTTACACAAGAGGTTGTTGACGAGTACCAAACAAACTTGGATCAGCCAGTGGTGTTTAGGTCATTAGTACATGACACAACGGGAGTGATTCCAGCGAAACTAGTGGTTGAGCGGAAGACTCGCATTCCTGGGAACGTGATGTTCGGATCACACGAGACCGAATTCGAAGAACGGGAGAATTATCTTTCGCAAGGACATCCACATAGATCGCCTGGTCGAGTATTACTTCAGAGACAGTTTGCCAGTTCGAGACAAACAGGCTTAAGGAGAGGGCAGTGTTATGACATCACAGAACGATCTACGTGTTTGTCGAATGTGCCAGAAGAATCTCGCTCTACTGTGTATGGCGTACGTGCTTGTAGATGCATTTGCGAGAGTCTTCTCGATGCCGCCAGCCGTGCGGACTGTGTCAAGGCCGCAGTTAATTACGTAGTTCATACAGACACTAAGACGCAATTAGGAATTGTCTAGATTTTCGGCAGCTATAAATACAATTACTCAGGGACGCTCAAGTCAGTACTAGTACGAGATATTAACAGTGCGGTTCGAGAGTTATAGTAGCGACATTACTGTGCGCGTTCAAGTGGTTATTAGTTAAGAGTGGTGTTTTATAATCGGACGGTATAATTGTAATACAATTGTGTTTAATTTAGTGGACATTTTATTGTGTGTGAACAATTTTCATTTGATTTGTTGTAGAGACTGTGTTGTTAATTACTAACTGTTTAACTGTAAAAATTAAAGGTGTGGTTAGTGACTTAATTGGTGTCTTGTACTTTATTTTGTTTCCACTGTACCTACGACAATTGAGTAGACTGTCATAACAATATGTCAAATTCTCTGACAGTGTGCGTTTAAAAACTGAACTTATTGTATTGTACAGTAGTGAAGAGTTTGAAGTGAAGAGTGTATGCGACCTTTTAAAGCTTTTAAACTCTAATACGATATTTAAAGTTAGTTAAATTTTTGTATATTTAAAGAAAATGTGTTCACATACAGAAGAGTTATTAGTATGCTTTAACAATGCATTAGTGTGTTCATTCGTAAAAAAGCTGATATTTTACCACTGCATATATGTTATTACAGGATTTATATTTATAGACCCATGTGTTTTAAAAAGAACCTGCATGTCAAGTTAAAGCTTGTATTGTGCCAATGTTTTTTAAAGCATTAGTAACTTGGTGTTAGAGATGTCGAGCCGTGGGGCATGTGTGTTCTATGTATTCTTAGTTGAACATATTTTATCATGCTACAAAAAATTAAGATATTACACTTAGTAATGGATCTTATACCTAAAATTAAATCATAAATTGTATGTGTCACCTACTAACATGAAGACACATTAATAGGTAAGCCATCATATGTTCATTTTAATTGTAAAATGGGCTTCCATCATCTTTTTGAAACTGAAGTACGCTATCGACTATAACTCAGCTTCACCAAATTTTTTAACTACCACACGCCACTGCACTTATCTAACACTTTCCATTATCCAACGGGTCTTTTTTCCAACAGTGACAAAACAACTGAGATTCTAATGTAAAGAACTGTCCCTATGCAAATTTCCTATATTACTTTTATGACTTTCGATTACAATATAACTGTGTAAAGTTGATTATCAGAAGGTATTTAAGGCCAATAATAAATCTGATTTCACTCATTTTTCTCCTGCTGTACTCTACCATACAGGGGTGCCCATCCCCCCTCCCAAGGCCAAATGCGCAAATCCCCCCCCAAAAGTCTCAGCACTCCCCCCCCCAATTGAAAAGTCCCCCCACTAATAATGACCCAGGGGGTGCAAACTGTTCCGGGGGGTCTGGGGAGTATGGAAAACCCCCCAGTAAAAGGGGAAAATTTTAAAATTAAGACTACAAAACTCGAGTTTTAGGTATATTTTAGACGTAAATCTCGGGGTTTTTCAATAAGCCTATACAAATTATTTTAGTTAAAAAAGTCATGAAAAACAAAAGATCCTACACTACTGTTACGATAATTGTTACACTTGTTAAGTTGTTTTAAACTGTATCATTGTTTTAAAAGATAAGGCGCTACACTGATGTGGGTGTGGATGAGAAGAAAGACATTTGAGAGATATATTTTAAAACATATTGGTCATATTGGAACGTGGATGGCCAGTTTAAGCTTACAGAATTTTATCATTAGCCCTAATAATATTGTTTAGAAGTTTTGTATGTCATTACTTTGAACAAAACAGGCTAGATTCAAAGGGTTGGAGTAATTAAAAACCAAGCAAATATTGTACTTAGCAAATTGTATTTAACAAATGTGTTGCTAAACTAAAAATACATTTTAAATAATTGTACTATTAAAACCAATACAATGAAATGACGCAAAAACGATGTACAATGTAGTTTACATTATGATAGGAAAAATATGTTTGTGCAAAAATATACATTTACATTAGTTATCACCTTGTTTAAATGTCTTGTACAGAAGCAGCTTTTTCTTTGTACACTTGTGGTTGCAAATTGTTAATGATTTCTTCGTTTTGTATCTGGCTCAGTACGTTGTTTTCACAGGATAGAATCAACAAACTTGACAGCCAAGAGTCTCCCATTCTGTTCCGAAGCCGATTTTTCACTATTTTCAAACGGCTCATCATTCTCTCTGCAGAGCAGCTGGTCACAGCAAGAGATAACAATATTCGGTACATCACTGTCAGATTAGGTAGAGCCGAAAGGTTAAGGACACACCTGAATGGTCTAATGAATCCTCTCATTATCCATTGGTCCATCATCCTATGTTTCTCACTTTGTAAATTTCCTTCCTTTACCTCCTCATTTTCACTGCCATCTGGATCCTCTGCCCCTGCCGGGATTTGCACTTCATCCTTTCAGCTTCAGGGGAATGTAACATGTCTGATATGTCGATGTCTGCGTGAGTGACTTTGTACACATTGCAAAACGTCTCCAATTCTGAAGCAATTAGGTCATTGTCCAGACTGTAATACTCACACAGCTCTTTTATCTTATCAGGGCTGAAGCCTTTTCCAGTCTCCAATTCACGTGCAATTTTCATAATTCCTCCATGAGAAAAATAAGACATTTGTTTAACCATGGCAAGCGAGCTGCCCGGGAAACGATCATTCAGTTGAGACAATAGTCTAAGACTAGGAAATAAACCTCAACCTTCATTTTCTTTACAGGGTCATCAATTTTTTCATCTATCGAAAGTTCGTCCATGAGGCGTTTCCGTTTTCGGTTTCGCTGAGTTTGGACTTGCGAGACGTTGTGCTGATCAGAAAATTGTGTTATTGAACTTGTAAGTTTGTCCCATTCTTTTTCACTTCTTAATGTCTTCAGTTTCGCCCTCGTCTCTGAGATAGCTGCTGGTATCATGCCATAATCAACTGATTTGGCTTGTAAGCAAATGGTGATTGGAGAAAGAACTTTAAATATAGTTGACACAATGTGCGTGGCACTTATATTTTCATAATCTGACATACTGTTGATCAGTCCTTTCGCAGATGCTTTAGTGTCATTGTCAGATTTCTTGTCAAGACAGATTTCTTTGAGGGTCTCTTTGATGGTTTTGTACCATGTTAGCACAGTTTTGAGAGCATCACTCTTACTCGACCATCTTGTAGTAGTCTGCACTCGTTTTACACGTTTCATTTTGTTTAGTCCTAGGCCCTTTTTCAAATTGTCGATAAACATGTGGTGATGTCGATGCCCTTACATGAAAACATACATCTCTTGAAGAAGGGAGAACATGTTTCGCATTTGAGGGCAAACATCAATAGACTTTTCTACCACTAACGCAAACCGGTGAGAACAACGCCATACATAAAATGCTAAGGGACACTCTCTAAGCACAACAGATTTTAAGCCATTGTACCGACCTCTCATGTTCCCTGCTCCGTCCATGCTTTGCCCCACCATGCCATTAGGGTTGATTCCTACGGATTCTAGAATGTTCACTAATTCGTAGGCTAGGTTTTCCCCTGTTGTGTTGCCACTTGTGAACACTTTGATCAACCATTCTTCCAGTTTTACTGGATTGTTGGGAGCTCCTTGCTCATCTAGGTGCTCAACATATCGGAGCAAAACCGCTGTGCATTTTTTTTTGCTTATGTCCTGTGTTGAATTCAGGATGACTCAGTAGGTGTTACTTAAATTTATATTCTTGACTATTTTTGAGACTACAATGTTACTCATAACATTAATCAAGTCAAATACATTTCGATAACTGAGAAAATTTGACCCCAATTTTCCCTTTTGGTTTATGATTTTTTCTATCTTTTCAAGGTACACTCTGGCATCGGGATTATACTTAGCTATCAGTGAGAACAGTTTCACCAATTTCCCTTCTGAAACATCCTTTTTTCTGAATGCTAGCATTTCTTCTCCTAAATACCGACAACAATCAATTATTACCGACAACACTTCTCTGTTGTGATGAACGAGTTGGTCAGATTCTTCAGAAGTGAGGAGTCTATTCTTTTCTGCGATATCCACTGGATTCTAGCGACTTGGGAAGATAAATGCTGTTTTGACTGTTCATGCTGTTCTATGTAGTGCTCGCCTTGATGCTCAGTTCAACCTGTGCAGCCAATTGTACTCCATACCGTTCTTTCTCCTGGCAGAGCAAATAGAGTGCAATGCAGGCAAAAAACCGCATCATTCATCAGACTATAAACTAGCCAGTCTCTTACTTCTAGTCCCATCAGGTAAAGTACTGATTTTCCAAGCTGGATTAAATTTTCTTCCGCCTGTTGAAGGGAAACTCATCGAAGACAAATCTTGATTTTCTAGTCGAAGACCCAAATTTATCTCCTCCGCCGATAGTTTGATGTTGGCAAACGATGCAGGGTCTTCTACATCATGAACACCAGGTAATGGGTCTGGATCATCTGGTTGAATGTTTTCTGGACTCAGATCTGAGCCTGAAGGGCTACTGATTTCTAACTCTACATTGGCGGGAACGATAATTTAGTATTTAAATTTGAAGTCACAAACGAAGGAGGTGCTTTAGCTTGCATTTTGTCTTCATTTCCACCCCCCACGATATCAAATGTTGGATTTATATCTTGAGACTCATCTGGGGGTTTAGCACTTGAAGTTGATGGTACATCTATGTCCTCAGTTGTAGGGTCATCATTAGCAATCTCACTGGTTACGTTCGATCTAAAAAAATACGATTTTAGAACTCTCCCCTTCCCAAAGTTATTATGTTATTGTCTGCTTTATTTTATTATTTTTAATGTTTGCCATATTAGTGGAAACAACAGAACAACAAATATAATAAAATGTTACCGGTAGTACAAATATGCTAATAAGCCCAAATAAAAATTACACAATAAAGCGATTCCTTTGTATCTTATATAAAGTTGTTTCTATTTTGGCCTATTCAAACGGTAACTAAACGAGACAAAAATAATTATATTTTACATACCTGGAATCTACACTATGATGTTGAATGGTACTGGGGCCAACAGAAGATTCAGGATCAGTGTATTTCACCCGTCACCGGACTTCACTTCAACCATTTTAAAACTAATGTTTAGGTTATGTCTAAATTTATAGGCGTGTTTTTTCTTACAATGTTCTAACCACTTGTCTTTTCGATGAGTACCTCCATAACCTCCATACACTTATACTTAAACGATTGTTTAAGTTTTTTCAGCATTTTGACAACTATCACGAAACACGAGATTACATTCCAACCCCAACTCACATAAACAAAGGACCGCACTACAGAGTAAAACTCACGGGCAGACTGCCGGCGCGCGCGGCTGGTCGGACCAGTGATAAGAACCCGCCCCCTTTACTCCACTACCCGCTGGTCTACAAGCTTAGCACACGCACACATTTTTACATTCACGATTTATTATTCACGGACCCTCTGACTCATTGACAGGGTGTTGCTGCAGGCTGCCAGGGTCAGTTTTCCAAATTCCAAAACAAAATTTACTACTAGTTGTACTGGTAGAGACATTTATGCCGCCAGTTCGTTAAAACAATCATAAAGATATGCAATTGCTTTAGTTTTTTACTAACAGCTTAGTTTGTTGCACAAACACGGTAAAACTTTCCATCAATGTTGGATTTAAAATGTTATTTTTGAAAAAAAAAAACAAAAATCCTTAAATACACCAAAACCCCCCCCAAAATTCTCAATGAGCAACTTGCGCTATGCCCCTCCCCCCAGTGGGCACCCCTGCTAACATATGAATACTGTAGTGATGTTGCAGTTGTCTACAATATTGAAAACCAGCTACTAAATTTTCAGAATTTTCTGTCCACCACAATTGAGAGACCTTTTGGTTTGAATACCACATGCTTTAAAAAACAGAGTTTTCACTACTTACAAAAGCTTTAAATAAAGCTAATAAACATAATAATTTATACATGTTGCACACATTTGTTAAACACTTATAAACAACCAATTAATTAATTTTCTTCATACATAACAGTTGCTTCAATTACCATCAATCTGCAGACTGATATATAATAGAAACTAAGGAAGTGGTAACATCATTGGCAAGTACTCATTTAATTTATAAAGAATTTGTTAAAATTTTTTCTGGTTTGGAATCTGCACAAAATCTTTACTCTCATGTTGATCTTCAGCTGCAAATTTATAAATCAACACTTATTTCATAGTAAAAAAAACTATTTGAGTTTGTACTAATGAACTTACAGAACATGCATACCACCTATAAAGTGACAAGAATGAGAACATGAGAAACATTTTATTGTGAACTCAGGAACTGTCTGAATATACAGCAAAAAATCAGTGATTGTTAAAAACATACTAAACAAAAACTAGTTACTGAATGATATTGTGAAGAGTTACATTTATTCACAATTTAATTGATACAGTGTTTTCTTTAGTTTCTGGTTTAGATGTATGGCACATGCTTTTTATATGGATTAAGTAAAGCAAGAAGCGAAAAAAAGTACTATACAAGATCATTATCAACTTCACATACCTTCTTTTTCCTTTTTGAAACTTTTCTTCGTTTACGACTTTTTACAGGCACTTTTACTGCTACAGGACCATCTTCAGTGTCAATTGTTAGAATTTTAAATCCAGTCCTCCTTTTATTATGTCTCCTTTTCCTTCTAGACTTTCTCCTCCAGCCCTGGCTATTCACTCCCCTTGTATCCCTCATCTGTCTAGTCCTTCTACCATCTACTTCCATTGATTCTACTCCGGATGATGTTGATGGCTGGAAACACAAAACACAATTTGAATAAGTATGTATGCATAACATACATAATTTCCCTTTAGAAAATTTGAACGAACTGATTTTATATTCTGTCCTACTGCAACATATGTTAACAGTCATCAGTAACTGATCAAAATAATTGGTCAAAAAGTAACTGATAAAATCATAATATAATTATTTGTTGTACTGTAGTATACTAATAATATACAAACTACTGTAGGTGGTTTAAATCCTTGTTCATTTCCTTGAGCTGTTTATTACAACAGAATTATTTTAATTCATTATCTATATGCAACACTGCTCCTGATATCTAGTAGAACTTAGCAGTCATTACAGCTTTTAAATGTAACCAAGACACACTTTAAAATCTTGAAATGATGAGAATTAATTATACAAAACTTTATCTAATCTTTCTTGAATGTAAGCTATTTAAATATAAACAGCTATACGTAACGGATCAATTCCTTAAATTTATGAGGGTGGATCAAACAGAAACTGGATTTTTTCTTTTAAATTTTTATTAAATTGGTAAAAAAAACACTGTACATAATCTCCTTATTTTGAAACACATTTTTCCCATTGAACTGGAAATTTTGTTTATTTTACCTTGAAGAAAAAAAAAATGGTGGTGTACGCAGCCAGTTGCACATGCACTCCTCTACACCAGCATCGTCATCAAATCACTGTCCTCCCAACCCTTCTTTTGCAGTCCAACCAAGTAACAGTCCCAGGGCAATGAATCTAGACTGAATGTGGTGTGTTCCAGGGGCACTTCAGCTCATCTAAATATTGAGGTAATGTTTACCTCAATGTAATTCAACACCCTTAGGGTATGCTTAGGATGCAGGCAAGTTCTCGGATTCTGACAATTAGCATGAGATGGCACAACAGATAATCACCTGTGTTTAGACAAGGGCACATATAGTGGCAGCAGACACCAGTAAAATTAGACAGTTTACTGGAATGAAATGTTCAATGAAAAGGTTTCATTTTAGAAACCAGTGCCGAGTCAGATAGTTCTGCACATATTTTACTCGTTTTGAGTTACGTTTTTTATTATCCTAATGGATATGGAAACACTAATACCAAAAATGTAATGAAATATCAAGAATATTCAAGGAATCTATTCAATGAAGAGACTCGAGGAATATTCCAACGGGCTTCTGTAGATGCCTGTTGACAAGCTATATAAAAGGAAATGGGTGTTGCAGGTAAGGTGATAAGAGATCAATTTCATGGACACCACTTCTCTCTTGTTCCAGTTTGAAGCTAAACCTTCTGAAGGAATGAGTAAACACATAGCTTCTACTGTGCTTAACTCCATGACTATGACTAAATCTGTACTGTTTTGGCACCAGTTACTGGAATCTGATAACCTGTCTGCACCCTATGCATTACCCTTACAGTGGGAAACAGCCCCACATATTTGTTTTAGTCTACCTATTTCCAGCCTATGTTTCCAGAACAAAGTTACCACATTTCAAAACCAAAGAGATTATGACCATAACAAAAATACATACATAAACAAAACAAAACATAAACATACATAATTCCGGAAAACTATATCAACACATAAAATGTCACCAAAATCTGTGGTACACAGTCCTGGATGGAGGTTAAATTGCCTTCATGAAAATTTCATATAAACCTTGAAATATTTGAAATGACAATGGCCTTACATAAAGACTAAAATAATGTACAACTTATATAAAAGAGAAACCATAGTTTAATATTACACCAACGAATCAGAGAAAGGATGAACTAATTGTTTTAATTTCCCATTTATAATGACTGCATAAGCAAACATATCCCCATATGTTCCCGATTATATTAGAAAGATACTCCAATGTTGAAAAGAGCTGATGATTTATCTGATAAATGAATAAAAGCAAATACTCAACTTTCAATAAGTCTACATGTCCACAGAAATACTTAGAATGAGGTACAAATTTAATACAAACAACGTCTTAAAAACAGTGCACATAAATTACACTATACGTTTACAACTTATACAGCAGATAAATTCATAAAGCTCCATAAGTTATTGTCTAATTAATGGTGCAAATGACCAACATAAATGACCAACATAACATGGCTGGCTTAAGGATTTTTGAAATACAAATCTTATAATTTTATGCATAATCTTTATTGAGAAAAAACATTAATTAATTAATTTTTCAGTGGATGGTTAGTGAAGATCGGTCAAAAATAACACAAATTTTTAACTTATTTGCGTCACCGTTTCGACAATGTTTATTGTCATCATCAGGACCATAAATGACAATAAACATTGTCGAAACGTCGACGCAAATAAGTTAAAAATTTGTGTTTATTTTTTACCGATCCTCACTAACCATCCACTGAAAAATTCATTGATTGACGGTCACTACAAATTTAAGGATTTAATTAATTAATTACTTTAAATATTGTTATTGTATAAAATATTTGCTGTTTTTCTTAAATCTCGTGTAACCCTTTTAATCCTATACACATTCTTACTTGCTCTTAATAAACTTTTATGCCACATACGTTTATCTATACACAAAACCTACCACTTTATTATTGTGTGTACACATACTAAATTAATGTACTATCAAGATGATTTTTTCTTATGCAGACATGTTTTCAGCATTAATCTGATGCTCATCATCAATCATGTTGGTTTTCTGTCTGGTGACGTATACGTGTATTTGTTGTTGCTGCTGTGTTAAGCGTAAAGAAATAAACAAAAATCATAATAACAACACAAAAAATGTGCTAAATTCAACTGTTGTCTAAGGCTTTCACAACCAGTGTCATAATTAATAATATTATGGTTTGCCAGGCTATCAGGCCGTGGTCCGATGTTAATGGATATAAATTAACATCGGACCATGGCCCGATAGCCCAGAAACCATAATATTAATAATAACTGTACTATATTCAGCTAGACACGACGCCACAACAAAACTTGATAAACTCTTTAAAAATGCAAATTTTAAAACAGCAAAACAAAACAAACTAAAATAAAATACAAATACCAAATAGCTAATACAATAATGATGATGCACTAAACAATAGAATCTACAAAACAGAATGCAAAATCCACAACGAATTTTACTAGGCCGAAAAAAAAAAACAGACAATTTTTAACATCAACCAGAAAAAACCCAAACATTTACAAATCCAATTTACCAACACAACCAATACATAATGAACATGAATTCTTAGACATCAATAGTAAGACATTAATATAATACATACCATACAAAGGCACTGTACTGGACATTTGGAAAAAGCTAGCAACAGCAACCAATCAACAGAAACGTCACCAGACAAAAGAGAAGCTCATCATACTTTTAACCAACATGGCTGATTATAAGCATACCACTTAATGCTCAAAACATGTGTCAAGTAGGAAAACAAAACATCTTGACAGTGCCTTAATGCAGTATTAAGTTATGTACACATAAAGAGAAGTTGGTGGTGAAGTGTCACACACAAACGCGTGCGCGCACAGAGTTGCCAAACTGCTGTTTAGATAAATTAGTATTTAATAAAACAAATCTAGGATTTGGTCATGCAAGTGTATACCAAAACAACAAAATGTATGTTATTCCTTTTGTGTTGTTAAGTCCACCGATATTTGATTAGTCTGATGTATAGAAGACCAGAGAGATTGTCAGGTTAACTAGTGAAATAACATGAAGAAGAAGTTTAGAATAAATTCCTGTTGGGGACATACACACAGTGTACCAGTTTTTAAAATAATTAGATAAAGTTCATTACGAGTAAGATCATAACATTTGAAAATCTACAAGTGTTATTTCTAAATTTCTACAAATTTAATTACAGAAATTCAACAATAAACTGAATGTGCTGATTTTTGTCAACTGATTTGTCTTTTTTTTTTAACTAACTACTCTGTAACTGTATTGTGGAAGATTACTGTATCGATTCTCTTTATGTATTACTGAACTTGGATCAAATCCCTCAATTTTCCTCAAACACTCTATTAGACTCAAACAATAAACTGTGCTATCCACATGAATCTGAGGCAGGAAAGTCACAAATCAAAAACTGGATTACGCTTAGTTTAGATGTTTATAGTTTCCCCTGGGTTGTTTTGACTACAATAAAGCAATCACGTTTCTCTCAGGACAGTAACTGGGGTTTAATGCTGTGCCTTACTACCATATTGGCCTGAATATCAGTTTTTCCTTAAAATGCCATTCTGAAACCTGTGCTTGTCTTATATGCACAACCTAACATTTAAAAATTTTCCATTTGTGCCTATAAAAGTCTACCGGATTCTGTACCATTAGACGGCTGCACAGGGTTACTACATGTGACGTGAAGCAACATGTACATTACAAAGAGCTCAAGGTCCAGACAATGAAGTAGATACCTAAACAAACTTTCACCACTCTGCTCCAGTGCTGTATTGTGTCACAGACATTAAAACAGCTGTGCTCTTTAAGGTTACATCAACAAAGCAAGTGTTCACATGTGTTGAATAATTTTTGTTAATGTGTGTGTTGGAGTGCTTGTTATTCTATTATTATGTGTCCATTGTTCCATTAATAAATTTATCAATTTGAATGTACATTGTTCTATTCGTATGTGTGTGTGTTAATTACAGTATTCAAATACCATAGTGCAGTCTGCAGTCACTGAAATAAAAACAGTAATGGCCAATCCACAATAAAGGACAGTGTTGAACAGAGGGTATTCTCTATGTGTTATATAAACATGGGAGAGAGAATATGCTACGAAATGAATTTCAAATAAAGAACAATACGTGAGGCGAAACAAACAAATATGCAGGCTGCTAAGAAATTTGGTGTTTCTGAATGTAATGTCACCAAAGGACCTTTGGTGAAAAGCCTAAGAAAATTGTGAGTGCTAAAGTGCATCAAAAAAAGCATTCAGAGGACCTAAAACTGGAAAATGGTCATGGTAGATTTGTTTCTGATTACATTCATGAGAAAAACAACAAAGGAGAAGTTATTAAAATGAAGGGGCTGGAGGTGGCATGTGAGATGAAAATTGCAATAACTGAATTTAAGGAAAGATTGGGTTGGTGTAAATGCACGATGCGGCGTTCAAGTCTGCGTTTACATCACATGGCTCTTTTGCAACAGCTACCTGAAGATTATGCTGATAAACTGATTGCTTATCAGAGATGTATAACTCATGTAGAACTATGGAAAGCCCACAATTGCTTGGCCAAGTGGCAAATGCTGACCAAACACCAGTATTTTTTGATACCCTGTCAAGTGTTACTATGGACAAGAAAGGTATAAAATCAGTTATAGTTAGATCTACAAGGAATGGAAAGTCACACATTACTGTGAAACTAGGAGCAACTGCCAATGGTAGAAAACTTCTACAATATGTTATTTTGAAAAGAAAAATGCTTCCAAAGGAACATTTACCAGCTTGGATTGTTTTTAGAGCAGAGGAAAAGGGGTGGGTGACTGAAGAACTTCTGGCAGATTGGCTTACCATTGTTGGGGGACATTGACCAGGTGCTTTACTAGGACAGTGAGGCGTTTTAATTCTTCATATTGTTTGTGGTCACACAACTGAGGAAATAAAGAAATTGGTTGCAGAAATGAACACTGATCTCATTATAATCCCTGGGGGAATGACTTCTCAGCTTCAAGTTCTAGATGTGGTTGTTAAGAAACCATTTAAGGACCACTTACGAAATAACTATGGTGACTGGTTAATTAATGGAAACCATGCATTGACTCCGACAGGCAAGTTGAAGAAACCAAGCACACAGCTACTGGCCCAGTGGATAATCACAGCCTGAGGGAAAATCAACAGTGAATCGATTGTAAAGGGGGTCCCATCTGTGTTTCTAATAACATGGATAGGAGTGAGGATAACATTTTGTGAAAAGTTAAGAATCTGATTCCAGTACTGGAGATGAACTTGAATAATAATAATAAGAAAATGAGGAAAATGACTGGGACTAAAAATAATAAGTTAATTTATCACTTATAATGTCACCTTTAATATAAAGTAGCCATATTTGTCTATTTAGTTAATCTTCCTCATAGAACTTCTACAAAAATTCAGCATCATCTTATATGCAGGGCATTTTCCTACAAACACCTTCAATAGTCAAGGGTCGTCTTACATGTAAGGCCGTCTTATATTCTGGCTAATGTGGTAATCACACCTCAGTTAGTGTTTATATTCAATACATATGACTTGTTATTTCATGTGTGTGTATAATTCTGAAACCAGTCAAGTGAAATTGTCATTTGTGATTTGAAAACATCATCATATATCATGATCACCACTAACTATAAATATCACAAAATTTATTTCTCTCATAGTATTGATAGCAGATACCACACACAACTGCTATTTGTACCACACACAACTTCAATTAATCAGACTAAATGAAACCAATGTTTCTCTGACTATGAATAGATATGTAACAAACAATCTGTAAATTCAATTGTAAAAATAACATATAACATGTGCTTTAGCATTTAACTTTTTAAATCAGTATGTAGCTACTAAAAAATCAGTATCAATTCATTTAAAATATAAACATCATTAGCATGCTCTCACTGATATTTTCACTCTGCATTTATTTTAATAACAACACGTCTTTTGTTTTTGGTTGACAATTATGTTTTAATGGCACTATTCAATACCAAACGTTTTGACTAGTCTATAATGTAACATTCTCATCTATAAAATGTTATTATTAAAATATGCTTACAGATTCTTTATATGAATGCAAACCTAATATGAATAAGTAATGTTAACACAAGATTCAGTGTTGAGTGAAAACAGTTTGATATCCCAGTTTGCAGTTAGCAGCTTAAATATGACCCACTGTGCTTTTTGTCATATTGGTCTGATACCATAACATACATAACTACAAAAGTTTTTTGTAGTGGGTCAGTTTTATTAGAAATATTTGTACTCGGATGATTCACACTAATTTAATAAATAAATAAAGACATCACTATATAACGATCAACTACAAAAACAATTTTATATTCTTTACTGTAGTACACATATTATTAATATTGTATGTTTTAACTGTTCTTTCTTTTTTAATATATAAAATTTTATACAAAAAAAAAGGGAAGGCAATCCTCAAAACTGTTCTGATTATGACAATCTGATATCTTTGATCATCTGTGAATCATTGCAGTGTTAAATTTACGTATGTAGAAGCAATGATATTATTGTCCCTTTAGTATCAGTCAGTGTTAAAACAATTTTTATTATTAACGCCACACCACAATATGGGTGAAAAGTTTGGTGTTCTTAAAGATACCAATAAAATGTGGTTGTCAACTGATGGAAAGTATACAAGTGAAAATAGATTAAACATGTGATTACTTGTCAACACAATGGACAAAATGTCAAGGTACCTGGTTAGTACATTAAAACAACAGTTCCCACTACAAATTACTAGAAAAGATTTTTCATTTTTTCAAAAGTATGTACTAAATTGGAACAGACCTATTGGTTAATTAATATTATTTTTCATCTTTATCTTACGAAGTTATAGTGACAGTATTTTATTTACATAACTGCGGCAGTGAAACAACAATCACATTGCCACTAATCTACATTCTCTTTCTAACATGTATGCAATGAACTATAACACTGGTATGCCTGTTATGAGTGAATGCATCAATGAAATTTGATAACTGTCACAATGGTAACAGTTTATAATGTTTGGTACAAATTTATAGTTTATTAATCAAGAACAAACAACAATGTTAACAGTGAACAGAGTATACACAAAATATGATGTATAATTAGATCTTTCTGCGAAGTATAACTGGACCATGAGTCCAAACAATTTCCTGATGTTCTTCTCACATTACAGTGTTATCATTAGCACAACATGCTACATCATAGTATCACACTATAAGCAAAATGTGTGTTCGTATCAAAAAATGTTCAAAATAAAATTTTTTCCCTAAAAAATGAATTATGACTAAAAATAATCATCATTTTACAAAAGTAACAATATTTGTGTAAAAGACATTTTGATTTGTTTCACATTCCAATGCATGGTTTCAAATAAATTACATGGTATGTGAAGAACTGTAATATAAATTTAAGCATGCTAACAGTCTTGATACATTCATACTAAAACATTAGTATAACACCAGTTGTATTATAAAAATCAAAATGACTAACAAAATGGTTACGTAACATGATTTTTCCTGTATATATTTGCAAATAATAAATACATGTAGTAAGAGAAAAAGTCAACTGTAATGACTGTTATCAAATTACAATTCTGCATGGCTAAATTACACAGCAGAATAAAAATTCACTCCTTGGTGTAGTGTACTACATAACTCTAGCTTTGTATACTCTTCACGATATTCTCTGAGTGATAAAGGATGCAAAGAAGATAACAGACAAACGTAATCATTACATGATCTCTATTTATCAAAGATGATAGAAAACCCAGTAGCATATGGACTCTGTATTAGCCAATTTCAGCCAATCAAAAACTTTGAGTAACAATGACAACAACCGAATATTCACTAATTTCAGTTAGGAACTTTACTTTATGTAGTGACGCTAAACTGGAGACGCCACGCCATGAAGGGCCCAAATTTTCAACAGAAAGACAGTATAAGTGCCCACAATTTTGAGAAGGAGTACCAGGACAACAGATGAGAGGCCATTACAACTAATCTACACCAAGGACCAGCTCGGAATTAATCCAGATGACTGGAAAATACCCGTAATTCGACTTGAAGAAGATGACAACCAATTTTTGAGCCCAAGACTGAAGTAGGAAGAATCAACATCGACCCATTACTTTACATGGACGACTGACAATACCCATCATATCTACTAACGTTGAGTATTGCTGAATTGATTTGATTATTATAAAACAAATTCTCTTTCAAAAATTCTAACTATATAATAAAACTCTCACTATCACTGAATATATTTTCAAGGATTGATAAAATAAAGAAATAACTTTGTAAACATTGAATGAACACATGGTAACCTATGTTACACAACGACACTGTCACACTTCAACACCACAATATTCCATTTATAGCAAACCTTGTGTAATTTTAATGATCACAAACTTTAAATGATATGTTCTAATTTGTTATCTTGTTGTAAAAACTTCTGTATCGTACTTAAAAGGACTCTATAGGCAGATTTAATTTTGTAAATAATAACCAACGCTGTCTTGCATCTAATAGAAACATTGTACTGCCAACCCAGCAACCGCTGACTGAGCGACTATATTTTGCCGAGACTAAAATTATTATATCAATTATTATTTTGTATAAAGCGTTAACAAGAACTAATAATTCAGAGCCTAAATAAAAAAGTGCGTACCGAGAATAACTGTCCAGTATTTATTCATAGAGAATATTATGTATGTTTTGTTTAATAGCAGTGAGTCAACATAACCAACATTATTCAAGTTGGCAACACGTTTTCCCCCACTCAAACGAGAATCGGTTTCATGCCAGTCGGCGAACGATTCAAATTTATACTAGTGCACTGTCAAATCATACAGGTAAAAACTTTTGTTTTCTCGTAAAACAATTTGGCGCCTATCGGGAGTTACAAAAACACAGAGAAGGGACAGGTAAGGTACGCAGGCTACCAGACGCTTCCGAACGACACAATTTACGTTCGATAAAAACTTACAATTACACAAACAATAATTATTTTAATAAACCCGATTATGAAGTGAGAGGGTGCTTTTTACAATATATATATATATATATATATATATATATATATATTGTGATGTTTTCAATTTGTTTCTTCTGTAAGTAGATAATATTGTATATTCTTTTTAACACCTGACGCACGTTTCACTGAAAAATATCAGTATCATCAGAGGTTTCTAAGTGAATTAATAACAATCAAAATAATTCTATTAATATAAAATTAATGAATAATCGAATTTGTATCGATTTTAATGTAAAATAAAATAAATGATAATCGATTTAGGTCGATTAGTTAACGATTGTTTTAATGTTTATTTTCTTCAGCAGCTGTTGTCTCGGTTAAAACTATATAATATATAAAACTATATATATATATATATATATATATATATATATATATATATATAGTTTACAGTTAACCATAGATATCTACATACAGTGAAAAATGTTTAGTATGAAATATGAGTCAGCTCCTGATCGCTGCTTATATTTTACAATTACACAAAACACAAACGTTTTACCTACAAAATATCGGTTAATATGAAAAAGTTTTGTTAAAAATAATTTTTTGCTGGCTTTGCAATAGCTGCATAATAAATAAATCCACACATGCATGCCCCAAAACAACGGAAGTTAAAGACTGTGAAAATGATGACAATGGCGACAAACTTGACACAGAAAATGACAGTGAAAATTTACAAGTTCTTACTGTTACTGATATATTTTCGTTGTTGAGCCATGTTTGTAGAAATTTAGAAACCAACTGGAAAGGTGAAATTTTTGACCACATTGATAAATTAGAACAATTTGTTTTGTGTGCAAAAGAAAATAACGGACTATTTTGAAAAAAATTGAATATTGTCACTATAGGAACTTTAAAAAACACTACATTATTGAACAATTATTGTACATAATTATAAGACCAAGTTAAGAACACTACAGTGCATGTATACTAAATTTTAAGAAGAATTAAGCATATTTCCCCCAAAATTAATCAGAAATTATCGAGGAGGATAAATACAATGTTTATATGTATGTTCCTTCTGAATATATAGCAAAACTGAATGTTAAGGCCATATGCACAGAAACCAATTTATGGATGGACGAGTCCACTTTGAAATTGTGAATGGCGGGAGGGTAACGGAGAATCAGCTGGTATGCAAGTGAAGATGTTGCCAACTTGTGTGTGATGTTTTAGTTACCAGTACATTGTTAGTTACTGTGTTATGCACTATCTCAGTCTTGCATTTGTTATTATTATATCAATTTATTATTAATGGTATCGTTGTTTTACAGTCACTTATTTCTATTAGTTATTTATACTATTATTAAAACTTCTTTGGTACGGACGTTTGTACTGAAAGGGAAACAACGTTGCTCTGACCACGTGACTTCTACAAGTTGATAAACACGAAACAATGATTCACATACAAACAACTTGCAACACATTCACGCTCAAGGTCATTTAATACGGCTTTTCAAGACAAAACAGTTTACTTTTAAAACATGATATCTCTTAATGTACTTTTAATTACAGTAAGACATACAGAGATGCGTTTGTAGTGAAGTCGCATAGCTTATATCGTAGTGAATACGATTATTTAATGTATGGTTGCAATAACATGTACGTATTATACTGTACATTACCTTAATCATAGTGCACACTAATCTGTTCACAATCGCGTAAAAAATCTTTTATTTTGTGAAATGACATGAACCGTGTTACGCAAATTCTAGTTCCAAGTCCAACTCTGGTAATATGAGATCTTACTTAATATTTTGGTATGGATTTAATATCATAATAATTTACTTTAAAAACGTGATAAATAATTACTCTATTATTATATCATGAACTTAATAAATACAGATAATTTGGTATTAAGCAAGCATAAATATTTGCGAATTCTTCATAAATGAAACTGCCTATAAATAGTGAAATATTAATTTATAATAGATAGAAATTGTAATATTGGACTATAATATTTCGTTTGTTAATTTTACTTCCATGTTCCATAAGGAAATGGAAGTATGGTGATGGGCAAAAAAAATCGTGTTCGAGATTATTGCAGATTCTGATTGTACTACACTCAAAACATGAAAAAATATCGGTATGGAGAACCATACGTGACTTCCATGATCTAATGTTTATATTTAAAATCATTTACTTGAATTCGGTTCGATAATTTCTAACAAGTTATGTGTGTTCCTTGTAAATCGTGTTTTATGTTTGACAAATTGAAGGATGTTTTATGTATGATTTTCTTTTCAGGATACTTTATTTATCAGAATTAAGTACTTCACTCTTGTTAAAACGTAAACCATTGCAGGTAAACTACCCCTCTCCCTTAACCGATCATCACCAAAATCAATAGGCCTTGAGTCCTATACAACTCGGGTGCATATGCAAAAATTATTTGGTTCTGTTTGAATTTTCGACAGTTATCGTTCGCACAGAAAAAATTCTACATACAGACACACACAGACGCTTTTCGGAAAATGACTTTTCTTCATGTTTTGAGGGTAGTACAATCAGAATCAGCCTTCATCTCGAACATGATTTTTTCGCAATCACCATACTTCCATTTCCTTACGAAACACAGAAGTAAAAAACAGGTTAAGACTAAACAAAATTGCTGTCTTTAAACTGTTTGAAAAACGTGTGATAACATCCTGAAATCAATCCCAATAAAATAAACTAAAATAACATGATACAAATAGGCGTTATTGAAACATTATTTAGAAGATACTTATTGACTGAATTGACTTTCCTATATTTCATATATCAAACATATACGCAAACGCTGTATAATAAAACTGTTTGTATGTTTAAATAAAAATTTATTCGATTCTGTTTGAATTTACGGCAGTTATCGTTCATGAAAAAACTTCTCTTGTTACAACATAAAATGTTGCAGGTAAACTACCCCTTTCCCTTAACCGATCTTAACCAAAATCAACAAGCCTTGAAGTCTCTACAATATAGGGGTGTAAGCAAAAACTTATTTGATTATGTTTGAATTTACGGCAATTATCGTTCGTCATAGAAAAAATTACCCTTGTTAAAACATAAAATGTTGCAGGTAAACTACCCTATTCCCTCAACCGATCTACACCAAAACCAGCAGATCTTGAGAACTCTACAATGCAGGGCTGTATGCAAAACATTATTTGATTCTGTTTGAATTTGCGGCTCTTATCATTTGCCATAGAAAAAAATATTACCCTTGATAAAAAAACGTTGCTGGTAAACTACCCCTTTCCCTTAACCGATCTTCACCAAAAACAATAGGCATTGAGTACTCTACAATTCAGGGCTGTATGCAAAAAATTATTTGATTCTGTTTGAATTTGCGGCTCTTATCGTTTGCCATAATAAATACCCTTGACTACCACTTCCCCTTAACCGATCTTCACCAAAACCAATAGGTATTGAGAACTCTATAATTCAGGGCTGTGTGCAAAAGAGTAGTTGATTCTGTTTGAATTTCAGGCTGTTATCGTTTGCCATAGAAAAAAATTACACTTGTTTAAAAAAAAACCGTTGCAGGTTAACTACCCCTTTCCCTTAACCGATCTTCACCAAAATCAATAGGTCTTGAGTACTCTACAAATCAGGGCTACATGCAAAAAATTATTTGATTCTGTTTCAATTTGCGGCTCTTATCGTTTGCCATAGAAAATACCCTTTTAAAACATAAAACGTAGCAGGTAAACTACCCCTTTCCCTTAACCGAGCTTCACCAAAATCAATAGGACTTGAGAACTCCACAAATTAGGGCTGTATGCATATAATCATTTGATTCTGTTTGAATTTGCGGCTGTTATCGTTTGCCATAGACAATACCCTTGTTAAAACAAAACGTTGCAGGTAAACTACCCCTTCCCCTTAACCGATCTTCACCAAAAACAATAGCTCTTGACAACTCTACAATTCAGGGCTGTATGCAAAAGAGTAGTTGATTCTGTTTGAATTTGCGGCTGTTATCGTTTGCCATAGAAAACAATTACACTTGAGTAAAAAAAACCGTTGCTGATCAACCACCCCTTTACCTCAACCGATCTTCACCAAAAACAATAGGTCGTGAGTACTCTACAAATCAGGGCTGTATGCAAAAAATTATTTTTTTTCTGTTTGAATTTGCGGCTGTTATCGTTTCCCATAGAAAAAAAATCTAGACAGACACACACACAGACACTTTTCGAAAAACGATTTTTTTTCATGTTTTGAGTGTAGTACAATCAGAATCTGCAATAATCTCGAACACGATTTTTTTTGCCATCACCATACCTCCATTTGCTTAGGAACATGGAAGTAAAAGTCATTTTACTTCCATATTCCTTAAGGAATGGAAGTATGGTGATGGCAAAAAAAATCGTGTTCGAGATTATTGCAGATTCTGATTCTACTACACTCAAAACATGAAAAAAAGTCGTTTTCCGAAAAGTGTCTGTGTGTGTGTCTGTCTGTCTGTCTGTGTGTAGATTTTTTTTCTATGGCAAACGATAACTGCCGCAAATTCAAACAGAATCAAATAATTTTTTGCATACAGCTCTGATTTGTATAGTACTCACGACCTATTGTTTTTGGTGAAGATCGGTTGAGGGAAAGGGGTAGTTTACCTGCAACGGTTTTTTTTTATTAAGGGAATTTTTTTTTTTTGGCAAACGATAACAGCCGCAAATTCAAACAGAATCAAAAGATTATTTGCATACAGCCCTAAATTGTAGAGTTCTCAAGACCTATTGTTTTTGGTGAAGATCGGTTAAGGGAAAGGGGTAGTTTACCTACAACGTTTTTTTAACAAGGGTATTTTCTATGGCAAACGATAACAGCCGCAAATTCAAACAGAATCAAATAATTTTCTGTATACAGCCCTGATTTGTTGAGTACTCAAGGCCTACTGTTTTTGGTGAAGATCGGTTGAGGGGAAGGGGGAGTTTACCTGCAACGTTTTTTATCAAGCGTATTTTCTATGGCAAACGATAACAGCCGCAAATTCAAACAGAATCAAATAATTTTTTGCATACATCAGTGAATTGTAGAGGACTCAAGGCCTTTAGATTTTGGTGAAGATCGGTTAAGGGGAAGGGGTAGTTTACCTGCAACCTTTTACGTTTTAACAAGAGTAAAGTACTTGAAAATTTATTTAAACCTTTTGAAACAATGGTAATTGTTGAAAATAAAATAATTTTGTTGCCAGGTAACAAAAATAAAGGCATTTTGATTATAAAATATAAATATTTACAACAAGAAAAGAATTTTCAGTTTTCAAAATTTAAATATATTTTTATAAAACAATGGGTTCTTCATTGAGGTGGGGACCATGTCACTCACTCCATCTCAAGCCTCTCCCATTTTGCAGAAAAAGAGGACCCTGTCAAGGCTGATACTTTGACGACAGTGACAGGGCTTTCCACCAAATTCAGCAGAGTGACAGGTAGGCCCAACTCTGATTGGCTCCTCAGATTTCCCCAGCGTTAGTAGGTTCTATGAAAATATTTTATTTCAAAAATGATTTTAAATATAAATCTTAGATATGTTTTATAAATCTCATGTTTTATGTTTTAACATGGGTAATTTTTTATATGACGAACCATAACTGCCGTAAATTCAAACAGAATCAACTAATTTTTTACATATGTGCCTGAGCTATAGAGAACTCAATGTCTGTTGATTTTGGTGAAGATCGGTTACGGGGAAAGGGCAGTTTACCTGAAACATTTTTTGTTGTAACATGAGTAAAGTACTTAATTTTGATAAAGTATCCTGATAAGATCTTAATAATCCACTGTAGAAACGTAGATGAAATATCTATAAATGAAGAGGCTAGTTGAACGGGCTGGGGGTAATTTTCTATAAATCAAAATTATAGTTGAAGGGGGAGGGGATAATTTTTTTTTATATGTGTACTACGTTATTGGCAACAAAGAAGTATTTTTTTGTTAAAATTCCTTCCCTGGCTGTTTGGCTGAAAATGATTTTAAATATAAATCTTAGAATATGGAAGTCATGTATGGTTCTCCATACCGATATTACTTCCATATTCCTTAAGGAATGGAAGTATGGTGATGGCAAAAAAAATCGAGTTCGAGATTATTGCAGATTCTGATTCTACTACACTCAAAACATGAAAAAAAGTCGTTTTCCGAAAAGTGTCTGTGTGTCTGTCTGTCTGTCTGTAGATTTTTTTTCTATGGCAAACGATAACTGCCGCAAATTCAAACAGAATCAAATAATTTTTTGCATACTGTCCTGATTTGCAGTGTACTCGCGACCTATTGTTTTCGGTGAAGATCGGTTGAGGGAAAGGGGTAGTTTACCTGCAACGGTTTTTTTTTAGCAAGGGTAATTTTGTTTGTTTGGCTAACGATAACAGCCGCAAATTCAAACAGAATCAAATAATGTTTCGCATACAGCCCTGAATTGTAGAGTTCTCAAGATCTGTTGATTTTGGTGAAGATCGGTTAAGGGAAAGGGGTAGTTTACCTGTAACGTTTTATGTTTTAACAAGGGTATTTCCTATGGCAAACGATAACAGCCGCAAATTCAAACAGAATCAAAAGATTATTTGCATACAGCCCTAAATTGTAGAGTTCTCAAGACCAATTTTTTTTGGTGAAGATCGGTTGAGGGAAAGGGGTAGTTTACCTGCAACGTTTTTTTAACAAAGGTATTTTCTATGTCAAACGATAACTGCCGCAAATTCAAACAGAATCAAATAATGTTCTGCATACACCCCTGATTTGTAGAGTACTCAAGACCTATTGTTTTTGGTGAAGATCGGTTAAGGAGAAGGGATAGTTTACCTGCAACGTTTTTTTATCTAGCGAATTTTCTATGGCAAACGATAACTGCCGCAAATTCAAACAGAATCAAATAATTTTTTGCATACATCCCTGACTTGTAGAGGTCTCAAGGACTTTCGATTTTGGTGAAGATCGGTTAAGGAGAAGGGGTAGTTTACCTGCAACCTTTTACGTTTTAACAAGAGTAAAGTACTTTGTAAATTTATTTAAACTTTTTCAAACAATGGTAATTGTTAAAAATAAAATAATTTTGTTGCCAGGCAATAAAATCAAAATTTTTTCATTTTAATGTAAATCATGTATAAGAGAAAATATATCGCGCTTGGCAGGCGATATTAAGATTTAAATATAAATCTTAGAATATGGAAGTCATGTATGGTTCTCCATACCGATATTTTTTGAATAGTGTCTGT
Organism: Magicicada septendecula; assembly: GCA_034769895.1. NCBI lineage: Eukaryota > Metazoa > Arthropoda > Insecta > Hemiptera > Cicadidae > Magicicada > Magicicada septendecula. Next base: position 343,371,885 of record CM068368.1, read on the forward strand.
ATGTGCGTCTGTCTGTCTGTAGATTTTTTTTCTATGGCAAACGATAACAGCCGCAAATTCAAACAGAACCAAATCATTTTTTGCATACAGCCCTGATTTGTAGAGTTCTCAAGACCTTTTGGTTTTGGTGAAGATCGGTTGAGGGAATAGGGTAGTTTACCTGCAACATTTTATGTTTTAACAAGGGTAATTTTTTCTATGACGAACGATAACTGACGTAAATTCAAACAGAATCAACTACTCTTTTGCATACGGTTTTGAATTATACAGAACGTAAGGTCTGTTGATTTTGTTGAAGATCGGTTAAGGGAAAGGGGTAGTTTACCTGTAACGTTTTATATTTTAACAAGGGTATTTCCTATGGCAAACGATAAGAGCCGCAAATTCAAACAGAATCAAATAATTTTTTGCATACAGCCCTGAATTGTAGAGTACTCAAGACCTATTGTTTTTGGTGAAGATCGGTTAAGGGAAAGGGGTAGTTTACCTGCAATGTTTTTTTATCGGGGTAATTTTTTTCTATGGCAAACGATAACAGCCGCAAATTCAAACTGAATCAAATAATGTTTTGCATACAGCTCTGTATTGTAGAGTTCTCACGACCTATTGGTGTTGGTGAAGATCGGTTAAGGGAAAGGGGTAGTTTACCTGCAACATTTTATGTTTTAACAAGGGTAATTTTTTATATGACGAACGATAACTGCCGCAAATTCAAACAGAATCGACTACGTTTTTGTATACCTATTTGAATTAAAGAGAACTCAAGGTCTGTTGATTTTGTTGAAGATCGGTTAAGGAAAAGGGGTAGTTTACCAGCAACATTTTATATTTTAAGAAGGGTAATTTTTTTTTTGACGAAAGATAACTGCCGTAAATTCAAAGAGAATCAAATAATTTTTTGCATAAGTTCCTGAATTGTAGAGAACGCAATTTTTCATGAAGATCGGTTAAGGGAAAGGGGTAGTTTACCTGCAACATTTTATGTTGTAACAAGAGAAATGTTTTCTTGACGAACGATAACTGCCGCACATTCAAACAGAATCAAATATTTTGTTGCATGCATCCCTGAATTGTAGAGGATTGAAGGTCTATTGATTTTGGTGAAGATCGGTTAAGAGAAAGGGGTAGTTTACTTGCAACGTTTTATGTTTTAACACGAGTAAAGTACTTAATTTTGATAAATAATGTATCCTAATAAGAAGCTCATAATAATCCACTGTAGAAACGTAGATGAAATATCTATAATGAAGATGTTAGGTGAACGGGGTGGGGGTAATTTTCTATTAATGAAAATTATAGTTGATTGGGGAGAGGAGAATTTTTTATATGTGTACTATGTTATCGGCACCAAAGAAGTAGTTCTTTGTTAAAATTCCTTCCCGGCCTGTTTAGCCGTAGTCCAATGTTTTCTGCAAAACCAGACTTTTCGGCAGTCCATCGACTGCCATCATCAGTGAAAATCAAGTGCGAAAACGTGAGGTGGTATACATTAGTGACCACAGTACTGTGTTTAAGGCTGAAGCAATAAATATATAAGGTCTAGTCGACCGATAATGCCAGCGTGTATAGCACTGGCCTGCTCATGTTCGCGTGTGTGCTCATATATGTTGAAAGTGCACTTTTGACTTTAAGTTTTAGTATTTTAATAAATCATTTTACTTTTTAACGACCTCGTTTTGAGTGAATGTTTCACCTGAGGATGGCAACTTGTTGCCGAAATGCGTAGTGCTATAAATTAAAAATATACGAAGTCGCACGATGGAAAATAAGATTGTACCTTTGTATATGGAGCAATAAGTAGAAAGAAGTAGTTTCTATGGTAATATTTCATTTCGAATATGATTTTAAATATAAATTTTAGAACATGGAAGTCATGTATGGTTCTCCATACCGATATTTTGTTTAGTTAAAGATTAAATTAAATACTTTTATATTGTAATTTTATATTTAACATTACTTCTAACATTAAACAAAATAAGAACTTACATTTACAATGGGTGAACTCCGCTTAATGTAGAATCACTATCTTCAGATTCAACTGATTCACTGTCACTCGAACAATTCACAGAAATGATCAAATTTTCTACCTGCTGTTCCACTATACCTTCATTTTTCCAAGCGTCTTCAATAACTGACTTGGTGTGTTCAACTACCTTCTTCCAGTCTTCTCCAGTAATCATTTGCATGGCTTCATTTGTTAATTTTTCTACTTCAGTCATCATGAATTTTGCATTATTTATGGCAACGTATTTTTTAACCCTGGCCCATATTAGTTCTATGGCCTAAAAGTGACAATGATATGGAGGCAACCGGATGACTTTATGACCGTAACTTTCAGCCAACTCGTCAGCAATATACACAGGAAACTTTGGTTTATTAAATACTACTAATTCCATCAACTCAGCCTTTTTCATATCCTCTGTCAATGGAATGTTTCGATGTTTTAACCATTCAACCATCTCTTCTTTTTTTGAAGCCATTGTTGGAGCCTTGTCTTTAATCACTGAATGAAATGGGGCGTTGTCCATCACGATCACTGAATTGGGAGGAATATTCTTTAACAGGAATTCTTCAAACCATGTTTTAAATTTGTTGTGATTCATTTCTTCGTGATAGTCAGAAGTCTTTTTCGATTTAAATACATAGAGGCAATTGGGAATAAACCCCTGAGAATTTCCGGCGTGGATAATTATAAGTCTTCCACCTTTTCCAATTCGCACTGGCATAGTTCCCGCAGTAGAATCATCCGACCAACACTTTTTTAAAGAATATCCTGCGTTCACCCATGTTTCGTCAACCCAGACGACGTTATTAAAATTTTCATTTATTACACCCCTAAGAAATCTACAGCGAGAAGCAACTACGTGTTGTTGCACCATTAATACTTTTCTACCTGAAACGGTAGTAAATTTAAATCCTAAATTTTTAATTATGGACCGTAAAGACGAGTGGCTACCAGTGAAAAGCTCTGCATCATGAAGAGTAACTAGTAGCTTTTTTATTGTAGGATACTCTTTATGACTGTAATACTCATATACGTGGCGACGGATCCCATCTTCTGCAAAAGCATCGAGATTAGTAACACGTTTTTCTATCCGTCTTTTTTTACCTGGTGTTTCCAGTTTAGAAGGGCCAGCTTCCTCGCTTTGTTTAAACTTTTCCTTACCTATCGTTACGACCGTATTTTTACTTATAGAGTGCAGCTGCTGTTCTATCAACAACTTGACTAACTGAAATCAGAGGCCCACCATGTTCCTTCTCTTTCTCGAAATACTCTCGTAGAGAACAAACGAATTCTCTGGAGTGACCTCTAATTGGTACTCCACAATCGGAAATACGTGTTTTCTCTTTTACCGGGTGTATTCGCGGTCAACAACGCTTTTTCCCAGTTTCCTCACTTTCAGACATACCTTCTGTTTGAAAGTAAACGCGTATAGGTTAAAGCTGTTACGTATTTTAAAGAATTCAAAATTTAAGAATGTAGATATTTATACAAATTGTTTTAAAATAAAAATCGCACGCACAAAGTTCCGTAAAATGGCAAAATAAAGTAAATTTATACTTAGGTAAACATGTTATTTAAACATGCTTATGCTTATTTAGTTAATAATAGATTAACACGTTTTCACTAGGTACACTTAGTTAATTAGTCAGAAATTAGTTAAGTAATTAGAAATTAGTTAGCAATAAATTTGTATCTGCAGCACAACTATTTAAGTATAAAACTAACATACACCCACGAATAATCAAACAAGTGTAACCGAGAACACAGCACTCTTAACAAACAGACTTCGTTACATAGAACCTACACTAACAGTTCACTCTGTGGCGCGACATTCCACGCTGGTTTTAATAACAGCACGTGTGGGACATATTGGCAACAGTGTGCGTTGCTACGGTTACTATTTACAGTTTTGAGTACGGCGATTGGTTGAGAGGCACATAGCAGTCAGTTGTTTAATCAACAGTTCCATCTGTCAATACCAAACAAGTTTTAATAATAGTATAATTTTTTAGTTAATTTCTATTGGTAGTTTTTATTTTGTAATTATGTATTATCGCAATTATTTGTGCTATCACCCAGTAACTGGATTTGTTAAAATGGATATTTTCCTTCAACTAGTAAAGACAGGAAAGTTATTCATAGTCAAGTATGGGAAGTAATTTTTAAAGTTTTACAATTTATGAGAAGAGAAGCGGCTGAAGGAATAAAAATTCCAATTAAAAGTGTTTTCGAACAGGTTACTGCGGCAACTGGAACAGCTACTCACACGTTATCGTGTATCGCAAAGGAGGGAGAAAAATTAGGAGCACAGTTTAAGAGCCCAAAAAACACCAAACCCCAGGTTAGTCCCAAGACAAGTGTGGACAACTTTAACACCCATGTTATACGTCGGACTGTTAATCAGTTCCATATCACTCACAAGAGGCATCCAATGGTAAGCGCATTGCTACCCATCATTAGAGAAAATAATTTCAAGGGGTAAATTAGTGCCCTCAGAGTTATTCTACGAAAAATTGGCTACAGGTAGGTCTGAACGTCAAAATACAATAACTGAATAAGCTTTTTTAAAAATGAAACTATTCATGCCAGCTTTTGCACATTCTTGAATGAGTCTGAAGATGTTTTATTAAGGTCTTGCGTTTCTTTAAAATAAATGTAAATAATTATAAAAAAGAACAGAAATAATAGTAGAATAATAGTTGTATTATAACAAAAAATATATGTACCGGTATGTGTGCGTGTGTCTGCATGCCCCTTAAATTTTCCATAATAAAAAATGAAATAGAATACTGAAATGAAAGAAATTTCATAGATATTGAACATTGTGTGTTATAACTTCAACTTTTTGCTTTATTTACAGTAAAACGTTGTTTGCCAGCTGATAAAACATAATTATCTACTTTCTCATTCATCTATTTCTTTCACCAGTCGTTAACACTTCTAGTGTTAAAAGATTTTAAAAGATATTCTTTTCCTAAAATTCTGTATTGAAATTACTTGCTTTTTACTTCTTCTATAAAACAGTTTTTTTTTCTCCAGGATTAGAAAGATTCTTGCAATTAAATGAATACGAAGAACGCGTTCCTTTATGTACTGATAAACTGGAGAGATAGTAGAGTTATAATTATAATTATATTTAATTATAATTAAGGAGTAGAAATGTACAGTTTGCAAATTCCATTGCGATAAGAACATTCAGGAAGGCTGTAGTTTTTTACATCTCAACAGTGCACAATGCCAGAACCAAACAACACTCAGATATGTTTATAAAACATTCTGATATGTAACAGGAACAAATTCCGATACATGTTCTGTTCGAATTGTATTTATTGATTGATTTATTTCACTTTTGTTTGTAAACATACATACATAAGTGTACTGGTTCTATTTATTTTTTTATATGCATTTTTTACAATTTAAAAGGAAATATTATTTTCTTAAATCTTTACGCTTTCAAAGTGGACTACTGTTTATTTTATAAATAAAATTTGATACTACACACATTATCATTTTTCAACAGGTGGAAAAAATCACCTGTAATAAAAAGATTGTATGTGAGAGATGCGAAATACACTTAAAGCACATACAATATTTACAAAAAATAAAATAGAGAAGAAGGATGCCCTACTATCTATACAGACGAAACCTTGTTCATTCATCCCACACAACTTATCAGTGGGTCGTGTGGAGTTAAAATCGCCAATTTGTAAGGGGCAGAGATTAGTAGTTATACATGCAGGTATGTGAACATTCCTTGTGAGATATATCATTATTTTTTGTAATATGTGGTGACCCACTGACACGATTATTTGATCTTAGGTGGAGAGAAGGGATTTGTGCCGCAATCTCTCCTTGTGTTCAAGTCAGGCCTACGAACAGTGATCTACCATGGTGAAATGAATTCTAACAACTTTATAAAGTGGATCAAAACTCAAATGATACCAAATTTACTGTCATGTTTAGTTGTTGTAATGGACAATGCACCGTACCATAATACGAAAAGTGACAAACCACCCATCAGCAACCTAATGAAGCAGTGACTAGAAAGTAAAGGTGTTCCTTACTCCTTAAGTGATACAAAAATAGAACTGTATGAGAAAATTAAGGAAGTAAGGCCCAAAACAAGTAATTACATAGTAGACACACTTTTAACTGAATACGGACATAGTGCGATCAGGCTGCCACCTTATCATCCCGAACTAAACCCTATTGAAAATATATGGGGAATTTTAAAAAACTGGGTTCCAATGCGCAATGCTAGTTTTACATTAGATGACATGAAACGTCTGGTGGAAGACAAGTGTGCTAATATAGGCCGAAGTGAGTGGAAGAGTGTTTGTGCGAAAGCTGAAAGGATATAAGACAAGAAGTACTGACTGACGAATTACAAAGTGAATTTCTTATAAATTCAGAATCCGATGACAGTAGTGAAGAAGATGAAATGTGCAATGAGAGCTAAAGACTGAATTTAAATGCTCACATGCTAAACGGATCCTGATGCTTTCAACGTAATTAACGCTAACCGTGTGGAAGCAATGTTTTTTAATTAAAATAATTTATAGTTTTATGTGAATTTAATGTGTGCATTTGTGTTCACCATGTGTAGTGTGTTGAAGCAGTTTTGTTTTAAAACTATTGTTGAACCTAAAGCCCGTGCTTGGAGATACGTTCTAAAACGCAGTCCTGTGAACAGTACATATCGTTTGCTTGATTTGTACAGTAATACAATTACAATATTATTATTATTATTTGATTTACGTCGGAAACAATAAACATATAATTCTTTTTTTAAAGCCAGCTGTGTGACTGTAGGCGCGTGCGCGCGCACACACACACACACACACACACACACACACACACAGAGATAGAAAATCGTGGTGACACATTTACAAACAAACCTTAACAGTCGCAAGTTTTTGTTACTATTAGAAATAATACTCATAGGTTGGCTGCACCGTCACTGATAACAATTCTCTTCTCACATCTCACAGCGACTTCCTTCACATTGCCTTTCCCCTCTGACTGTAAGCGTTTCGCGCATTTCCATGCCCTTAACTTTCAATTTTGCTATACTTTCTTGCTTTATTTTGTTACTCAATAAAGTAAATAATCTCTACAATATTTGTTCATTTATCTAATTTTTTATGTCTGTTTAACACAAAAAAAAGCTGGTCCTTGTCACTTCGCACATTAAATGAGTTTGAATGAACTGTGTTGTTTATGAGAAATTACTAAATGTTTTTCAATTCACTCAACACATAAAAGAATTTGTCATGGTACAAGCCTAAATCTACAACAGATGTATGCACCCTGTTGCATATAATAAATCAAGGTGTAGTTGATAAATTCCATTTATTTTAAAGGTGATGCCCATAAGTTGAATGAAAAGTTCTTAAAGACCTGAAGTACAACGTTACAAAGGGTTACGTTACACTGTCAAAACTTTTATAATAGACCAAAACAATAAACATGATCCCAAAATACTTAAAACCCATATCCCTTCCATCATTTGTTAACATGTTCAGTACCACATTTCAGTTTTGGAAAAAATAAAAGTGCTGGAAATTAATCATTATGAATAAGAACAAACTGGGGAACAAATAATACATTATACGAGACTATTAAATTTCCAGTAAGACCATACGTCTTACTGAAAGGCTTTACACTGGCTGTGATAATGCAAATATAATTTAATCTTCACTTTTACAATTTCAGGATAGCTTCAAGCAATTTCTTAGCACTGCTCTTCTGGATGGATACCAATGGCATCATGAACACTGGCATTAGCAACTATGATAAAGCAATGCTACCACTACCAACTGAAACAAGACTTAGCACATAGTCCACATGTGTAGCATGTTCTATCACCAGTAAGCTAGATTCCAACCAGTTCTAACAATCCCTTCAGTAACCTCTTGCTAACATTTCACAAAAACTTAAAACACTTCCTTCATTGTATCACTGATCCAATCCACTCCTTGAGATGAAAAAAGGCATAGAAGTCATTAGGTGTGATGTCTGGGCTATAATGAGTGTGATCAAAAACTTCCCAACAGAATTTTGAGCACTTCTGAATAGGAAACACTGTGGTGTGTGGGTGTTGTGAATGAAAACAATTCCCGACATCAATGACCCATGTTGCCAGTTTTGAACAGCACATCTTAGTTTTGAAAGTGTTTCACAGTACACTCCACTGAGACTGTTGTTTTTGGTTCTAGAAAAATTCATAAAAAGAAATACTTGAAGTATAGTGGCCATAAGAGTTCTGTGTCGAATGAGTTTGACTGAATATTTTTGTCTTTGGTTATGAATAACACATGGCATAGTTTATTAATGTGTGGGAAAAAGATGGGCAACATTGGTTACGGACGGCCCCATCAACAGAACTCTACCCCGAGCAACTAGTGTTGCTCTTTTTAGAACTACAACCGGTCATGACTACCTGGCCTCCCACCTGCACCGCATTGGCGTGTTGTCTCCTGAATGTGTTCTCTGTGGATACGCTTCCATGAATGCGGATCACCTAATTACATGTCCAGCCTTGATCTCAGACACGTAAGTCCAAGACGAAGATGGTACGGCAAGGCTCTCACGTCTCTACTGGTCAGCGCGCCGCCTAATGGTCCAAGAGCCAAGGGTGGGCGTTGGCTAGTGAGTAAGTAAGTTTATTAATTTGACTCAACACCAAGGTAACAAATCCAATTTTCATTACCAGTCATGATATGGGAAGTAATTCATCTCCCTTTCTCATACTGGTCCAAAAATGTAGATACAGATGTCATTTTTTGGTGTTTGTATACTCAGTTAACTTTTTGGGAACTCATACTTAGTAAATTATTAATAACAAAATTTTTTGTACACTATACTTCATAAAAGTATGGTGATTCCATGGCAAGAACAAGACTTATTGTGTAGAGTTGGCTTTCTTGAATGTTTGCACTCACTTGTTCAACAAGGTGATCCATCTGGACACTCTTCACTGTATATATTTATATGGCCTTCCTTTATCTCATGATGCCAGGCCCTCCACTCATATTATAGGACCATAAATATCGCATAGTTCACGGCACATTTCACCAGCATTAAGATGCCCTTTAGCATTGAGAAACTGAATCACAGGCCGTACTTTGCAACTGACAGGATTGTTTATTTTTGCAGCCGTCTTTATTGCCATGGGTACAGAAACTCATGAACCATAAGTTGCTACTATGCATGTGCATTACTAAAGCCAATCCCCCTTTATTAGCAATAGGCCATACTTTTGAAATATGCTTCATAAACATGCGGAAGAAGATTATTGTGATAATACAAGTGATAATTATTTTGAATCCTTTAACCACCACCATTTATGTTATCTGTAATCACTGAACTGTTACTTTAATACACTTTTTTGTTTTAATAAAAAATAATAATAATAATAATAATAATAATAATAATGACTTGGATTTACTTAATAATGATCCTTTTGAAATTCCTGTTAGTTTTCTGAGCTGGTGAGTTGTGTTAAAAGTAGCAACTAGTAATATCAATTTGTAGTTTTTCATTACTTCAACATATCTCTCCATATATACTGACACTGGTAAATGTCTTCATGGCCACAATTATCAGTGCTCTCAAGACTCTGAGAAGTTTCTTTCAAAAATTAAATTGTAAAAGAATTTGTATCTTGAGATTATAATATGACTAGTACTTTCCACTTATCCAAAAAAACACTTATTAATTATAATTCAAAAATACTATAATTTCAGACAACATTCTCTTCTCCAATTATAATACAAATATATCAATTATTATTGTGTTACTATTTAAACAAACTATATTATAAATTATTGTTATTATGTTGAGAAATATAAATGATAGCCATTATTTACAAAGATGTACTAACACACAGTAACAAGCGTCAGGGGATTCAAGGTACACGGTGTTTCCCCAAATAATTTATTCATAAAATAATTTTTTTATTTATGAAGTAAGTTGTGCAAATTACTCAGGAAAGGTCTAAAACTAATTTAAGAAGTTAAATATCATACAACATGATGCGAGTGTGAGCCATGAAACCTTGCTGTGTAATGCAATTGTATGCGGAGTATCAGGTTAGACATTACTTGAAATGTCTTTTTAACATGGCTGGAGGTGAGGAGGGCTTCAGTGGATGACAACGGGAGAGGACCTGCGCATGCAGCATAAATTATGTCCTGTACATCACATAAGAAGACATGTCCCCCCATACTAAATAGCATAGAATTCTCGCTACCGCTACCGACACAATGATTGTGTTCCGAGTCGGTAGTGAAATAATTATACATATTTTTAAGTGTTGTCTATACTTGCTTTAAGCATACTGTTTAATTGGTTTAAAGGAGCAAAATGAATACAGTTAGTAACAGGTCTAGCGCAGAAGTATTTGATATAAATTCCAACAACTCTGATTCACTAGAATTTTTGTTAAAATACAAAATCAGTATGTTACATTTAGAGCAATAGGTACTGCTAAAGTCAAAAATATCTCGGGGGTCTCTAGTTTGTTGCAGAAGGATAGGAAAGATGTCAGAAAATTTCAGGAAGTTTGGTATAGTAAATACAGGTGGCTCTCTAGTTACAAGCGAAACAAAACTCTGCAATGCTTTTACTGTTTGATGTTTAACGGAGAGAAACAATGGAGCAAAGTTGAAGTAGGCACTATAAAAAATGTTGAGATATTTCACAGGCTAGGACGTAACAGAATTGAACATTGTTTGTCCAAAATACCTACAATTCAAGCAGTACAGCACAATGAAAATGTGGCACGAAATCAAAGGATTCTGGGCCATTTGACAGATGTTGTTTGTTATTTAGGGAGTCAAGAGATAGCTTTTAGGGATCATAAGGAAAATGAGCAATCTCTTAATTAGGGAAATTATTAAGAAACTTTAAATTTACTGGCAACGGAAAAGTCTTTCATGAAAGAACATATACAGTGATTCAAAATTGAATGGCAATCTCTCAGAAGCTGATTCTATAGCTAAAAATAAGAAAAAATGAGACACGAGATGTATAACTCATTTACAAGCAAATATGAAACGTTTGTGTAATATCTACAGTAATCCGAATTTGTCACAATTAAAAAATGTGAATAAAATTAATTTTTATCTAGCAGTATTTTCTAATTACGATTCATAAAAGACACTAATAACAATATGATAGCTTTTTCTCGATGTTTAGGCAAAATTATATAACAAAATGCATGTGTTTTAGTCACTTCACTATTATCTGATAGAGGTAGCATTAACTCTATTTACCAGTTTTACTGGTTCATTAAGAATGTCAATAATCTTAGTAATACGCTGCTTTTGGCTGGTACTTTTATGTCTACCCAAATTTATCTTGTTATCAGTCCCCACTGATAGTACAACGGATGTTTTCCTCAATGCACAATGCTAAAGAATGCTTTAATTTACTTCAAGAATGGTGAAGGGAGACTCTTAATTTTTTGAGTATCCGCCACCATTAACATGACAAATATTGAGTTCTGTGTCAATGTGTCAGCTTTTGATCCTGTTTCTCTAACTTTGTGAACTTAAAGACTGTAACAATATTAACACCTTAATGTGAACACTGGTTTGTGTTATTCACTATTAAGAGAGTTGAAAGATTAAAGTTTTAGATGCAATTACCTTCTTCTAAATTATATCTGTTACGGTATGAGAACCTCGTGTAACATAATACAAACATAAAATAAGAAAATAGAACTTTTCCCAAAACATAGTGAAAAGTTAGAAACAGAAGGTCAGAATGATAGTCTGCCTTCATAAACTACCACTGACGATGAAAATTTGTATTACAAAACGGTACTGATTACAGTCTGTTTATCATGTCTTCCATATTAACAGATGATTATGTATGTTAGGGTGGGTCGAAAAAAGCGAATTTTCGAGTATCGAATTCTAATAGTGCGGAAAAGTTGCGTATTCGAATGCTAATAAACGTTAAAATATTGAAAAAATTCCTATGTTTAATCTTCAGTTTGCGCAAAGGGCCTAAAGTTTGAAAAAAATGACAAAAAACACCAAATATTACCTTAACGCTCAATTTTTACAGATTAAGTTTTTCGACTTCTAATAGCGTGAAAGTACTTCATTTTAGTTGCCTGATAATTGAAAAAATATTTTAAAAATCGCCCGTTACATATTGAGTTCGCGCATAAGGCCTAAAGTTTGTGAATTTTGGTGAAAAATTGATATTTTTACAGTTTTACAAACAGACGGACTGTTGTATTAAAAATATATACAAGGCCATTTTTTTTACTAATTGTTCCTATGAGTGATTTTATATATTCAACTTGGATCCGAATAAATCACCTTGGAGCTCTTCGCCCATTTCGCAAAATTATTTTTGCTGAAATGACCCAGAACTCACCACGTGGAGGTGGCTGCAATTCGAGTTCCACCCACGACCTACCCAACCATCCAACCATTCAGGGCATGGTAAATTATCAAATCAAACAGACTTGTCGCAACACGTCTGTGTCTGAGTCACCGAGTCACCCCCTCCCAAGGTGCGATGATTTCTGTCTGATTAGTTGCTACTCGGCATGCCACGTGATAACGTCTCGTCGCAGCGTTACTAGTGTGTCTAAACTGGTACCTTACATACAGTCTTGTGGCAAATCAAGCTTAGTTTCGCTATATTTGAGTGTTTTCTTGTGACATTGGTAGTGGTTGTGAAATGGCGACTCAGAAAAAAGTGTTGGTGACAAGACAGTCGCACTGCTGTCCTTTGTTCGGTTTGCCCAAAGAACTAAGTGGAACAAACCTACCGACATTCGAGGACGTGCTTCTGTGTTGCTTCGAAGAAAGCAATAAACTTTCAATATCATCGGATTCAAAGAAAAAAATTGTTTTTTCAACAATAGCCGATTGTGTTGCTACTCAAATAGAGATGATATATCGTAAAGCCTCCATTCCAGTAGTGACTCATACTCAGACTGTGCAAATGATAAAAGCGTACCATGATGCACATTATAATTTAAGAAAATCGTACAACCGAGACCACGAAAAAGACAGTTATAAGACAAAAATAGATGAATTCATAGCTGAAGCGAAATCAAAACTATTTGATACTGCAGCGTGTGTGTTATGACATTTTCTTGTGTATGTGGGAAAAAGGCAAGTGCCTGTGACTCTCCTTGTAATGGTACGATTATGGTACAAATTTTAATCAACTTAAATATGGTATAAAAAAACAGAAATATTGTATTCCTTCATTTGGTCAAAATTAAACAAACATTTAATAACCTTTATAAATATACCGTGAGTGGACTATATAATATTTGCCAGGATTTTGACTGATTCATAACAAAAAACGTGAAGCCTCACAAAAAACTGTATGTCGAATAATGCGATAAAAGCGACGATCCTTAATGACGTCAGCGGCCAGGAATTTGTTTTTGTAAACAACAAGATGCTGTCAACAAACAGACAATAGACGAGTGACGTACATTCACCCCACTTCGGAAATATGGAACAAAGACTCTGTGTCATTTCAACAGGGAACGTGATCGCAGCCGGCCGGCAACTCTTTCACGAAGTGTGAATTTTAACTTTTGAGACACTAAAAGTGGTTAATTAACTATTTAAAAACAGTGCTGAATCTACAACTATAAAATGTGACCGGGAAGTGAAATCGGTAAACTCGCGGTACGCGAAGTTTTACCGTACCGATAGAGATCGAACAACAGCTACAGATTTGGTGAGAACGTTCCAACAAAAGCATAATTTCTTTCAATTACAAATCAAACTTAATTTCAAAGAAATGACCAAAATAAAAATTTCAAAGTAAATTCAATTTACTAAGTCTTTAAAATTTAATAAAATGAGCTCATTAAAACGAATTGTACCAGAGTGAGAGGGCGAGTGTATAATTTCTAAGTGCCTGGGTTGTGCATACATAAATATATATATCTTATTGGTTTTGGTTTTACTATATGTTTATTATATGTTTAGATTTACAAGGTTCAATTTTAAATATGTTTGTTTGTTTAATGATACATAGGACTACGCCCCGAGGCCTAGTAACATGCGTGTTTGACGCATGGTCGAGTCATATATGTATGTAAACTTTCTGCTAATAATAAGTTTTTTTTTTATAACCGTTTCAGAGTATTTATTTCAGATAGCACTTCCCGTTCTACAATCTCGTTCGCTTAACACGAAACCTGGCCCGTAAAATAAATGTAATATCAGCTGTTGGTAGTTTCCAACATGGCGCCCGTTATTAAACACAATAATTATGTTAAAGACAGTTACTGTGTATTTGTAATATACAACTACATAAGTATGTAATTTTGAAAGATAACATATGGCGCCCGAACAGGGACTCTATATAATATAATTTTATGTGGGGTAAGCCTACGAAGAGAATGGAAAGAGTTATCTGAGGTAATAAAGAAATTTTAATACGTAAACATAACCAAATTTTACGAAGTTAGGTTATACTATTGGATGCATGACTGTATTATAAATTGCAAATATGAATACTAATGAAGATAAAACTGAAAAAGTCAGCCTCACTGACGAAATAGTTATGAGTGAAATGGATGTTCAACCAACTCAAATTAGTCAGATTGACGAAGCAGATACACCTGTATCTGTTGTATATGTAGAAGCAGAGAAGGTCTCTACATCCATGCCTGTTAGTTCAGAAATTAAATCTGACAGTACTGCTGTTATGATGCAGCTCTTATTAAATAAATTTGATAATTTTGACAAGAAACTAGATGAGCAGAAAAGCGATTCTAATATTAAATTCACAAATTTGAATGACAAATTTGATAAACAATTTAAAGAATTACAGAATGAAATTAAAATAGGTCACGATAAGCTCATTAAGCAGATTGACAAGGTAATCACAAAATTAGACAAGAATTTAAATCAATTAGAAACCCAGAAGGTAAATAGTACCCAGAAAAATGAAGTACTGACTAATAACGTAAACAACAATGATAATGTGAATAAGGAATTTACAGATAGTAAGAATATTACAGGTAGTAAGAATATAATATTAGAAAATGATAATGAAAGTATTATGAGTGAAAATGAAGTGTTTGAGTGTATTGCGTCAGAAAGAGAGTTGGGAGAAAGTATTTTTGTACAAGGAGTGCAGGGGGTAGAATTTTCTTTTGATGTTGTGTTAGGGGGTGAAGAAAAGTCTTCACGTATTTTTTATAAGGAAAAGAGTTCCTTCAATTTATATTTGGGAGACAAATAAAGTCTACAAATAAAGTTTCTTGGTGTTTTTGTGTACCTAATAAGTGGTGCAATAATTTTAAGATACGGACCCCTGCATATTTGGAGAGAGAGAGAGTATAATTCGGTGTTATGGTGAGAAATGTATTAAGAGAGAAAGTGTAGAGAGATATTGTGAGAAAAAGAAAGTAATAAAATTTTTTAAAGTAAATAGAAAATACAGACAATTGGTAGAAAGGTTAGGCATAGATATGGTATATGAAAATAATGAATACTTACCTTATAGTAACAATGAAATTGAAATAACAATAAATGATGATAATGGTATTAAGTACTTACCTGTGGTAGAAAATTATGAGGATAATTATAAAATAAATAACCAATTAATGACATATGATATTACTGAGATAAACGGAACCCTACTCGATCGTGACTTGAAATATTTGTTTGATAACAGTTTTATAAATGAAAATGAATATAATATTGCTAATCATAAAATTTATTTATTAAAAAATTAATTAAATAGACCTAAGATTCGGTTGTTATTCAACGATGGAGGATAGAGTGTTTCAATTGTGTAATGAACATTAAATAAATATCACTATAATATTGACGACTCGGAACACAAAGTTTTTTATAAGTAAAAACGTAAAGTTTTACCTTACAGCCTAAACCGGCTTTCACCTATAGAAGGCTTCATCAGAGGCTGTTGTTAGTAGCGCTGCTCGTCTTGTTGTTGGCGACGAGAAAGTGTTTCGAAAGATTGAAGCTGTGTGTGTGTGGTGAGATGTGTTCGAATAATGCGTGTGATTTGAATTGTGTCTGTTCGTTTAGGATGTCATTTTTATTTGTTTTTGTGTGTTTGTATATTTCTAATTGTTCTAGAGTGTCTAGTTTTCGGCCTTTTGTGTGTACGTGTAGTATGTTCATGTTATTGTCGATGTTTTTATATGTGTGGTTTGCTTCAATGAGGTGGTTTGCGAAGGTAGATTCTGTAGTGGTGTGGAGTGCTTTAGTGTGTTCAATGTATCTCTGTTTGAAGCTACGTCCTGTCTGGCCTATGTAGAATTTACTGCAATTTGAACAATTTAGTTTATATACACCGGGTAGATCGAATTTGTTTTGTGCTTTGGGCATGCGTTTTGATAGTGTGTGTTCTGTTTTGTTAGTAGTTTTGTAAGCGATTCTGTATCCTGCTTTTTTGAATTTGTGGGCAATTTTTTCTGTTTGTTTGTTGATGTATGTTAGTGTTATGAATTTGTTGTTTTCTGTCTTTGTCTGTTGTTTGTTTTGTGTTTTGTGTAGGAGTTTACTGACTATTGTTCTGTCATAACCGTTAGATTCTGCTAGATATTTTATCGTGTTTAGTTCGTCTTTGTAGTCTATTTCAGCTAAGGGGATGTTGTTAAGTCTATGTATCATGGTTCTAAAAGCAGCTAGTTTGTGTTGTATTGGGTGATTGGAGGTGTTGTGTATTAGTGTGTCGTTGTAGTTGGTTTTCTGTATATACTGAATTTGTGCCTGTGTTCTAGTTTTGTGATGGAGAGGTCTAAGAAGTTTATGGTATTGTTGTGTTCGTATTCGGCAGTGAAGGTTATGTTTTTATGTATTTTGTTTATGTGCGTTAGTAACTGTTCACATTGTCTTTTGTTTCCCCTGTATAGTATTAGAATGTCATCAACGTATCTATGCCAATATAGTATTTTATGTGAGTGTCTGTCATTGTTTGTGAGTATTTTTGTTTTTTCTAAGTGTTGGAGGAAGACTTCTGCTAGAATGCTGGATATGGGGGAGCCCATGGGTAGGCCGTCGTTCTGTGTGTAGTATTTATTGTTATAAGTAAAGTAGTTTTGTTTTGTGATAATGTTCAGAGTTTCTGTTATTTCATTGATAAGTTCATCTGGTGTGTTGTTCTGTTTGAGTTTGTTTTGTAGGATGGTGATTGTTTCAGAGATGGGGATGTTTGTGTACAGGTTTTTAATGTCAAAGGAGGCTAATGTGGCGTTATGGGGGATGTTACATTGACACACTAATACACAACACCTCCAATCACCCAATACAACACAAACTAGCTGCTTTTAGAACCATGATACATAGACTTAACAACATCCCCTTAGATGAAATAGACTACAAAGACGAACTAAACACGATAAAATATCTAGCAGAATCTAACGGTTATGACAGAACAATAGTCAGTAAACTCCTACACAAAACACAAAACAAACAACAGACAAAGACAGAAAACAACAAATTCATAACACTAACATACATCAACAAACAAACAGAAAAAATTGCCCACAAATTCAAAAAAGCAGGATACAGAATCGCTTACAAAACTACTAACAAAACAGAACACACACTATCAAAACGCATGCCCAAAGCACAAAACAAATTCGATCTACCCGGTGTATATAAACTAAATTGTTCAAATTGCAGTAAATTCTACATAGGCCAGACAGGACGTAGCTTCAAACAGAGATACATTGAACACACTAAAGCACTCCACACCACTACAGAATCTACCTTCGCAAACCACCTCATTGAAGCAAACCACACATATAAAAACATCGACAATAACATGAACATACTACACGTACACACAAAAGGCCGAAAACTAGACACTCTAGAACAATTAGAAATATACAAACACACAAAAACAAATAAAAATGACATCCTAAACGAACAGACACAATTCAAATCGCACGCATTATTCGAACACATCTCACCACACACACACAGCTTCAATCTTTCGAAACACTTTCTCGTCGCCAACAAGACGAGCAGCGCTACTAACGACAGCCTCTGATGAAGCCTTCTATAGGTGAAAGCCGGTTTAGGCTGTAAGGTAAAACTTTACGTTTTTACTTATAAAAAACTTTGTGTTCCGAGTCGTCAATATTATAGTGATATTTAGTTAAGTAACGGACACGTCATGGACAACGAAATCCAAGAATTTAACTCAGCAAGACGAGCCAACGTCCAAGCGTACAAGTTCACAACTTTGAAGGTTAGAAAGATTGTAGCTCACATAAATTTCAACAAAACATGCATAAACAATTCCCTAACACCTAAATATGCCCAAATCAAAATTAAACATAACAACCAGGCCGCCCGAATAACACAAAACATCGCACAAAGAACATACATAAAAGAATCAATTAAACAACTATATAAGAAAAAAGACGCTCTTAACCGCAAAGCATTAACACTACACCTACATATCGCCAACACATACGGACACAATTACATGACTGAACTAATACATCACACAAATGAATGGACAAAAAAACAAATACATATCATACAGACAAAACACGACAGAAAAATAAAAAACCTGACACCAATCAAAACAGATATAATTCCCTCGCACAAATTCTACCCACGTACAGTAAACCTCACGAACGTCACACTCACAAAAAACGAACAAACACTCCTTGATAAAGGCCTAAAACATAACATACATTACAAACATAACAACCAAACACTAACAAAGCTCATAATTGACACAGAAACAAATATACAAAACACAGCACCAGAACATCAAGACACATTAAGACATAATATAAACAACACAATAGGAGTACATAAGACACCAGACAACAACAACCACAACTCAGAAATACACACAGCCATCAAACTGAGGGAAAAGGCACACAAACACAACATCACATTTGTAAAAGCTGACAAAGGCAACACGACTGTAATTATCCCCACAGACAACCTACACAAAAAAGTACAAGACTTCATAGAACAGAACAACATCACAGAACTAAAACACGACCCCACCGACAGATACCAAAACTCAGTAAAACAAATAGTCAACAAAGCCAAACACATTATGACACATAAACAAAAGCCCTACATGAAACAAATCCGACCATCAGCACCTACACTCCAAGCGCTTCCCAAAATCCATAAAGAAGACATTCCGATCCGCCCCATTATCAACTACCGTAATGCCCCTGCACACAAACTGGCAAAATATCTAGACAAAATTATTAGACAACACACACAAATAGACAACAACATTGCAGTAAAAAACAACACTGACCTAGTAACAAAAATAAAAGACATACACATCCCCCATAACGCCACATTAGCCTCCTTTGACATTAAAAACCTGTACACAAACATCCCCATCTCTGAAACAATCACCATCCTACAAAACAAACTCAAACAGAACAACACACCAGACGAACTTATCAATGAAATAACAGAAACTCTGAACATTATCACAAAACAAAACTACTTTACTTATAACAATAAATACTACACACAGAACGACGGCCTACCCATGGGCTCCCCCATATCCAGCATTCTAGCAGAAGTCTTCCTCCAACACTTAGAAAAAACAAAAATACTCACAAACAATGACAGACACTCACATAAAATACTATATTGGCATAGATACGTTGATGACATTCTAATACTATACAGGGGAAACAAAAGACAATGTGAACAGTTACTAACGCACATAAACAAAATACATAAAAACATAACCTTCACTGCCGAATACGAACACAACAATACCATAAACTTCTTAGACCTCTCCATCACAAAACTAGAACACAGGCACAAATTCAGTATATACAGAAAACCAACTACAACTGACACACTAATACACAACACCTCCAATCACCCAATACAACACAAACTAGCTGCTTTTAGAACCATGATACATAGACTTAACAACATCCCCTTAGATGAAATAGACTACAAAGACGAACTAAACACGATAAAATATCTAGCAGAATCTAACGGTTATGACAGAACAATAGTCAGTAAACTCCTACACAAAACACAAAACAAACAACAGACAAAGACAGAAAACAACAAATTCATAACACTAACATACATCAACAAACAAACAGAAAAAATTGCCCACAAATTCAAAAAAGCAGGATACAGAATCGCTTACAAAACTACTAACAAAACAGAACACACACTATCAAAACGCATGCCCAAAGCACAAAAATTCGATCTACCCGGTGTATATAAACTAAATTGTTCAAATTGCAGTAAATTCTACATAGGCCAGACAGGACGTAGCTTCAAACAGAGATACATTGAACACACTAAAGCACTCCACACCACTACAGAATCTACCTTCGCAAACCACCTCATTGAAGCAAACCACACATATAAAAACATCGACAATAACATGAACATACTACACGTACACACAAAAGGCCGAAAACTAGACACTCTAGAACAATTAGAAATATACAAACACACAAAAACAAATAAAAATGACATCCTAAACGAACAGACACAATTCAAATCACACGCATTATTCGAACACATCTCACCACACACACACAGCTTCAATCTTTCGAAACACTTTCTCGTCGCCAACAACAAGACGAGCAGCGCTACTAACGACAGCCTCTGATGAAGCCTTCTATAGGTGAAAGCCGGTTTAGGCTGTAAGGTAAAACTTTACGTTTTTACTTATAAAAAACTTTGTGTTCCGAGTCGTCAATATTATAGTGATATTTAGTTAAGTAACGGACACGTCATGGACAACGAAATCCAAGAACATTAAATATATGTGAAAAGTGGTATTGAATTGGACTGCTATGGACTGAGTTTGATAAATAACAAAATAATGAGTTGGAGTGTATATTTTTCATTGTATTAAATGTATTTATATATCAATGTATTTATGTGATTTTGATGTATTACAGGTATATTTTGTGTACACCAACTATTACGTATTTTAACTATTAACATGTTTTGTTTACATCAACAAGTAACATTTTTTTTTTACAATTGAATAACAATTAAAGAGTAATCATTCTTTATTACTTAATTAAAACAGTACAAAAGAAAATTGTACTATCTTGGTAACCGAAGTAAATTATAAACTGTCATAGAAAGTTTCTATGAAGTAAATTATTAATTATTACGCATTGAAAGTAATTCATCATGAATAATAATAAATGATAATATTTAAATAAGAATATATATATTTGAATTTTGAGAGGTATTGTTCTGAGTAGGTGAGAGATGAATTTGGTAAGACAATTGTCAGAGATTACAGTAAGTGTTTAAGCAGGGATAGAGCAGATAGAAGCAGGTGAGTTTAATTAAAGTAAATGGAGTTAGATAGTTAAGAATTTTGAAGTTAAGAATACAAAGAAATTATTAGATATTTAGGGACACAGTAGTTAGTGATTATTTGTAGAGGTGAATAAAGAAATAGGTATAAATATATATTTGTTGTTGATGAATTCTGTAGTGGGGGTGAGGTGATAAGGAGTAGCCAACTTATAGTGTTGTGGCAGGTAATAGCGTAGTTTAAGGGAGTGTTTGCCGAATTTTTGGAAGGGCAAAATAATATGAATGTATACAGCCAGTTAGGGAACACCCATCTCTGTACAAAGACGAGCGGTGCCATAGGATTTAAATGAATTTAGTAAAGGTGCTTATAATTGAGATATTGGTGTCATGATAGGTAAATTTGGTGGTCAATTAGAAGGTGAGTAAGATTATAATAAGTAAAGACATAGAGAATACAGGAGTCACCCAGACTAAACAATGATTAGAAGGCGAAAGGTTAGGTAGTTAGGTAGGTAGAAAACTCGGAGTAGAGAGGTAATGAAAAATGAATAATGAAGTAATAATAATATTATGAATATTAATAATAAACTTGAAATAAATATTAATAAGTATAATAAATAAATTGATGTCTAATTAATGAATTAATTAATTGCAATTGTAAATTTAAATAATTTAAATGCAAGTTAAACAGATAAAATGTCAAGATTAAATATGTAATTACAAAACTATTTCAATGTATTACTTTATTAATATTAATGTATCAGTGTTAATTATCAATGTATTATCATGTATTATGTATTTATGTTATGAAATTTTAACATGTATGGAAATAATGTGTATGAAGGGATAAATATAATTGGTGCTGTTAATGCCATAATTTTACCTGTTAATAATAATAAGAATAATAATAATTTTAATATAACCATTCAATAAGATTTATGAATAAATAATACCATACAGATTTATTAATTATTTTGTTTTACTATAATTTGTTTTCTCCATGTTTGGGAGATTTATAGGGGAATTTTCCTATTTTCAATTATAATGTAATTCTTTTA
The DNA here is from genome assembly GCA_034769895.1 of Magicicada septendecula. Lineage (NCBI taxonomy): Eukaryota > Metazoa > Arthropoda > Insecta > Hemiptera > Cicadidae > Magicicada > Magicicada septendecula. Next base: position 343,394,234 of record CM068368.1, read on the forward strand.
TATCAATGTGTTTCTTTTATAATTATACTAATTATAAAATGGAAGGAGGTAAATATTATCGATGGAAATCGAAACAATTTATAAATTCAGGGTTGTCCATATTGCGAAAGGAAATTCTTTATAATTCTTGGGAGTTACGTTTTTAGTAGTATAAAATTATATAACTAGATTTTAGTGGTATATCCAGCAAACCCAGTGCTTAGTAGCACAAACCAGCACCTAGCTAAGGGGAACCAGATCAGTTAAGGGTAGAGTAATTTACCAAGCCACTATTTTAATATTTATCATTTATTGTTTCAGTATTTGGTGATATGACAGCGGTCCTGAGCTGGCCAGCGCGTCAGAGCAGGGGCGTTGCGCGCCTAAGTGGCCTTATGGTGTTGGGATCTCGAAGGAGAAGTCCAGTAAGGTCATGCAGGTACGGTCATCATCATCAGACCACGGGTGAGTTATTATTTACTTTTATATAAAATTGTAAGGGGGTTGTGGCGACCTATCCTGGCTGATCCCTTTAGGACGTATGAAAGGGTCAATGAAAGTTTTTGTGCTTCGACACAAAATCTTTCACTGAGGGGGTTTTGTAATGGTACAATTATGGTACAAATTTTAAATAAATAAATAAATTTTAAAACTTAAATATTGTATAAAAAACCAGAAATATTGTATTCCTTCATTTGGTCAAAATTAAACAAACATTTAATAACCTTTATAAATATACCGTGAGTGGACTATATAATATTTGCCAGGATTTTGACTGATTCATAACAAAAAACTGAAGCCTCACAAAAAACTGTATGTCGAATAATGCGATAAAAGCGACGATCCTTAATGACGTCAGCGGCCAGGAATTTGTTTTTGTAAACAACAAGATGCTGTCAACAAACAGACAATAGACGAGTGACGTACATTCACCCCACTTCGGAAATATGGAACAAAGACTCTGTGTCATTTCAACAGGGAACGTGATCGCAGCCGGCCGGCAACTCTTTCACGAAGTGTGAATTTTAACTTTTGAGACACTAAAAGTGGTTAATTAACTATTTAAAAACAGTGCTGAATCTACAACTATAAAATGTGACCGGGAAGTGAAATCGGTAAACTCGCGGTACGCGAAGTTTTACCGTACCGATAGAGATCGAACAACAGCTACAGATTTGGTGAGAACGTTCCAACAAAAGCATAATTTCTTTCAATTACAAATCAAACTTAATTTCAAAGAAATGACCAAAATAAAAATTTCAAAGTAAATTCAAATTACTAAGTCTTTAAAATTTTAATAAAATGAGCTCATTAAAACGAATTGTACCAGAGTGAGAGGGCGAGTGTATAATTTCTAAGTGCCTGGGTTGTGCATACATAAATATATATACCTTATTGGTTTTGGTTTTACTATATGTTTATTATATGTTTAGATTTACAAGGTTCAATTTTAAATATGTTTGTTTGTTTAATGATACATAGGACTACGCCCCGAGGCCTAGTAACATGCGTGTTTGACGCATGGTCGAGTCATATATGTATGTAAACTTTCTGCTAATAATAAGTTTTTTTTATAACCGTTTCAGAGCATTTATTTCAGATAACACTTCCCGTTCTACAATCTCGTTCGCTTAACACGAAACCTGGCCCGTAAAATAAATGTAATATCAGCTGTTGGTAGTTTCCAACATGGCGCCCGTTATTAAACACAATAATTATGTTAAAGACAGTTACTGTGTATTTGAATATACAACTACATAATTATGTAATTTTGAAAGATAACATATGGCGCCCGAACAGGGACTCTATATAATATAATTTTATGTGGGGTAAGCCTACGAAGAGAATGGAAAGAGTTATCTGAGGTAATAAAGAAATTTTAATACGTAAACATAACCAAATTTTACGAAGTTAGGTTATACTATTGGATGCACGACTGTATTATAAATTGCAAATATGAATACTAATGAAGATAAAACTGAAAAAGTCAGCCTCATTGACGAAATAGTTATGAGTGAAATGGATGTTCAACCAACTCAAATTAGTCAGATTGACGAAGCAGATACACCTGTATCTGTTGTATATGTAGAAGCAGAGAAGGTCTCTACATCCATGCCTGTTAGTTCAGAAATTAAATCTGACAGTACTGCTGTTATGATGCAGCTCTTATTAAATAAATTTGATAATTTTGACAAGAAACTAGATGAGCAGAAAAGCGATTCTAATATTAAATTCACAAATTTGAATGACAAATTTGATAAACAATTTAAAGAATTACAGAATGAAATTAAAATAGGTCACGATAAGCTCATTAAGCAGATTGACAAGGTAATCACAAAATTAGACAATAATTTAAATCAATTAGAAACCCAGAAGGTAAATAGTACCCAGAAAAATGAAGTACTGACTAATAACGTAAACAACAATGATAATGTGAATAAGGAATTTACAGATAGTAAGAATATTACAGGTAGTAAGAATATAATATTAGAAAATGATAATGAAAGTATTATGAGTGAAAATGAAGTGTTTGAGTGTATTGCGTCAGAAAGAGAGTTGGGAGAAAGTATTTTTGTACAAGGAGTGCAGGGGGTAGAATTTTCTTTTGATGTTGTATTAGGGGGTGAAGAAAAAAGTCTTCACGTATTTTTTATAAGGACAAGAGTTCCTTCAATTTATATTTGGGAGACGATAGGTCTACAAATAAAGTTTCTTGGTGTTTTTGTGTACCTAATAAGTGGTGCAATAATTTTAAGATACGGACCCCTGCATATTTGGAGAGAGAGAGAGAGTATAATTCGGTGTTATGGTGAGAAATGTATTAAGAGAGAAAGTGTAGAGAGATATTGTGAGAAAAAGAAAGTAATAAAATTTTTTAAAGTAAATAGAAAATACAGACAATTGGTAGAAAGGTTAGGCATAGATATGGTATATGAAAATAATGAATACTTACCTTATAGTAACAATGAAATTGAAATAACAATAAATGATGATAATGGTATTAAGTACTTACCTGTGGTAGAAAATTATGAGGATAATTATAAAATAAATAACCAATTAATGACATATGATATTACTGAGATAAACGGAACCCTACTCGATCGTGACTTGAAATATTTGTTTGATAACAGTTTTATAAATGAAAATGAATATAATATTGCTAATCATAAAATTTATTTATTAAAAAATAAATTAAATAGACCTAAGATTCGGTTGTTATTCAACGATGGAGGATAGAGTGTTTCAATTGTGTAATGAACATTAAATATATGTGAAAAGTGGTATTGAATTGGACTGCTATGGACTGAGTTTGATAAATAACAAAATAATGAGTTGGAGTGTATATTTTTCATTGTATTAAATGTATTTATGTATCAATGTATTTATGTGATTTTGATGTATTACAGGTATATTTTGTGTACACCAACTATTACGTATTTTAACAATTAACATGTTTTGTTTACATCAACAAGTAACATTTTTTTTTTACAATTGAATAACAATTAAAGAGTAATCATTCTTTATTACTTAATTAAAACAGTACAAAAGAAAATTGTACTATCTTGGTAACCGAAGTAAATTATAAACTGTCATAGAAAGTTTCTATGAAGTAAATTATTAATTATTACGCATTGAAAGTAATTCATCATGAATAATAATAAATGATAATATTTAAATAAGAATATATATATTTGAATTTTGAGAGGTATTGTTCTGAGTAGGTGAGAGATGAATTTGGTAAGACAATTGTCAGAGATTACAGTAAGTGTTTAAGCAGGGATAGAGCAGATAGAAGCAGGTGAGTTTAATTAAAGTAAATGGAGTTAGATAGTTAAGAATTTTGAAGTTAAGAATACAAAGAAATTATTAGATATTTAGGGGCACAGTAGTTAGTGATTATTTGTAGAGGTGAATAAAGAAATAGGTATAAATATATATTTGTTGTTGATGAATTCTGTAGTGGGGGTGAGGTGATAAGGAGTAGCCAACTTATAGTGTTGTGGCAGGTAATAGCGTAGTTTAAGGGAGTGTTTGCCGAATTTTTGGAAGGGCAAAATAATATGAATGTATACAGCCAGTTAGGGAACACCCATCTCTGTACAAAGACGAGCGGTGCCATAGGATTTAAATGAATTTAGTAAAGGTGCTTATAATTGAGATATTGGTGTCATGATAGGTAAATTTGGTGGTCAATTAGAAGGTGAGTAAGATTATAATAAGTAAAGACATAGAGAATACAGGAGTCACCCAGACTAAACAATGATTAGAAGGCGAAAGGTTAGGTAGTTAGGTAGGTAGAAAACTCAGAGTAGAGAGGTAATGAAAAATGAATAATGAAGTAATAATAATATTATGAATATTAATAATAAACTTGAAATAAATATTAATAAGTATAATAAATAAATTGATGTCTAATTAATGAATTAATTAATTGCAATTGTAAATTTAAATAATTTAAATGCAAGTTAAACAGATAAAATGTCAAGATTAAATATGTAATTACAAAACTATTTCAATGTATTACTGTATTAATATTAATGTATCAGTGTTAATTATCAATGTATTATCATGTATTATGTATTTATGTTATGAAATTTTAACATGTATGGAAATAATGTGTATGAAGGGATAAATATAATTGGTGCTGTTAATGCCATAATTTTACCTGTTAATAATAATAAGAATAATAATAATTTTAATATAACCATTCAATAAGATTTATGAATAAATAATACCATACAGATTTATTAATTATTTTGTTTTACTATAATTTGTTTTCTCCATGTTTGGGAGATTTATAGGGGAATTTTCCTATTTTCAATTATAATGTAATTCTTTTATATCAATGTGTTTCTTTTATAATTATACTAATTATAAAATGGAAGGAGGTAAATATTATCGATGGAAATCGAAACAATTTATAAATTCAGGGTTGTCCATATTGCGAAAGGAAATTCTTTATAATTCTTGGGAGATACGTTTTTAGTAGTATAAAATTATATAACTAGATTTTAGTGGTATATCCAGTAAACCCAGTGCTTAGTAGCACAAACCAGCACCTAGCTAAGGGGAACCAGATCAGTTAAGGGTAGAGTAATTTACCAAGCCACTATTTTAATATTTATCATTTATTGTTTCAGTGTTTGGTGATATGACAGCGGTCCTGAGCTGGCCAGCGCGTCAGAGCAGGGGCGTTGCGCGCCTAAGTGGCCTTATGGTGTTGGGATCTCGAAGGAGAAGTCCAGTAAGGTCATGCAGGTACGGTCATCATCATCAGACCACGGGTGAGTTATTATTTTCTTTTATATAAAATTGTAAGGGGGTTGTGGTGACCTATCCTGGCTGATCCCTTTAGGACGTATGAAAGGGTCAATGAAAGTTTTTGTGCTTCGACACAAAATCTTTCACTGAGGGGGTTTTGTAATGGTACAATTATGGTACAAATTTTAATCAACTTAAATATGGTATAAAAAACCAGAAATATTGTATTCCTTCATTTGGTCAAAATTAAACAAACATTTAATAACCTTTATAAATATACCGTGAGTGGACTATATAATATTTGCCAGGATTTTGACTGATTCATAACAAAAAACGTGAAGCCTCACAAAAAACTGTATGTCGAATAATGCGATAAAAGCGACGATCCTTAATGACGTCAGCGGCCAGGAATTTGTTTTTGTAAACAACAAGATGCTGTCAACAAACAGACAATAGACGAGTGACGTACATTCACCCCACTTCGGAAATATGGAACAAAGACTCTGTGTCATTTCAACAGGGAACGTGATCGCAGCCGGCCGGCAACTCTTTCACGAAGTGTGAATTTTAACTTTTGAGCCACTAAAAGTGGTTAATTAACTATTTAAAAACAGTGCTGAATCTACAACTATAAAATGTGACCGAGAAGTGAAATCGGTAAACTCGCGGTACGCGAAGTTTTACTGTACCGACAGAGATCGAACAACAGCTACAGATTTGGTGAGAACGTTCCAACAAAAGCATAATTTCTTTCAATTACAAATCAAACTTAATTTCAAAGAAATGACCAAAATAAAAATTTCAAAGTAAATTCAATTTACTAAGTCTTTAAAATTTTAATAAAATGAGCTCATTAAAACGAATTGTACCAGAGAGAGAGAGAGAGAGAGAGAGAGAGAGAGAGAGAGAGAGAGTGAGAGGGCGAGTGTATAATTTCTAAGTGCCTGGGTTGTGCATACATAAATATATATATCTTATTGGTTTTGGTTTTACTATATGTTTATTATATGTTTAGATTTACAAGGTTCAATTTTAAATATGTTTGTTTGTTTAATGATACATAGGACTACGCCCCGAGGCCTAGTAACATGCGTGTTTGACGCATGGTCGAGTCATATATGTATGTAAACTTTCTGCTAATAATAAGTTTTTTTTTTATAACCATTTCAGAGTATTTATTTCAGATAACACTTCCCGTTCTACAATCTCGTTCACTTAACACGAAACCTGGCCCGTAAAATAAATGTAATATCAGCTGTTGGTAGTTTCCAACATGGCGCCCGTTATTAAACACAATAATTATGTTAAAGACAGTTACTGTGTATTTGTAATATACAACTACATAAGTATGTAATTTTGAAAGATAACATCCTGTAGTTGTGGAATGTAAGTGTGAAAAAGACAAAAAGATTCAACCCATTGAGAGAAAGTTTATATACGATCAACGAACAACCAGGATCAGCTGCATTGGCAGTTTGGATAGAAAAGAAACAGTTAAACTTAACAAAAGGGACGAAAGAAAACAATTACAATTGTTGCGAGAAACTGTTGCGCCCGACTGTGACACAGAAGCTACTCGGAAATCTTCACACGAAAGAAGCAGTGAAATAGATTTGTCTTCAGTTACTTCTACATCTCAAATGAGGTTGAAATTGATGTCTACTGCCTTAGTAAGCGATAGATTTGGTGTTTCTGACAGAGCCACAGCTGCTATCGCTTCTAGTGTTTTGCATGATCTTGGAATGAGCTCTGAAAAAGATTCGTTGCTAGTGATCGACAAAAGCAAGATAAGAAGAGAAAAACAGAAGACACAAGAGGCCATAGTACAAGAAATGCAAAGCCTTACAATAACAAACGGAATATATTTTGATGGTAGAAAAGATAATACTATCGCTCAAGAAAAAATAGGGGCTAAATTGTACCGCAGAGTAAGGAAAGAGGAACACATTAGCGTGACTCGTGAGCCTGGTGGGCAATATATCGGCCACGTTACACCAGCAAATGGAACTGGAAGTGAAATAGCCAAGTGCATCCTAAACTACCTACAAAATAATGATTTCGACATTAATGAACTGGAAGCGATAAACACAGGGTGGAAAAATGGTGCAATTCGCAATATCGAGGTCAAAATTCAGCGCCCATTGCAGTGGTTCATTTCCTTACTTCACTTCAATGAGCTGCCCTTCAGACATTTGTTTGAGTACTTGGACAGAGAGACGACGGGACCAGCGTCATTCTGTGGGGAAATCGGCAAACAACTGCCTGGCTGTGACAAATTGCGTGTAGTATATTTTGAAACAATCATATCCGAGGAAATCAATATAACAAAAACTGATCTCAGTAAAGATCAACAGTACCTTCTGGACATTGTCAAGGCAATCCAGACAGGAGACTGTGCTCCAGATCTGGCTGTAAAAGATCCTGGACCTCTCAGTCATTCCCGATGGTTGACATGTGCAAACCGGGTCTTACGATTGTTCATTTCCCAAACGAGTCCTACGAACGAACTGAAGATACTTGCCAGTTACATTGTGAAGACGTATGCTCCTGTCTGGTTCGACGTTAAGAGATATCACTCAGTAAAATACGGTCCTAAGCATATCTTTAAGGTTGTACGAACGAGACATTTGCCGGACAACATTAAAAAAATCATCGATCCTGTGATTCAGAGAAATGCGTTCTTCTGTCATCCAGAGAACATGTTGTTGGCTATGATAGTGGATGAGAGACAACACATACGAGAGTTGGGTTACAGGAGGATACTGAAAGCAAGAAATCAACAGCCGAAGGGAAAATCTGTTAGAACTTTTATGCCTCCTTCAATAAATTTTGGTGCCACGGACTACAGTGAGCTGACTGAGTGGACGAAATGTAAGCTGTCGCCCCCTCCAATGATGGAAAGCTTGACAACAGAGAATATTTCATCATTTCTGCAAAATAACACTCTGCCTGAGTTTGAATTTTTAAACTTTCCCTGCCATACCCAAGCAGTTGAAAGATGCGTAAAACTTGTGACAGAGTCCGCCGGAAAAGTGTGCGGACAAGATAACAGAGATGGCTACATTAGAGCAACTTTGCACTCAAGATCTTCGATGCCAAAATTCGACCAAAAATCTGATTTCAAAATAACGCCCTTGACTGATAGTGGCGAACCAACATAATTTACCATGCCCTGAATGGTTGGATGGTTGGGTAGGGCGTGGGTGGAACTCGAATTGCAGCCACCTCCACGTGGTGAGTTCTGGGTCATTTCAGCAAAAACAATTTTGCAAAATGGGCGAAGAGCTCCAAGGTGATGTATTCGGATCGAAGTTGAATATATCAAATCACTCATAGGAACAATTAGTAAAAAAATGGCCTTATATATATTTTTAATACAACAGTCCGTCTGTTTGTAAAACTGTAAAAATATCAATTTTTCACCAAAATTCGCAAACTTAAGGCCTTATGCGCGAACTCAATATGTAACGGGCGATTTTTTAAATATTTTTTCTATTATCAGGCAACTAAAATGAAGTACTTTCATGCTATTAGAAGTCGAAAAACTTAATCTGTAAAAATTGAGCGTTAAGGTAATATTTGGTGTTTTTGTCATTTTTTTCAAACTTTAGGCCCTTTGCGCGAACTGAAGATTAAACATAGCAATTTTTTCAATATTTTTCCGTTTATTAGCATGCAAATACGCAACTTTTCCGCACTATTAGAATTCGATACTCGAAAATTTGCTTTTTTTGACCCACCCTAATGTATGTGAACAGTTTTACAATGTTACGTTACAAAACCATTTTGTTTCTTTGTTAGAGGAGCTTTAAACTGGCACATATTCATCTGATGCTAGAGAAACGGTATTATAAAAAACAGTCACATATGCCCACTACACACCCTCTCCTGGAATGAGACCATATATATCAGATAAACAGATTAAGCTGCTGTTGTACTACGCATTTTCACTCCTATGGTTTCACAGGATGATCAACATACATAATTTTAAATGAATTCTGTTATGTAAACACACCCTATTGGATGTATACTGCATATAACAGTATGACTGGACAAACGCATGCATGAGAAACACAAAGTTGTAAACAGACTATGTCACTTTAAGTGTTTGCAACGCGGTGTTTTTAATTTTTGTAGTTACATTATATTTTGTTTTAGTTTAGAATTTAAGCAGAGTAGATCAATGTTTTTTACTTAGAAAATACTAAAAATTGATCATATTTATATATCAGATTTTTACATTTCAGATAACCCTGTGAAAGGGTTGATTCCTGAAATGCTTGATCTCCATTTGGTATGAACCCAATTTTTACAATTGCCTGGTTCTTTGAATAATCTTTCTGCTTCAACTACACAGTAATTTTTAATTTTGACTGCACCTATAATTGATTAGCATATAAGAAAATAAGTATATACTACCTATAAATGTAAACCTATGGTATACTAAGATACTGTGCTATGAATATCGTATATATAAAATGTACTAATTTAGTAACTACCAAATCACACACACACACACACACACACACACACACACACACACACACACACACACACACACACACAATCATTATTTTCAAATTTATTTAACAATTTATTATTATACATTATACTTCTGATTATGACAGTAATTTAAACTTAGATCTTACACTGCCGAAACATTGTAAAAAACAATAAAATATATTCTTGCTTTGAAAAAAAGAGAAGTATTCTTTATTATCAATTTGTATAACAAGAATAATGTGAGTGAGTGACACACACACATACACAATAAACAACCCTTTTGGGGTAGTTCAAACTACTGAAACATTGTAAATAGAAAAAAATATATATATTGTTATGACATCACAGAATGATAATCTACGTGTTTATCGAATGTTTCAGAGGGATCCGGAATGTAATGCGTGTGGCGTACGTGATTCTCGACGCATTAGCTAGACTGTGTCAAGGCCGCAATTAATTACGTCGTAAGTAGAGATAACGCGTAGTCTGGAATGTTCTGGTCTGTGAGCGGGTGTATAAATACAAGGCGGCAGCAGCCTTAGTTTCAGTTATAGTTGCAATATATTACAGTGCGGTTCGAGTTTATTGTCAGGCGATTACAAGTGATTACTGTGTGCGTTCCAAGTGGTTATTGTAGTGAAGTGTTGTGTTTTATAATTGGGCGGTATAATTGTAATACAATTGTGTTTTATATTAGTTGACATTTTATTGCGTGTGAACAATTTTTATTTGATTTGTTAAGAAAGAGACAGTGTTGTTAATTACGAACTGTTTAACTGTGAAAATTAAAGCTGGTGATTAATGACTTAATTGGTGTCTTGTATTTTGTTTTCCACTGTACCATACAACAATCAAGTAGACCGTCGTAACAATATATACAATATATTATTAATTCAAACACCTTTTGCTACAAAATATTCCTCAGGCTTTCACGGCCGGTGTCAGATGTATGGTTCATGTTATCCGGGCTGTTTGGCCGTGGTCCATAGTTTATTACCAAACCAAACGTTTCGGCAGCTCCAATGATTTCCCGCGATGCCACCTGTGCTAATTGTTTACTAATTTCAACCCCCGCACAGGTAAGAACTGCATCATCGGTCAATCAGAACAAGAAACATTGGCCGATGATGCAGTTCTTACCTGTGCGGGGTTGAAATTAGTAAACAATTAGTACAGGTGGCATCGCGGGAAATCATTAGCCTTCCCCACAGTACTCCACGGACAACAATTGTTGAGTACCTAATGGTATAGCGTGGTGCGAGCCAATCATACACCATCTTTATTGTGATTGGCTCTTAGTGCAGTTTCTACCTGAGCACTATTCGGATTGGCTGATGGTGTCATTTTTACCTGTACGTGGGACTTTGTTGAATTTATAAGTACAGGTAGCATGTCAGGACAGCTTCAGCCTATACCACAGTACTGTGGGCCTGTAAGTGAACACCCGATGTTCAGGACTTTTATTCTATTGATGATGGCAGCCATTGGAGCTGCGGAAATGTTTGGTTTGGTAATAAACCATGGACCACGGCCAAACAGCCCGGATAACATGAACCATACAACTTTTTGCTACAGTCTGTTTCTTAATGTATATAATATATATTTTATAATGACTTTACCTCAAGATGTTTTCTCCTTATTTGGAACATGTTTTGGGAAGCCTTGTGTTCCCATCTTCAGCCTTCCTGATGAAAATGAGGATGGCTGAAGATGGGAACACAAGGCTTCCCGAAACATGTTCCAAATAAGGATAAAACAGCTTGAGGTAAAATCATTATAAAATATATAATATATTATTGTAGGAAGTGTTATATATTATTAATAATAGAAAAATACACAAGAGTAATATGGAAGATATGAATGTTTTATCACACGCAACACACACACACACACACACACACACACACACACACACACACACACCGTATAATGTCTATAGTAATCTGAGGGGATGAATTTGTCCCATCTTGTGGATCAAGTGTACTGTCAAACCAGCAAACCAGACTGTTTTAATTGCAGGCTGTATAAGCTCACCCTTATAGCTTATTTAAGAAAAATGGGATAAATAATTGCCATGGTATATTTAATTTAATCCAAATTTACAAAGCACACTTTTCAGAAAAATATGTTTTAATATTTCAAAAAAGTTTTTTTTATATATTAACCACCTTACATTTCTACATAACATTCATGTGCAGTACTACAGAATTATATAAATGTTAATCAGCTGACAAAAGTTTCATAATATCTGCAAAAGTTATCATAAATCCCTGATGGAATGAAATCCCAAAATGACATAATCCCAAAACCACAATTATAAGAAACTGCTTTAATACTTCTGAGAGAAAAGTAACAGACAACTATGTACATGACAATGAAAGAGTTGCCAAAATGCATATTCAGTGTCACAATTTTCTATAATATGAAATTGTAGAAAACTGTCAGAAATATCTGTAATGGATATCTAATATTACTCTAAATGACCATACTTCAACTAAAATCATGACAAAAAAACAAGTTAATGAATAAAACAATTAAAATGTAGAAATTTTATCTCGCTACCACTTAGAAAACAGTGGAACACCCAGCCTCCAATCACGAGTGACAATTTAAAAGTCAAATTCTTCCGACACCAATCTTTAGTAATAGCTCAAACAGATACATGATATTCGGCATGATTTAAAAAACAAATGATGTATCTTAGTGAACAAATGCTACACAAAACATTATAGTTTTAAACTAGATAATGAAAGTACATACAATTTTGTTTTCTATCCTAAAATCTACTAGAGTAATTCAATAATGATGCCCAGTCTACACAGTATACAGAATGTATGTAACAAACATTGTAAATAGTCATCTGCACATAACATAATATTCACACAATCAAAATTAGATACTATGTCAAAAATTAGGTGTCTGCTCTTTTGTGTGAATGAGAGTCTGTACCACCTGTATTTATTAACAGTTTTAGTACACTGTAATGAGATCGATTCTTGTGTATGGATGAATAGTATATAGAAACTAGATGTAACAATACTAAAACAATTATGCTACGATAAGATATTCACATATCAGATATTATCATATAACTGAGATATGAATCTTTTACTTCACAAGTCTTTTCAGCAATGCATAAGTTCACATCCTCGATAAGACATGGTACAAAATCTGCTTTTGTGCTGATAAAGAATAACTTGCAGGTGCTGCCATACACTGAATAGTGAGTGAATCTTGAATCACTTAATTATTAGTACCCTGATAGATGCAGTTCAAAAAATTTGTAAATAATATCAACAGGCAGTAATTTTCATACCAAAACATCAGTGCAAACTGCAAAAACTGGTTCGTACAAACTATGTAACCACCTTCTTCCGCAACTTTCCTAATAGAGATCTGGCGCTCATACGTGATCCCTACTAGTAATAACTACTAAGACTCGTGAGTGTTACTATGATCTGAATAATGATTTTTTTTTTCCATTTTCCATTGGTTTTGATGTGTTTTGTCTTTTGCACCTATCTTATCTTCAACTTGGATGTCTTGAATGCATTTGTACCAATTTACGCTCCTTAAATATACACATCTGAGCAATTACAATACTTTTTCAGCATTTTCACTATGTTAAATTGCTTTTAATTTATTGTTTACACAAATTTAATATACATTTTTTGGCACTTAGTTGTCAAATGTTAAAAACAGCTAAGCATACTAAAACATAGTTAACTTAACTGCCTATCAAAATTAAACAATGCACTCTGCACCCAATTCCGCTTGAATTTATATAACGGTTGACAAAAAAGGTTTTACAAGTGGACATTCTAAATTCAGAAAATTCAAAAATTGCAGGAACTTCTTCATCAAACCTCATGCACTTGACCCCCCTCAAGAACATTTATATACTCTGCATTATATCATATATGAAATCTCCCTACTTGTCAGCATTTACATCTCTGGGTTACTGTCTGGCCGCGACTGAATGATTGAAGCTGCTCTCCCCCACCACACGGCCGCTTGTAAGTGGGGTAGGGTGAAATATGTGTACTAGCCGTTTCGTTTACCCCCACTTAGCCTACCATAGTACCCGGCCATGTTTCTCCCACCTTACACAATACTCGATCATCGAATCGTGGCCAGACAGTAGTTACCATTACGATCTCCTGATGGCTCCATGAAATGGTGTCTAGACATTTTCTTTTACTTGTCTCATTCTTTTTTCTTAATGTTAAGTCACTTGTTATAGAAATATGTATTTAATGAAAATGCTGAATACATAAATATGATAGGAAACTGAATAAGAAAATTTACTTGGTCAACTCTTATAATAACAAAGTTAAAAATGGAAAAACCAACATACTTTCATCTCCACACCAAGCGACACCTGAATTCACCACAAGCCACAAAAAAACTTTATCAACAAATGTCACTGAAGGAATGTTACCTGATTAAGAACCACATTTTACTAGCTTATTAATACTAATAAGTTTAATCTTCTTAAATGCTGATCATTTATCTAATAATTAAACTTGCCTCATTTAACTTAAATCTAATATTTAATAGATTGTATACCAGTTATCAATTACTCATTAGTAAATAGCTCTCCACCAATACTAATACATAACATGACAGAAACAACAAAAGAGGCTAAATGGGAGAAATAAACAAAAGAGGCTAAAATTTCCTAAGAGACTACCATATTGACCTGAATATAAAACGGCCACACATATAAGATGACCCTAGATGTTTGAACGTGTTCTACAGAAAAAAAGGGCCCGCATATAAGATGACCCTGAATTTTTTTAGGAGTTCTAAGGCAAAGATAATTAAATGGTCTAAATAACATACCTTAAAGTGAAATTAAATGAATATGGTTATTTTACATTAGAGGTGAAATAATAAGTGATTAAGCTCCTTATTATTTTTAATCCCAGCCATCAACACTGTTTTTTTCTTCTTCTCATCCTCCTTCTTCAAGTTCACCTTCAGTACTGGTACTGGAATCAGGTTCATAATTGGAGTCTTTTCACAAAATGCCATCCTCATTGGCTTCCATGTTATTAGAAAAGCAACATTTTTAAACACCTTTAAAGTGGATTTACTTTTGATTTCCTCCAAGCTGTGATTATCCACTGGGCCAGTAGCTGTATGCTTGGATTCTTCAACTTGCCTGCTGCAGTCAATGCATGGTTTCCATTAATTAACCAGTCACTATAGTTCTTCAATAAGTGGTCCTTAAATGTTTTATTAACAACTTCATCTAGAACTTGAAGCTGAGAAGTCATTTCTCCAGAGATTATAATGAGATCAGTATTCATTTCTGCAACCAATTTCTTTATTTTTTCAGTTGTGTGACCATAAACAATATCAAGAGTTAAAACACCTCTCTGCCCTAGTAAAGCACCTGGCTGACATCCCCAAACAATCTAATGCCAATGTGCCATGTTTTTCAGTAATTCACCCATTTCATCTGCTCTAAAAACAATCACATCTGGTAACTGTTTCTTTGAAAGCATTTTTGTTTTCAGAATAATGTATGGTGGAAGTTTTCTACTATTGGCAGTTATTCCTACCACATTATAGCAACGTGTGACTTTTCACTGCCTATGACCGATTTTGCACCCTTCTTGTCCAAGTAACACTTGACGGCATATTAAAAACTCTGGTTTTTGGTCAGCATTTACCATTTGCCCACAGGTACTTGTGGGCTTTTCTCAGTTTTGTAATACATTGCTGATATGCAATCACTATATCAGCATAATATACAGGTAAGTGTTGTGAAAGGGTAGTGCGAGGTTGGACAGATCCCATCATGTGTTTACACCCACCGGAGCTTATCTTAAATTCAGTTATTGGAATTTTTTTCTACTTGTGTGGCATCTCCAGTGCTTTCATTCTAATAAATTCTCGCCATATTTCATACCCTTTGTCATTTCTCACGAATGTATTTAGAAACAAGTCTATCAAGATCATTAAAATTTTCCAGTTTTAGGACCTCTGAATACTTTTCTTGATGCACTGGCACTCTTAAACTTTTCTTCATATATTTGTCAACATTTTACATTACATTAAGAAATGCTAAACTTTTTAGGAACAATATAAGTGTGCAGAAGTAAAACTACCAACTCTCCAATGCACATATGTATTAATAGAAAAACACTCAACGTATATGAATATTCGCTCTGTTGACTTAAGGGGACCAGGTCGTGGGCAGTACTCCCTTCTTAATCATATGGAGAACACATCAATGCTTAGGTACCATTATTTAAAAAACTATTGAGCTACTGACTTGAAATTTTTTACGTAGTATAAATGTACCTTGCTCAATGTCATCTAAACGAACAAAACTAGTTTTTGAGATAAAAATTTTATATTTTAGTTTCATTTTGATCCACATTTTTAAATATACAAAAAAATTCCAAGTATGTTAATATATTTTAACAAAAAAGCATGAAATTACTCACCATACCATAAGAAAGATTTGTGCCAAATTTGAAGTTGATGGGTTTAATACAGTAGTTTGTTAACAAATGGTACCTAAAGACTAAAAAACTGTACTTTCGGGGAAACGAGTTTAAAGACTGTCAACATTTTACAGTTAAACTAAAATGCTCCAGAGCAATATTCTGCACTGTCACTGTCCTCTCTTTTCCTCTTCATTAGTCTTTTTATTCTTTTCTTTTTATGTTCTTCTCTCACCCTCCTTGTCAACTTTTTATATTCTTTCCTCATCAATTTTCATCAGGCCTTCAACCATTAGTTTACCTGGTCGGAAGCCCAGGGTTTCAAGCACATATACTTTTTCTATAGAACCATTATTACAACAGAGGACTGCATTTGTTGCTCCTAGTTTCTATACCTGCTGGCCTACAAAAACTGTTTTTGGTACCCTTTGCCAAATGACTCAATTTACACTTTCATTGGGATTTTGGGGTTTCCCATGAAGGCAGCGTTTTAATAGGTTGACATTTGATAAATCTGAATATTGGCTTCACAACATCCATAACTGCCTCTGGTAATGAATGTTTATGTGTGTATTTTTCACCTTTCTGTTGGTCTTTATTATATTTACACCATGTTTCATTGTGCGTAGGGCATAATTGATGTTGTGGTTTCTCATCTGACGACAATTTATGAAAGTAAGTAACCCAGATCGCCTTCTTCATTGCTTCAACACTAATAAGGTTTTCCCTAATAGCTAGTCCGTAGTACTATTGAAGCTGGTCTATTTCTTCATCAGTGAGCCTTCCTTTACCTGCCAATACTTTCCCATCTTTTAGTTTTACTCCTTTCATATTTTTTGTTAGTCTCCGTAATCTAGAGCTTTTGCATGCGCCAGACTGCAAAAAATCAGCTGCTGAGTCTGCTTCTTACACGTTAGCCAACATGAAAAATGAAATACTATTGGCTTAGAAACAAAAACTGTACTACAACAAGTGTAAGGTACAATGGGGAATTGTAGTTTGTAAGTCGTGCTAGAGTTGCGCACTCAGTTCACCCGTCACATACAGTGCACGCTTCTATTCAAACTTTTTTTCTCATATTAAATGGCGAAGTAATATATGATGTTATACATTTTCTGAAACAGAAAGAAATAGAGAATTTTTTACCATCATTTTTGAAAAATAATTTTTTTTTACCCTGCCCACGACACGCTCCCCTTAAAAAGAACTCCTGTTTTAACGTCTGTGATGGCACAATATGGTACTTGAAAACAGTGGTAAAGATTGATTGGGTACATTTACTTCGCTGTCTTGACCTTGAGCTCATTATAACAGCAAGACTGTGCAACTGACAAATGGTACAAAGTACAGTAGCCTTTTGCAGATACATACACGTAATCTGTAAATGTTAGGTTGTGCATGTTAAGACGGGTATCTTTTTCGGAAGGGCATTTTAAGGAAAAAATAATCATCTTATATTTGGGCCAATACGGTACTAAAAATGAGAGAATTTTTAATAATTTTAGAAATCAAACTACTGCCATATAATGTACACAGAATAGAATTAAAAAAACTGAAGGTGCCAAAGTAAGAGTACAAAACAGAAAAGAATTTTCGCATAAAACAAGAATAATAAATTTCTGAAATATAAAGTTCACCCAACACATGATTATAACATTTTCATTGTCAAAAGCATGCTGACAGAAGATACTTCCATGCAACATATAATTAATAGACTGTGTAACACAACCTTCTATAGCTTAACACTTTTTCAAAAACACTACTTAAACTAGTCTACATCTAAACCATTCTATGTATAGTATACTATGTATTTCTTGTGCTTTGAAAGAAAACTTGTGTTTTAAAATTTCTGTACAGCAAATGTTTACTGTGACGGTATTAATTATGAAGAAGGTGATGACTTTAAAATAAGTAACAAAAATTCTTGCATCACTCATTAGTTACCATTTTATTTTTGTATTCATCATGATACACGTCACTTATTGAACAAACTGATTAAATTCAAAAATTCAAAAAAACATTACAGATATTACCTAAACATGTTGGCTTATCTAAAAAAATGCATAACCTGATTGAAATCAGGAACATCATGGCGGCGAGAGGTGCTGGCTCCATTACTGTCACTCCGTCTTGGTCTGGTTCGCATAGTTGCCTGCACACGTTCACTGTGACGTGTACGAGGCACCAATCTGCGTCCAGGACGAGGGCGCAGTGGTGGCAAACCCATTTCTGGTGCATCTTCCAAAAGCAATAGTACCTCATTTTCTTCAAAATCAACCTATTGTAATCAATTTCAAAACAAATATAAGAATTCTACAATTGTTTGATTTACTGTATAATAAAATATAACAGGAAAAACATTAAATAAAATGAAACTGTATATACAAATACACAAACTCTACACTAGCGGTTAAAGTAAAATACGACTTTACACTACACTATAGTAAACTATGATACACTTTACTTTAAACTATACTAGTGGATAAAATGTGACAAGTGGCTATTATAATGAAGCTAAAAACTTGACTCTCACAGGCAAAACTAACAAGTACTGGAGTGCTATTAGCAGTTTACTTATGAACTCAACCTCTCTCAATGAACTGATACAAATCCTCTTGCACTATCTTAAGGACACTAAATAAAAATGTTTACCCCTTGAAATTTTGTGCTTGTATATGTAAACAATAATAAACACTCTGTACACAACAAAATAAACAACATAAATACTTTGATAAAATTATTTCAATTGTCATGTATATTTATCTAGAGATTTTAGGATCAGTAAATAACATTATCGACTTGAAAATTAGATTTGGGAAAACATTTAAACAATTTGTGTAAACAGTTTATTTGCAATTAACAAAACAGTTTACATAAATATTTAATGCACTTTTTAAATTCTGTTCAGAATATGATTATATGAATAATAATATATGTGAACATTATTATGTTTTACTATTTAATTAGTGTCTATTACCATTGGACAGTACACAAACAGCAATGCAATGTAATTACTTTTCCTACAGCCACATGCAGTGCCTGGTTTACATGTACAAAAATTATTGTTAGAAACACAATTTTGATGAACTCATGGTTAGTTAGAAAATTGTGATCTTGTTTCCACCTAATTCTGTTGGTAACAAATAATTATCAATCTACATTTTACACCTGTAGATAAATTCTGTAATGCTGAAAAATTGCAACAAGTGTAGGCAGGCGCTAATGAAGCGAGCAGTACACAATTATTTTTACCAGCAGCTTTAAAAGAATTAAATCTGAATTCATGGAAAAAATTAATATTTCTTGGTACTGCACATACGCCATTACTTTTCTGAGAAATTTTCTCTTTAAATATTTATTAAGTTGTATCTTTTTGTTATTTACAAGAAGTTTTACTATACATTTGACAATATCTTTCAATGTTTTCATATAGTTTTTCTAGCTCTTTAATAGCTATCAAATTCTACAAAACAATTTCTGCCAGGATCATTTCATAAGTACAGTAAACCCTCGATTTAACGGACTAATTGGGGCTGAGGGGTGTCCGTAAAATCGAAAGTCCGTTAAATCGCAAATTTTGTTTTTTGAGGATATATTTAAATCGAATAGGTCTATAACACTTTAAATTTTAATACTATTAATATCATGCAAATACCGTATTGTTCCGAATACAAGCCGCACTTTTTCTCCTAAAAACATGGTCGCTAATTTGCCATGCGGCTTGCATTCGCGCGCTAACGAAATTCGAAGTTATACCTGGCTTCTGGCGGGACAAACGCTTTTGGTATCTATGAGTTGTTTACTGCCTAAGCAACAGCAGTTTGCCTGGCTGTAATTAACTCTGGCGTTATGATTTATGACTACAACTGAATGTTTTAACAGCAAACTGAAGAAAGAATAGGAAGATAGAGTGTAAGTGCGTGCACACAAGCGCGTGTTCACACCCTTCTGTAGGCAGCAAGACAAAGGATTGTGACAGAAAAATCAATATAGGAAAATATTGGTACAGACAATTAATTTTATTGTGTTTCATATGTCAAAATGGGGTTTTTATTTTATTAAATTTATTTAAACGTGTGATTACCAGTCCCATGTAAAATACGACTGCAGTTGAACAAAGAACAGCTATGTAAACTTTTGGAGTAGAGTGTAGTTTGGAATGCAACACTCGGTCATGAAATCAAGTATTTGTCACGTATGGCTACGCACACACCTGCGGCGGGGCCAACAATTACATCTCAAGACGTTAAACCGATGCCGTAAAATGGCCAAGACGCAAGATCTCATTGCCATGTGCCTTCCTTATCGTCGACTTGCAGCAATAATAACCACGTGGCAAGTCCACAAAGCCATGTACTGTGAACTGTGACCAAGAAATTTATAACCCAGAGGCAGTGACTTCCGGCCCATGAACGGGCAGTCTACTATTAACATCTGACGGTAGTGGACGCGAGTAATAGTGCGTCGCCGGCCGGGCGAAGTTTATTATTCTTAAAAAATGTGAAAATAGTTTCAAAGCAGTCGTAAAATAATTTTAACCCCGGCCGAGCGAACAAAAGAAACTCGTCGGCTCAAATGTTTTCTTTTAACTATAGAAAGTGAAAAATCAACCGAAAAGTGAAGCGGTATTTCAAGAATGTGGCTTGAATAATTTAGAGTGAATAAAACCAAAAATAACCATGTGAAAATCTAATGAACGTTCGGACATACTATCAGTGTAGCACGTGGCGACGGAGAGGAATACCGATGGCTAAGTAGAAACAACAAAATTCAAAATTATAATTTTATTAAGTAATCAAATGAGCTCAAAATGATATCAGTCAATTGTACCAAGTTCTATAGTATGGGGCATATATCGCGTGAGTGAGAGAGAAATAGAGAGAGAGATGCCGGCATTCTAACAGAGATTGGGGCGTTGGTTAATGTTTATGTTTGTAATTTTATGAAACATAGTAAATCAACTCAAATATAAGTTAACTGCAGAATATTTAAAATGACTTTGTGTCGAGCCACTTACAGAATTTAAAAAATTAAAGTTAATAAATAATTAATTAAGTGGAAGTGTACAGCCGCTGTCTTGTTGTAGGTATACGATTCCATTGTGTGGTGTAACTGTGAATAATGATAATTTAGAAAAATTAAACAAAAGTTTTCTTTTCACTATATATGTCGTTAGCGTATTTATTTCGTACCCCCACACTGTTTCTGGCCTCGCTTAAGAACGAACCCTGGGACCCTAGTGAGAAGTTAATAGTGGTAAGTACATAACTATAAAGCATTATTATTAGTAAATAATAAGCAACAAATTTTATTTGTTAACAAATGGTGCCCAAACAGGGACTTTATATAAAATTTTTATATAAAATAAGCCAGAAATCAGAAACAGAGTGGGTGCCGAAAGGGTATATAAGACGTAAAGATAAGGTTATGTTGTGACTACATGTGGTAGGGTAAATAGTTTAAATAAAATATTTTTTTATATATAATAAGGTTGTGTAATATTACAGGGTAATATTTTGAAAAGAAATATATGTGGGGGGTAATATTTTGAAAAGAAATATATGTAAAAGATTTTTTTTTTAAATGGCAAACAATAACGAGAATGTCAGCTTAAATGACATTGAAAACGAAAGCCAAATGAATATTGAATTAAGTGGGACTGAGTCGAAAATTATGGATGAAGGAATTCATTCAACGCCAGTCCAAAGTAAAAAATCTGATACAGATGAGATGTTAACACGTTTATATAGCATGATGTGTAGCATGAATAATAAGTTCGATGCACAACAAAGTGATTCCAATGTTAAATATAATAACTTGAATGCCAAGTTCAATGAAATGACAAACGAAATCAAAAAACAAAATGATAATTTTAACAAACAAACTGATGAAATGAATGCACGTTTCGATAAAACGAAAGAAAAAATAGTAGCGCTAGTAAATGAGAAGTTCGATATATTAAAGAATAAAGTAGACGAGAATTACGAGAATAAAAGGGGGGGGTAGAGAATAGTGGAGAAACAGGTAAATTAAACGTGAATAAAGACGGTCAGATGACAAATAATAAGGTAAGTGGTGTTGAGAATTATGACAATACAAATAAGAATATGATGTTAGAAAATAATGGTGAGAATATTGGTAGTGATAATGAGATGTTGGTGTATATTAATAAATCAGAGAGAAAGTGGAGAGACAGTATACTTGTAGAAGGGTTGGAGGGGGTGAATTTTTCCCGTAATGTTGTAGTCGGGGGTGAAGAAAAGGCTTCCGCGCGTATTTGGAAGACACATGGTCTACACATAGCCGTCCCTGGACTTTTTGTGCACCTGATAGGTGGTGCGATGATAAAGTTGTAGTGTCCCCTTTCGTGTATCATGAGTTCATTGGAAAAGCCCAGATGAGTCATGATAACGTTGTGTTACCCTTTGCGTGGTATGAAATAGATCAGTGGTGTTGTGAGAGGTATTGTGATGAGAGAAAGAGAAAGAGAAAGATAGAGATTTTTAAAGTAAGTAGAAACTATGAAGAGTTTGTAGAGAGGTTAGGTGGGGAGAGAAGTAATAATAATAACAAGTACTTACCTTATAGTGAAACTGAGATAGCAGTAGATGATGTTGTTAAAGATGATAAGATGACTTACATGATTATGACAAATTATACTAAGGGCGACAGGACCATACTCTATGATGACATGTTACATGATGAAATAATATGGGATAAGCCTATTAATTCAAACGACATTGTGGAAAGATATAAAAATTTAAATAAGTATTATATTGATAATAATAATATCATATATTTAATAAAAAATAATGTATGTAGACCTAAGATTCTACTGTTGTTCGATGATGGTGGATAAAGTGTTTTATTGTTTATGAACATTTAATTATGTGACTAGTGTGGTTTTGAGATGGATTGTTTTATGAACTGATTTTTGGTCAACAGTAACAAATAATAAGTTGGATTGTATATTTTTTTGTGTATTAATGTCAATGTATTTGTGTATTCTTGATGTTGTGTATTACATGTATTTTTATGTAAACCATGTATGTAACAGGAAGTTATAGTTTAATTGATTTAATAATAACAATTAACATTTTTTTTGACTAAACAAGTGATGAAAGTAATGATGAAATTTTAAATAATTTAATTAAATAATTGAAGATTAATTACTTAATTAATGTCGTACAAAAAAAAGTTTGATAATGAAGTTAAATGATTTTATGAGATTTAGATTCTAATGAATAATGAATGATTAAACAGATAATATGTTCAAATTGAGGTATATTATTATAAGGAGAGAAGTGATGAATTTTCTAGTGTTATATCAAGGTGAAATGTTGTAAAAAGGGATAGAGCCTGGGTGATAATTATTAAAACAAAGGCATTTAAGTTAGTCAATTAAAGTTAATGGGTGTTAGATGAAATAAGAATTTTGAAGAAAATAATACACAAAGAGAGTATTAGATATACAGTAGGACCTCCGTATATCGAATTTGATGGTTCCTAAGAAAAAATTCGATATATAGAAATTTCGATATACAGAAACCTGTTTCTTATTATTCGTAGGTTAGGAAAAGCACTGGAATTTGTTAAAAAAAATCATGTATAGGCCTCCATACTATTAAAACGACATTTTGGTAATAAATAAATGAAAACCATAAGCATTTATTTAATAAAAATTACTGTATTTATTTAATAAAAAGTATTTAGTGTACAGTATTTATTTATTTACTTTAAAAAATTGTTTGTATTTAAAAAAGTAGGAACTTACGTGTTAAATGAGTAATACTGTATTTTATTAATTGGTCGTAAAATAATTTAGAATGTCTTTCTGAACCAAATTTGATGCAGATGCCTCATAAAAGTGTTCACATTTGTTGAGCGACTGGAAAATATCATCAGGCACATATTCTTCCGATTGAAGACCTCGACGGATTGTTTCAAATGCTGCCATCATTTCTTTCTTAGAAGGTTTAGGAACTTCAATTTCTTCTGCCTCATTGTCTTCACCTAAATCTTCAGTATCTTTTAATGAACTTAAAATGTTATCATCCGTTGGATATTCTGCAACAATAACGTCTTCGTCGACGCTTAAAAATTCATCGAGTGATATGTCTTGATCTATTGCGCCAGTTGACTGTAACTGGTTCCAACAATCCTCAAGTTGTTGCAGTGCAGTAACTTCTTCCACAACAGTATTTTGAGAGAAGCCAGCTTTTATAAAACAATTCTGTATTGTTGATTCTGCTACATAATTTTGCCACACCTTTGCTACCTCTGATATACACAGTCTGAGATTAATCGCATCATCAATAGGTTTGTTGTTTTCCAATGCAAAAATGAGCCTATTGAGGATCTGTTTTCGGTAAAGCATTTTGAGATTTTTTATTACTCCCTGGTCCATAGGTTGTAGTTTAGATGTGGTGTTTGGAGGGAAACAAACCAGCTTCACGTTTGTTAACTTTTTTGCCACAAAAGGAGGGTGTGCCAGACAATTGTCAACAAAAAGAACCACTTTTATTTTTTGTCTTATCAGTTTTTTGTCAAAGGTTACTATCCTCCTCCTCCTATGGCGCTACAGCCCAAGTCGGGCCCTGGCCTCCACCAATCTCCGCCTCCAATCCACTCTATCCACTGCAACCCTCCTCCAGTTTCTTATCCCCATGTCTCTCGCATCCTCTGCAACGCCATCTTCCCACCTCTTCCTCGGTCTACCTCTAGGTCTCGTTCCCTCCCATGTACCCAGCAAAGCCCTCTTAGGGTTCCTTCCACCCTCCATTCTCATAACATGTCCGGCCCAACGCAATCTTTGAATTCTTATAAATTTTGAGACTGGTATCTCTTTATATATTTGATACAGTTCGTTGTTGTATCTCAGTCTCCATGAGCCATTTTCTTGTATTGGGCCTATAATGCATCTGAGGATTTTCCTTTCAAAGGTGTCTACTATGTTGACTGTTTTCTGTGTGATTGCCCATGCCTCACACCCGTAGCATAGCACCGGTCTGATGACAGTCCTATATATTTTCATTTTTGTTTCCCTGTGCACATCCCCAGACCTAAATGATGGCAGCAATGCGAAGTACGCCTTGTTAGCCATGGTGGTCCGTCTTTGGATCTCCGGCTCCTCTGATCCAGTCTTTGCTAGATTCACTCCGAGATACGTGAAATTGTCCACCACCTCAATTGTGTCCTCCTCTATCTCGATGTTGTTATGAACCTGGTCCCTTCTTGTTTGGATAAGCATTTTTGTTTTATCCATATATATGGCTAGCCCAACTTCCTTGGCTTTGTTTTTAAGCTCTATAAATATTTCTTTAGCTGCCGTGATCCGTCTTGACATGATGTTAATGTCATCTGCATACGCGGCTATCTGTACAGTTTTATTTGTTAACAGATTGGAGCTATTTATTGATAAGCCTCTAATTACATATTCCAATGAAGGTTATTATCCATTTCTCAAAAATCTCACTCGTCATCCATGACTTTTTATTGTATTCGTAGTCGGTTTCTAAAGACTTCACTCCTTTAAAACATCTTGGTTGCTTGCTTTTTCCGATCACCAACAGTTCATTTTTTTCTTTTCCGGACATATTGGCACACACGACAACAGTTATTCGTTCTTTACTATGTTTACCTCCAAAGCATTTATCGTCTTTAAATGTTAGAGTCTTATTTGGTAAACATCTGAAAAAAAGTCCAGTTTCATCCATGTTAAAAACATTATCTGGTTCATACTCTTCTAAAATTAACCTTAAAGTTGTAGTTTTCCACTGGTTACAGTCTGCTTCAGATACACTTCCACTTTCTCCCGAAATAACTTTTTCTTTAATGCTGTGACGTTTCTTAAATTTGTCCAACCATCCAGAACTTGCTTGAAACTCTTCGTGCCCCAACACTTTAGCATACTCTACCGCCTTTTCCTTTATAAGCGGTCCTGAGACAGGCATGTTTTTATCTCGCACCATTGTCACCCATTTAAGAACTGCTTCGTCCACGTCATCATATTTGCACGTTTTAGACCGTTTTCTATCTGCTCCTACATTTTCATGAGTTTTTAAAACAGATTCTCGATTCTTTATTATGGTTGACACTGTACTCGGCGGAATCAAAAACTTTATTGCAATGTCTTTTTTTCGCATTCCACTATCCACATCTTTTAATAATGTCACCTTTTCTGCAACACTCAAAGATTTTCTTTTTGACATTACAGCATTTACGTTCTCGTGAACTCAAGAAAAAATAAAAAATAAACACAAAACAAAAATAAAGACTGACTGAAACTGAGTTAACCTTACTCCTTCATATCGTACAGTACTACCGAATGATGAGATACTGTAATGCGCGGGAACGATTGTTGTAGATTGAGGGAGTGAGTGAGTGTCACGTGATCAACTGACTAATCCAGACCGGTCTAACAGGTTTCATTTTTAGTCAATGTGGAATCACAGATAATTTTCCCCTCATTTCTGACGTTACAAAGTTCGATATATAGAAATTTTTTTCGATATATGGAAATTATTTTATATTGAAATTTCACGGGACTTAAAAAAAATTCGATAAATGGAGATTTTCGATATAAAGAAGTTCGATATACAGAGGTCCTACTGTATTAGGGACACAGTGGTGTTAGTGATTATATGTAGAGAAGGTGAGTAATATGTAATTAAAGAGTAAATAGTTGATGGTGATATTTTGTAGTAAGGGTAGTGGTGTAAGGAGTGATCAGCGTGCGGCGTGGCAAGTAGACCAGCATGCGGCGTTGTAGCAAGTGATAGAGTAGTTTAAGGGAGTGTTTGCCGATATTCCAGGAAGGGCAAAGGGTTAGGAATGTATATGGCCAGGTTGGGAACACACATCCTAGTACAACGAGGGCATTAGTTATTTTTAGTTATTTTATTTTAAGAGGTGAATGAGTCAAGTGGAATTAGTGTTGAAGGGGGTTATTATTGAGAGATTGGTGTCACCCTATGTATTAGGTTAGTGATTGTTAGTAGGAAGAAAGGGAGTAAGATTATAAATGTTAATGCCATTTCGATAAGTCAAATCATAGTGAATACAGGAGTCACCCAGACTAATCAATGATCAAAATGTGAAGGGTTAAGTAGAAAATTCCTAGTAGAAAGGTAATAAGAAATGAAATATAATGTAACATGAATGTTAATAATAAATTTGAATTTTTATAGAATTAAATGATACAATAATGAGTAATTAAAAGTTGATATAAAAGAGTTAATAGAAAATTCAAGTAACAATGTTTATAAATTTTTATATAAATTATTTAAATGTGAATGGGTTATTTTAATGTAATAATCGCAATGTTAATTATGAATGTATTATTATATATTATGTTTATTATGTATTAGTGTAGGAATTTAAACATGAATTGTATGTATGTATAACATGTTTTAAATGCGATTCCCTACATTTCGGGTGATCTCGGCCTTACCAACCCAGATCGCGGTTTTGGATGACGATCAGCTGTGGGCAGAAATTGTAAAACTGACCACAGTTGGTTGCCTTTAAAATTGGTCAAACATAGAAATTTTAAGGGGAACAAAAGGGGAATCTAAGATTATTTTGAACACAGGCTATTTTCACCCAAATAGGGGTGGTAGACCTTAGGGGCATATGTTAAGATAATAATTAGGGGTACTTACCCTGAAGTTTTTGTAACGCTGAAGCAAGGATGGGAGTGAGAGAAAAGAAAAAAGTGCTCACTCCTTCTGCATCAGTCCTTGTGGAAGCAACTGGACGCCACAGTCCAGGGGGGTAATAGTGTGTGTGGTTCGGGGTTGCTACAGGGGTAGCAACGTAACAAATATTAAATAGTAAAGAAATAATGTTGATGTTGGTGTTGAATATAAAAAATAATTATGATTCTGTGGTAAAGAAATGTTAATCAGAAAATGATAAATAAAGTTAAAATAGTTAGTGTGTCTTAAATGAGTTGTGTTTTGAATTTTAGATGATAGGGAGATAGATTATTATTGTTGCTTTTGAAAAAATAAAGGAATTAGATTATGTGTTGATGCTTAGTATAAGAATATATTTTCTTGTGGTGAAGAGAGTAAAGTAATACTGACTGGAGTCAGAAGGCTTTGATAAGTATAGGAATGTTAAAAGGGGGAGTGGATTTTCTATCCTATATCTTGTTTGTTTTTGTTATTTAAAATTTAAGAGCTAAGAAAACCAATACCTCTAAACATAAACCAATGCAGCTAAGGGGAGACATATCAGTTGTGGATATGGGATTATACAAGGCCACTATTTAAAATTTTATATTCGATGTTTCAGAGTTTAGTGATGCTGTGACGGCGGTCCTGAGCTGGCCGGTGCGTCAGCGCAGGAGAGTTACGTGCCTGTTGGCCTTGCGGTGTTCGGATCTCTCCTGAGAAGTCCAGTAAGGTCAGGCAGGTGCGGTCACCATCATTGGACCAAGGGTAAGTGATTGTATTTCTTTTTCTTTATATAAACACTACAGGGGGTGGTGGCGACATATCTGGGCTGATCCCTTTAGGAAGTGTGAATGAGTCAATGAGAGTTTTTATGTTTAAACATAAAACCTCTTATTGAGGGGGTTTTGTAACAGTACGGAAATCAATATAGGAAAATATTGGTACAGACAATTAATTTTATTGTGTTTCATATGTCAAAATGGGGTTTTTATTTTATTAAATTTATTTAAACGTGTGATTACCAGTCCCATGTAAAATACGACTGCAGTTGAACAAAGAACAGCTACGTAAACTTTTAGAGTAGAGTGTAGTTTGGAATGCAACACTCGGTCATGAAATCAAGTATTTGTCACGTACGGCTACGCGCACACCTGCGGCGAGGCGCAACAATTACGCCTCAAGACGTTAAACCAACGCCGTAAAATGGCCAAGACGCAAGATCTCATTGCCATGTGCGTCCGTGATGATGGAAATGAAATCAAAGCCACACCTACAAAAGCCTTCCTTTTCGTCGACTTGCAGCAATAATAACCACGTGGCAAGTCCACAAAGCCATGTACTGTGAACTGTGACCAAGAAATTTATAACCCGGAGGCAGTGACTTCCGGCCCATGAGCGGGCAGTCTACTATTAACATCTGACGGTAGCGGACGCGAGTAATAGTGCGTCGCCGGCCGGGCGAAGTTTATTACTATAAAATAGGTTAATTACCTTCTGTCAAACGTTTCTTAAAATCCTTTTAGGATGACTCGAGTTTCGACACCATTTGGTGTCATGTGTATGTGTATTTAATGTTTTAATATATGACGCGATGTATATGCATCAAAATGTTTTGACGTAATTCATATTCCGATCTGATGATGACACCAAATGGTGTCGAAACTCGAGTCATCCTAAAAGGATTTTAAGAAACGTTTGACAGAAGGTAATTAACCTATTTTATAGTCTTAATCGTTTCTGGAGGCAAGAAAAATGTTTAAAAGAAGTTTATTATTCTTAAAAAATGTGAAAATAGTTTCAAAGCAGTCGTAAAATAATTTTAACCTCGGCCGGGCGAACTCGTGGGCTCAAATGTTTTCTTTTAACTATAGAAAGTGAAAATTAACCGAAAAGTGAAGCAGTATTTCAAGAATGTGGCTTGAATAATTTGGAGTGAATAAAACCAAAAATAACCATGTGAAAATCTAATGAACGATAGGACATACTATCAGTGTAGCATGTGGCGGCGGAGAGGAATACCGATGGCTAAGTAGAAACAACAAAATTCAAAATTATAATTTTATTAAGTAATCAAATGAGCTCAAAATGGTATCAGTCAATTTTACCAAGTTCTATAGTATGGGGCATATATCGCGTGAGTGAGAGAGAAAGAGAGAGAGAGAGAGATGCCGGCATTCTAACAGAGATTGGGGCGTTGGTTAATGTTTATGTTTATAATTTTATGAAACGTAGTATATCAATTCAAATATAAATTAACTGCAGAATATTTAAAATGACTTTGTGTCGAGCCACTTACAGAATTTAAAAAACAATAGTTAATAAATAATTAATTAAGCGGAAGTGTACAGCCGCTGTCTTGTTGTAGGTATAAGATTCCATTGTGTGGTGTAACTGTGAATAATGCTAATTTAGAAAAATTAAACAAAAGTTTTCTTTTCACAATATATGTCGTTAGCGTATTTATTTCGTACCCCCACACTGTTTCTGGCCTCGCTTAAGAACGAACCCTGGGACCCTAGTGAGAAGTTAATAGTGGTAAGTACATAACTATAAAGCATTATTATCAATAAATAATAAGCAACAAATTTTATTTGTTAACAGGATGAGTAGAGGGGTGTGAGTAACATGTTTCTAAATAACGGGTAAACTTCCAGTATGGTTTTCTATTGTAACAGTGACTTCGCTTATCTGTACTTTGTATTTATTCGGCGTTTTTGTAGTGCGTTTGCGGTATGAGTGATATTGTGGAGACTAAAGGCACGCAG
The DNA here is from genome assembly GCA_034769895.1 of Magicicada septendecula. Classification (NCBI taxonomy): domain Eukaryota; kingdom Metazoa; phylum Arthropoda; class Insecta; order Hemiptera; family Cicadidae; genus Magicicada; species Magicicada septendecula. Next base: position 343,424,885 of record CM068368.1, read on the forward strand.
TCAGATCAAATTAAACGTAACCTGTATGATGCGAATTATAAATTAATTGTGATACAAAATGTAGAAAAAACATACAATCGCGAAGCCGCAAGGAAATTCGATATTGATGAATCCTGTATTCGACGATGGAGAAAACAGAAGGAACGACTTTTAAATGCAAATACTGCGCGACGAGCATTCGCGGGACCTCAAGTTGGGCGTTTTGTAGCAGTAGAGTCCAGCGTCTGTGAATACTTAACGGCTTTTAAGAAGGCAAGAACTCCCTGTCACTAGACATGTTTTAAAATTAAAAGTTTTAGAAATCGCAGAAGAATTAAAAGTTTCTGGTTTCAAAGCCCAGCTTCGGGTGTAAAAGACGAATTATGCGGTGAAATGGATTTGTGCTTAAATGACGTACATCACTCGCGCTAAAACTACCGAGTGACTACGAAGAAAAACTCCTACAGTATCAGCGGTTTGTCATTCATTTACGCAAGAAGCATAATTATTCACTTGAAAACATGGGAAATGCCGATGAAACGCCCGTATTTTTTATTTACGTATATTTACTGTGGACCAAAACGGAACCAAATCTGTAACAGTAAAGATTACGGGAAATGAAAAGTTACGTGCCACTGTAATGCTTGCTGTATTAGCTGATGGACGAATATTTCACAGTGAAATAAGATGCATATCAGTGTATATTGTTCAGTGTTAGTCGTCGTGATGTCTTCCACTAAACGTGTGCGATGCCTGCGTCAACGACAACGCAAAGACAGGGATCGTGAAGAATTAAATGAATTCTTGATGAATACTCCGTTCTCATCAAATACAATTGAAGATGAGAAAATGTGCGTGTTTCAAAACAAGAAGAAAAGAAACGAAAGAATGCTCCAATAGCCAAGGAATATTGCCAGAACAGGAGAGTCTGCAGTTTATGCACATTATACGTTTCAAAAGCCTAAAAACATTATCATGCTTTGATGTTTTTTTTTTTTTTTTTTTTTTTTTTTTTTTTTTTTTTTTCGAAGTCCGTTAAACCGAGGTCCGTTAAATCGAGGGTTTACTGTATCTGATATAACGCCACTTGTTCTATAAAATTTGTGTTGCAATGGATAGAGTAACATTCCTCCATCAATCACATAATTCCTCTTGAACCCTCATGATCCAAATTCAATTCTGTGAACAAGTTATCAAGCAGTTGCTTTCATTGCCTTTCACATCCCAAAACCATCAAAGATAGCTAGGAGGTAAGGAACTAACTAATAAAGCATGTTTTAATTTCTCATGATATATTTTAGTACGCAAATACTTTGAAAAAATAAACATCCAAAAACTAAACTAATGCTTCATATTAGTTTTTTGTTTTACATGTACCAATGTAACCGTTGCCACATATCTTCATTGTTGTAATATCATTTTTAAAACCATTACAGCAATTTTTATCCATCTGCAATGATGTAATAGTATCAATATAAGAAATGGGAGTATGTTGTAAAAAAAAAACTTATTTTTTTGTCACTATATTTTTAACTAGCATCTATACTACAGCATATTAAAGTTTTGAATTTCATGAAATTTAAGTAGTGTATTCCTTGCTTAAAAAAGGAAACCCTCCACACTATTTAATTTCATTAAAGTCTGTTCAATGGTTTGGTTAGAGGATATGTCTGTACATTTAGAAGTCTCACAATTCCTCTTTCATAAATTTTGAGCAAAAATAAAATCTGAGTACTGATACCATTTGAAAACATGTCCCATAAGTGAATGTTTGTTTTTTCCTTTTTCAATTTCTAACAACTTGCTGCATTTTCAAATATATCTACTAACTTCCCAAATTCATGACTGGTCTCAATTTTTTTATATCTATAAAATTGGTCATGGCAAAAAATATTAGACACTTCCTGATTATTTATCAGTTCATGAAAAATACTTTGTTAGTTTTTATAACACTACAAAAATTAACAGTGGTAAAGCTAATTGTACTACTAATGTGGGCAACCACTGTAGTAGCGCAGGCATGCCCATATTTTATGTGATCAACAGCTTCTTTTTCCATAACCTGAGAAAAGGGCTTCTTTGTACTACCAATGTGGGCAACCACTGTAGTAGCGCAGGCATGCCCATATTTTGTGATCAACAGCTTCTTTTTCCATAACCTGAGAAAAGGGCTTCTTTGAAACAATCGCCTCCCATAATGTAATCTATAAATCCTATATATGCTATTAACTGTATGAAATCCACTCAATCTAATAACAACTAATATTTTTCAGACAAGCATAATGCAGCAACTATAAAATGCTTTAAAATATAACACCTGATCAAACATTAAAGAACAACTTCTTATACCTAAATCATAACTTCATTTACAACTTCCTGAAAGTAATGTATAGTGTATTATAATCAGTCAAAGATGAATGTATAAAAAGTAGAAAATTATTTCAAAAACACCCAAAAGTAAAATAATTTTGATATTTCTTTGAGTTTTAAATTTATTTCTGAATTTGGTGAGTTTACCAATAATATTTCCCAATCACTGACTAACAGAGGAAGGCTATACTTTGAGGGGATAATACCTTCCTCAACAATTTGTGATTCTAGTAGAGCATCCTTTAAACGGCTGACTGGTACTTTAGGAAGTTTACCTGTTACAGAAGTTACAATTTAATCCGAGAAGGTTCTGTCACTTTCAACTTTTACTTGTTATTCATTAAATATTAAAAATACGAACAACTAAAATTACAGTTTTTCAAATTTACAAATTTTTGTTTATTATTATTTAGAGATGTAGGTGCAAAATTTTAAGGGATTCACTTTTTTGTATTTAGTGTTAAGACAACCCATAGGTTCAAAGGTTACACAACAGTTCAATGAGAGACAGCAGTTTCTGAAGTTTTACTTCTTTTAAGTCTAATAACAATCCACAAAGAGGAGCTATTTATGTTTATATATTATAGTTTTAGTCATTGTATAACATTTTATAAAATAATTAAATGTTTGTTTATTTTCAAATGCACTTATTACAAAGATATACCTACATATGACATAAATTTATGACACATTTACAATGTGTACTATGGAAATATTAGTTACACAACTTCAAATACATATTAAAAAATTCAAGCAACTCTTTGAAAAAAAACGAATGAAAAGAATACTTCAAATGAACTTTGTTGAAGGGGCTACAGAGATATTTATGGAATACTCAGAAAAGAGCATGTTAACAGCATTAAGTTCAGTCAATGTAATAAAAATTAAGTTTATCTAATATCTCCCCACTTTGATACAGTGAAAATACTATCAAGAATTTGAAAACAGATCAAGAAATCTCTTCATGCTACAAAATACTAGAAATTGCTTTTGGTGAATAGGAATGTAACACTCGCAAAACAACTGAAAGTACGGAACAAGAGTCATCAGTTAATCAGAACAGTGAATCTGAAATGGAGGTATAGATGTAAATCTTAAATAGAGGTAGGTGAAATATTGCATCTGTGACTACAATGACACTCTACAATACTCCAGAATTTCCTGGAAACATACTTTTTTGAAATTGCGAGAATTTGCCCTATTGAGGATTAGGCTTTCTACAATTTTTCCCCAATCAGTTTCCAAACCGGTTATCCAAGAAATAATAAATAATACCCGGAGGTGTAATGGTGATTGAACTGTTTCCCAGGCTAATAGGCACACTCCTAAAAGTGTAACTGTTTTGTAGCACTTATGATACTTAAATTAGGCTATGAACGTTGTGAGCCAATCTCGTCGTGGTGAGTCCTTATTAGCCGGACTTCAACATGTCTAAGCACAGGCCACCAGTAGCAGTACTTATTGAGGGTCAAGGTCTCTTCACATGAGGAGAGTCATAAGGCTGTGAAGATGTGACCCAGCTTATAGGTTGGAGGAGCAGCAGATGGTTGGCACAGTATTCTTGCCCTATGTCAGGAGTGTGACGAATTGCATTGGAAAATTTCATAAGCACGTGGGGTGAGCACTGTCTTCATGATGACACAGAAGATCCAACATCTGAGATCGCTGAAAGATGCCAGAGTTCTGCTTACTTTGTGTGTATGTACGGTGTACCCTGCTCCTGCAGGAAAGTTTACAGCAGCTCTACGAAGTGTAGTATCAACACTGCATTGCTGAATTTGCTCGTCGCGCAGTATTTGCATTTAAAAGTCGTTCCTTCTGTTTTCTCCATCATCGAATACAGGATTCAGACATTGCCATCTTGGTCGGCCTCAGAAGTCTGTTGCAGCAGAGCATGCGTTGTTCAGTGAAGGCCACACAGCCTTGTCTGAGAAGACCCAGGTCCTGTCCTCGACTTATTGGTACTTTGCTTGGTTGCACAGGTGATTGAGATATCCACGCATGACGTCCTGAATAAACAGACATGAAGAGACCCTGATCCTCAATAATATGGTAAGCATGCTGAAATCTGGCCAATAAAGGCTCAGCACGGCGTGATTAGCTCACAGCTTTTGTAGCATAAGTTATGATAACAAGTTAAACACACTGCAAAAAGTTATTTATAGAAGTGTGCTTTAGTTTTGGAATTATTCTTTAGCAAGTGTTAAGACCTAGTTCCCACTCCACTGAAGACAGCCACTGTGGGTGTGGCCAAAACGTCTGGTGTTTTTAACAAATGGCCTAACAGCCCATAAAACATTTTCAATCACCATGCACAGCAGTGTCGCAGTGTCTATAAGACACGCATGATTTTTCCTATTAGGTTCAGATTTTGTCAGTGGGAGGAGTGGTTCTGTTGAAGACAAGAAAAAAACATTTATAGCTACAGAAATAGAAAAAACCTTAGTTCAAATAATAGATATTGTTTCCTGTTTTCAGGACAGTTTGATTTCTAAGAAACCAGTGAATGACCAATAAGTATTATAATAACCAACATCTACTGATAAGACCATTTCTGCATTTCAGTGACAATCGTTTTGTACACAAATTTATGTGTAAATGAGTAGATCACAGTACCATCAAAGACCTTTAGAAGTATAAAGTCACATTTAAAAAAAGCTTACTAAAGAAAATATTAAAAACTTAGACATTTTTAAACTGACTGAGAAATGTTAAAATTACCCCCTCCACTCCAGTTTTTTTTAATTTTGTTTTATTTATTATTTTTTAAGCCAGTCCTGTTTTCAAGTATTCAAATGAAAGATGCAAAATCGACAATAATGGAAACAGATTTCAATTAATATTTTACTTAATGTATAGAATTATTTTAAACTCACCTCTTCAGCCATGTTAGTATTATTCAGATTGCAATCTGGACAATACCACTCTTCTAATGGAACAGTTTCCAAAGGAGGATCAAGACATTCCATGTGGTAGCCCAGGTCACAAATATCGCACAGAAGCATTCTGTCTTCTCTATCACATGCACCACAAATCTGCAGTAGTAACATTAAAGTGTTACAAAATCAACATTTTACCATGTTTAAACACCTTAATAATTTACGTTCCAAACTCATTTACTCATCACTCATAAAAGATGGAAATAAAATTATATTTTAGGAGAAAACATGACAGCAGGTAACTACATAACAGCCAGCTGCTGAACAAAATTTTAAATTTCCTTTTCAAACAATATGGAATTAGAAAACACGCCACAGAAGGTTTCATACTATTCAATTTCAGTTCTTTTGATAGGAAAGCAAATAAATATGATATGATATGAGTCAAAATAAAGGGACAAATTACTACATCATTTCATGTTCGTTGTATAAAAACACATTAATTCACTTTTTTATTAGTTGGTAAGAATAATGTTTCATATTTCGTACTTACCACTATTCCGCTATTCCTTGGGTCCCAGAGTTCTTTCATAAGCGAGGTCAGAAACAGTGTGGGGGTACGAAATAAATATTCTGACGACATATACATTGAAAAGAAAAACTTTTGTTTTATTTTCTCAAAATTAAAGTTACTCTCATTAAACCCCACATAGTTATATGCGCTTCGCCATGAGGCGTAGTTGTGCAATCAATTAAAATATTTTCCATTTAAAGTTTTATCAACATGATACTACCAAAATAAACAGAATTAATCATTTCTTTTCATATTTTAACAAGGTTACAAAATATTTACTTGCTTATTATTAAAACCATAATATTAAAATATACATACAAATTATCCTAAAACATTTTATATTTATGAAGGCCGCCCAGCCTGCTCTCACTCACATTCATACGAATTGGAAAACCCCTTTTAAATAGACATACACCCCATTATGATTGAAATCGATACATATACCCTTTGCCGGCATGTGGCGTCTCCTCAACTTTGTGATGCATCACTTATTAAAACTCGACCAATATTTCCGAAACTAATTTAGGATGTCATTCTTCAAAAACTGTATGCACTTCCGTAATTTTACAAAACAGCACACTCGTTATTTGATGTTTAAGATGTCATTGTTAAGCCCCCATGAGGCAGATACCTGGCCACGTACGCTTCAGTGAGAGAACTGCGGTTAGTTTCTCCACGTCCCCACTACTAGATTTTTGGTTGTAGAAGACGGAAAGCAATGCCTTCTATCTGATCGTCACTGCTGTGGCACATTCAACACATGTGTTTTTGTGTGTTGGGGACGTGGATGACATTTAGTGTGCACCGGCTGACGTCACTACAGTAGGCTGGGCTTAGTTTTATTTCCATCAGCATAGACCATGTGCTCATAAAAATTTCGTCTCTAGGCCCTGTTGAGTTTGCTTCTTGGTGTGGGTCTGCGCACATGCTGGTGTAGTGCGTCTGGGAGCGGACCGCACATGCCGCAAATTTCTAAAAAGTTGACAACTGCCACATTCCTTGGCAAATGTTTCACAACTGTTACTGCGTACGGTTTCTTTGTCCACACAATGCTTTTATTCAAACACGTGGACTGGCCACACAGATGGAAATTAAATTTCAAATATTTTATAATAAATCCCCAAATTTAATAAAATAAAAACCCCTCGAAATTCGTCCCGTTACATCGTAATTCTTAACAATTTATCTAAGTTTCTTTAATGCCATACTTGTGACGTTTACATATGTGAAAGTTAAAAAAATAACAACAGAACAAACTTACAAAAACATTAAAATTATTATAATCAAAACCTTAATATATAGGTTAAGGTTATAAAAACCTTAGGCGTACAATGGGTAATTTTGGCAGAAATCACCAGAAATGAAAATTAAAATGTTTACAATTTTTTTGAGTACTTGTAAGCCACTTATTATGAGAAAAGGTTTGATTCAGATGCCATAACAGCAATAAGGAAGGCAATAGTAGAAAAGGAATTGTAAAGGATGTTTGATTTTGTGTCTGAACTATGTACACAACCAAACAGAATTAACTATATTATAATACGACTCTTTGTCCCGTAGTATCTTAATGGTATAATATATTACGTTCCTGAAATAATAACGCATGGATATGATTTAATAACATAATGGTTTAATCTGTGTAACATAAATTCAAATTATTGGAAAATTCCATTCGATACATACGGTTGTCACAATCGATATTTATCTCAGGATTTAATGACTAAATAATTTTAATATATTTCGTGGGAATTCTTGTGGCTGCTACGAAAAGTTCCTTTACATGTTAATTAATAATAGAGAGTACCTTTACAAACAATATATTATTTATAATATAAAAAATTACAAAAATTATATATTAAGTTACATACAAGTTTCGACGATATTCAATACGCTTCACAAAAGCATGTAGGTTAGAGTAACGTCAACATCATGACTATTTGTCCGTCTCAGAAAATAATGTAGTTTATTAATGTGTACCATAAATTTTTTCCTTGTAATCACTGTTCGCTTAGATATTGAATTTGGTTGCACTTTAAAATGTTTACTAGTGATTAGTGTTAGTGTAAATTGTTATATTGTCTAGTGGTTGTTCCTTGTTGGATAAAAATATTGTCAAATTATACTTTACACATCTAGACGATATTCTGAAGGTTTTTTCTGGTTTATTCTGAATATTTCTTGATTGTGTGTATTACTTGTTCATGAAAATTTTAGTGGAAGGATTATTATCTTCGATGATGGTCTTTCAGATCTTCTTTCACAAACGGATTATCTATTTTTATATTTTTTTTAATTACATCTAGACACGCACTATTCAACTGTTTTCCATCACAATTAACAATTAAGTGTTATTTCTTCTTTTTTAGTCATAGAACTCATACAAATTTCTTAAATTTTGATTGGTTATTTATGTACAGGTTAAATGTTATAGGATCAACACCCATTACCTACTTTATATTTTATAAATTACCCTTAATAGATAATTTTATTATTATACTCTAATGATACATGCAATGTTTATACAATTATTAATTAGATAATTATAAACAATTTGATACTAAACATGCCTCAGTTTATAACTGTAAAACCTTATTAATTTGAATTTCTATGATATGTGGTGGAACAATTTGTTATGGTTGATCCTGAGATAAATATATTTACATAAATTAACTGGTGACATAAAATCTTATAACATACAACAAAACTCTTAATAATACTAATTGTTTTTGACAGTTTTAGTTTATTTATACTGCTAAACTATTGTCTGAATGATAAACTAAAATTCTGTCTAATAATAACAATACAACACTTTTCATACAAAAATAATTAACACTGTTTAACAGTAGTCTGTGTCACTATTTATATTATGTCACTCATATAACTGTAAGGTTTGTGTCCCTTTTTCTATCCTTAAAATATGTCAATACAATTTTGTTAATACAATTTTAATTTATGATTAGGTACTCTTTATTGGGTTTGGTTATTTAATTTTTGTCTGTTTACTGCCCTATTCTACTGGGTTATTTCTGGGTTTCTTGATAATATTAAATAAGTCAAACCAACTAGGTTTCCTTTAATTTGCTTTCAATTATTATTTCTTGTTTCCTCTCTGGATCGGATTTCACAATTCTTTTGTAACATTTGTTTCGTTACAATATATACAACCAAATAGAATAATACAGTAAACCCTCGGTTTAACGAACAGAATTTGACAGAAAAAAAAAAACAAAAAACATCAAACCATGATAATGTTTTTAGGCTTTTGAAATGTATAATGTGCATAAACTGCAGAATTCTCCTGTTCTGGCGATACTGCTTGGCTATCGCAGCATTCTTTCGTTTCTTTTCTTCTTGTTTCTTGTTCTGAAACACGCAAATTTTCTCATCTTCAATTGTATTTGATGAGAACGGAGTATTCATCAAGAATTCATTTAATACTTCACGGTCCCTGTCTTTGCGTTGTCGTTGACGCAGGCGTCGCTCACGTTCAGTGGAAGACATCACGACGACTAACACTGAACAATATACACTGATATGCATCTTATTTCACTGTGAAATATTCGTCCATCGGCTAATACAGCAAGCATTACAGTGGCACATAATTTTTCATTTCCTGTAATCTTACACTGTTACAGATTTGGTTCCCTTTTGGTCCACAGTAAATATACGTAAATAAAAAATAAAAAATACGGGCGTTTCATCGGCATTTCCCATGTTTTCAAGTGAATAATTATGCTTCTTGCGTAAATGAATGACAAACCGCTGATACTGTAGGAGTTTTTCTTCGTAGTCACTCGGTAGTTTTAGCGCGAGTGATGTACGTCATTTAAGCGCAAATCCATTTCACCACATCATTCGTCTTATACACCCGAAGCTGGCTTTGAAACCGGAGACTTTTAATTCTTCTGCGATTTCTAAAGCTTTTAATTTTAAAACATGTCTAGTGACAGGGAGTCCTTGCCTTCTTAAAAGCCGTACGTATTCACAGACGCTGGACTCTACTGCTACAAAACGCCCAACTTGAGGTCCCGCGAATGCTCGTCGCGCAGTATTTGCATTTAAAAGTCGTTCCTTCTGTTTCCTCCATCATTGAATACACAATTCATCAATATCGAATTTCCTTGCGACTTCGCGATTGCATGTTTTTTCTACATTTTGTATCACAATTAATTTATAATTCGCATCATATGGGTTACGTTTACTTTGATTTGACTGCGTGCCTTTAGTCTCCACAATATCACTACATACCGCAAACGCATACAAAAACGCCGAATGAAAACAAAGTACAGATAAGCGATGTTGCCGCTGTTGCAATAGAAAACCACACTGGCAGTTTACCGTTATTTAGAAACATGTTACTCACACCCCCTCTACTCATCCTTTGTCTTGCTGCCTACAGAAGGGTGCGAGCACGTGCGCGTGCGCATGCACTTACACTTTATCTTCCTATTCTTTCTTCAGTTTGCTGTTAAAACATTCGGTTGTAGTCATAAATCATAACGTCAGAGTTAACTACAGCCAGGCAAACTGCTGTCGCTTAGGCAGTAAACAACTCATAGATACCAAAAGCGTTCGTCCCGCCAGAAGTCAGGTATAACTTCGAATTTCGTTAGCGCGCGAATGCAAGCCGCAGGCCAAAACCATGTTTGTAAGAGAAAAAGTGCAGCTTGTATTCGGAACAATACGGTATTTGCATGATATTAATAGTATTAAAATTTCAAGTGTTATAGGCCTATTTGATTTAAATATATCCTCAAAAAACAAAATTTGCGATTTAACGGACTTTCGATTTTACGGACACCCCTCAGCCCCAATTAGTCCGTTAAATCAAGGGTTTATTGTATCATTTATAGAATTGAGATAACAAAATGAAGATAGCTGGATATTTTGTTGCATACAAAAATAGTGTAACGGGGCAAAAGGTGTAAAACCATTTTTGAATCATTTTTAACATAAACCCGTCTATCTAATATTCTGAATTAGCCTGTACCAGGTACACGTTGGGAATTGGAACCACGCGTAGGTGAGTCAACGGCTATATTTAACTGGACCACACCGCACAGGACAAAATACCTTACCGTATAAGGTAAGGTACATCCATAATTAATCTGACGTCACGATGGTTATCATGAGCGGAACACGTGCTTTTAATATTACAACGCACTTCTGCCTTCCAGACTTTTCGATGTGTCCAGATGAGAGGGGAAGCGGGGATCAAAGAGAGAACCCGGTGACCGGCCCGGATAGTATACGATTTGTGACGGCAGCGGTATGCGAACATCTGATCTCCGGTACCAGCGGTGGACACAGCGAGCCAATCCAACAACGTGCTCGGAGCGAGCCAACGAGCGATCCCGGTTAGTGCATAAAACCCGGGCCAGCAGAAAATTTTACGCACTCTTCATCGCCACGCCAACGGACGCACTTCATCTCCTCTCCTCTCTCGGACGACATCGGCGCGGAGTCAGCCGGAAGGAACGGCCGAAGAATAGAACCGGCATTCTTGCGTCTTCGCCCTCCAGTTCCGCGCCAGCGATGAATTTCGGTGGGCCGGAAGCCGACTCTACAACCGGTGCCGGAAGAAGAGTACGCCACGAACAGCGGGCGCAGCCGCCGAACATCTTAGCGCGGCACAACCATCATCAGCTTTCTCGCCACCAGGTCCTTTTTAGGGCCACCAAAATAACTAGAGTGTACAATTGGCGCCATTTGTCATGCGGCAAGCCTTTTGTCCGGTGACAGATTACCAGTTGTCATTCGCCCCAGTCGACGAGACAATTTCAACCAGTTCAGTACAACTATTCATACTAGTCAGACGTTATAACTGTAGCCTCGGAAATTTTGGTAGGTCGAAGTCGAAGCGATTACAGTAGCCGAGACCTACCGAAACGTATTACAATGTAAAAGAAGAATATAATGAAGAGGGAGTGTAAGTGACACAAAAATAATATGTAAAAGTGGAGAATTAGAAGTGTTAGTGGCGGCAAAAGTGAAAGTGAGTTAAGAATGATGGCGGAACTCTGCGGATAGCACGTGCAGTTAAGTACAATAGAAAAATAACTATCTTGGCCCGAAGTGAAGTAAAACTATAAATATTAATTAGCTCAAATAGAGGGGGTAAAGAAAAGAGAGAGAAAGATAGTATGAGAGCGTGGGTGAGAAAATAAAAAGGAAGTACTGGTTTGTGCAGAAAAATTAGCCTATAAAAATTTGTTTTTTATGTACGAGGGGGTACCCAAAATAACCTGAATTTTTTTTTTAAAGCTATGTATTTAATTTTTTTTACAAAACAACCTTATCACCTTCAAAGTACTCTCAATTACACTTAATACATTTGTCCAATCTGCGATCCCATTCCTGGAAACATTTTTCAAACTCGTCTGTTGTGATGGCCGACAGCTACTGCCTCGTTTTTCTCTTTACCGCTTCCACGTCTTCAAAACGTTGTCCTTTCATGTCCCTCTTCATTCGCGGAAACAAGAAGAAATCGCACGGAGCGATGTCAGGTGAGTAAGGAGCGTGGGGCAAGGGAGTCATGTTGTTTTTTGCTAAAAACTGGCACACTGAAATGGCTGCGTGAGCAGGTGCATTGTCATGGTGGAAAAACCAGTCCCTCGTCTGCCACAAATCGGGCCTTTTTTGTCACACATTGTTACGCAATCTTTTTAAAACCTCCAAATAGAAAGCCTGATTAACAGTCTGACCTGGTGGGACGAATTCAGAATGCACTACCCCTGTCACATCGAAAAAACAAATGAGCATCGTCTTGATGTTTGATTTCACTTGACGATCTTTTTTTGGGCGAGGCGACAATGAAGTTTCCCACTGGCTTGACTGTTGTTTAGTTTTGGGGTCGTAACCATAGCACCATGACTCGTCACCAGTAATGACCTTGGATACAAAATCTGGGTCGGTTCGGAGCTGGTCTTTCAATGCACGGCATGTTTCAACTCGATTTTCTTTTTGCTGTTCAGTCAGGACCCAAGGCACAAATTTTTCATCCCTTCTCATCCACAAATCTTCTGATAAAATTCGCTGAACCGAGCTCCAAGTTATTCCAGATAACTTACTAATCTCTTCAATGGTCCGTCGTCGGTCTTCAAACACGATTGCATGAACTTTTTCAACATTTTCGTCAATTCTGGAAGTTGACGGACGTCCAGAACGAGGTTTGTCATCAATTGACATTTCACCTTCTTTGAAAACCATTGGTACACTTATCTTTTTCCCATAGCACTATCCTTGTAAGCTGTTTTCAACATCACAACAGTTTCTGCGGCGTTTTCCCAAGCAGGAAGCAAAATTTCACAGCAGCGCGCTGTTCACTTAAATCCGCCATGACAAAAAACGAGGAGCAAGCGAAACTGCTTTTACAAAACGAATTACTGTGACCGGACACAACCTTCCCAGGCGACAACAATGACGGCACTGAACTCGGAAAGAGTTGCGCTATGCTCGCCTAGCGGGAGAAATGCGTACTACGTAAGCTCCGCCAATCGCAGCGCTATTCCGGTTATTTTTGGGTACCCCCTCGTAGTTTCATATTTTATAATTATTAAGTAAGCTATAGAAATAAAGAAAGAATTAAACATTGAATTTAAATAAATAAGATTTGTTTAGCAGAAACATGTGTTAAGAGTCGTTATTACGCCAATTTACCATAACCATCCCGTACGGAGAAGCACGCCTAAAACGAACTTGGGTAAAGTATTGAACCAAGGGAATTAAATTAACCAAATTCTAAAAAGGGTGAAATGTAACAAGGTTTCCACATTTCATTTTCCAAATGTTGGTGGCAACCTGTAAAAAATCTGGAGTTTTCTGTTTGGTAAGTCATAGTAAGCTGGTCAAAATCAGGGTAAGTGCGGAGAAAAGATCGCGCAGGTAAATAATATTAACGTGGGTTGTTTTCAAAAAAGTTTAGACAGCTACAATAGTAGGTGTCCACGAAGGATGATATCAATTGAAAGAGACATAAAAAGAAAGTGCCAGTAATTTGCAAGATACGGGAAATGATCTGGTTCAGATGGTGATACAATGAGTTGGCCAAGATTTGCTGAAAAGAGAAATCTCTGGAAAATGACTGTAGAAGGATTTGCTCAGTAGTGGACCAACATGTACTAGCAATGACATTGATGAAAAAGTGTATTTCTAAATTTCATTATGATCAACTGTTTATAATGGTAGAATATCTTCTTGGTAAAATTATCTCTAATTTAAAAAAAAAAAAAGAAGTTCAAACTCAAGTGTACATGAAATAACAGCCTGCTTAGTCACACGCAAGCTTATACTGATATGACAAAGAAACTCTAAACTTCATTCGACACATGATATAACTAATGGTCATTGTGAATAATGACTGGTGTGTGACATACTGTGTAAAGTCATATACTGAATATGTCATTCATGCATGTCTCTCACATAGTATTAATATAATATGTACAGGGTGCTTCAGGGAAACGGGAAATTTTGAAATATGCATTGGTAGATCTGGGCAATTGTTAGTGCTGAATAAAATATAGAAACCAGCTCATGCCACCTTGCCATTTAGTTATCATGTAACGGGGCTAAAAGGAGAGGGTTTTTCATTATATTAAAATTAATATAAATTTATTTTCCACCTGCGGGGCCAGTCCCATGTTAAATAAAAGCTTTGTCAAACAAAGAACAGTGATGTAGAATTTTGAACGTAGCCGAGACAATGGAATGCGGCATGTATGCAACAACGCAATACAATTCTAAGAAATCCAGTACAGTGTGACGCGCACAAACGCACGAATATCAGCGGGGCGCACCGACGACGCCAACAGTCTTGGGCAAAGCCGAACAATATGGTGAAATTGTGAATTTTGTTCGCCACGTGTTCAGAAGCGGGCGGAAACATAATTAGAGATCCCGCCCATTTGTGTGACGTGTAGAGAGGCAGTGTAATTTCGTCGACGTCCAACACACGTAAATAACACATGTTAAATGAACAGTGACGAAGACTTTAACAGCAAAGGCATTGAAATTTCCGCTCTGTCCGAACGTTTGGAGGGGAGCAGTTGGTTAACGCTCTGCGCAGTTACCCGCCGAAACGTCTGGCCAGATGTACACAGACTCGCGAGTCAGAAAATTTATTAACAAATCTTAAAAGTGAGTTTAACTAAACACCCAATCAACATGAACAAAGTATGACATTCGTTAACTAGTGGTATCAAAATTAGCAGTGAACCCTATTCGGACAAAAAGTAAAACAACAACGGACTACATTCAACTCGTGGTCGTCATGGACACAATTCCAGGAAAGTAATCATTTAAACATCCACTAACAAATTAGAATCAATGAAAAGCGCTAAATCTAAATAATGGGGAGGGAAGTTGAATGATAATGAGTGTTGAGCGTGAGCATTACTGGGTCGTCTTGATAGGTTAATTAGTTAGTTTGGTCAGTTCTTTAAGTTACAGTTTGCAACTAGTTATTAGCATATTGGACATGTAAAAGTAACCCAAGATTTTGTAATTTTTTAAGAAAAATAATCGAGATGCAGAGTAGTAGTTTTTGGAGTCGAAGATGAATATTAAGTAAAGTTAAAAGAAAGTAAACAAAATGTTGAAATGAAAGAATATAACAATAAAATTCCATGTCACATAATAAGTAAATAAATACATCTATTTCTTAATATAATTGAGAGTATGATTTATTGAAGAGTGTTAACCTAAGTCACGCTTATTCTTCACGAGTTCGTGCGAAGAACCTGGGACCCGAACAAGGTAAGAGTTGCAGAGATTGTATATTATTTTTAAATAATTATTTGGCTATTAATTTGTAGCTTCTCAATGGCGCCCGAACAGGGACAAGTTTATAAAAATAAATTTTAATAAACCGCACCTAAATGTGAACATAAGCGTGAGCTAGGAATACGTAAAAAATATGAAAAATTAGCTTATATGTAACTAAGACCTAATGAATACCTAAGGTATGGTAAAATAAGAAGTGTTAAAATATAGTATAATAAAATAAAGGCGATAAATTTACAATTTAAAAATGTCAGAAAATAATGAAAGTACTGTGAGTGAAATAGTTGAATTTGATGAATCAGCTGTTATGAGCAGTCTTGAAGAACATTCAACTCCAAATGTAGGTCAAGACGACAAAACTATGAATATAAGTGGTACAAATGAAACAGATAGTACAGATGATTCGGGGATTCAGATGACCCCAAAATTAATTAAGGAAAGTAATCAACCTGAAAATAATATGATGAAATATCTATGTAGCACGCTGTGCAGTTTGAATAATAAATTTGATAAATTGAGCAGTGACGTTAGCAAAGTCAAGAGTAGCTTTGATGTACAGAATAGCAAATTTGACGTTATAAATAGTCGTTTTTACGTGCAAAATAATAATTTCAATGATAAATTTGACGAGTTGAAAAGCGAAATACATGAACAAAAAGTAAAATACGAAAGCAATTTCAGTGAGTTGAAAAACCATATAAATGAAATCAATAAAAATATCGAGATAACCAATGAGATATTTACCAGTAACGTTAGTAAATTAGAATAGAATATTGAGAGAATGGGAGTGTGGGTGATAAATACAGGTAAGAGCAAAATAAGTGAAAATAACAGAGAGACATGTATTAACAGTGGTAGTAGTTTAGATGCAAAACAGGTGACGGAAGACCAGGTGAGTAGTAGCGATAATTATAACAATGAGTTAATGAGTAATAACAGTGGTGAAATTAAAAATGTGGTGTCAGAGTGTAAGGTTGTGAGCAGAGAAAGTGTTGATGAGGGTATGAGTGTGTGTGTAGAGAGTTTAGAGGGGCAGAGGGCAGATTTTCCCCAAGTTTATTGTGAAATGGAATGTTCACAGGTATTTTATAAGGACAGTTTCCTCCGGTGGTGGTGTGGAAGACGAGGTGTCTTCGTATGGTCCTTTAGTTTTTTGTGGTTTACCTGGTAGTAGAGGTAATAAGTATTTAATGGTGCCCTTTGCATGGAATGGGAGAGTTCAGTGGGGTTATGAGAGGTGTTGTGATGAAAGAAAGAGAGAGATAGAGATTTTTGAAATAAATAGAGGTTATGAAAGGTTGGTGCAGGTTTTAGATATGGAGAGAGAGGAAAAAAGTGACTTACCTTGTGGAATAGAGATAGATGAATATTTTGATAATACTGTTGTAAATGATAATAACTTACCTGATGTTGTAGTAGAGGAATATAATAATGATAAAATAACTTACCTGATGTTAACCAAAAGTACTGATGGAGACTGGACAAAAATAACTAATATTGTCACGGTTTATGAAATAATAAAAGGGAATAATCTTATAAATTATAATGGTATATTGAACGACATACAGGTAATGGGTTATTATTATAATAATAATAATAAATTGAGTGTGAGTAAGAATGAGAAGTTTAATAAAAAATTAAGACTATTATACGACGATGGAGGTTGAATTAAAAAATCAGTGTATGGACATTCTAAATAGTTTAATTTGTGGTTATGACCCTGCTGAATTAGGAAATGAAGTGTGGTAAACAGAAAATAATGACTAAGAATTTGTAAATAATCTAGTGAAATTAATTGTGTTTGTATTGTAACAAGTATGTAATGTAAACAATGTGTGTAGGTAGTAGAAATTGATTTTAATAATAATAGTATTTTATCAGACAAAATAAATAATGAATTGGTAATTAATTAATTGTAATTGTTTGGAAGTAAGGTAATTAAAAATGTTGTTTTCAATAATTGATTTAATTAATATAATTTGAGATGTTTAAATATTTTTTGATTGATTTAAAATGTTATATAATTGAATTTTGAGGATGAATTTAAATTATTTTTATGCGATCTAAATTTGATAATAATTAATAAATAAATAAATGTTAAATTGTGTAGTTTGTGGAATAACATGGTTGTTGAAATGTTTCAGAAGGTACATGGAGTTATTGGTGTTTGGTGTTGATATTGTGCATTTATGACAGTGTATGAGTGATATACTATAAGTATAAATTTTATAATCCAATTTATGTAAAGTAAAACGTGATATAATTTTGAAATATATCTGTAGTAAGGTCATTCACCTTGCCAAGAAAATCA
The DNA here is from genome assembly GCA_034769895.1 of Magicicada septendecula. Lineage (NCBI taxonomy): Eukaryota > Metazoa > Arthropoda > Insecta > Hemiptera > Cicadidae > Magicicada > Magicicada septendecula. The sequence goes on from CM068368.1 coordinate 343,442,778, forward strand.
GCTGATTGCTGGAATTATAAATGTAGTATGTCACTTATGAATGATTTGCCAAATTTTCAATGTAATTAAATGTTTGAATATAATTAATAGGTTTTCAATGTGGTTTAAAAGATTTTAATTTATATAATGAAGGTAATTTGAGATAGTTAAGAATTTTAAATGGTTTGTAAAAGGTGATTATTATTTCGTTAGGACATTTAAATCAGTCCAAGTTAAGTTAGGAAGGGGAGTGAATAAAGTAAGATTGTTGCGAATAAATGTAATGTAGAATTTGAGAAGTAATAGTGACACAGTAGCTATGGGGAAAATATGTGGAGTAATGATTGAAATTTTGCGGTAATAAATAAGTGGAGATATTTTGTAGATGAAAGTGATGTATTGGGAGAGTAACTAGTTGATGGTGATTTTGTAAAGGGGGGTGGTGTGGTAAGGAGTCCACAACGAAAGGCGTTGTGGCGGGTAGTAGCGGGTTTTCAGGGAGTGATTGCCGGGTAAATAGGAAGGGCAAGATGTGGAGCACGGTGGTGAGTTGAGGGAACACACATCCTGAGTACAAAAGGGGTAGAGAGTTTTTTTATATAAGGGTAGAATGATGCGATATGAGTTGAGTAGTAAGTTGGGATTAGAGAATGGTTGGTAGATGTTTTGATAGTGGGGTGTCATATTAGTTAAAGCTGTTAGTGAGTATTAGAGTCAGAAGGGGGGTAAGATTATATCTATAAATGCCAAGTTGATAAAATGAGTTATTATGAATAGTTGAGTCACCCAAACTAACTGAGAATGAAATATTAAAGAAAGAAAGTCATAGTTAAAATATACAAATGATTGAAACAAATGACTGATTGTAATAGAATTCGAAAATAATTAAAGCTATAAAATGTGTAAATTCTGGTCAATTTAAATGTAAATTTTATTGTTTATAGTAAGATGAAAATAACCATGTTAATTTTGTATGTCTTATTGTATTATATTGTATTGTGTTTAAAGGTAAAGAATTTTAAAGATGTTCTATGTACTTTATGATGTAGCCCTGTGTATAACATATGTATGTCAAGGGCATTGACTTGACCTAGAGAGATCAGCTGATGACTGAGGTTGGAGACAGAACCATTTTTCTGAGGTTTTGTTTCTTGATTGCATTAAATATTTTTTTTTTTTTTTTTTAATGAATTTATTTTTTGGGGGGAAAAAATTGTATTGTTTAGTATGTATGTATGATCAAATGTTAGGATAAATGAGTTCATGTTTTAACGAGATGTTCAATTTATTTGTTTTTCTGATTATTAGTAGTAATGAAGAAAATTGATAGATTTCATAGATTCAGGTAAAAGATTTTTAGTTTTTTGGTTTTGAAGAAAGAAATGGTAATAGACCAGATTGATTTGGAACTTAGATGAATTTTTAACCAAATTTAATGATTGGAATTTAATTTGTTTACTATATCGTAATTTGAAAAATGATTTTAAAATGTTTAAGGAGTTTGTTTATAAGATATTATGAATATGTGTATGCACCCAGTATTTGCCAAAGGCGACCCAGTGTGCATGACAAGGGGGAACATATCGGTTGAGGATCTGGCATGGTATAAGACCAAGGGTTTGGATTTTGGGGTGGAATGTTAGAAGGTTAGGTGTGCTGTGGTGCGTGTCTGTTCGACTTTATGGTGTTGGGATCTCTAATAGAGAATTCCAGTAGTCTCGTTCAGGTGTGGCCATAGTCGCCGAGCTACGGGGTAGTTTACCCATGATGTGTAAGAACTAATGGGGGGTTGTTGGCACCATATCCTCACCGATCCTCTTAGGGGTTTAGCAATGAGATTTCTTCTGTTTCGGCAGAAGATCTCTCATTGGGGGGGGGGGTATTGTAACGGGGCTATAAGGGGAGGGGTTTTTATTTTATTAAAATTAATATAAATTTATTTTCCACCTGCGGGGCCAGTCCCATGTTAAATAAAAGCTTTGTCAAACAAAGAACAGTGATGTAGAATTTTGTACGTAGCCGAGACAATGGAATGCGGCATGTATGCAACAACGTAATACAATTCTAAGAAATCCAGTACAGTGTGACGCGCACAAACGCACGAACATCAGCGGGGCGCACCGACAACGCCAACAGTCTTGGGCAAAGCCGAACAATATGGTGAAATTGTGAATTTTGTTCGCCACGTGTTCAGAAGCGGGCGGAAACATAATTAGAGATCCCGCCCATTTGTGTGACGTGTAGAGAGGCAGTGTAATTTCGTCGACGTCCAACACACGTAAATAACACATGTTAAATGAACAGTGACGAAGACTTTAACAGCAAAGGCATTGAAATTTCCGCTCTGTCCGAACGTTTGGAGGGGAGCAGTTGGTTAACGCTCTGCGCAGTTACCCGCCGAAACGTCTGGCCAGATGTACACAGACTCGCGAGTCAGAAAATTTATTAACAAATCTTAAAAGTGAGTTTAACTAAACACCCAATCAACATGAACAAAGTATGACATTCGTTAACTAGTGGTATCAAAATTAGCAGTGAACCCTATTCGGACAAAAAGTAAAACAACAATGGACTACATTCAACTCGTGGTCGTCATGGACACAATTCCAGGAAAGTAATCATTTAAACATCCACTAACAAATTAGAATCAATGAAAAGCGCTAAATCTAAATAATGGGGAGGGAAGTTGAATGATAATGAGTGTTGAGCGTGAGCATTACTGGGTCGTCTTGATAGGTTAATTAGTTAGTTTGGTCAGTTCTTTAAGTTACAGTTTGCAACTAGTTATTAGCATATTGGTCATGTAAAAGTAACCCAAGGTTTTGTAATTTTTTAAGAAAAATAATCCAGATGCAGAGTAGTAGTTTTTTGAGTCGAAAATAAATATTAAGTAAAGTTAAAAGAAAGTAAACAAAATGTTGAAATGAAAGAATATAACAATAAAATTCCATGTCACATAATGAGTAAATAAATACATCTATTTCTTAATATAATTGAGAGTATGATTTATTGAAGAGTGTTAACCTAAGTCACGCTTATTCTTCACGAGCTCGTGCGAAGAACCTGGGACCCGAACAAGGTAAGAGTTGCAAAGATTGTATATTATTTTTAAATAATTATTTGGCTATTAATTTGTAGCTTCTCAATCATGGATATCTGGACTGGTGTGCAACATGCTTTTGCCATGAAAACTTTTATAAAAAAAGACATGTGGAGGATGCGTATACAAGATTTCGCTGTCACTTAATTTACAATGCCACGATCATGTTCCATCAGCACATGCAATTAACCCATGAATACAGTGGAACCTCGATATAATGTCCCTGTGATATAACGCGACTTCATGTAACGCTCATTTTTCACGGTCCCGGCAAATTAAATAGTTAAACTTGGGACCTTTATGTTAAGCAACCTTTGATATAAAGTGCTTTTTGGCTGGTCCGCGGAAGAGCATTATATCAAGGTTTGACTGTACATAGTTTTGAGGAAACAGGTTCACAAATGAAAAAGAAACCTCCAGGCAGTGTGCGAACCATTCGTACACCAGATAGCATGTTCGAGCTGCTGCCATAAGAAGCCCACATCTTTCAATCCGTCTTTAAAAAATATTGGTACATATCCGTTTAAAGAATATTGGTACTGGATTTCCATTATCATCCATACATGTTGCAGAGAGTCCAGGAATTGAAACCTAATAATCACTTAATGTGACAATTCTGAGAACAAATACTTGGCACAATAAACAAGAACAATGAGTTTGTTAACAAATGAAGCCCATTTCCACCTTAATGGATTCGTAAATATAAACAAAATTTGTGTTACTGGGCACACAAAAATCCTAGTTAGCAACACCAGTTGTAATGAGTCAAAAAGGGGGACATATATTTTCAATTAGCAAAACAAATGTTCGAAATAAAATCGATCCCAGTATGAGAATCGAGTCAGCTGTGGTGATGGCGAGTCATTATTATTTTCGTGTATTTCAGCAGTGACGCTACTTGTTATCAAAATAAGGGGAAATAATCCAGGGACTGTCAATAATAACCGTATACAGACAGCAATACGTATTGAACCATTAATTTGTCGTATTATATTATGGTGTGAACGACGGAAATCTAGTGGGCCGTGCAGGGCATAAACGGCAAAGTGAAGCGCCTTGTTTTCGGCATCTGCCCAGTCTATGAGCCTGCTCCAACCCGGCCGGGTGATCCAATAACCAGTCTGTTTAAAAGTAGTCAAATACAATAAATAATGTAGTCAACTACTACAACTATATAAATAAAATCAAGTAGACAGTGCATGGTCGACAGGCGAAACATCACAAACTGATTTTGGACAGTTAACAGAACACAATAAGAAAACGGCGTACATCATGGAGTGACCACGTGCAATGAATCAGGCGTAAAGTGTTTCGGAGACAGTGGCCAGGTACCTGGTGAACATATCACCACAAAATTTATTGTTTTCATATTAATAAAAAAGAGCTCTAGTAACAATTAAGGGGAACGAAATTAATTTGGCTTTTCTACACTGATTATTACGTAGTAACAATTAAGGGGGACAAAAAATTGTAGCAGTATGAAAGCGGGTGTATAAGTTGAAAATAATATATATTGTAGCGTGACAGAAAATCCACTACATTTTAAGTCATATGAAATCATAAAGTTTAATTACACCAACAAATGTTACAATAATATTGAATGACATTTAAATAAATCAGAGGAATGAACCACAATAAGATAAAAATCCTCACTACATAATATATAAAAACCACTGTTAAAAGAAACCAAAGAAAGTATCGAAGCAACTCATTGTATAATATCAGTAAGTTACCCAGGAAGCTCAGAGCAGTAAACCAGTTATATAAGACCATATCAAAGAAAAAAGAGACTCAATTAAAGGGTGGTGAATACCAAAATACCCCAAAAACAAGAAGAGGGAAGAATAAAGTTTGTGAACAGGAAGAAAACAATACCCTGAAACCTGTATAGAAGAATAAAGTCAGTTCAGTGAATAAATTAAATACTCCAAACTAAACCTCAGTCGTGATAACACCAAGTACCTTGGTTTACCCAAGAACGGAAGGAAGACCAGAAGAGTGAAGACTAGACGAGGGACAAGAATGAAGACCAGAAGAGTGAAGACTAGACGAGGGACAAGAATGAAGACTAGAAGAGGGACAAGAATGAATACCAGAAGGAAGATACGAAGAAGGACAAGAAAGAAGACAGGAGGAGAGGAAGAAATAGTATGAAAGAAACACCGTTATAAAACCTATTATTATATAAACTACTATCAACCCCAAACCCGCAAAAACTATGCAAAAGAAAGTATAACATACCCAAAATATTATAAAATGTAATTATTGAGAAAACTAAAGTGTTGTATAGCGTTATAAGAAGTGCACCGACTAAAGCTATTGTGTAATAAAGAAAATAAACTAGTCTTAACGGTCCATGATTACTAAAGGTCTGGTCTGAGATAATAAGACTCAGAATATCAGAACCAACAGTGAAAGTGAATTTGTGTAAGTGTTTTTTTAAAAAAAAAAAAAAAAGCAATAAACTTAAAGTTGGTGATACTATAACTTAGTAGTATGCTATATCACAACTTTAAAATCTAATAATAAACAGCATAATAAAATAATAAAATGGAAGGTTTCCAGTATTTTATTATTTTAATGTAAATCTTTATTTACAAGACATTTGTAAAAAATGATAATAAATAGAGTATGGGAGTTAATGTTTACTGAGGTAGGGGATCACAATAATAACGGTTTAAACCAGAAAGGACTGGTACTAATATAGTATGAATAAGTGTAACATGTTTAAATAGACTGTTATTTCACAGTCCTAAAATCAATGTGTTAAATAAATGTATTTGTAAGGTTTATTAGAAAATAAGATTTATGTTATGTGTTTTAAAAAGAATTATGTTTGATAAATAATAACCTACATACCAGTAATAATGTTCTAATAGGTATGCTATGTTAGCTCAAAAATAGTTAAAAGATATATGTTCAAACCATATCTGCAATATGTTCAATTGTGCAGATTGCTAAACCATGTTCATAATTATTTATTTTAAATATGTAGTGTTAATTAACTACTACACAACACAATAAGTTATAAATCATGTTATTTTCATATAATTGTAATTATGTAAAGTCAGAGGAGGAATTAAGTTTAAATTATTTGAGAAAGAAAGAAATATAAAATTCTAAAATCTAGGCCATTTGGTGAAATCAGAGAACCAATATAAAATAGTATAATTCACTTATAAATCCTGTAAACTACCAAGATTTATATAAGATAACACAATTAACCACTACTAGGAATGATCCTATGAATTAAAATGATAATAAGGAAATATACCTTAACATTTTGTAAATTGTCAAAATATATAAATTAATTAATTTTAAAGAGCAATGTCAAATTTACAGATTAACACAAAAAACCAGTTCAAAGGTGTAATTTATATGTATTTAAGGAAAGGAAGAGGAATATGACTAATTAAAATTTATTATAATAGTATTAATAATATTTAAATGGAGGGGATTTTGTATAAAGACGGAAATCCAATTTTGAGCCTATATTTCCATAAAGTAAAGAAATTTGTTAATTTCCACAAAATATCTACAGATGTGGACTATAATACATCAATTTAAAGGGAATGAGATGATTAAACCAACAATAAGGTTAATAATTCATAAAAGTGAGGAATAAAATAGATAAATTCCATACATAATGTAATATTTTATCATATGTATGGGAAGTCGAAAAATGTTAACAATACTTTTTCAAAGATTAACTAGGCAAGAATTATGACCAAGTTAATTAGTCTTTTGTTGAATATCAAGCTGGACAGTTGTGTGAAGAACGTTTCTTAAAATCGAATTGAAAGATGGTACTAGCGTTTAGCCATTGAAATCAGTGAACGAGAGTTAAACGGTTTTTACATTTTTTAAAGCTGAAGTTGTTAATACATTCACGACAATAGTGAAAACAAACACTTAACTCTATAATACGAGTGATAAAAACAAATAAAACATTATAATTAAACTGATTCATTCTGAAATTCCTAACCATAACTTGAAAACTTAACCGCAGAAGTTGAACACATAGAAAATAAACTAACTAACACAAGTTTATACAGAACACTTCACCAGAATACACCAAACAGATTAACAGACATATTACACCAGTGCGGGGACATTTTAGACCTTGATGAAGGTAATTTTATAGTAATTTTCTGACTCGACGCATATGCAGTAGCCAAGACCAACCCGAGTAGCGGCCATCTTGAAAACGAAATCTGCTTACTACATCGCAGTCACTGACGTCACATCAGTCTTCATTGGTTCGACAAAACATTTATTCTAATATTATATACTGAATTATTTAAAATACTATTGAATAGTAATTATTGTATTTATATTTTTAATTGTTAATGTTATACTTTCTCGTCACCCTTCTCTGACTATTAATTCTAATCGCTCAAAGAACCTATCTTGTAATATAATATAACATAAAATTTTGTTCTGTATGACACAATCGATAATTCCTGAGACAGAGTCGATAATTGCTCTCCATCGATAAAATATCGATTATTATTTTAATTTGTCAATAAACCTTTATATTTCCATTATTTCGTATCTGTTATTTATTTCACAGGGTAATTTAAGGGTATTTATAAGGCTGAAGGACTTAAGTAAGAAGAATATACTCCATCTGAACAAGATATTGGACCAGTCTGAAAAGTCACCAATCGATTCTTACCTGGAGTTAATCTATTTAACTCCAGACTTGGTGCAAATCTTCAAGAAGTGCTCAACGGTCAATAAATACCTACCTGATATTAAAATTTTACCAGAACCTTTTAAAAAACAGATTTATCTCTTATACATACCTCTATAAACATAAACAAAATTATTTTATTATTTGAAAATTCTGTTTTTATTGAATTTTCCGTATACATTTTATTCTTTTGTAACGACCGGCATACAGCGGTCTGGTGACCAAGTGGCTAGCCCCAAACAGTGGGACGTGATTTGATTCCAGCCACATACATAGGGTCGTCTTACAAAGTGGAGCCCAAACAGTGGGGCTTGATTAAATTATAGCCACATACAAAGGGTCTTGTTACAAAGTGGCGTCCAACTTAGAGGGCTTGAATAGATAAGCCTGGCAGCGGTTATCCAGTCAGGAAGAAGGGCAACAATGATAAATCAAGATGTCATTATTTACGCAAGAAGAAAAGGATAAGATAAGGGAATTGTGCCAGCTTATAGAGAGGGACATGAATTCCGAGGATAAGGAAAAACTGGGTAAGGCACTGGACAAGATCAACAAGAAACTGGAAGAGAACCTTACGGAAATGAGAGAGGACAGATTAAAAAGAGAAGAATTAAGAAAGGAGAAGACCGAAGAAATAAAAGATGATAGCCAACCAGAATCAGAAGAAATAATAAATGATAAAACGCAGGAAGATAGCCAACCAGAACCAGAAGAAGTACCAAATGAAAAAACCATGGAACGAATAGTAGTATTACCTGAGAAGAAAACTAACGGGAATAAAGAAAATACTACAGATATGGAAGTAGAACCAAGGGAAAGGAGGACAACGCTTCCAAGGAAATTAATGAAAACAAAGGAAGAAGTAGAAATGATGAACCATGGGTTAACGGATGACAATAATACTACAATTACCGACCATGAAGAAATCAGGAATTCCAGAAATTATGGAAGGAGATTAAAAATAATCGCAGAAAGAATGTACCACCAAACAGTAGTTTACCAATGGGGAAGGACCAGAGGTAAACGGAATACGACATGTGGACCAGATCAGTTTCAGTGCTGGACTGGACAGTGTATTTCAGAAAGATGGAAATATAACATCTTATCAGACTGTGATGATGGCACAAGTGAATCACCAGAGTGTGTTCCATTAGTGCGCCATCCAGGACTATTCCAGTGTACCATTACACAAAAATGTATACCTTCCGGATGGATATGTGATGATGAACCAGATTATGGGGATTCAGAGAAACAAATAATTGATAAACCAGATGAAGAACCTCACAGATATTTTTCAGGTCATACAGCATATGGACCAGAGACATATTGGAATATAAGACAATATAATGATGGGAACAATACTAATTACCATGATAATAATAATACGGGTCCAAATTATCAAAACCCGAATCGACCCTCTAATGGTTATCAGGGTAACCACAATCCCTACCCTGATAACGTAAATAGTCAGAGAAGCCCCAATTATGGTAATAGTCCTTACCATAATAATGCTAATCGTGCGGGTCCCAATAATGGTAATTTTAATAATAATATGTATCCTCGCCCTAGAGTGAACTTCATACGAGCCACAGAAGGAAGACAGCGAGGATTCAACCACAATCGACGAAGCAGCTACCGAAGATACGAAGGAAGGCGGAGGAGCCTAGAACGGGACCAACCGAGGTACTATCCGGCGCGTAGGAGCAATAGTTTGGATCTGATAAGGATCCATACGGATACATAATGAGGTGGTAAAAGGGATGGATGTCATGATAACTGACAACGGCAAAACCACCACAAAGAAGATGAAAATAATTACCACTGAGGAAAAATGAGAAGAAGAAGGGACAAAGAACCAAAATGGGAATTTAAGAAATAAATTAATTAAGAAACTACACCTTATAAAGGAACTATGAGCAACAATGCACTATAATAAAAAGCATCCACCTGGGTATAAAGAAAAAATAATAATAAGAAATACGTTTGAATAAAGACAAGAAAAGAGTCATACAATATTTATGAAACTAATATGATATGTTTACCAAATAATTATGAAAACTATTACAATCATTTATGAAAGGTCTATGTGGCAGTAATATAAGAGAAGTTTAAAAATAAACCAGCCAAATTCTAAAAAAGAAATATAAGCACATATTATCTACAATTATTAGAAAATTTTATGGCAAGAATAGAAGAAGAATTAGAATTTAAAACCTCTAAATTCGAAACATAATGTAAGCCAATTACATACAATTTATTTGAGAAGAAACATACTTTGAAGGAAGAATAACAAGAAGAATTTTGAAATAAACAGCTAAATTCTAAAAAGAAATATAAGCACATATTATCTACAATTATTAGAAAATTTTATGGCTAGAAGATATATAAGAATTAGAATTTAAAACCTCTAAATTCTAAACACAATGTAAGCCAATTACATACAATTTGTTTGAGAAGGAACATTTTGGAAGAAGATATATAAAACAGAATTTTGAATGTAAACCAACCAAATTCTAAAAACAAATGTAAGCCCACTTTACATAACAAATATTTGAAGAAAAACTTTATGGCTATAATATAATAATAAATAAGGAGAGAATTTAGAAATAAAACCATCTAAGGTCAAAAACAAGTAAGGACAGATTACTAAATATTTATTTGAAGAGAAACATTTTGACAATAATACCAAGAGAGTTTACAGAAATAAAACCAGCCAAAACACATGTAAGCCCACCTTACATACAAATTATTTGAGAAAACTTCACAGAATAATATAAGAAGAGTGAATTTTGAATTATGAATAAATCAAGTTTCCCAAACCAAGTATAAGTACAACTTACCAACCAATTATAAATAAAACACTATGGTGAGATAAACTGATGAGATTTCCTACCATATTTATGGTAAGCATAGAAGATAATTACCATGGTAACAAAGGATCATAATGGGATGAATAAGAGGAAACAGAATTAGAATTAAAAACAAATAATTCTAGACAGTATAATCATCTCTAAGTTCAATATGAAGAGTAAAAACCTTTCCGTAAAATGGTGTTGAAGGAAATAAAAAAGAAAAAATTCTTTAATACGATTTGAGTGATTGAATAAAATAAAGTACAAAAACTTCTTTGGAATTATGAGAGAATGAAAATTTAAGTGGTATGAGGAGAAAATATGACCTCATAATGAAATTAATAAAAAAACCATCATTTGCAAGTATAATAGCAATGACCGGAATAATGTGAAAATAATGTCAAAAATTTATGTAATTAAATGAATTAATATAAAATGATTTATGAATTAAATGACAATTATGATAATGACAGTTATACAAGTTCTAGAAAATAGAACAAGTGGAAATTTTAAGAACGATGAAACAGTCTAAAAATGTCATAAATATATGCTACTATAAATAATGCAGATTATAATGAAAAAACCAGAAGGTAATAAAGAATTTATAACCAAAAGATTTATATGATAAGAAAAGTTGAAAAAATGTAATAATAGAAGAGCTTCCTACCATAATATCAAATGAAAGAAACATCCAGATAATAAGTCAGATGAACAACTGAGATAGAAATATTAAAATCTCTGAGAAGTATAATAAGTAATAAGTGAAGTATCCCAAAGATATTTTTTAAATAGTAACAAATGTGTACTATTCTGAATAATTTTTTTAATCTGTCTGATGATAATTCCAGCAGGATTAATATGTTTTTTGAGCAGAGATGATTTGCCTCTGTACTCAAATATGTGTGAAGTATTGGACAGCAGAGGAAAGTAGCGTACAGTGCCTCTCTGAACTGAACCAGCTCACAAAGTAGGGAATGATAGGGAGAAAATATCCCAAGGAGAAAATACTAAGAAGAAATATAAAAATGAAATAATAAATATGAAACTCAGATGACTATTACTATCAAGGAAGATCAAGTGAGAATGATATAAACTCAAATATAAATAAGAAAATTTTAAAATGGAAAGAAGTCCAAAATAGTAACAAACTTAGAATAATTATCATAAGCAATTGTTTCAGACAAAGCAAGTATAGTCTGAAAAAATTACTTCTGGAGAAGGGCATTCTGTAGCGTGACAGAAAATCCACTACATTTTAAGTCATATGAAATCATAAAGTTTAATTACACCAACAAATGTTACAATAATATTGAATGACATTTAAATAAATCAGAGGAATGAACCACAATAAGATAAAAATCCTCACTACATAATATATAAAAACCACTGTTAAAAGAAACCAAAGAAAGTATCGAAGCAACTCATTGTATAATATCAGTAAGTTACCCAGGAAGCTCAGAGCAGTAAACCAGTTATATAAGACCATATCAAAGAAAAAAGAGACTCAATTAAAGGGTGGTGAATACCAAAATACCCCAAAAACAAGAAGAGGGAAGAATAAAGTTTGTGAACAGGAAGAAAACAATACCCTGAAACCTGTATAGAAGAATAAAGTCAGTTCAGTGAATAAATTAAATACTCCAAACTAAACCTCAGTCGTGATAACACCAAGTACCTTGGTTTACCCAAGAACGGAAGGAAGACCAGAAGAGTGAAGACTAGACGAGGGACAAGAATGAAGACCAGAAGAGTGAAGACTAGACGAGGGACAAGAATGAAGACTAGAAGAGGGACAAGAATGAATACCAGAAGGAAGATACGAAGAAGGACAAGAAAGAAGACAGGAGGAGAGGAAGAAATAGTATGAAAGAAACACCGTTATAAAACCTATTATTATATAAACTACTATCAACCCCAAACCCGCAAAAACTATGCAAAAGAAAGTATAACATACCCAAAATATTATAAAATGTAATTATTGAGAAAACTAAAGTGTTGTATAGCGTTATAAGAAGTGCACCGACTAAAGCTATTGTGTAATAAAGAAAATAAACTAGTCTTAACGGTCCATGATTACTAAAGGTCTGGTCTGAGATAATAAGACTCAGAATATCAGAACCAACAGTGAAAGTGAATTTGTGTAAGTGTTTTTTTAAAAAAAAAAAAAAAAAAGCAATAAACTTAAAGTTGGTGATACTATAACTTAGTAGTATGCTATATCACAACTTTAAAATCTAATAATAAACAGCATAATAAAATAATAAAATGGAAGGTTTCCAGTATTTTATTATTTTAATGTAAATCTTTATTTACAAGACATTTGTAAAAAATGATAATAAATAGAGTATGGGAGTTAATGTTTACTGAGGTAGGGGATCACAATAATAACGGTTTAAACCAGAAAGGACTGGTACTAATATAGTATGAATAAGTGTAACATGTTTAAATAGACTGTTATTTCACAGTCCTAAAATCAATGTGTTAAATAAATGTATTTGTAAGGTTTATTAGAAAATAAGATTTATGTTATGTGTTTTAAAAAGAATTATGTTTGATAAATAATAACCTACATACCAGTAATAATGTTCTAATAGGTATGCTATGTTAGCTCAAAAATAGTTAAAAGATATATGTTCAAACCATATCTGCAATATGTTCAATTGTGCAGATTGCTAAACCATGTTCATAATTATTTATTTTAAATATGTAGTGTTAATTAACTACTACACAACACAATAAGTTATAAATCATGTTATTTTCATATAATTGTAATTATGTAAAGTCAGCGGAGGAATTAAGTTTAAATTATTTGAGAAAGAAAGAAATATAAAATTCTAAAATCTAGGCCATTTGGTGAAATCAGAGAACCAATATAAAATAGTATAATTCACTTATAAATCCTGTAAACTACCAAGATTTATATAAGATAACACAATTAACCACTACTAGGAATGATCCTATGAATTAAAATGATAATAAGGAAATATACCTTAACATTTTGTAAATTGTCAAAATATATAAATTAATTAATTTTAAAGAGCAATGTCAAATTTACAGATGAACACAAAAAACCAGTTCAAATGTGTAATTTATATGTATTTAAGGAAAGGAAGAGGAATATGACTAATTAAAATTTATTATAATAGTATTAATAATATTTAAATGGAGGGGATTTTGTATAAAGACGGAAATCCAATTTTGAGCCTATATTTCCATAAAGTAAAGAAATTTGTTAATTTCCACAAAATATCTACAGATGTGGACTATAATACATCAATTTAAAGGGAATGAGATGATTAAACCAACAATAAGGTTAATAATTCATAAAAGTGAGGAATAAAATAGATAAATTCCATACATAATGTAATATTTTATCATATGTATGGGAAGTCGAAAAATGTTAACAATACTTTTTCAAAGATTAACTGGGCAAGAATTATGACCAAGTTAATTAGTCTTTTGTTGAATATCAAGCTGGACAGTTGTGTGAAGAACGTTTCTTAAAATCGAATTGAAAGATGGTACTAGCGTTTAGCCATTGAAATCAGTGAACGAGAGTTAAACGGTTTTTACATTTTTTAAAGCTGAAGTTGTTAATACATTCACGACAATAGTGAAAACAAACACTTAACTCTATAATACGAGTGATAAAAACAAATAAAACATTATAATTAAACTGATTCATTCTGAAATTCCTAACCATAACTTGAAAACTTAACCGCAGAAGTTGAACACATAGAAAATAAACTAACTAACACAAGTTTACACAGAACACTTCACCAGAATACACCAAACAGATTAACAGACATATTACACCAGTGCGGGGACATTTTAGACCTTGATGAAGGTAATTTTATAGTAATTTTCTGACTCGACGCATATGCAGTAGCCAAGACCAACCCGAGTAGCGGCCATCTTGAAAACGAAATCTGCTTACTACATCGCAGTCACTGACGTCACATCAGTCTTCATTGGTTCGACAAAACATTTATTCTAATATTATATACTGAATTATTTAAAATACTATTGAATAGTAATTATTGTATTTATATTTTTAATTGTTAATGTTATACTTTCTCGTCACCCTTCTCTGACTATTAATTCTAATCGCTCAAAGAACCGTCTTGTAATATAATATAACATAAAATTTTGTTCTGTATGACACAATCGATAATTCCTGAGACAGAGTCGATAATTGCTCTCCATCGATAAAATATCGATTATTATTTTAATTTGTCAATAAACCTTTATATTTCCATTATTTCGTATCTGTTATTTATTTCACAGGGTAATTTAAGGGTATTTATAAGGCTGAAGGACTTAAGTAAGAAGAATATACTCCATCTGAACAAGATATTGGACCAGTCAGAAAAGTCACCAATCGATTCTTACCTGGAGTTAATCTATTTAACTCCAGACTTGGTGCAAATCTTCAAGAAGTGCTCAACGGTCAATAAATACCTACCTGATATTAAAATTTTACCAGAACCTTTTAAAAAACAGATTTATCTCTTATACATACCTCTATAAACATAAACAAAATTATTTTATTATTTGAAAATTCTGTTTTTATTGAATTTTCCGTATACATTTTATTCTTTTGTAACGACCGGCATACAGCGGTCTGGTGACCAAGTGGCTAGCCCCAAACAGTGGGACGTGATTTGATTCCAGCCACATACATAGGGTCGTCTTACAAAGTGGAGCCCAAACAGTGGGGCTTGATTAAATTATAGCCACATACAAAGGGTCTTGTTACAAAGTGGCGTCCAACTTAGAGGGCTTGAATAGATAAGCCTGGCAGCGGTTATCCAGTCAGGAAGAAGGGCAACAACGATAAATCAAGATGTCATTATTTACGCAAGAAGAAAGGGATAAGATAAGGGAATTGTGCCAGCTTATAGAGAGGGACATGAATTCCGAGGATAAGGAAAAACTGGGTAAGGCACTGGACAAGATCAACAAGAAACTGGAAGAGAACCTTACGGAAATGAGAGAGGACAGATTAAAAAGAGAAGAATTAAGAAAGGAGAAGACCGAAGAAATAAAAGATGATAGCCAACCAGAATCAGAAGAAATAATAAATGATAAAACGCAGGAAGATAGCCAACCAGAACCAGAAGAAGTACCAAATGAAAAAACCATGGAACGAATAGTAGTATTACCTGAGAAGAAAACTAACGGGAATAAAGAAAATACTACAGATATGGAAGTAGAACCAAGGGAAAGGAGGACAACGCTTCCAAGGAAATTAATGAAAACAAAGGAAGAAGTAGAAATGATGAACCATGGGTTAACGGATGACAATAATATTACAATTACCGACCATGAAGAAATCAGGAATTCCAGAAATTATGGAAGGAGATTAAAAATAATCGCAGAAAGAATGTACCACCAAACAGTAGTTTACCAATGGGGAAGGACCAGAGGTAAACGGAATACGACATGTGGACCAGATCAGTTTCAGTGCTGGACTGGACAGTGTATTTCAGAAAGATGGAAATATAACATCTTATCAGACTGTGATGATGGCACAAGTGAATCACCAGAGTGTGTTCCATTAGTGCGCCATCCAGGACTATTCCAGTGTACCATTACACAAAAATGTATACCTTCCGGATGGATATGTGATGATGAACCAGATTATGGGGATTCAGAGAAACAAATAATTGATAAACCAGATGAAGAACCTCACAGATATTTTTCAGGTCATACAGCATATGGACCAGAGACATATTGGAATATAAGACAATATAATGATGGGAACAATACTAATTACCATGATAATAATAATACGGGTCCAAATTATCAAAACCCGAATCGACCCTCTAATGGTTATCAGGGTAACCACAATCCCTACCCTGATAACGTAAATAGTCAGAGAAGCCCCAATTATGGTAATAGTCCTTACCATAATAATGCTAATCGTGCGGGTCCCAATAATGGTAATTTTAATAATAATATGTATCCTCGCCCTAGAGTGAACTTCATACGAGCCACAGAAGGAAGACAGCGAGGATTCAACCACAATCGACGAAGCAGCTACCGAAGATACGAAGGAAGGCGGAGGAGCCTAGAACGGGACCAACCGAGGTACTATCCGGCGCGTAGGAGCAATAGTTTGGATCTGATAAGGATCCATACGGATACATAATGAGGTGGTAAAAGGGATGGATGTCATGATAACCGACAACGGCAAAACCATCACAAAGAAGATGAAAATAATTACCACTGAGGAAAAATGAGAAGAAGAAGGGACAAAGAACCAAAATGGGAATTTAAGAAATAAATTAATTAAGAAACTACACCTTATAAAGGAACTATGAGCAACAATGCACTATAATAAAAAGCATCCACCTGGGTATAAAGAAAAAATAATAAGAAGAAATACGTTTGAATAAAGACAAGAAAAGAGTCATACAATATTTATGAAACTAATATGATATGTTTACCAAATAATTATGAAAACTATTACAATCATTTATGAAAGGTCTATGTGGCAGTAATATAAGAGAAGTTTAAAAATAAACCAGCCAAATTCTAAAAAAGAAATATAAGCACATATTATCTACAATTATTAGAAAATTTTATGGCAAGAATAGAAGAAGAATTAGAATTTAAAACCTCTAAATTCGAAACATAATGTAAGCCAATTACATACAATTTATTTGAGAAGAAACATACTTTGAAGGAAGAATAACAAGAAGAATTTTGAAATAAACAGCTAAATTCTAAAAAGAAATATAAGCACATATTATCTACAATTATTAGACAATTTTATGGCTAGAAGATATATAAGAATTAGAATTTAAAACCTCTAAATTCTAAACACAATGTAAGCCAATTACATACAATTTGTTTGAGAAGGAACATTTTGGAAGAAGATATATAAAACAGAATTTTGAATGTAAACCAACCAAATTCTAAAAACAAATGTAAGCCCACTTTACATAACAAATATTTGAAGAAAAACTTTATGGCTATAATATAATAATAAATAAGGAGAGAATTTAGAAATAAAACCATCTAAGGTCAAAAACAAGTAAGGACAGATTACTAAATATTTATTTGAAGAGAAACATTTTGACAATAATACCAAGAGAGTTTACAGAAATAAAACCAGCCAAAACACATGTAAGCCCACCTTACATACAAATTATTTGAGAAAACTTCACAGAATAATATAAGAAGAGTGAATTTTGAATTATGAATAAATCAAGTTTCCCAAACCAAGTATAAGTACAACTTACCAACCAATTATAAATAAAACACTATGGTGAGATAAACTGATGAGATTTCCTACCATATTTATAGTAAGCATAGAAGATAATTACCATGGTAACAAAGGATCATAATGGGATGAATAAGAGGAAACAGAATTAGAATTAAAAACAAATAATTCTAGACAGTATAATCATCTCTAAGTTCAATATGAAGAGTAAAAACCTTTCCGTAAAATGGTGTTGAAGGAAATAAAAAAGAAAAAATTCTTTAATACGATTTGAGTGATTGAATAAAATAAAGTACAAAAACTTCTTTGGAATTATGAGAGAATGAAAATTTAAGTGGTATGAGGAGAAAATATGACCTCATAATGAAATTAATAAAAAAACCATCATTTGCAAGTATAATAGCAATGACCGGAATAATGTGAAAATAATGTCAAAAATTTATGTAATTAAATGAATTAATATAAAATGATTTATGAATTAAATGACAATTATGATAATGACAGTTATACAAGTTCTAGAAAATAGAACAAGTGGAAATTTTAAGAACGATGAAACAGTCTAAAAATGTCATAAATATATGCTACTATAAATAATGCAGATTATAATGAAAAAACCAGAAGGTAATAAAGAATTTATAACCAAAAGATTTATATGATAAGAAAAGTTGAAAAAATGTAATAATAGAAGAGCTTCCTACCATAATATCAAATGAAAGAAACATCCAGATAATAAGTCAGATGAACAACTGAGATAGAAATATTAAAATCTCTGAGAAGTATAATAAGTAATAAGTGAAGTATCCCAAAGATATTTTTTAAATAGTAACAAATGTGTACTATTCTGAATAATTTTTTTTAATCTGTCTGATGATAATTCCAGCAGGATTAATATGTTTTTTGAGCAGAGATGATTTGCCTCTGTACTCAAATATGTGTGAAGTATTGGACAGCAGAGGAAAGTAGCGTACAGTGCCTCTCTGAACTGAACCAGCTCACAAAGTAGGGAATGATAGGGAGAAAATATCCCAAGGAGAAAATACTAAGAAGAAATATAAAAATGAAATAATAAATATGAAACTCAGATGACTATTACTATCAAGGAAGATCAAGTGAGAATGATATAAACTCAAATATAAATAAGAAAATTTTAAAATGGAAGGAAGTCCAAAATAGTAACAAACTTAGAATAATTATCATAAGCAATTGTTTCAGACAAAGCAAGTATAGTCTGAAAAAATTACTTCTGGAGAAGGGCATTCTGTAGCGTGACAGAAAATCCACTACATTTTAAGTCATATGAAATCATAAAGTTTAATTACACCAACAAATGTTACAATAATATTGAATGACATTTAAATAAATCAGAGGAATGAACCACAATAAGATAAAAATCCTCACTACATAATATATAAAAACCACTGTTAAAAGAAACCAAAGAAAGTATCGAAGCAACTCATTGTATAATATCAGTAAGTTACCCAGGAAGCTCAGAGCAGTAAACCAGTTATATAAGACCATATCAAAGAAAAAAGAGACTCAATTAAAGGGTGGTGAATACCAAAATACCCCAAAAACAAGAAGAGGGAAGAATAAAGTTTGTGAACAGGAAGAAAACAATACCCTGAAACCTGTATAGAAGAATAAAGTCAGTTCAGTGAATAAATTAAATACTCCAAACTAAACCTCAGTCGTGATAACACCAAGTACCTTGGTTTACCCAAGAACGGAAGGAAGACCAGAAGAGTGAAGACTAGACGAGGGACAAGAATGAAGACCAGAAGAGTGAAGACTAGACGAGGGACAAGAATGAAGACTAGAAGAGGGACAAGAATGAATACCAGAAGGAAGATACGAAGAAGGACAAGAAAGAAGACAGGAGGAGAGGAAGAAATAGTATGAAAGAAACACCGTTATAAAACCTATTATTATATAAACTACTATCAACCCCAAACCCGCAAAAACTATGCAAAAGAAAGTATAACATACCCAAAATATTATAAAATGTAATTATTGAGAAAACTAAAGTGTTGTATAGCGTTATAAGAAGTGCACCGACTAAAGCTATTGTGTAATAAAGAAAATAAACTAGTCTTAACGGTCCATGATTACTAAAGGTCTGGTCTGAGATAATAAGACTCAGAATATCAGAACCAACAGTGAAAGTGAATTTGTGTAAGTGTTTTTTTAAAAAAAAAAAAAAAAGCAATAAACTTAAAGTTGGTGATACTATAACTTAGTAGTATGCTATATCACAACTTTAAAATCTAATAATAAACAGCATAATAAAATAATAAAATGGAAGGTTTCCAGTATTTTATTATTTTAATGTAAATCTTTATTTACAAGACATTTGTAAAAAATGATAATAAATAGAGTATGGGAGTTAATGTTTACTGAGGTAGGGGATCACAATAATAATGGTTTAAACCAGAAAGGACTGGTACTAATATAGTATGAATAAGTGTAACATGTTTAAATAGACTGTTATTTCACAGTCCTAAAATCAATGTGTTAAATAAATGTATTTGTAAGGTTTATTAGAAAATAAGATTTATGTTGTGTTTTAAAAAGAATTATGTTTGATAAATAATAACCTACATACCAGTAATAATGTTCTAATAGGTATGCTATGTTAGCTCAAAAATAGTTAAAAGATATATGTTCAAACCATATCTGCAATATGTTCAATTGTGCAGATTGCTAAACCATGTTCATAATTATTTATTTTAAATATGTAGTGTTAATTAACTACTACACAACACAATAAGTTATAAATCATGTTATTTTCATATAATTGTAATTATGTAAAGTCAGAGGAGGAATTAAGTTTAAATTATTTGAGAAAGAAAGAAATATAAAATTCTAAAATCTAGGCCATTTGGTGAAATCAGAGAACCAATATAAAATAGTATAATTCACTTATAAATCCTGTAAACTACCAAGATTTATATAAGATAACACAATTAACCACTATTAGGAATGATCCTATGAATTAAAATGATAATAAGGAAATATACCTTAACATTTTGTAAATTGTCAAAATATATAAATTAATTAATTTTAAAGAGCAATGTCAAATTTACAGATTAACACAAAAAACCAGTTCAAAGGTGTAATTTATATGTATTTAAGGAAAGGAAGAGGAATATGACTAATTAAAATTTATTATAATAGTATTAATAATATTTAAATGGAGGGGATTTTGTATAAAGACGGAAATCCAATTTTGAGCCTATATTTCCATAAAGTAAAGAAATTTGTTAATTTCCACAAAATATCTACAGATATGGACTATAATACATCAATTTAAAGGGAATGAGATGATTAAACCAACAATAAGGTTAATAATTCATAAAAGTGAGGAATAAAATAGATAAATTCCATACATAATGTAATATTTTATCATATGTATGGGAAGTCGAAAAATGTTAACAATACTTTTTCAAAGATTAACTGGGCAAGAATTATGACCAAGTTAATTAGTCTTTTGTTGAATATCAAGCTGGACAGTTGTGTGAAGAACGTTTCTTAAAATCTAATTGAAAGATGGTACTAGCGTTTAGCCATTGAAATCAGTGAACGAGAGTTAAACGGTTTTTACATTTTTTAAAGCTGAAGTTGTTAATACATTCACGACAATAGTGAAAACAAACACTTAACTCTATAATACGAGTGATAAAAACAAATAAAACATTATAATTAAACTGATTCATTCTGAAATTCCTAACCATAACTTGAAAACTTAACCGCAGAAGTTGAACACATAGAAAATAAACTAACTAACACAAGTTTACACAGAACACTTCACCAGAATACACCAAACAGATTAACAGACATATTACACCAGTGCGGGGACATTTTAGACCTTGATGAAGGTAATTTTATAGTAATTTTCTGAC
Source organism: Magicicada septendecula (assembly GCA_034769895.1). Classification (NCBI taxonomy): domain Eukaryota; kingdom Metazoa; phylum Arthropoda; class Insecta; order Hemiptera; family Cicadidae; genus Magicicada; species Magicicada septendecula. The sequence goes on from CM068368.1 coordinate 343,464,535, forward strand.
TCGACGCATATGCAGTAGCCAAGACCAACCCGAGTAGCGGCCATCTTGAAAACGAAATCTGCTTACTACATCGCAGTCACTGACGTCACATCAGTCTTCATTGGTTCGACAAAACATTTATTCTAATATTATATACTGAATTATTTAAAATACTATTGAATAGTAATTATTGTATTTATATTTTTAATTGTTAATGTTATACTTTCTCGTCACCCTTCTCTGACTATTAATTCTAATCGCTCAAAGAACCGTCTTGTAATATAATATAACATAAAATTTTGTTCTGTATGACACAATCGATAATTCCTGAGACAGAGTCGATAATTGCTCTCCATCGATAAAATATCGATTATTATTTTAATTTGTCAATAAACCTTTATATTTCCATTATTTCGTATCTGTTATTTATTTCACAGGGTAATTTAAGGGTATTTATAAGGCTGAAGGACTTAAGTAAGAAGAATATACTCCATCTGAACAAGATATTGGACCAGTCAGAAAAGTCACCAATCGATTCTTACCTGGAGTTAATCTATTTAACTCCAGACTTGGTGCAAATCTTCAAGAAGTGCTCAACGGTCAATAAATACCTACCTGATATTAAAATTTTACCAGAACCTTTTAAAAAACAGATTTATCTCTTATACATACCTCTATAAACATAAACAAAATTATTTTATTATTTGAAAATTCTGTTTTTATTGAATTTTCCATATACATTTTATTCTTTTGTAACGACCGGCATACAGCGGTCTGGTGACCAAGTGGCTAGCCCCAAACAGTGGGACGTGATTTGATTCCAGCCACATACATAGGGTCGTCTTACAAAGTGGAGCCCAAACAGTGGGGCTTGATTAAATTACAGCCACATACAAAGGGTCTTGTTACAATATATATATATATATTACTATAATATTTATGACTAAATTTGCCTCAAGATATATTTTTTTTCCTTTAGGAACATGTTTCGGGAGATCTTGTTCTCCCATCTTCAGCCTTCGCCATCTTGTTTCTGGTGAAGTATTAGTGTGTTGGCTTCTGGATGTTATTGAGGTAGTTTGTTGGTCTTTGGTCCTTTAAAGTTGCATTATTGTGTGTGGTTGTGGTATCTGCTTTTGTATTTTGTGTACTTTCGATGTTGAGTGCTTTGAATATTGTGTCATGTTTTGTATTGATTTGTATTTGTTCTGGTATTAATTTGTTTTGTGTTTTATGTTTGTAAATCTGTAAATTTTCCCAAATGTTCATTATGGTGCCTTTGTGTGGTATATGTTTTATTAGTGTTACATTGGTTATGTCTGGGAATTCATGTCCTGTGTTTATTGCATGTGTGGCTAAATTGGATTTATATATATTTGGTTTTTTGTATGCATTTAGGTGTTCAAAATAACGTTTTTTCAGCTGTTTTTTTGTTTGTCCTATATAACATTTATTGCAATCTTGGCATTCAATTTTGTATATACCGTTGGTTGTTGTATTATCTTTGTTGTGTGAGCTATTTAGATTTTGTAATTTATTTTTATTAGTTTTGTATGCTATTTTTATATCTGTGTTTTTAAATAGTTTTGTTAGTTTTGTCATTTTATTATTTATATATGTGAATGTGGCCCATTTTTTGTTGTTGTTTTTATTTATGTGTTGTTCAGTTTGATTAATTCTTAATTGTTCAGTTTTTATTTTGTATTTGATTTTATTTTCTATTTTGATCATAGTATTTTTATTGTATCCATTTGCATAACCAATTTGGTATATTATATTTCTTTCTTTGTCAGTTTCTTGTTTGTTTAGGGGTATTTTGTACATTCTGTTAAATAACGAATAAAATGCTGCCATTTTATGTTGTGGTGGGTGGTCAGAATGGTTAGGTATAATGATGTTAGTGGAAGTTGGTTTTCTATATATTGCATATTGTATGTGTTTGTTATGTCTAAATAGTTGATTTTGTTATGTTTTTCTTTTTCTTCTGTGAATTGTATTTTGGGATGTATGTTATTGATTTGTTTCAGTATGTTCTCTGCATTTGTGTTTTTGTTATTTGATACATATAGCCCATCATCTACATATCTTATCCATATGCCATCTGGGTCATGTGTTTTTATGATATTTTGTATTTTGGTGTCTATGTGTTGTAGGAATATTTCTGCTATTATGCTTGATAATGGTGATCCCATTGCTAAAGATATGTAGATATATATCGGTATATACAAAATTGAATGCCAAGATTGCAATAAATGTTATATAGGACAAACAAAAAAACAGCTGAAAAAACTTTGAACACCTAAATGCATACAAAAAACCAAATATATATAAATCCAATTTAGCCACACATGCAATAAACACAGGACATGAATTCCCAGACATAACCAATGTAACACTAATAAAACATATACCACATAAAGGCACCATAATGAACATTTGGGAAAATTTACAGATTTACAAACATAAAACACAAAACAAATTAATACCAGAACAAATACAAATCAATACAAAACATGACACAATATTCAAAGCACTCAACATCGAAAATACACAAAATACAAAAGCAGATACCACAACCACACACAATAATGCAACTTTAAAGGACCAAAGACCAACAAACTACCTCAATAACATCCAGAAACCAACACACAAATACTTCACCAGAAACAAGATGGCGAAGGCTGAAGATGGGAGAACAAGATCTCCCGAAACATGTTCCTAAAGGAAAAAAAATATATCTTGAGGCAAATTTAGTCATAAATATTATAGTATTATATACATCAAGAAACGGACTGTAGCAGAAAGTGATTGAAATATATATATAAGAAGTGTTGGGTTTGCAGTGTATATAGTTTATGTAGTGTATGTGTATGTAGTTAACTGCACTGATGATGTAGTTTAATCCGATGTGGATGTAATATTCTTTTGTAACTTGTTTTACGCCTCCGGGCAGAGTAATTTAATCCAATGTGGATATCATAATTCTTTATAATTTGTATTACGCCTCAGGCCAGAATAGTTGTAGTCATTCTGAATGAATAAGTCATTAAACTCAATTTTTCAGAACTAATAAGGTGTTGTGCAATTTGCTTGCTAGCGCGCGCCTATTGCGTACTCAATTACTGTTTTCTACGTTTCGCATAAACGATCCATGGAACTTCTGAACATGATATTTTAATAAGGCAGATGCGTAAATTGGTTGAGTGTCAGCCTAAAACACTCTGGCGACCCTGGACACTTACGAAGGTAAGCGGGTGAGTATTTTACAGGTACCATGTCTGCAGGTGGGAATTGACGGTAAGATCACATTTGAAGAAAGCCTGTTAGGATATTTAAGTTGAGAAGAAAGTAAGTTTACATTTGGCGACCCTGCCAGGATTTTTGCGGATGCTTAAATGCGCGGAATATGCTCAACGTTACAGTGATTGGGAACAAGTGTAGGTGGCGTAATAAAAAAAAAATTTGTGTGTCAGAATAAACCTTTTGAAAATAAAGAATTACAAAATGGCAGATAAAAATAATGAAGTCAGCATAACTGACGAGACATTTATGAGTGAGATGGGGGTCAGCTCGACTCCAGTGAACCAACTCGAGGGAAGTTCCACCGAGTCAATTAATACAAATGGCTCACCAGTCCAGTTAACACCCATCTCAATCAGAAACGAAAGTAAAACAGATAAAAATAAAGACATGATGGTAATGATTGTAACGGGGCAAATAAAGAGGAGGGTCTATTTTTTAATTTTATAATAATTTGGGCCCAATCTGTTTGGGCACCATTTATTGTCACGAAAACTTGATTTATTTAACACCCTATGTTTGACTCTGTCAGGCAGAGCCAGGTACGAGAACAATTAAGCGTCGAGGAATGTGTAAGAGCGCGCGTGTGTACCGCCTGTTGGTGACTTGTGCTCAGAGGACACACAAGGTCACGGCAAGTTATGTACTCTCGAGCCCAAAGTTAATAACGGAAGTAAACTGAAATGTAACTAATTATCCTGTCACGTGATTTTGTTAACGAATCACAGCGCAAGTTGCTGAACCTGTAGAGGAAGTGGCCTTTTGAGACGCCATTGTTGGCGTCATTTGTCGTCTACCAAACCTACAGCCGGCAGGCTGAACAATAGGCTCGCGAGCCTAAAGAAAAAATCTTTTAACTGTAGAAATGTGAAATTAAAACAGTAAAACAGTGCAGAATGGAACTTTTGAAGCAGTGAACCTAATTAATCAAGAGAAACTTTTAAAATACAAACAGTGTAACGATATTCGGACATACACGCAGTGCGGCACGTGGTTAGTAGAGACGCCGAGAGTTAAGTAGACAATGACCAAATACTTATATACCAAATTTTAATATAAAGAGCTCGATGTAATAGGGGAACAATCTAAATACAGTATGAGTGTGAGTGAGCAAACTGGGCCGCCTTTATTTAATATAGGTACTTATTAAGCAATAATTAATAATTTAATAAGAAAAACTAACGTAACTATATTTTGTGTAAATTCACATCATTGCAAAATTGTGTATGTTCATGTTACATGGGGTCTCGGCCTCAGAACGGAAATTTGTTGAAATAAGAGTTTTGAAGATTTTTATCAAATGAGGTTGGGTGTCGTTAATGTGTCATAAAAAATGCTTAAATATAAATATCTAATAAAAACTGAGTGAGTCAACAAGAAATGAGAGTCGAATACATTCATTTATACGTATACCCTAAATCACGCTTACAATTCACAGGTTCGTGTGACGGACTCTTGGCTCTACAAGGTAAGCAATGAATTTTATTAATACAATTTAAATGTGGTGGAGTGGTTGTAACATCATATGATGCAGTCAATATTAAATAAGTTCGAAGAACAAAAAATTGAGACCTATAGTAAGTTTGACAGTTTTCAGAGTGATCTAAATGTTAAATTAGAAGAACAGAAAATTGACAGTAATAGTAATTTCAGAAACATAGACAGTAAATTCGAAAAGATTGATAAAAAATTCGAAGAACAAAATATAAAAAATGAAATGAATTTTAAAAATTGGAAAGAACAAATATTAGAGTCAGTAAACGATAAGTGTAACGAACAGATTAGGGAAATGAAAGATAACCTAGAAGATCAAATTATTAAAGTAAATAAACAAACAACAGACCAGACTGATAAACAGATCAAAGAGCACTGTGTAGAAGTAGAGAGTAAGTGCATGAATACAATTAATAAGAATAACGATGATATTCAGAATAGAATTATTGACCTAGACAATAAGTGTAAACAAGATGTACAATCTGTACAAGAAAGCATGGGGGTTATAAATGAAAATTACCTCAGATATGTAAGTGATAATACTAATAAATTTAAAACAATCGAACAGAATATGTTCGAGATTAAATATGAATTACATGTGGTAGTAAGCCAAAACTCAAATAATGTAGCGGAGCGAATAATATATACTCACGACACGAAAGACGAAGTAGAACTTGAGACATTTTGTAATGAGAACCGTAGAATACATCCAATGCAATTTTTAAATAGAGTACGGGAGTTCAATCGTTTTAATAGTAATAGTTGGGAGGTGAAGCTTTTGAAGATTTTGAAATGTTTTACAGGTAATTCCGAGATATGGGCGGAAGTGCATAGAACAGAGTGGGGGAGCTACGAGAATTTTGAAACGGCATTTCGAAACAAGTATTGGTCGGAAGAGGAGCAGGAAATATTGCGTAGCCGAATAATGGGAACAGGGAATTTCGGGGGACATAGTAACAATATTACTGTGTACGTAATGAAACTCTTTAACGAGGCGAAGTATTTAGAGCCGCCCATGCCATTTCTGTCGTTCATACAACATATCAGCAAACATCTACCTAGAGAGGTACAAATCACTTTGATGACAAGAGAGGTGAGTAATATCAATGATTTAGAGAGTATGTTAGACGTTTTCCAGAATATTAGAGACCGGGAAATCAGCAGACATCCACACCAACCCAATGTGAACACCGGAGGGAGTTATACGCAGCAAGGAGGACCGCGCACGGGAAACACATACAACGGACGAGAACCAAACAGAAGACATCTGATGTGGAAATGTGTGGATTGTCAAGCGGAAAATTATGCCGATCGGAATTTTTGTTATAGATACAGGAAGGTGAGACCAGGTCAGCAGAACTGGATGCCGAAAAGGGATATCAACCCACATCAACAAACTGGGGAGGATCGAGCAGGAATACCCAGGAATGGAGTAAACAACCGAATGGAGAGAGTGTACATACCGGGAGGTACGGCCGATCAGGCGGAAAACCGAGAGAGACAATGGAAAAGGAGGCCCGGTCATTGTCAATAGATGACTGCGGGGTCCAAGAAGACATCTACTGGAATCACATCATTCATAACAGATATGTCTACAGAACTGATGGAAGAAGAGGAAATGGGAACAATGAGACCAGAGGCGTGGTTGACGGAGGTAAAGCTGGAGATTGAAAGTAAGCCAGTTACGACATTAATAGTCACGGGCAGTGAAGTCTCAGTAATAGCCGAACACATATTAAACAAGTTAAGGGAGAATAATAAACATATTCCATCTTTGCCAGTTGCGGGGGTAACCATCGTAGACATTACGGGTGTTAGAAGTAAAAGGGTGACAACACAAGTCCAATTGAGCTTAGTAATAAATGAGGAGAGTTATGAAAATACATTCTTAGTGGTAAGGGGATTAAACTTAGAAGTAATATTGGGTAACGATTTTCTGATCAGGAATAATGCTGTAATCAATGTTAAGAAGAGAATACTAGAACTAAATAACGACGGTAAACAAACAACGGTTAATTTCGAGCGGGTGTTAGATACGGTGAAGATTTCGGGAATAAGGGTTATACCGAATCGGGGTATAGATAGGGACATGAAGGTTAGTATAAATACGTGCAGAGAGCGAGTGAGTGGTGAGAGTGAGGAGCGAATAAGGGAGGATAGAGCGGTTAAATTTTGTAGTGAGGGTGGCGCAATGGGGAGTTCTCAACGTGAAGCGTTGTGGTGGGTAGTAGAGGGTTTTAGGGGAGTGTTTGCCGGGGAACCAGGAAGGGCAAAAGGTTATGAACGCGAATTAAAGGTGAGGGAACATGCGCCGTACGTACAACGAAGTTATCCGGTACCATATTCAAAGAGGAGAGCTGTGCAGTTAGAATTGGATAGGATGTTAGAGGAGGGTATTATAGAGAGATCAGTGTCAACCTATTCCAACCCTTTAGTGGTAGTCATAAAGAAAGACGGGAGAGTTAGGTTGTGTCTAGACGCAAGAAAAATTAATCAAATTATTATTCAACACAGGGAGTCCCCTGAAGCAATTGAAGAGATTTTCCAGAAGTTTAGGTAAAATATATGACGTCACTGGACTTGACAGCAGGGTATTGGCAGGTACCGCTAGCACAAAATAGCCGCAAGTATACCGCATTTTTATTTAACGGTAAGAATTATCAATTTACTCGCCTACCGTTTGGGTCGAACACCAGCGTAGCTAGTTTTATTAAGTGTCTTGACGAAATTTTGCAACCTCACAATTTAGATTTTTTGACCATCTATGTGGATGACATTTTGATAGCTTCTAGGACGTTCGAGGAGCATATAGAACATTTGGAATATGTATTAGATAAGTTATACAGGGGAGATCTAACAGTGAATTGGGACAAATCGAAGTTTTTACAGAAGGAAATTCATTTTTTAGGATTCATCATAACACCTACAGGAATCCGGGCTAATCCGGACAAAATGGAATCCATCATGACGTTTCCTGAGCCAAAAAACATAAAACAGCTGCAAAGTTTTCTGGGTTTGTGTAACTTTTACAGGAAATTCACGCGGAACTACGCCCAAACTACAGCGAGACTCAGTGCTGTGTTGCAGAAAAATAAGCAATGGAGATGGGGAGAAACTGAGAGGGAGGCCTTTTGTGAAATTAAGAGTAAGTTCGCCAACATGATTTATAGAACCACCCAGATTTCAATAACAAATTTTACTTACAGACGGACGCTAGCAATGTAGCTCTAGGAGCCGAACTGTACCAGGAGGGCGACGATAAGGAACACCATACCATCGCTTTCGCCAGCCGGACACTGTTAGCGGCCGAGAGAAACTACACTACTACAGAGAAAGAGCTTCTCAGCATCGTGTTTGCCGTTAAGAAGTTCAGGACCTATCTGCTGGGAAATAACACCATTATAAGAACGGATCACAAAGCTCTGTCGTTTTTGAACACCTGTAAGCTCACACACAGTAGGATAACCAGGTGGGTGCTAGCTCTCCGAGAGTACAATTTCTCTTGGGAATATATTAAGGGGGTAGAGAACCGGGTGCCAGACATACTATCACGGGTAGATACAGATAGGAATAGAACGGGTAGAGATATTAAGGAAATAGAGATTTACAGATTGTCCAGGGAAGACTTTTTGGGGAGGAACTAAAAGACATAAACACATGTAACGGTACAATTCTGATCCTATAATATTTTGGGAAATAATTGTTAGAAAGTATAATTGTTATAATTGTTTTTAAAGCCCTATACAGAAAACAGCGTAAAGTTGTCCAAAAGTTTTCAACGACGTAATATTGAGCAGACAGGATTTGTGTCGAGGTCAGGGTAAAATCACAGTACTAGCAAAAAACAGTTCGTCATATTAAAGCGTAAACAAGCCTAACCCAGGATGACATCAGCTACAGGAATGCGATACGCAATAAATACATTTGTAAACAACGGGGTTTGGCCGTTTCGAACAAAGGACCAGTGACGTAGTTTGCCCCACCTCCACATTGAAAAGCTACAAACCGCTAGCAGTCTCGTCTCATCAGAGTAGCGTGCCGGCCAGCAATTCTCTAAAAAGCTACTTATATCTAAATTTTACACAACCACAAGAGTTTGTTAAATATGTGAAAGTGCAGTATTTTTTAAAATAACAGTTCGACGTAAACCCCAAATTTTGGGTTACGACAACATCGAGAGTGTGAGATCAACAATGGGACATCTTCGAAGAATTTCCAGCTAAGTCATAAAAATGGGGGGGTCCCAAAAAGTCCAACTAAGGGTTTAGATAATCTTTTCTTTTAAATTTGATTAATTAAAATGAGCTCAATTTTGGTGAAGTCAATTAACTAAAACTTTGTACCATGAATGAGAGTGCGAGTGAGAGAGAGGATATTTCATTACAATAATTAATAAGTGCTGGGTTGTGAAGTCATTTTTTAATAACTATATATTATGTTTATTATGTAACAAGTATAAAACATGTTATTTTGGAGGGCTTATAAAATGTTTAAGGGATATATGTTTACAAAATAAATGGGACTACGCCCCGAGGCGCAGTAACGTGCGTGTTTGGCACATAGTTCAGTAGAGTCATTTTCATATGTACGTAGTCTTTTTGATAATAAAGGGTAATGTCATTGGTAAACAATATAAGCCAGAGTGAGTTATTTCAGGTAATACATTCCGCAAGTACTGGTTCGCTAACACGAATTCTGACCTTAGGTAAGTATACATATTTTGTTGTATTTCAGTTTGCAACATGGCGCCCGATGAAAATTACAATTACAAAATTATCGATAATAAAAAGTAAATAATAAAATTAAGTTACATTGACGCTTTCCGACCAGGGACTCGACATAAAATATAATTTTATGTGTGGTGTGCCTACCAGAAAAGCGGAATAATTACCTGGAGTAATATTTTGAAAGTACGTAAACACATGCGTAAGGTAGGGTTAAGTTACGAGGCTATATGCAGATATGTGTTTGCAGATATGTGTTAGCAGTATTGTATGTGTTAGATATAATAAAAAAAAAAAATTAGTACCAATGACAATAAAACAATAGAAATCAGTGCAACTGATGAAAATTTGACTAGTGAGATGGATGTTCCATTAACACAAATTAGTCAGATTGGTGAGTCGAGTGCGACTGCATCTGTAGAGTTAGAGAAAGTAACAGCAACATCCATCTGAAGTCGTCAGGAAAATAAAACAGATGAGACAGCTGCTATGATGCAGTTACTATTAAGCGAAATTAAAGGAATTAAGAGTAGTTTTAATAATAAATTCGATGAACAAAGTAACAAACTTGAGACAATAAATAATAAGTTCGATGAACAACAAAGTGATTCTAATGTTAAATATAATAATTTGAATGTGAAGTTTGACGAACTGAAAAATGAAATTAAAAAAAAAAATGATAATTTTGATAAACAATGTGACGAAGTGAATAAAAGGTTAGCTGAGAGATTAAGTCAAATAAGGAATAAGAAGGTAAGTAGCAGTGACAATATGACGAAAAACAAGGTGCTAATTAATAAGGTGAGTAACAATGATAATTTGAATAATGAGTTTACAGGTAATAATAATGATATACAGTGGAACTTGGTTATTACGGCCTCGGCTGTTACGTCAACTCGGGTGTAGCATTATTTTGTCATAAGTCCGGTCAAACTGATATCTTTAACATTATAAAAATTCCCGGTTTTAACGTCACTAAATATTGTACTACTCCGTTATAGCGTCAAAAATTTCTCAGATATTTTACTCTAAATTTCATATAAACATACATGTGTTCGCGCGCGCGCTATGCCCATGGCTACAGACATATATTGTATGCAAGCGATAAGCACTGTAACAGGACCGCCGGCGCCAGCGCCAGATGGAGAAAAAATTTAAAAAATTAGGAAATGCGAACATGGTGATGTGGATGCAGCATTATTGAAATGGTTCAAACAGTGTCGATGTTTAGATATTCCTGTGAGTGGACCAATTCTGAAAGAGAAAGCTACAGAATTCGGAAAATTGTTAGGTATTGATTTTACGTGCTCCAACGGATGGCTAGATCGATTTAAGGCCCGACACTCGATTTCCTTTGCAAAAATTTGTGGTGAGGCAAAATGCGTAGATCTGAACGTTACATGCGATTGGGTGCGTAACACTTGACCACAAATTAGACGATCATATAAAGATGAAGACATCTTTAGTGGAGATGAAGCCGGAATTTTTTATAAATTAACTCCAGATAAGACTTCCAAATTTAAAAATGAAAAGTGCGTTGGTGGGAAGCTCTCTAAACAAAAAGGTAGTTTTTGTTTGTGCGAACATGACGGGAACCGAAAAAAGGAAACTTTTAGTTATCGGGAAATCGGGAAAAGTTTGCATCCTATGTTTTAAAAACATCAAAAAACTTCCTGTAAGTTACACTGCCAACAAAAAAGCGTGGATGACTTCTAGTATTTTTGAAGATGAACTAAGACAGTGGGATAAAGAACTGTCATCGAAAAACAGAAAAATTCTACTTCTAGTTGACAACTGTGCAGCCCATCCAAAGTTAAATTTGACAAACATTAATCTGGTCTTCTTACCGGCCAACTGTACGAGTGTCCTGCAACCTATGGACCAAAGCGTCATTAGAAGCCTAAAGTGTCACTACTGCAAGCAACTTTAAAAAAAATTATTTTCTGTATGGACACGGCGCAACCTGCCACAATTTCACTCTTAGATGCAATACAATTCCTAGACGACTCTTGGAAGAATGTAACACAGAAGCAAAATGCTTTAGTAAAGCACAACTAGTACATGAAAATTTACCCGATGATGACGAAGACGACGACTTGCCGCTCTCGGAGTGGATTAAGAAATTCGACGTAAATGAATTTGGAAATGAACTTGATTCCTATGCATCAGTGGATGACCAAGTAGAAACATTCAAAGTGTTGAGTGACGCAGAAATTATCGCGGAAGTAAAAAACATAGAAGCAGAAGATAGTGTTGAAGAAGATGCTGGGCAAGAGGAGAATGCCGACATCGTTTGTCCGACAGTACAGGAAGCAATGAGAGCCGCCGAAACTCTTTCACGATTTTACTGCTTTAGAGAGACGTCTGACGACACGTTCAATTCAGCGCAGCATCTCCACAGCACAACAGAAATAATTTATTTTTCAGAAAGGAGCGTTCAAAAGAAAATTACGGATTACTTTCGACAGTAAGCCTAAATGTTTACATGTACTTTCTTTTTGATTTTAAAATATTCTTCATGCTGTTTGTATAAATGAAATGAAGTTTGTAAACTATAGAATAAATATCACGAATAATGTTAATAATGCAAAGACCTTTTTTTTATTTCTCCTTCCTTACTAGTGATTAAAAAGGGTCTTTTATAACGACTCTTTTATAACATCACTCGGACATAACGTCATTATATTGTTGGTCCCTTCAATGACGTTATAACCAAGTTCCACTGTAATTAAGAACATGGTGTTAGAAAATGATGATGAGAATATTGGGAGTGATAATGAGATGTTTGTGTGTGTTGAGTCAGAGAGAGAGCTGAGAGAAAGTATATTTGTAAAAGGGATGCAGGGGGTAAATCTTCACCTGTGTTTAGCAAGGACGTGAGTTCCTTAGATTTATATTTGGGAGACGAGAGGTCTACAAATAGAGTTCCCTGGTTTTTTGTGCACTTCATTGGTGGTGCAGTAATTATGAGTTAGTGACCCCTGCATATTTGGAGAGAGAGAGTGTAGCTTGGTGTTATGGTGAGAAATATATTGAGAGAGAGAGAAAGAGAGTAATAGAGATTTTTAAGATAAATAGAAAGTATAGAGAATTTGTAGAAAGGTTAGGAGTAGAGATGGTGGATAATTATAGTGAATACTTACCTTATAGTGAAATTGAGATAGCAATAATAGTAGATGATGATAATAATGATAACAATTACTTACCTTGGGAAGTAACGGGTGTCGTAGTAGATAATTATGATGACGATAGAAATGACTTTATAACTTACATGATTATGACAGATATACTGAGGTAGACAGAACCATACCCGATGATGACATGGTACATGATAAATTGATATGGAATGAACCTATTAATTCAAACGACATTGTGGAAGAATATAAAATTTTAAACAAATATTATATTGATAATAATAATATCCTTTATTTAACAAAAAATAAGTTGTATAGACCTAAGATTCGACTGTTATTCAATGATGGAGGATAGATTGTTTTATTGTGTAACGAACATTAATATATGTGAACAGTGGTTTTGAAATGGACTGCTTATGAGCTGATTTTGGTCAATGATAAAATAATAAGTTGGATTGTATATTTTTTTGTGTATTAATGTCAATGTATATGTGTATTCTTGATGTTGGGTATTACAGGTAATTTTATGTAAACCATGTATGTAACAGGAAGTTATAGTTTAATTGATTTAATAATAACAATTAACATTGTTTCTTGACTAAACAAGTGAGGAAAGTAATGATGAAATTTTAAATAATTGAACTAAATAACTGAAGATTAATTACTTAATTATTGATGTTGTACAACAGAAAATTTTGATAATGAAGTTAAATGATTAAGCCTGTAGTATATTGGAATATTGAGATGTATTGTTATGAGTAGGTGAGGGATGAATTTTCTAATGCGATTGTCAATGATCACAGAAATGTAAAGTGTTTAAAAAGTGATAGAGATTGAGTGATAATTATTAAAATAAAGGCATTTGAGTTAGTCAATCAAAGTTAATGGGAGTTAGATAAATAAGAATTTTGAAATACCAGTAACACACAAAGAGGGTGTTAGATATTTTAGGGACACAGTAGTAGTGATTATATGTAGAGAGGTGAGTAAAGTAAAGGGTAAACATATATTTGTTGATGATATTTTGTAGTTAGGGTAGTGGTGTAAGGAGTGACCAACGTATAGCGTTGTGGCAGGTAATAGCGTAGTTTAAGGGAGTGTTTGCCGATATTTTGGGGGGCAAATGGTTAGGTATGTATATGGCCAGGTAGGGAACACACATCCTAGTACAAAGACGAGCGGTGCCAGAGGATTAAAATGGAATTAGTGAAAAGTGTTTATAATTGAGAGATTGGTGTCATAATATGTAAATCTGGTTGCTAGTAGTGGTTAGTAGAAAGAAAGGTGAGTAAGATTATAAATGTTAGTGCCTATAAAATAAGTCAAATCATAGTGAATACCGGACAGGAGTCACCCAGACTAATCAATGATAAAAATGTGAAGAGTAGAAAATTCATAGTAGAAAGGTAATAAGAAATGAAATATAATGTAATATGAATATTAATAATAAATTTGAAATTGTGAAGAATTAAATGGTAGTAAATGATAAATAATTGAGGGCTAATTAATAAAAGTTTAATAATTAAAAGTATTAATTAATTAAAATATAATGTTATAATTTTATACGCAAATTTAAAGATGTAAGGTGTGTAAATTTTGATCAAAGTTAAATGTGAGTTGTTTGTTTTAATGTGATAATCGCAATGTTAATGATGAGTGTATTATTATGTATTATGTTTATTATGTATTAGCATAGGAATTTGAACATGAATTGTATGCATGTATAAATTGTTAGTTTTAGGGTAGTTACAAATGTAACTGCATATGACACAACGTGTCAGACTATTGCGATTCCCCATATTTCGGGCGATTACTGTCTTACCAGCACTAATCGTGGTTTTGGACGACAACCAGCTGTGGGCAGAATTTGTAAAACCTGACCATAGTTGGTTGCCTATGAAATTGGTTCAACTTAGAAATTTAATGGGAGATTCAGGGGAGGGTCATTCCATGTCAATTCAACCAGGCTATCTCACCCACCATTTTAGATTTTAATGAAACTTAGCTTGTTTGTTCTACCTGTAGAGGTAAGGAACCACACCAAATTTGAACACTATATCTTACTTCATTATCATGTTATGGCTATTCAAAGTTTTGAGGTTTTTCACATTTTGCTGTTTGGATCTCGCGAGACAAGAAGCGTCAGTAAATATAAAATAATTTGTAACTTGTTTATTTTACATCCAATCGTTGTGAAATTGTCAAGTTTTACTCTTTAAACTACAGGGATTCCAGAGCAAAATACAAAATCCTTCTAAGGTTAACCATTTTAGAAGAAAAAAATCTTATTTTTGCATCTCTAAAATTTTTAAAAACGAAAACATGGTTTAGTGTTAAACTCAATATCTTAAGAAGGGAAAGGGATAATCCCAATTTTTTTTTCCTTCTAAATAATCCTAATGAAATGGGCTACAATATAAAAAAATAAAATGTTTGGGGTTTTCATTCCTTTGTATAGTTTTTTTTCACTAAATGTAAACGTTTTATAATAACTTATTGAGCCACTGTAAGACCTAGGCCATGGCCTATGTCAATTATTAAACTGCCACTTGCAATATTAGCAATAAGCAACAAGTAGAAATAAGTAATAAGCAATAAATAAATGTGTAGTAAGTAATTATTCAATTACATTTAATTCTTAATTAAATTAAAAAAGTAAGAATAAAAAAATCTTATTTGAACTAATTGAATTCAAAAACAAGAAAGCTGCAAGTAGAAACAGGCCCAGCTTGCAAAGTGTGCAGTCATGTTTGTTTGTGTGCAGACATGTCTGGACAGGCAGGTTTAATCAGACAATCTATTCTTTGCTTGCCTAGTCAGTCTGTTACTTGTGCTTCTTGAGGAAACAGCATAGTGTATTACTGCATAGTATTTTATTTATTAATTCTATGTGTGAGTGTATAGTGGTTACTGTGTGTTTTAATTACTTTTATGGATTATTAACACTAGTAAACTGTAAGTAAGTGAACTTTCATAAGTATTTTAAAAGAAATAATAAACAATAACAATGAAAGTATATTTGCTAGAACATTTGTTTTAAATTACCATATGTATAAGAAATTTGAATTTGCAATTTCACTGTAATTTGAAATGGAAGATAAGTGCAGTGTAGGGATAATAACACAGACAGAATGTCACAAAATAAGTTATGTCACCAAAAAAGCAATAGAAAATGCATGTGAATTGTCTGAGGAAGAACTAAATTTACTACAGCTAAGAACTGAAGTACAGAATCTTACTACAGTTTCCCTTCACCATAAGAGTTATTTTTAAAAAAGTATGAATTCCTACAAAAAACTTGTCGTGATCCTTACAAAAGGCACAAGAAACCTATAAACAAAACTTTAAGAGTGGTAAGTTTAGAACAGAGCAGGGTATGTGTAAAGCAAGGGCTTAAAATTAAACCTGGAGAAAAATTATGTTCCTCTTGTCGTAAAATGTTATTTACTACTCCAGCTAATCATGTATGCTGCTGCGATGAAGAAGACTTGCAGCTAAATGATGACGATGATTTTGAAGTTAATGAATTACAAAAAGAAGATGCTATTGATTCTTTAAATGCTTCTTTAACAGATGTGGGGTGTTCACCTTTAAAGTTACATGCTCTTAATGAGAGTTGTAAAATAAGCTATGCACAACAGAAAATTGAAAAATTACAACAAAATGTGAAAAATAAAATTGAATTTGTTCTTGATGTTGAAGTACCACCAGAAGGAATGAAATTAGAAAAAGAAATGGAACAAAAAGCTGCTGATATGGACTTGCTGGTAGAAAATATCAAAATCCAACTACCTCAACTGGCATCAAAGAAGAAAGTCCAGCTACTAACAATCCCAGCATCTCTTTAACTGGTCGAGAAAAAAAATTAAAGATACTTTTCAAGTTTCTGATTACTCTGTTCGGCAAGCCCAAAGTCTATTCAAAGAAAAAGGTTTTCTTGCTGAACCTAAACCAAAAAGAGGGAAGAAACTGAAGCCTGAAGTCATAACGTTGGTTGTAAATTTTTATCAAAGTGATGAACAGTCAAGGGTATTACCCGGTATGAAAGACGTAGTAAATTTAGGGAAAAAACAATATGAGAAGAAACGGTTAATTTTGAGTAAACTCAATGAAATATACTCAAATTTTAAATGGGAGTATCCTGAAGTGAAAGTAGGTTTTTCAAAATTCTGCACGCTCCGCCCCAAATGGTGTGTTTTGGCAGGTGCCAGTGGAACCCACTCTGTCTACGTCTGCACCATTCACCAGAATGTCATATTGCTCATTCATGCAGCAGAACTTGAAGAGGGATATAAAGAGCTCATAAATCTGCTGCTTTGGGAAATCCTAATCGTGAATGCATGCTCAGACACTGTGGCAACTGCCCCTCTAAAGATAATTTAACAGGCTTTCTACAAACAAAGTTTTGCGACTGTGATGAAGAGGACAGAATTGAATACAAACAATGGATTTCAACAGACAGGACACAAATGATCACATGTACAGCAAATGTTGACGAATTTATTGATGAACTCACTACCAAACTAGAAAAACTAGTTCCACATTCATACATTGCAAAGTGCCAATCAAAATATTTTAAAAGCCTCAAAGATTCCTCTGCATTAAATGTTGCTGTTATTTCAAAGGATTTTAGCGAGAATTACTCTTTTACTATCCAGGATGAGGCTCAGGGGTACCACTGGACTTCAGACTCTTGTACAGTATACATCCTCTTATTATAAACTTAAGTTGTGTTGCTGGTAAAAAAATAGTTTCATCACACTGCATCATATCAGATGACTTGAAACATGATGTCTGTATGGTGTGCAAAATACAGGAAAAAGTGTCAGAATTTGTCAAGGAAAACTTTCCCAATATTACAGAAATTCACTATTATAGTGACGGTTGTGCAGCACAATATAAAAACAAGTTCAATTTTATGAATCTTTCTCTGCATGAAAATGATTTCATGTTAAAAGCTCAGTGGTCATTCTTTGCTACAAGCCATGGAAAAACAGAATGTGATGGGATTGGAGGAACTGTAAAGCGACTAGTACGAAAAAAAAGTCTCCAAAGGCCTCTTCAGAACCAAATACTAACTCCACATGATTTCTTTCAGTTTTGTAAATTAAACATCAAAAAAGTTAACTTTCACTTCATTTCCAAAGATTCTGCAAATCTGATACGTTCTAAGCTTGAAGAACGCTTTCAAGACCTAACATTTCCGGGAACAAGAAGTTTCCATAACTTTAGGCCAAAAGATTGTTCTGGGACTTTGGAAGCAAGAAGGATGAGCAGTGATGAGAAGCCCAGTCTCATTTACAACTTAAGAGAAGAAGTGATATCAAATGTGAAAGAAGGAGACTTGTATCCCTCTTGTTACATTGCTTGCAAGTATGACAATCTCTGGTACTTTGGGATAATAACTGAAGTGAGTAAAGAAGAAGGTGATGTTACAGTTAAGTTTTTACATCCTGCAGGACCATCACCATCATTTTACTGGCCATCACGAGATGATGTCTGCCCAGTGCCAGTTCCTCACGTCTTTGCAGTTGTTGAGGCCCCACACACCTTTACTGGAAGAACATACCAATTCTCAAAGGAGTGTATGAATTCTATTCAAAAAGTAATGTCAAAAACCTTTTAAGTGCTTGAAACTGAAAATGGACCAACATAGAGTGAAATACTATCTAAAATAAATCTGGTAAGTTTTCAGACTTAAGTTCATAACTGCAGTGACTAAAGACATTTTTCTATAAATATGTTGTGAGATAATAGTTTAAAAAGATGGAAAGTAAGACGGCTTTCTTACATGATAATTTAATAAGCCTCTGGTGAGCTCGAAAGCAGCAGCATGCAGAATTGCTAATCAGACATAAATAATATAAAAAAATGACTTACCGTATCTCACGACTGGGTGATCCTGACACTCAAGGCAGGATAGACTGGTTGGGAAAAGGATGGGTGAAATGCATGGATTTCTACCTGCCGAGAAAGGCCCGACTCGTGGACGTTGACACTGAAAAGGCTGGCGTACGACAGAGCTAAAAATTCACGTGCAGGTATGAGCTCTATAAAGCCACAGTGCCAACCTCGGAAAATGAAAAGAATGACCGGTTCGATCAGAAATATCGAACATATGTTAATAGGATTTTCAACTTTAAATCTGTCCATGTCTATTTACTTATGTTTAAATATAATTCCTACCTGTCAAAAAATAAAGGTTTTTTAAAATAACAAAAATTATTTCCTTTGGAACACAAGTCAACAACCAAGAGGAGCTGTACACAATGCTTCGCTAAAATATTAAAAACGTTTACATTTAGTTAAAAAAAAACTATACAAAGGAATGAAAACCCCAAACATTTTATTTTTTTATATTGTAGCCCATTTCATTAGGATTATTTAGAAGGAAAAAAAAATTGGGATTATCCCTTTCCCTTCTTAAGATATTGAGTTTAATGCTAAACCATGTTTTCGTTTTTAAAAATTTTAGAGATGCAAAAATAAGATTTTTTTCTGCTAAAATGGTTAACCTTAGAAGGATTTTGTATTTTTCTCTGGAATCCCTGTAGTTTAAAGAGTAAAACTTGACAATTTCACAACGATTGGATGTAAAATAAACAAGTTACAAATTATTTTATATTTACTGACGCTTCTTGTCTCGCGAGATCCAAACAGCAAAATGTGAAAAACCTCAAAACTTTGAATAGCCATAACATGATAACGAAGTAAGATATAGTGTTCAAATTTGGTGTGGTTCCTTACCTCTATAGGTAGAACAAACAAGCTTAGTTTCATTAAAATCTGAGATGGTGGGTGAGAAAATTGTTTTTTTGTGGTTGAATTGACATGGAATTACCCGGGAATCTAAGATTATTTGTTTGCATAGGCTATTTTCACCTAAGTATGGGTGGTAGACCTTAGGGGCATGTAATAAAATAATAAGTAGGGGTATTGACCTTGAAGTTTCTGTAACGCCAAAGCAAGGATGGGAGAGGAGAAAAGAAAAAAGTGCTCACTCCTTCTGCCTCAGTCCTTGTGGAGGCAACTGAACGCAACAGTTCAGGGGGGGAAATAGTGTGTGTGGAGGAGAAAGTGGGGTAAATATTGTTAACAGCGCCAGATTACTTACTGTTAATGATAATAATAATAATAATAATAATAGTAAATTTTTTTTATACAAAATGTTTTAGGAAGAGGGAAATTTTGGTAATTGTATCCATAAATTTTGGATTATATGTTTCAATTGTAGTATAAAGATTTGTGTTTCTTTTATAATTATATTAATTATGAAAACAAAAAAGGGTTAATTATTATCGATGGGAATTGAAAAAATTTTATAATGTTAAGGGTAGTCAATGAAGAGAATGGCACTTCTATATAATTCTTGTTGAGTTGAAGCAAACCCAGTGCTTCTTAACACAAACCAGCACATAGCTAAGGGGAAACAGATCAGTTAGGGATATAGCATTGTACCAAGCCACTATTTTGATATTTTTGATTTATTGTTTCAGTGTTTGGTGATGTTGTGACGGCGGTCCTGAGCTGGCCAGCGCGTCAGAGCAGGAGCGTAAAGAGCCTGATTGGCCTTATGGTGTTGGGATCTCGTAGGAGAAGTCCAGTAAGGTCATGTCAATACTGTCACCATCATCGGACCACGGGTGAGTTGTATTCTTTTCATATAAATAGTAAGGGGGTTGTGGCGACATATCATAGCTGATCCCTTTAGGAAGTATGAATGTGTCAATGAGAGTTTTTATGCTTCGGGATAAAACCTCTCATTGAGGGGGTTTTGTAACGGTACAATTCTGATCCTATAATATTTTGGGAAATAATTGTTAGAAAGTATAACTGTTATAATTGTTTTTAAAGCCCTATAAAGAAAACAGCGTAAAGTTGTCCAAAAGTTTTCAACGACGTAATATTGAGCGGACAGGATTTGTGTCGAGGTCAGGGTAAAATCACAGTAATAGCAAAAAACGGTTCGTCATATTAAAGCGTAAACAAGCCTAACCCAGGATGACATCAGCTACAGGAATGCGATACGCAATAAATATATTTGTAAACAACGGGGTTTGGCCGTTTCGAACAAAGGACCAGTGACGTAGTTTGCCCCACCTCCACATTGAAAAGCTACAAACCGCTAGCAGTCTCGTCTCATCAGAGTAGCGTGCCGGCCGGCAATTCTCTAAAAAGCTACTTATATCTAAATTTTACACATGTTTGTTAAATATGTGAAAGTGCAGTATTTTTTAAAATCACAGTTCGACGTAAACCCCAAATTTTGGGTTACGACAACATCGAGAGTGTGAGATCAACGATGGGACATCTTCAAAGAATTTCCAGCTAAGTCATAAAAATGGGGGGGTCCAAAAAGTCCAATTAAGGGTTTAGATAATCTTTTCATTTAAATTTGATTAATTAAAATGAGCTCAATTTTGGGGAAGTCAATTAACTAAAACTTTGTAGCATGAATGAGAGTGCGAGTGAGAGAGAGGATATTTCATTACAATAATTAATAAGTGCTGGGTTGTGAAGTCATTTTTTAATAACTATATATTATGTTTATTATGTAACAAGTATAAAACATGTTATTTTGGAGGGCTTATAAAATGTTTAAGGGATATTATATGTTTACAAAATAAATGGGACTACGCCCCGAGGCGTAGTAAAGTGCGTGTTTGGCACATAGTTCAGTAGAGTCATTTTCATATGTACGTAAGTCTTTTTGATAATAAAGGGTAATGTCATTGGTAAACAATATAAGCCAGAGTGAGTTATTTCAGGTAATACATTCCGCAAGTACTGGTTCGCTAACACGAATTCTGACCTTAGGTAAGTATACATATTTTGTTGTATTTCAGTTTGCAACATGGCACCCGATGAAAATTACATTACAAAATTATCGATAATAAAAAGTAAATAATATAATAAAGTTACACACAATGCAGAGAGCAGATAACAAATTAAACAAAATCATAACTACCGTAGAGTCGGAGTTAGATGAATTTGGGTACAGACAGTATTTTCAAGTATATAATGGGAGTTTATTTAAAAGAATAGAGGGTAGAGAAAGGGATTGGAGGTTAGTTATATCGGAGGGATTGATAGAAAAAATAGCGTGGGATTGTCACTACAGGTATGGCCATTTTGGGGCAAAGAAGTGTGTGAGTGTGTTGGGAGAATCTTGTATATTTAAAAATATGGAAAGGCGGGTAAGAAAAATACTTAGAATTTGTGAACTATGCCAGAAATCTAAAGTAGTGAATTACAGGGTAGAAGGTGAACTGAACTATATTAAGGTTGAGAAACCATTTGACTTAGTAGCAGTGGATTTGTATGGCCCATTGCCAAAGGGTAGGGGTGGTGTTATGTATATATTTGTAGTGCTTGATACTTTTTCAAAATATGTCAGATTATACCGTGTGAAGAGAGTGACAAGTAAGGTGCTGAGCGAGAAAATCACACGCGACTACATGAACAACATTGGAAAGCCGAAAGTAATACTGTCAGACCACGGGCCACAGTTCATCAGTGGAAAATGGCGCCAGACTCTAGGATGGGAAGGTATCATCCCAAAACACACCGCAGTATATCATCCGCAGTCCAACCAGGCGGAGAGAGTCATGAGGGAAATATGCAGGATTTTCCGAGCTTACTGCCACGCCAAACATAGCGAGTGGCCCTTGTACGTTCAAAAAATTGAGAACTGGCTGAATTGCATAACGCACGAGTCAACAGGATTCACACCTTACGAGTTGGTACAAGGAACGCGTCCGCCTAGGATTTTGGAGCAGTTGTTTGACTATCCACCAGAGACGAATACCATCGATCAAAATGTGAAGTTGAGATTAGCTAATGAGAGATTGTTAACCAAAGGGGAGAAGAGAAAACAGAGGCACGATATGAAAGGTAAGTGGATGAAATATGAGATAGGGCAGTTAAGTGTTAGTGAAGAGGCATGATTTGTCAAGTGCCCAAGACAAGGAAATAAAGAAGTTCTTTTTGTTATACGACGGGCCTTTTGAAGTGGTGGAAATTAAGATGAATAACGCTTATATAATATTGCAGAACCAAGTCACTAGGGAGATCGTAATCACAACGCAAAAAATCTGAGCTTCCCCGGACATAAATATCCTCAATTTGCGCTACCACTGAAAAAATGTGGTCCTCGTCCAATCCCTCGGGCAATGACTCGGCCGATAGGGTGGATCCACTTTACCTAGAAGATCTTGATATTTTTCGGACAACCTGGAGGCCAAGATACCGGCTTCATGTTGATCCACGACCCTCAATTGCGGCAACCCTTCCAACCTATTTATTAAATGTTGCAACGCAAGTATTCCCACTGAAGTGGTCCGGTCAAAAGCTGCCAGCGACAATTTAGCAGGCATACTGAATTAAAAAATATCGCGCAACCGACAACCACCCCTAATGAGAGAATTAGAAATTGAACAATAATCACGACCAGACCTAGCCTAACAGCGATCCAGATAAATAGGCCTCTGACACAACTAGTTTACATAAACAATACAAGCAAGATAAATACAAAAGTAAATTAGTGCAAGGCAAAATACAATTTACACAATCCAACAGGCTAATAGTACCAAACACAATAAATTACATACTCAAAAAACACGCAACAAATTGATTTACACAGTGCAAAAGCACGACAAAAAAAAACACAAGTTGCACAAGATTACAGCACATACAGTGCAAAATAATGGTACACAAAAGTGTACCCAAAAAACATGTATAATACCTAATAGAATAAATACACACAAAAACACAGCAAAGTACAATATACAACAATTCACCAGTTACCGAACCAAACACAATAACTTGGACACATTAAATGCAAAAATTGATGGTCAACGCGGCGTGTATGGACAGGATATCGCATATGCAAAATATAAACCGCACCAAGAGGTAATAGTTAATGCCAAAAAATAAATAAATATAAAGGCAGGCTATACCGAAAAACCCGGATAACCTAAAGCCAAACCGGTCCCCACACGCCTGACAGTCGCAAACACGTAACACTGTAATGTTTTATATAATTTTAATTAATTACAAATGATCTTAAACTCCCACTTACCTTCTATTTGTCACTCTCTGCCCAGATCGTCTAGTGGTGTAACCCTATTTCATACAGCGAATTTACCAGCACAGAAAATGAAATTAGGTACTTGAAATGATTATTCTAACACACATATATCAAGTGAAATAAAGTAATGGATTTATTCTTTTTAATACATTTCTTTATTCTCTCTTTTCAAATTTCTACTCTTTATCTTTTCTTTAAACAAATACTGATGCTGTTACATCGGATATTTAATATAACTTTCCTACTCTAGTTAGCTTAAATATTTCTTTCTTATATCTATAGATAAGACAGCCCAGTATCTGCACATTCTCTCATTCACACCCATACCATATTTAATTTAGCGCTTTTTTTTTATTTAAATTCTCATAATTAAATTGTGTAATATACGGTTACGTGGTATCGGCGTCCCTGCAAGTCACTTGTTGATCTCGAGAAATTTTGTTCACTTTTGTCCGAATGTTTCCCACTGTTAATTTTGAGTACTTTAATTCATTTTAGTCACTGTTAACTGAACTCATACTCTTGGTATAACTCCGTGTTTTGTTATTCGTTCACATTATAAAATTTTGAAGATATTACACTAAAGTTTAGGCTCACGCCTATGTGTTCACCCGGCTGGGGATAGGTTTCTTAGTCGACTCACTTTTAACTATTTTCCCATTTTTTAATAATAGATAAAACTTTGCATGGCCGGCGACGCACACCACGATCGGCGTCCGCTGCACTTAGTTCTTTTTCGCCGACTGACGAAACGGCGGGTAATTAAATCCCCACCTTATCTGACTGTTTCCGGGCACATACACGGCCACTGCGATTACTAAGCTTTTCGTCACCGTTTAGGTAGCATGGTTTGGCATTGGGCACTGGCGTCGACGATGCTGACTGGCAAAAATAGTGAGGCAGTGGAAGGCGTGGCCTCTAAGAGTATCCGTCAGCAACGAACCGCATGGAACAAAATTTTCGTCTCTCGCCATTTTTCGTGGCGTCCCTTTGGAGTCTGATCTGCGTCGTCCACGCGCGCATGGTCATGTTGTGCGTCTTTGTAGGTGCCTCAATGCTTAATTACCGCCGTGTGTTTAGACTAGGCATCGCATTCCATTGCCAACTCGCCGTTCCCAATCTCACTTCATTGTTCCTTTGACGACTATTTTACTTCACATTGGGACTGACCGTGCAGAGGGAAAATATAATATTATAAATTTTTAATAAAATGAAAACCCTTCCCTTTTGCCCCGTTACAATACCCCCCCCCCCACCAATGAGAGATCTTCTGTCGAAATGGAAGAAATCTCATTGCTAAACCCCTAAGAGGATCGGTGACGATATGGTGCCAACAACCCCCCATTAGTTCTAACACATCATGGGTAAACTACCCCCCTGACTCGGCGACTATGGCTGCACTTGAACAAGATTACTGGACTTCTCTATACGAGATCCCAACACCATAAAATCGAACAGACACGCACCACAGCGCACCAAACCTTCCAACATGCTACCCCTAACTCCAAATCCCTGGTCTTATACCATGCCAGATCCTCAACCGATATGTTCCCCTTACCATGCACACTGCGCTGCCTTTAGCAGTTACTGGGCTTGTACACACACTTATTACTACATCCCAACCAAAAATTTATTCTTACATTCAAAAAGTTCATTTAAGTTGAAATCAAACAGCTCTATCTCCATTACTTTCTTCAAAATCAAAAAATAAAATCTTTTACATGACTTTAGTAACTCTATTAATTTTCTCCACTACAACAATCACAAAGAAAAAACAAACTGAACATCTTATTAAACATGAAGTCACTTATTCTAACATTTGTTTACACATATATTCTAAACAATATAATTCAATAACACTAGTGGTACACATAAACAATAATATAATCAAAATTCAAAACATCAATTAGATGGCAGGCACAAAAAATCAAAGATTTTTTTTTTCCAAAAAAAATTAAATTTATTAAAATATACATTTCTCAATATTCAGAAAATTTAAAATTATTTAAATCAATTAAACAACAAAATTTTGCATCACTTGAAATGCATCAATGAACATTTCGTCATTGGCATCAAAACGTTTATTAATTTTGTCGTCACTAGAATTAAAACGACTTTCAAATTTACTGTCCATCTTTCGTAAAAAACTCATTATATCCATTTCATCGGATTGTTTATTTTTATTTGTTAATACTGGGGTTAATTGAATCCCAGAATCAACAGCTGCTTCGCTTAATTGCATTTGCGTAGCGATTGGGGTAGAATGAATTATTACGTTACCGCCAACAGCTGTTTCTGTAACAGCGCTCGGATCAGCTGTCCGCATCTCTTTCATTCAGTGACTGTGGTTCAAGGTCACTTTGACTCATATCTACGTCTGTTACATTGCTTGGTTCTGTATGCTCAGACATTTTTAACTGATTTATAGCTTATTTTTACTTACGTTATAACTACAATTGGTTAATATTCCCTTCAAAACATTATACTACAACATACATAAAATATACCTTATACCATAATTACGTACATTTTACGTAAATAAAATTTTGCTTTCATAACCGTATTTCATTCTCTGTACTGTCAAAATAGGCCGGTGTAATATAACTTTTTATTACATTACATCCTGCAGTCACGGCACCAATTGTAATAAATATATATAATAAATAAATATATGTAATAATTAATAAACAGTGCCTAAAGAATAGTGTATTTCCAACGTACATGAAGATTAGTTGCCGCCATCAATCGTCTGAAGCAAAAACTGCTGTTCAACAGGCATACAAGAACTGGCTACATTTGGAACTCAAGAAATGGTACTCTAGAAGAAATAATTTGTCTTTACACCAAAAACTAATACATTGTGAATTAACTTATAGATACAGTGCAGTGGAATTTGACCTTATTGATAATATGATCAGAGAACAAGTAAGTTATCATGCTCATAAACAATATTTAGTACAAAAAACAAAATTACTAAAACTTATCACAACTAAGCTAAGTAGTAAGAGAGTAACTACTATGTCATCACCAGTAAATAAATTTTATAACAGAGTGGAAAATTTCTCAAATATAAACTTTACTCAGAAAGAACTAAATCTGTTAAATAAAGGTTTGAAATATTGTCCAAACATACGGTACAAAAGAGACATGGAAATGTTATGTGTAAATACAGAAATAGCACTTAGTAATGTAGATAACCCAGATATAAGAAATAATGAATTAGTTTCCTGTGCAAACATTATATCAAAAAGTAATAAGAATAAGTACAGTCTAAAAGATTCAGATAAGTACATAGTTAACAGTTTAAAACAAAAAATTAATTCAAATAGTTTAGTGGTTTGCAAAGCTGATAAAGGCAATACAATTACAATAATAAATAGGAGCGAATATATTGAAAAGACAGAACTTCTCTTCAGGAATGACAATTTCAAGATATTAAATGATCCCACTAATAAGTTTCAAAAACAAATAAAATCACTTATTAAAAATTGCCCTAATATATTTTCAGACACAAAAAGTTTCATGCTAACTATGATGAACCCAAAAGCTCCTGTTTTGTATAGTTTACCAAAAATACATAAACCTAATTGTCCCATGCGCCCAGTTGTTTCATATGTAACTGCACCTGCATATAAAGTCTGTAAAAAACTTAATGAATTATTGCCAAAATATATTAACTTTAACCCAAAGTATGCTATTAAAAACACTTTACAATTAGTTAATAATATAAAAAATGTACATTTACCACTGAATGCAAAATTAGTTTCATTTGATGTTAAGAATTTATTTCCGTCTATACCTGTAGATGTTCTGTTGTCTATCTGTTCCTCACATATACAAAATACTTTAACCTTAACTAGTGATCAGAAAAAAGAATTATTCTCGGCCTTAGATATTTGCATAGGACAAAATTATTTTTAGTTTAATAATAAAATCTATAAACAATTTAATGGCTTACCTATGGGCTCTCCTTTATCACCTTTATTAAGTGAAATCTTTATGACATTTTTGGAAGAAAACATTTTTACATCTGATAACCCCAACATAAAATATGTTTTTCATTGGGCAAGGTATGTTGATGATATATTTTGTATCTGGACGGGAACAGATAGACAGCTCCATATGTTCTTAGATTATATTAATTCCTTTTATAGTAGCGTGCAATTTACACTTGAAACAGAAAATATGAAAAGTTTAAATTTTTTGGATCTTACCATTACTAGATCACAAAATAATCTTAGATTTCAGATATATAGAAAACCTACTTTTACAGATACCGTTATACATAAACAATCACTAACATCATGGCACATAAAATTATGCAGTTTTCATGCAATGGTTAATCGTCTCCTTATAGTTCCTTTATCCAAAGAAAATTTCAATAAAGAGGTAGATATTATAAAAGCCATAGCACAAAATAACGGTTATGATGAAAGAATAATTAATTCTTTAATTTTAAAAAACAGAAGAAAATTACTTTAAAAGAATTTTATTCCATAGAGCCAGATCAGGGTAACAAAAAATTTCACTTAACAAATTACATTCCGTGTATAACAGATAAGATTAATAATAGGTTAAAAAACCATGGTCTTAACATGGTATCAGTAAACAAACGTAATCTTTTTTCACTACTAGTCAATAATAAAGAAAAATCTAATACACTGGAGAAAAATGGAGTTTATGAAATACACTGTGCAGAATGCGATGCTATTTATATCGGACAATGTGGCCATGCTCTGAAACATCGCATTTCTGAACATAAGAAGGTGATTTTAACCAATACATCTAATACAGGTTTTGCAGATCATTGCTTACAACACAATCACTTTATAGACACAAAAAACACAACACTATGTAACGGGCCTATTTCAGGGTAATAAGGCAATTTGTAATTTTTTATTTTTTATAAACAAATAACATTTTCAAATAATAGGGACAAACATAAACTTAGGTAAATTTCCGTGGTTGCGATGAAAACAACAGTGGCAGCACTGACTGTGAAGGTTCGTCAATAATATTTTATATGAACAGATTTAACAACCGACAAACTGTGCCAAGGTCAGCTCCAGTGACTCTGAATTGTCAACAAATTATGCAACGAGACATCAGGCGAGCGTTACGTCAGCGCATTACATAACGTTGCTATGCAGGGTGTGTCAGCGCCAGCAACATTGTGACACACACAGAACAAAGTAGTCGGAAAACACCATCTACAAGTGACGGACGGGAGCTATATTGTGCGTCCCCGACTCGCCGGTTTTGGGCGAAGTTTGATGTGTCGCCCGCATACACGTAAAAATGTAAAAAATGTGAAAGTAATCATCAAATAAACAGTTTATAGTCGACTCCCTCTAATCCGGACACCTCGGGACCGGATCCCTGTCCGGATTAAAAAATTTCCGGACCATCCGGCGGTTTTTTACTTATGTAAATTACAACCTGTAATAGCGTATCTATATTTATAAATCACATTTTAAGACAATTTTCAAGTGTACGGAACACAATTTTAGGTTCATAAAATTGTCCCAAACGAATAAACTTAAACCTAAAACTAATGAAAAACTTGGCTTTGCAATATTAAAAGAAATCTGTTATTTTCTTCTGCTTCTTTACTTCAACTGTTTTCTTGAAGGCATAATCACGCCACTTCCTTAGAAACATAACATCCACAGCTGATGCGCCAGGCTGTTGTTCGACGTAGGTAGTTGCCAGTTCCAGTGCTGCCCTACCCTCTGCATGAGTCAAAATTCCCACGCCATTTCCCGCTTCACTATCACCTTCGTCGTCGTCTTCTTCTTTTTCTTCCTCTTGACGAAGGACTACATCGACGATTTCGTCATCATTCAGGATTTCATTAGCCAGTTCATCATCAGCTCGCGAAATCCATTCCACAACGTCATTCTCATTAATACTAGCAGAATCAGGCAGCCGTTGTAAATCCTTTAAAATTGAGTGGTTGTCATCAGGTTCAGTTGCATGAATATTTAACCCTATTGTATTTGGGTTGTCTTCTTGTCTCTTCTCAACGAGAGTTTCAACATCTGGCCACAATTTTCTCCAGGATTTGGTAAACGTAGATGATGGGATTTCATCATACGATTTAGCAGCGATATAAATGACGTCCTTAATGTTAATTGTCTTGAGCGTCTGGATGAGACCTGCATTGTCATTACCATCCATCTTATCCAAAATTTCTGAAAGAAGCTTCCTCCGGTATTTTCTCTTAAAGCATTCGATTACACCCTGGTCCATGGGCTGTGCGATACTTGTTACATTTGGAGGCATATATAAAAGCTTGATGTCACTGTAACTATCACATTCGAGACCTTCCTCTGGATGCGTAGGGGCATTATCAAGCACAAGAACTGCTTTTACTGGCAATTTCAAGGATGTCAAATGTTCTTTTACAGACGGAACAAATTGAGCCACGAACCACTCCTTAAACAAATAAGAATCCATCCAGGCAGACTTTTGTGACCTGTAATACACTGGAAGGGAAGACATGTTTAAGTTTTTGAATACTCTGGGTTTGGCCGACTTTCCAATCACAAATAGCGGCATCTTGTGTGTCCCAGTTGCGTTTGAGCATAGTGCAACAGTGATCCTTTCTTTATTTACTTTAAAGCCCGAAGCAGACTTTTCTTGAGGAGTGGCAAAGGTTTTTATTAGGCAAAAGTTTATAGTTAAGCTCGGTCTCATCGATATTTTATACACTTGTTCTGGGGTTAGTTTTTCACGCTCAATGATACGCTTCAATTTTTTCAGAAAAATCATTAGCTGCCGGTTGGTCTGCTGAAAGCTTCTCCCCGCAAACTCCAAGGAAATGCACTCCATGCCGTTTTTTCCATCTCGTTAGCCACCCATCGCTTGCCGAGAAGTTTCCTTTTTCCCCAAGTTTTGAATGAAGAATGACGGCTTTTTCTTTCAAAATCGGCCCATTTATAGGAGTCCCTCTTCTACGTTCCTGCATGAACCACAACCATAATGCGTCATCAACAAGTTCATGGTGTGGTTTTTTCAAGGTAGATCGAGTAGAAAGGACGGATTCGACTTCAATTTGGATACAAAAATCCTCGATCGATTTTCTGTTTTTCCGCCAATCATAAACTGTGCTTTTCCCTACATTAAACTCCGTACAAATACACCCTTATCTAAACGTTGTAAAATAT
This sequence comes from Magicicada septendecula, assembly GCA_034769895.1. Lineage (NCBI taxonomy): Eukaryota > Metazoa > Arthropoda > Insecta > Hemiptera > Cicadidae > Magicicada > Magicicada septendecula. Next base: position 343,495,424 of record CM068368.1, read on the forward strand.
TAAGTCTGTCTTGCATTTTAACCGTATTATGCTTCCGTTTTTCACTCATTTTTGAGAATTTTACTGTCAAATAATCAGAGTTACTGAAACTACAATTTCACCTAACAAATAAACTCACTTATAATAACATATGTAACTCACATTGAAAATTATTAAAACACACAACAATATCAGTAGTAATTAGTAAAAACAGCTACAGTACACTGTATGACGATCCGGAGCAAACGCAATCGTAAGCCGAACTGAGGATCTTTGTTTACATGTAGGCCGGAAATAAACAGACACGCTCAATCCTGTCGTTTTCGGCCGTGAGAAACCCGGCGCGCGCTGATGACTCATTTCCAAGAAGTAGTCCGGACCATCCGCGTCCGAACCATCGGAGTCCAAACGAGAGGGAGTCCGAACGAGAGGGAGTCCGAACGAGAGGGAGTCGACTGTAATAAATTTTCAGTTCCGGTAAACGAGTGAAATAGGGAAAATGTGTGAAGTGGTGAAAAATACGTAGTAAAAACGGACTCATCAAGATCTTAGCAACAATGGGCAAGTAACCAACGAAGGGTAACTCTAAAAACTTTCAAATTTGGAAATGTTTATAAAGAAACAGGCAACCTAAATAAACCGGGGGGGGTAAAGAAACGGAGAGAGAGAGAGAGAGAGAGAGAGAGAGAGAGATGAGAGAGAGAGAGAGAGAGAGAGAGAGAGAGAGAGGAGAGAGAGAGAGAGAGAGAGAGAGAGAGAGAGAGAGAGAGAGAGAGAGAGAGAGAGAGTCCAAGATTATAAAAGAGGTGCTGGTTTGTATATAAATATTTATAATGTAAAAATAATCTAAAAAATCTATAATGAATTTTACAAGTTATCTTAAAAAATTTCGTTCAATGCAAATATGAGTTAAAACAATTACTGCAAATAAACCATTCTGATCTCCTGTGTTCGCCGAAAAGGACCCTTAATATGGTAAGAACATATATTTTTTCTATATAAGTATTAACAGTTGGCAATAAAGATGGCGCCCGAAGAAATTATTTAGAAAGTGTTTGAGTGTAAATTAAATTCCCTTAGGTTAAATTAATATCAATAATATGAAAAGTATCAACTACTCCACAACATACAAAAAGGTAGAAAAATGGATTTGTTAGAAATTTTAGAAATTAAAAAAGCAATAAAAAATAACAAAAATTTAACCAATGAACAGACTGAATTTTGTGTATCCCCTTTATTAAAATCTGTTATTTAGTTTAGTTTATTTTATATTATTTTGAATGTTCATCATTATTTTAAATTTTGCATTCAGTTTATATTTAGTTCAGTTAATTTTATATTTTGCATTCATGATTGTATTTAGTTTTTAAAGACACCAGACCTTCCCTTGTCTCATGCACACACTCTCCCACCCCTCGCCCCCCATCACAACACAGATGTTCCAGATACGCCCTAAACAGATGTTTACCACCTACACTACTCTAACATCCTGTGTTCAGTAATTTCATTCACTCGCTCTTTGACAATGGCTTAAGTTAGTCGAAACAGCTGTCAGAGTTAATTAAAAAATTTGTGAAACTTACCAAGTGTTTTTTATATATTTTACAAAACCTTCGTACCAATTGTAATGTTTTATATATTGTTAATTAATTACAAAATGATCTTAAACTCCCACTTACCTTCTATTTGTCACTCTCTGGCCAGATCGTCTAGTGGTGTAACCCTATTTCATACAGCGAATTTACCAGCACAGAAAATGAAATTAGGTACTTGAAATGATTATTCTAACACACATATATCAAGTGAAATAAAGTAATGGATTTATTCTTTTTAATAAATTTCTTTATTCTCTTTTCTTTTTTTTTTTACTCTTTATCTTTTCTTTAAACAAATACTGATGCTAATGTTACATCGGATATTTAATATAACTTTCCTACTCTAGTTAGCTTAAATATTTCTTTCTTATATCTATAGATAAGACAGCCCAGTATCTGCACATTCTCTCATTCACACCCATACCATATTTAATTTAGCGCTTTTTTTTTATTTAAATTCTCATAATTAAATTGTGTAATATACGGTTACGTGGTATCGGCGTCCCTGCAAGTCACTTGTTGATCTCGAGAAATTTTGTTCACTTTTGTCCGAATGTTTCCCACTGTTAATTTTGAGTACTTTAATTCGTTTTAGTCACTGTTAACTGAACTCATACTCTTGGTATAACTCCGTGTTTTGTTATTCGTTCACATTATAAAATTTTGAAGATATTACACTAAAGTTTAGGCTCACGCCTATGTGTTCACCCGGCTGGGGATAGGTTTCTTAGTCGACTCACTTTTAACTATTTTCCCATTTTTTAATAATAGATAAAACTTTGCATGGCCGGCGACGCACACCACGATCGGCGTCCGCTGCACTTAGTTCTTTTTCGCCGACTGACGAAATGGCGGGTAATTAAATCCCCACCTTATCTGACTGTTTCCGGGCACATACACGGCCACTGCGATTACTAAGCTTTTCGTCACCGTTTAGGTAGCATGGTTTGGCATTGGGCACTGGCGTCGACGATGCTGACTGGCAAAAATAGTGAGGCAGTGGAAGGCGTGGCCTCTAAGAGTATCCGTCAGCAACGAACCGCATGGAACAAAATTTTCGTCTCTCGCCATTTTTCGTGGCGTCCCTTTGGAGTCTGATCTGCGTCGTCCACGCGCGCATGGTCATGTTGTGCGTCTTTGTAGGTGCCTCAATGCTTAATTACCGCCGTGTGTTTAGACTAGGTATCGCATTCCATTGCCAACTCGCCGTTCCCAATCTCACTTCATTGTTCCTTTGACGACTATTTTACTTCACACAGGGACTGACCGTGCAGAGGGAAAATATAATATTATAAATTTTTAATAAAATGAAAACCCTTCCCTTTTGCCCCGTTACAACACATCAATTTCACGTGTAAAGAAGACCTTAACAGGACGGGAACAAACTTCACAAGATTTGACCCAGTAATCAAACGATTACCCAAAAAACAAGGTGCAAAATTTTGAAACAATATTTGCCCACCTGGCCATGCACACGCGACGAAACTGCTGAACACAACCAACAGCATCAAACGCACAAAAAATGGTTCACATGTGTATCATACCAATGTGCTTCCGTGCCATAGCATGCAAATGACGAACATTTATGTAATTTAGAAATTAACCGCATGCAAAACAACCACGAGCAGGCACAAAAAATGAAACGGCACCGCACATTGGTAATTAAAATAAAAATCGCGCAGCCGAAACTGGCTTATAACCCATTTACTCAAACCACACGCAGCAACATGCAAAAAATTACGAACACATGCTCCCATTCGTGACGGCAAGCAATTTAATTGAAAAAACTAGCAACCTCATGAATCCTCTGGTATTAATTAGATGTACGATATTATTTTGACAGTCTGAAGGTAAGACGACTTTCTTACAGTATAATTTGATAGCCTCTAGTGAGCTCTATAGCAGCGTAGCGTGCAGAATTGCTAACAAGAAATAAATTATATTAAAATGACTTACCGTAATCTCACGAATGGGTTGATCCTGACACTCAGGCAGGATAGACTGGTTGGGAAGAGGATAGGTTACATGCAAGGATTTCTACCTGCCGGCTCGTGGATGGTGACACTAACAAGTTTGGCGTACGACCAAGGCTTCAGGTCCAGTGCATGAATGGACCCTACAAACGCCATAGTGCCAACTTCGAAAAAATGAAAATTATTGACTGGTTCGATCCGAAATATCGAACACTAATATTTTCTTGTATTAAGACAAGATGGCGCCTGAACAAATGTTGGTGAAAATTATTGATATTACATATTAATAAAAATACATTAAAATAAGTAATATAACAATGGCTTTTGGAACAGGGACTCTACATACAATGTGATTTTATGTGGAGTAAGCCTACTGGAAAGAGCGGAACAGTTACCTGAAGTAATATATATAATTTGAAGATACGTAAATACATACGCAGAGATATGGTTATGTTATAAGATTATGTGCATGCATGTATTATAAATAAGCAAAATGAATACTAATGACGATAAGAATGTAGAAGTCAGCATAACTGACGAAACATTTACGAGTGAGATGGGCGTTCAATTAACCCCAATTAGCCAGATCGGTGGGTACAGTGCCACCGGATTAGTCGAATTAAATAAAGTTCAATTAACACCCATCTCGACTCGGGACGAAAATAAAACAGATGAGACAGCTGCCATGATGCAGTTACTGTTAAATAAATTTGATGTAAGATTTGATAGTTTTGATAAAAAATTTAACGAGCAGAAAAATGAAATCAAAAATAGTTTTGATGAAAAATTCAATGAAATGACAAACGAAATCAAAAGACAAAATTTTAAGTTCGATAAAAGAATTGATGAAATGCATGCACATTTCGATAAAACGAAAGAAAAAATAGTAGCATTAGTAAATGAGAAGTTCGATAGACCAAAGAACAAAGAAGACGAGAATTATCAGAATAAAATGGGGGTAGAGAATAGTGGAGAAACAGGTAAACTAAACGTAAATAAAGACAAGGTGAGTAGCAATGATAATTTGAATAATGAGTTCACAGGTAATAACAACGTATAATTAAGAATATAATTTTAGAAAATAATTGTGTGGATATTGATAGTGATAACGAAATTTTAGAGAGAGTAAAAGATGATAATGATGAGAGATTAGTGTGTGTTAAGTTAGAGAGAAAGTGGAGAGAAAGTATATTTGTAGCGGGGATGCAGGGGGTAAATTTTTCCTTTAATGGTGTAGTAGGGGGTGAAGTAAAGACTTCACATGTGTTTAGGAAGGACGAGAGTTCCTTCAGCGTATATTTGGGAGACGATATGTCTACAAATAAATTTCCCTGGGTTTTTTGTTCACTTCATAGGTGGTGCAGTAATTGTGAGTTAGTGTCCCCTGCATATTTTGAAAGTGAGAGATACATTGAGAGAGAGAGATATTGTGAAAAAAAGAGAGATAGAGATTTTTAAAGTAAATAGAAATTATAGAGAATTTGTAGAAAGGTTATGAGTAGAGATGGTAGATAATTATAGTGAATATGTACCTTGTATTAAAGCTGAGGTAGCAGCAATAGTAGATGATGATAATAATGATAACAAGTACTTACCTTGTGAAGTAAAGAATGTAGTAGTAGATAACTATGATGACGATAGTAATGACTTTATAACTTACCTAATCAGGACAGATAATACTAAAGGTGGCAGGACCATACCTGATCATGACAAATTGTATGATGTAATGATATGGAGTAATCCTATTTAATTATGATAGTTTTGTGGAAGAATACAAGAATTTAAATAAGTATTATATTAATGATGCTAATATGTTTTCAAGGAAAAATAAGTTGTATAGACCTAAGATTCGACTGTTGTTCGATGATGGAGGATAAATATTTTATTGTGTTATGAACATTTAACTATGTGATCGTGTGGTTTCAAGATGGACTGTTTTATGAACTGATTTTGGTCAAAAATTACAAATCATAAGTTGGATTGTATATTTTTTTGTGTATTAATGTCAATGTATTTGTGTATTCTTGATGTTGTGTTTTACATGTAATTTTATGTAAACCATGTATGTAACAGGAAGTTATAGTTTAATTGATTTAATAATAACAATTAACATTTTTTTGTTTTGACTAAACAAGTGATGAAAGTAATGTTGGAATTTTAATTAATAAATACCTTTTTCTTTATCCGTGCTGCGACTACGTCTTTGATGTCGCAATTTCACTGCGACTGGAGACCAAATATAATGAAAATTGGCATTTTAAATAATTGAATTAAATTTGTGAAGATTAATTACTTAATTAAGGTTGTACAAAAGAAAGTTTGATAATGAAGTTAAATGATTTTATGAGATTTAGATTCTAATGAATAATAAATGATTAAGCATGTAATATATTTGGATATCGAGATGTATTGTTATTAGTAGGTGAGGGATGAATTTTCTAATGCAATTGTCAATGATCACAGAAATGTAAAGTGTTAAAAAAGGATAGAGCCTGGGTGATAATTATTAAGATAAAGGCATTTGAGTTAGTCAATTAATAAAGTTAATGGGAGTTAGATAAATAAGAATTTTGAAATACCAGTAAAAAACAAAGAGAGTATTAGATATTTTAGGGACACAGTGGCGATAGTGATTATATGTAGAGAAGGTGAGTAAAGTAAATGGTAAATATATTTGTTGACGGTGATATTTTGTAGTAAGGGTAGTGGTGTAAGGAGTGATCAGCGTGCGGCGTGGCTAGTAGACCAGCGTGCAGCGTTGTGGCAAGTGATAGAGAAGTTTAAGGGAGTGTTTGTCGATATTTGGTGGGGGGCAAATGGTTAGGATTGTATATGGCCAGGTTGGGAACACACATCCTAGTACAAAGAGGAGAATAAATTAAGGTAAGTGGAATTAGTGAAAGGGGTTATGATTAAGAGATTGGTTGTCATACTATGTAAATCTGGTTGTTAGTAGGGGTTGTTAGAAGGAAGGTGAGTAAGGTTAGATATATAAATGCCCATTCAATAAGTCAAATCAATTTTTGACTAATCACCCAGACTAATCAATGATCAAAATGAAAAGGCGAAATAAAAGAAAATTCATAGTTTGTAATAATAACTGAGAGGTAATAAGAAATGAAATATAATGAAACATGAATGTTAATAATAAATTTGAAATTGTGAAAAATGATAATGGTAGTAAATGATAAATAAATAGTAAATGATAAATAATTGATGGCTAATTAATAAAAGTTCAATTGAAATTAAAATGTAATGTTTATAATTTTATACGCAAATTTAAAGATGTAAGGTGTGTAAATTTTGATCAAAGTTAAATGTGAATTGGGAATTGGTTATTTTAATGTCATAATCGCAATGTTAATTATGAGTGTATTATGATGTATTATGTTTATTATGTATTAGGAAATAGTGTGTGTGGAGAAGAAAAGGGGATGATTATTATTAACAGCGCCGGATAAATAGAATTTCTGTTAATAATAATAATATTTTATAAAAAAGAAAATGTTTCAGAATTGTAGAAAGAGGGAGATATAGATAATTTTATTTGAGTAAATTTTGATTATGTGTTTAAATATTTTGAAAGTATTATTAGTATAAAGATTTGTATTTCTTCTTGTTAATGGGAAAGGATTAATTATTATCGATTGGAGTCGAAAAATTTTATAAATGTAAATGGTAGTGAAATAAGAGAATGGAACGTCTGTATAATAATTCTTGTACTAGGTGTAATGATCCTAGGTGTTAAGAGTTAAGGAAAACCCAGTGCTTCTTAACACAAACCAGCACATAGCTAAGGGGAAACAGATCAGTTAGGGATATGGTATTATACCAGGCCACTATTTTGATTTGTTGTTTCAGTGTCTGGTGATGCTGTGACTGCGGTCCTGAGCTGGCCAGCACATCAGAGCAGGAGCGTTACGTGCCTATTGGCCTTGCAGTGTTGGGATCTCTCCGGAGAAGTCCGGTAAGGTCATGCAGGTACTGTCACCATCATTGGACCAAGGGTGTTATTGTATTTTTTTTATATAAACAGTAAGGGGGTTGTGGTGACATATCCTAGCTGATCCCTTAGGAAGTATGAGTGTGTCAATGAGAGTTTTTATGCTTCGTCATAAATCCTCTCATTGAGGGGTTTTTGTAACAGTACAATTCTGGCCCTACTGTGTTTTGGGGAATAATCAATTTAAATTGTATTTTTATTTTTATTCCAAGTCATATATAAGAAAAGTAAATTTTATGAAGGTCTGCACCTACGCAATATCGAGTGGACCGAAATTGCTTCAAGGTCGGGAATATACACGCAGAAACAACAACATCATTTTGCATACTAATGTGTCAAAAAGCTGCACCCATGTATACGTCATCTAAAAGTATGCAACCACGCAATTTATGCGCTTGTAAACAGCTAATGCGTGGATCTCGACACAAAGAAACTGGTGACGCAGCTCCTCCCCACTTCGGAATTGAAGCCTTGCAAATCGTCCTCAGTCACGAAAACGCAGCATAGCCGGCCGACTGTATATCTAAATTTATTAAAACTAAGTCTCGGACGTTCGCTTGTACCATGCAAAAGTGAAGTATTTTATATAAAACCAAGTTAACAGGTCAACGTTAAACCATGTAAAACGTAAAAAAAAAAGTTTAGTAAAGTTCGAACATCTATTAGTGCGAGTTCAGCGATGGGACGTCTGCAGGACTAATTTCAGCTAAGTGACAAAATGGGGTACCCAAAAAGTATAAATAAGGGTCAATACAAAATTTTCAATCAGTAAATTCAGTAATAAAAAATGAGCTCAATTTGGGGAAAATTAAAAGAAAATTGTACCAAGAATGCGAGCGTGAGTGAATGAGAGAATATCTAACTATATTTAATAAGTGCTGGGTTGAGTAATTTTATTAATGATATCATAAAAATATAATTGAATATGTTATTTTGGAGGGCTTGTGAAATGTTTAAGGGAAATTTAATTTGAATAGTGAAACTGCGTTCTCATGGCGCAACGCCTCGTGGCATATAGTAGCGTGCTCGTTTTGCACAGTAGAGTCACATTCAATTGTAAGTAATATAACAATAAAAGGTAATGTCATTGGTAAACATTTCAAGCAAGAGTAAATTATTTCAGATAACACATTCCGCTACTTCTAGTTTGCTTAACCGAACTCTGCCCACAAAGGTAAGCAAATCTAATATTTTCTTGTATTAAGACAAGATGGCGCCTGAACAAATGTTGGTGAAAATTATTGATATTACATATTAATAAAAATACATTAAAATAAGTAATAGACAGGGGGATTAGTATAAGTTGATGTAGAGTGGAAGGAGGTTACTAAATTGTTAGTAATGAAGTATTGAAGAAAAAAAAAAAGTTTTGTGCCAATGAGGTAGTGTAGTTGATCTTATGAGAAAACTAAATGATGTTGTATTGAATTAAGGAGTATAATGAAGATGCTTAACGACTGTTAAGTAAATAATCTGTTCTGCCATAGTTGATTTAATGGGTTTTACTCTATATAAGGAGTTTATTAATTTTAAAGTGTGACTTATATAATAGACGGTATTTGTATGTTGTGATGAGAAATGTTTATTGAAATGTTTATGGGAATCAGCACAATAATGTTGAATTTTGGTGTAAAAATTAAAGAGAGAGAAGATATACCGAACGTTGGTATGAAAATTTTACAAGGCATTCTGTTAGATTAAGTATTCAAAACCCAGTACTTCTTAAACGCAAACCCACATAGCTAAGGGGAACCAGATCAGTTAGGGATATGTTATGATACAAGGCCACTATTCGATATTTTGCTTTCAGTGTTTCAGTGTCTGGTGATGCTGTGGCTGCTGGCCAGTGCATCAGAGCAGGAGCGTCAAGTGCCCGTGAGTGAGTGAGTGAGTGAGTGAGTGAGTGAGAGAGAGGGGGAGAGGGAGAGGGAGAGGAAGAGGGGAGAGAGAGAGAGAGAGAGAGAGAGAGAGAAGTCCAGTAAGGATATTCAAGTGCGGTCACAGTCACTGGACCAGGGGGTAAGTTAACCACGCTTTAATAAAACATACAGGGGGTTGTGGCGACATATCCTGAATGATCCCTTTAGGAAGTATAAGAGTGTCAATGAGAGTTTTTATGCTTCAGCATAAAACCTCTCATTGAGGGGGTATTGTAATGAGTCAAAATGGGGGACATAAATTTTCAATTAGCAAAACAAATGTTCGAAATAAAATCGATCCCGTGTGAGAATCGAGTCAGCTGTGGTGACGGCGAGTCATTATTATTTTCGTGTATTCCAGCAGTGATGCTACTTGTTATCAAAATAAGGGGAAATAATCCAGGGACTGTCAATAATAACCGTATACAGACAACAATACGTATTGAACCATTAATTTGTCGTATTATATTATGGTGTGAACGACGGAAATCTAGTGGGCCATGCAGGGCGTAAATGGCAAAGTGAAGCGCCTTGTTTCCGGCATCTGCCCAGTCTACGAGCCTGCTCCAACCCGGCCAGGTGATACAATAACCAGTCTGTTTAAAAGTAGTCAAATTCAATAAATAATGTAGTCAACTACTACAACTATCAAGTAGACAGTGCGTGGTCGACAGTCGAAACATCACAAACCGATTTTGGACAGTTAACAGAACACAATAAGAATACGGCGTACATCATGGAGTGACCACGTGCAATGAATCAGGCGTAAAGTGTTTCGGAGACAGTGGCCAGGTACCTGGTGAACATATCACCACAAAATTTATTGTTTTCATATTAATAAAAAAGAGTTCTAGTAACAATTAAGGGGAACAAAATTAATTTGGCTTTTCTACACTGATTATTACGTAGTAACAATTAAGGGGGACAAAAAATTGTAGCAGTATGAAAGCGGGTGTATAAGTTGAAAATAAAAAATATATATATATATATATATATATATATATATATAAGAAGTGTTGGGTTTGCGATATATATATATATATATATATAAAAGAGGTGTTGGGTTTGCGGTGTATGTAGTTTATGTAGTGTATGTGTATGTAGTTAACTGCACTGATGTAGTTTAATCTGATGTGGATATAATATTGTTTTGTAACTGGTTTTAAGCCTCCGGGCAGAGTAATTTAATCCAATGTGGATATCATAATTCTTTATAATTTGTATTACGCCTCAGGCCAGAATAGTTGTAGTCATTCTGAATGAATAAGTCATTAAACTCGATTTTTCAGAACTAATAAGGTGTTGTGCAATTTGTTTGCTAGCGCGCGCCTATTGCGTACTTAATCACTGTTTCCTACGTTTCGCATAAACGATCCATGGAACTTCTGAACGTGATATTTTAATAAGGCAGATGCATAAATTGGTTGAGTGTCAGCCTAAAACACTCTGGCGACCCTGGACACTTACGAAGGTAAGCAGGTGAGTATTTTACAGGTACCATGTCTGCAGGTGGGAATTGACGGTGAGAAAGCACATTTGAAGAAAGCCTGTTATGATATTTAAGTTGAGAAGAAAGTAAGTTTACACAGTGTCCCTTGTACAGCAACAAAGTTATCATTTTATGTGCGTGTCATCGTATGGCAAAATAGGTCCTTATTTTTTTTTATGATGAGGAATGGCCTTGTGACCACAGTCACTCTGTACTGGTATGCTGTCACACTGGAAACCTTTATTGCACAAAGACTACAGACATTTCCACAAATTATTGACAAACCATGGTTTTAACAAGACAGATAAATGTCACACAGCACGACTACTGATCGCCAGTTGTTTGTCCTGTTGCCATGAATATCAATGCCAGTTGTATGGCAACTGTGTAATTTCAAGAAACAGTGACACTCCATGGCCTTCCAGACCCCCCGTTCTGTTAGTGTGTGATTTCTTCTCGTGGAGTTACCTTAAAAGCAAAGCGAATCATAGTCAACCTGCTAAAACAGAAGAACTGAAAGATAAGATCCGAGAAGCAACTGTCAAAATTCCTGTTGCAAATGTTACTTAAACTAAGAGATTGCAGGAATATTTGCGCAAAAATGGAGCTCACCTGCAAGTTGTCGTCTTCAAGAAATAAATTTAATGTATGTATTCTTAAATTAGGCTACATTTTTTATAATAATATGACATAAATTTATTTTTAAAAATTCATAATATTCCTGCTTTTCCAATTTTTCATTTCTCTGAATCACCATGTACTACTGGTTTTATTACTTTAAGGATATTTGTCATAAATCAACTAGACCTTACCTCACAAAATGTAGGATCACTTGGAGGGTCTTCAACATTGTTCTCTGACCTGCTTGTGTCAACGGATATCTGGCGTATAACTTTACCCTCAAGACTACGACGGACTAAGATCAATGTAAATGGTTGTCGATCCACTGGACACGTATTAACATTCTAAGGGAAAAACACATGTTAAAAGTACATATTATAATATTTACAAACAAGATATTATTCTCTTAATCATGGCAGTACAATGTTATTACTGCATTTCAGAAATTGCATCAAATTTTTTTGTGCATCTTTCATAACTACTAACCAATCACAACTTGACCATTTGGGGATCAGCATTATTTACACAGGTGTTTGTGAAAAGATCCAAGCAATTTTTCCCATTTTCACAATGGCTGTAATTTTCTTCATCCTCTTACAAATATGATACATACATATGTGTAAATGGTGTTTTTTGTTTGTTAAGCCACAAATTAGAAGTAGATAATACAGCACACACATTCTTGTATATTCATTAATTTTTAAATATAAATTTAATGAACTGTTTAACTGGATAATGCAATATTTGGGATGTGGGATTATATTTCATTAAATCCTCAAAGTAGAAAAAAGTTCCTGTCTTACCAGAAGGTCATCAGTAATACAATCACATACTTTAACAAAAGTATGAGAAAAATCAATCCTATATTTGTGGTAAAAGGAATTACAATAACATATATTTATGTTCTATAGCAAGTACTAAAATAACTAGTTGATGTAGAGTCACTAGATGTCTGTACACTTCAGTAGAACTACAGACTGAAATCAAAATATACTTGAATTATTATTTTTTAATTATGACTTCCTAGTAATATTGGGGAAAAAAAACAGTATCTGTAAAAAGGCTGTAACACAAAATGTAAAACAATTTTGGTCACTCAAATGTAAAGTTTACCCAAATTTTACGGATACGTGTACTAAAAATGCACAATTATTTTCTGAGTAAAACATTTCTGAAAATACAACTAGTATGCTCCCTGAGCTGCAGAGGTTGTTCAACATTTTCAAAGAAGTACATTTATTATTGGACAAATTTTGAACAAAAATAACCTAATTATATAATACTTACAGTTAGTTTGAAATTGGAATAAAATTTGTCATGGCTGCAGAGGTATGGCAAACATTCGCCCAATAAATGTCATGGTATCATGGTAACTGATGTATGTTGCCAGATTTCTTTACAGACACCTGGCCTACATGGTTGCTCAGGTTTCAAGTTCGGTTCTGCTGTAATTTTCATGCATAAGTCACCTGCTCTTTTCAGATTCACCCACTACTGTTGTTCATGATTTTGAGGTAATTAAGTTTAAACAGTCTTTTAAGACTACTTATTGGAAGTGCTTCACTTACATTAATGTGTTTTGATGATTTTTTAATGGGGTTCAGTTATGTCTGATGACAGTCAATTCCATAAAAAGAAACATATCACCTACATATGACTAGCAGAAATATTCAACATAACTGGTTGTGGTGTCATCCACCTGCAAATCAAGCCTGTGAACTTGTTGTGCTGTGAAGGAATATTTTACAAGATAAAGGGACAACAATGGACCACTTTTATCAAAATCAGTACCCAGAAAACCACGCAATCTATTTCACATTATGCTACCTTGGTTTATTTGAATGCTTGTGTCATTTTGTTTAGAAAAACTGCAACAATAATATAGTAGAAAATTGCATGAATAATCTACTTCAGTACAATATTACTGCAAACCATTTAAAGTGAAGAACTTTCATCTTTCTGGCTTCTGCAAAGCACTACAATGTTTTCACAGTGGTTACTCCTTGAGCTGCAGAACTCTCTCACTATTTTTTTGTACAGAATACATTAATAGATAAAATTCAAATTAAAAAATTTTTCAATTATCAGAAAATTATGAACAAAGTAGTAATTACATCTACTACTTTGTTAAACAAGGTAACAATTTTAAAGCAACCATTATTGCTTTTTTATTATTATGAACATAATAAACATTAAAAGCGACTACTTCATACGCTTTAGTTAAATTTATAACTATAATGTCTACATAGCAAATAATTTAGTCATAACTTTTAAGATAGTATTTGTTTCCATGGATATTTATAGGCTTACATCTAATATTTTTCACAAATATATAATATAGATAATGATATGTTAAGTTTTTTGCCAACATACAAAATTAAAATTTTTTTTTTTAAACAGACCAAAATTTTCAAGGGATGTTGATAACAAGGGATTATTAGATACCAATTTGTATAACATTACTCATAATTTGATGCATCACAGAAGCTTTTACAATTTTTTCACAATTTTAGACTTCTTTCTTTGTTGTTGTGGCCCTAAAGCTAAAAAATTTTCAGAGTAAACACTATATTTGGATTTGGGTTAAAATTCGCTTTAGTCTCATAGCCTGTATGGATTTTTTTAATTTTTGAGAATTTGGTCCAGTTTTTGGGCCAATGTATTTTCAAATTTCAAAAACTAAACACTATTTTCAGATTCTAGTTTAAATTATCTGTTTTTAAACCCCACATGGATTTTTTAGATTTTCAAAAAATCTTGCCTCCTCACATTTTTGTCTCCTGCCATCCATATTTTTTGGGAGAATGCTCTTAGAAACAGTAGGGGTCTATGGGGATAAAAGTATCGACACGCATGCAAGTTTTATGAAAACTGGTTGGCACATGCAAAAGTTATCGTGAGCATTCCTAAAACATACAGACAGATAAATGCCAAACAGTTGAGTTAAAACTGAGAACTTGCTATTCTCATCGTATTATAATAAAGTAAAGAATATGTGTACTGAATATTAGCTTGGGTCAAATGGTACACCTGACTTACAAAATTGTGAACTTGAATCATTCAAGCAGCCTTTTTGTACCTATAACAGGTTCTGGCAGTGATTAGCAATTGTCATGGCCTATGGAATTTCAGTATCAAAAATTAACTTGGGTCATGACTTACAAAATCTACTCTTTTACCCTTCTGGTTGCTGTAATACAGCCATCACAAGGTCTGGGAATGACTGACTGTTAATTAAAATGATGTAAAGAATCTCTGTTAAAATATTAGCTTTGGTCAAACGGTACACCTGAACTTTCAAAACTGACACAATCAAAACCTGGCCCTTTTGCAATTACCACGAGTTCTGGTACTAACAGTCTGTTTATTGATATAATCTAAGCACCTCCTATACAAAATACGAGCTTCAATCAAACCATAAAACTGACCCATCAAAATAAAAACCTTAACTTTTCCTACTACTGCAATGTAACCACTAAAAGTTCTGACAAAAGCCATTTGTATTTGTCATTATATTGTTAATCACTATATGAAAAACCAGCTTTGCTCAAATTGTCTTTTTGGTCTTACTTTTTACATTTCTGCTTATACAACATTTTACAACACAACTTGCACATACAGCCTGACTTCCATTTTCATATTGAATGAGGGAAATGAGTTCACACTTAGCCCTTTGGGGACCAATGTCTGATATATCAGATGTCATTTAAAATTGCCGTTGTTTTTACAGGAATCGTTTCTGAGTGCTGCCAACATGTCAGATGGTAAACAAACATTTGTAGTTTACATCAGATACCATAATTTCCTTTTTTTTAGAAATTACATGATATTGAAGTGGCATTGTTCTTGTGTTGTTTTTCATTGCTGGCGTTCGTGTTGTTTTTCTTTTATTGTGTTTCTATTATAAGTGATATTGTTAAATAAACATAATTCTACGCTTATTTAGTGTGGTTTTGAAAAGTTTGTACTAATTTTGAAAAGTTGATTTAAACTTTGGTTTTGTGGGAGTGCATATGTTTTGCGCTACAGACTCTGTGTATTTTGCCACGTATAGTACATACATTTATGATATAACCCCTTTTTTCTTCTGTTATAGACCGAATATTCATTTTTTGCACACAGACTACAGGGTTCCCACAAAATTTTCAAAATTAATGTCGCTGACAGTTTTAAGAAAGTTCCCTGACATCCGAAAAGTTCAGAAAGATTACACATTTAAAAATTTTTTTTTTTTATTAACTAGGCCCACAATATATTTATATTAAACATAAGATATAAAACAAAATTAGAGTATTATTAAACATAGAAACATATACTTAACATTTAAATATCAAAAAGTAAACACTGTTTTGATTACACAAAACAAAAAAATGTCTTATTTAACACAGACAGGATAGCTTCACTTCACTTATAATATGCAGAGAAACAAATTAATATGTAATTGTTATTTACACTAGTTATTTTTTATTTAAAGAATCTTCTAAGCACTAAATTTTCAAACTGATTTCTTCTTCCATTTACTATTTCATTCGAAAAAGTTTTCTCTGATCTTGTAACTTTTATTTCACTTTTTATTTTTAGAAGGTCTGTGGCATTGTTGTCTTGATATTTCTTATGCTCTTTTACTTTCTCTTGATACTGTTTGTATTTTCCTGGCAGATCATACAGCATTGCACCTTTTTTGAATGATTTTAACATTTTTGAAGCCACCATAATACTTAAGAGCATCATATACAATGCGCTGAGCAACACTATCCTCTTTTTCATTTTCTGTTAATAGGCATTTGTTTACTGAAAACCCTGACTCAACACAGGCATTACAATGTAAAACAATTAGAGCCAATTTAACAACTTCCCACAGTTCAAAATACTTGGGCTTTTGTATAAAAAATATAAATAGAAATCGTCCAATTTAATTTCAGTTTTCTCTGTCACTGATACAGTCATTAAAATAATCAAAAGTGTCTTAATACACCACTGGCCTCACTACAGAGCACAGAATACAACTGTTTAGCTTTTTCAGCAACCAATTCAGTAATCCTGTTTTTCTTTTTCATACAGAACATCAAGTAAAACATTGATTCTGTTCTTTCCAATACTTTCAAATGACGCTAGACCTCTAACATCTTTGTATTTTAATAGACTTCATTCCTTGATTTTTCAATAGTCTTAATAAGAAAATTTAGGCATTCCTCATTAAATTTCATAATATCTAGCTTAGTCACTCCTTTAACCTCTTTAACAATTTAGATGTTTCAAAGCCTATATCAATTTTCTTGGTTTCTATTAAATTCTCAAAGTCATTCAGCTCAATGGAAACAAGTTTACTGCCAGTATCTGCTGACTGTAAGCAATGGGATTTGACACAACGAGCCATTAAATGTCTCATCAAATCAAGTAAATCTGAAAACAGATATAGCCCAAGTGGCGATGAACTTTGAAATCTTCTCAAGATTGACTTGCACTCACAAGAAAGCAACTAACTAATCTCAAGAGAAACATATGAAGGAAGTAGTGACACTGCATTACTCCCAATCTAGTGACATAATAAAGCAGTGACACCTGACAAAAGAGAGGGAAAATCAAATATGTTCAAACCTACCTTACATATAAAATGTAATATACTAATATGATGTATGTATATTACTTTAAAAAATGGTTTGTTTCCCAGTTTCTTGTTACCCTTTTTCTATGTAAATTTCCACAATTTATAAAACTATAAAGAATTACAGTATTTTTTATGGTTTATGAAATTCCCCTGACTTTTCACCAGTTTTATTGTTTTCCCTGACTTTTAGCAAATTTACAAAGCTTTCCCTCACTTTCCAGGTCTGTGGAAACCCTGGACTAATATATAAGAAAATCAACAATGGCAGTTTGGAGTGCCAGACAATTTTTTGTTAAGACACGGAGTGAGTTGAATACAACTTTAACACCCAAATAGCACGTTATCGTTTTAATATTTTATTCATATTTTTATTTAGAAAATAATTAATAGACTATATTATACTATATTCTGTATCCCCACAGTATACCTTAAAAAAAAAACACCATTTGTACCCAAGTATGTTTCATATGTGGAAGACAATGAAGAAAAATCACAGCCACTACAAACAGCAAAAACAGCCTGGGTCTTTTCGCAAGTACCAGTGTAAAATGCTGGTCCCCTAAGGGTTAACTTGACCATTTAACATTTGTTCTGTCAGTATATCTATGTTTTGGGTACATTTTGTAATAACTTTGTGAATACATCAACAGATTTTTGTAAAAGCATGTGTGTTTATACTTGTACCCCACCAAAAATAAAGGGTAGGGAGGCAAAAATGAAAGGGATCGACATTTTTTGACACAGGCCCCAAAGGGCCAACAATTTTGAAAAATTACAAAAATTATACTGGCCATCAGATTAAAGGGAATTTTAATCCCAGCAGTCTATACAACTTACATTGACGAAAGTATTTTAATTTTAGAGAAACCACGGGCCAAAATGGAACTCAAAAATTTTGAAACATCTTCATTTGCATATATACAAAAAAATTAATAAATAAGAAGTAACAAAATAAACAACAAAAATCACACAAACTGAGAAACAATGTTATAAGGTTACCAGCTTGCGGTGTTTCTTGTTTAACAATATAAATCATACATATGGAGAACTTTACCCATAGATTTAAAAAATTAAAATTTATTTTTTGATTCCATCTAATAAGTGTATTTTATTCAAACTGAGCAAGTTATGTGACTCAAGTTTCTATAAATAAACTTACTTGGTCAAATGAATATTTCTCTCTCTCTCTCTCTCTCTCTCTCTCTCTCTCTCTCTCTCTCTCTCTCTCTCTCTCTCTCTCTCTCTCTCTCTCTCTCTCTCTCTCTCTCTCTCAACACACACACACACACACGCGCGCGCGCGCACGCACACACACAGTTATAAATTAAAAAACAATTTTTTAATAATACAGTGGAACCCCGCTGGTCCGAAGTAATTGGGACCAAGTCCTATTCGGATTGGCGTAAATTCGGATTAACCGGGTTATAGGTGATACAGTACTGTATATTATAAATATAAATTGTATAACGTGTATAAACAGTACCACTTCTGAACTATCGTTAGCCTATATAGAGCAGCACACCAATGCTACACCGGCAGACGTCTTATTTTTGAGGCGCTGGCAGAACATTGTGGCGTCTGCTGGATTTACAGCTTTGCATCAGAGAAAAATGACTGATTTTGTGCACCTTAAGTAGTGTCTAGTTATGTAGTGTGTATTTATTGTACTTTTTTGTGTTATATATTACTTTTACTGCCACTAAACTGTAAGTACCAATATGTTTTTCCATTCACTTTACAGACGCTAATTTCTTGATAACTTAATTCAAAATATTATTTTGCCACATATTTAAAACCATCTAAAGTACTTAATTTTAATAAAAATTTCACTACAAATACATTTGTGTGTATTTATCTAAGCTTTTTATGCACATATTATATTGATATGTTCCAGTTATTTTGTCATATTTTTTTATTTCTTTGTCCAATTTTTAGACCATTTTTTCAAACTACCGGTTCGGATTAAGCGGGTTTTCGGACTATCGGGGTTCGGACCTGCGGGGTTCCACTGTAATTTACTCTGTCATTACAGAGAAGAAAACAACATGCATTAACATAACAGTACTCTCTACTTTACCTTTGACCATTCCTGTAGGCATTCTGCACAAAAACTGTGGTCACAAGCTTCAGGAGTTCCAATTTCTTGTGTTGTAAATTTCAAAAGGCATATAGGACACTTATCTGACTGACCATCACTATCAGAAGATGAATCATATCCTGCAGCCACCTAACCAAAGTAAAAAAAAATTACATTCATGAGATACAACTGCCACATAAATCTTATTTTCAGGAAGATAATAAATTAAGATAAAGGGATGAGAGGAGATAAGGGAGACAAATCCTGTGTTATACACATGTCTCAACTATTCATGTATTTATGAAAAGCCGCTAACATATTTTACAAAATTAAATTACAAGCAAAAATTATCAACAAGCAAAATTTCTGTAAACAGATAAAGTAAATGAAATTTAAAAAAATTCAAAACAAATATCTTAACAGAATGGAAAACACCACAATCCCAGAAGCAGTACTATGGAACCTGAAAACAGTCTAAGCTGACTACAAAATATAGGGAGACTGGAAACAGCCACAATATGTACTCTTTTCATACAAAGGAGAGCCATAACTTCTATACTTTTTACAACATTTAGGAGAAAAATTAAATAAATACACCACAGAAATCCTTGCTTATTTCACTTGACTGTGCAGTTTCAAGATTTTACATTTTTCATCGGTTTGCAGTTGAGTGAAATGTCAGAAGCTGTTTTTTTTTCAAACTTAAACCACAATTATTGACTTTGTCTACCTGTTGCAAAAAAGTCAATACTGGAAAACATTTTCCTGTCAATGAACTGTTTATAATTATATTCTATTGTTGATGTCACATTTTTATCCATTTGCATTTAATTGTTAATACTGAAGTGCTTAATTTTTTGTGTAGATGTCTGCTAATTCCACAAGCGCTATACTTTAATAAGTATCTTGGGCATTAACAAAACTTGTACAATTTCTATTAATGTACTAACAATTGAATAAGCATATCTTCCTAATTTACATACATTTAATAAACTGTTATTTAGCAGAATTTTAAAGTTACATTTGTGTCCACTTGTACAGTCAGTTCCTAACTGGAAACATAATCTCTCCCATCAAACGAGCAACACATCATGAACAGTTGGGAGAGAAACATACTGCTACGACAGCACAGAACAATCTACGCGTTTATCGAATGTGCCAGAAAGATCTCGATGTAAGCGTGTGGTGTACGTGCTACTAGATGCATTTTGCGAGAATCTTCTCGACTGTGCCGGGCTTCACTCGGACTGCGTCAAGGCCGTAGTAATTATGTAGTTCACGAGAGATAAGACGCAGTTTGGAAACTTCTGGTGTGTGAGCGTGACTATAAATACATCGGGTAGCGGCCTTAGTTTTCAGTTCCATGCGAGATATTGGTCAGTGCGGATCGAGAGTATTAGTGCGATATATTTCCAGAGCGGTTCGAGTTATTACTGTGTACGTTCAAGTAGTTATTATTGAAGTGTTGCGTTTTATAATCAGATGGTATAATTGTAATACAATTGAGTTTTAATATTGTAATGTGACATAATGAGAGTCCCAAAACAATTAACAAAAATAGTCCAAATAATAATAAAAAAGTCAGCATAACTGAAATCAAGTATGTAACAATTTAAAATAAAAAGTACAGCACAATAGTGTGACCAATAATAAACTATGTATTGTGAAAAAAAATAAGATAAAACTTATGAAAAGTGAATCAGTGTAAAAGTGAAAAGTGAAGGGTGAAAAAACAAGGGTGACCATTAATCACACAGATAAGACTGTTAAGATTAATGATCCCTATAATTCCATTAAGTATGAAAAAACCCAAATAATTCAATATAAGAGGCCCAACTCTTATAGGTAATATGAAATGACAAACATACTAAATGTTAAAGTATGAACAGACAATTGTAGTACTGTAACATTGTTTATTGAAAGGTTGTATAATTATTAACCCCATGTTTGTTTTTCTTTAATTAAGCCAATGCCAGTAATTGTTAGCATTGATAAATTATGTATAAAAGAATATAAGAAAAATATTAAGCCTGTAGGCAACAATAGAAAGTATGTGTTACGGCATAATACCAAAACATACTTAAATAGAGGCCCATAAACAATATAATAATGGTCCATGAATAGAACCTAATAGTATGAGGATGAAAATGGTATTATGACCAATTAAATAATTTATGTTATTGTTTGTAAATGAATGAATCAAATCTTGGCCACGAAGGCAACATTTTAATTAGTATGTTAAGGGTTTTGTATTAGTTAATAAACATTGTTAGAATAAGTTAAAGGAAAAAATGTAGTAATCTTTAAAACAAATGTAATCAGGCAAAAGGGTTCAAAACAGAAAACAATTTAATAATTAATGTAATTTAGACAATGAGTATGAAGTCACATTTGAGGCCTAGGCCGAACATGAAATATAAAATAAAATAATGTCAGGAATGATTAAGTTATCAAATCAATATAACACAATAATAACAAAATAGGATCAAAATTTAATAATGGACAAGTCTTAGAGTAACTGTGTATCAAATGAAATTAATCTAATGAAAATTGAGTATTGTATCATAGTAAATGTAATGGCAGTGTTATAGTCCAGATTTATAGATTTTGTAAAGGTGAAAGGACACCTAATACGAAGTAAACTCATACAAAATTATATACCAAAATGTAGACCTTTAAAAAAGGAACAGAAATATGTAAACCAATTTTAGTTTAAACAAAAATTAACAAGGGAGTATTTTTTGACTGTAAAGGCAAGGATATAATTTTAGTAATATATGCCGCTTGACCTCAACTTCATGAAAACTGACCAATCAAAACCCGAGTTTACTGGTCAAAAAGCCGTTACAAAGACGAGACGAAGGAAGAATTGTATTGTTAGATGGCACGCTGAAGAGATGAGTCTAATAGCGGACACTTGTGAAAAAACTAAACCAATCAAGTAATACTCGACTTATGTTATAAAATAAACCAGAGAAGTAAGAAAAACACTCCAAGAAAATTATAAAGAATTAATTACTGACTGATGGAAGCATAATTCTACACCAGAACCACAAAAAGACGCTAGCGAGGGATTGCTTGCAGTATTCCAGGAACGTAATTATAACTCCGAAGTATTTTCATTACCACAATATACACAGATCAACTTCACTACACCATATAAACAATTTATAGTGATAATTGGAATACCCACTGAGCATTAATACAGTGATTAATGATAATAACAATTTTATTTAAAACAGAAAAACATTCAACTACATGACGTTTGGTTAGCCGACTAAGCGGCCATTTTGTTTATTATTCTATTTCCAGTGCCAACCAAGTTCGTTACCGCTGACGGTGAAAAAACTTAATATTTTATATTTGTAAACATTAATAATTCAGTTTTATTATTTTATATGTAATTGTAATGTGTTGTACTCCTTTTTAAAGCATTTTCTGACTTCATAACTAGCCCAAAGAACCCAAGCCCTGAGATAAATATTTTATATTAAATTTACTTGTAAACCATTGAAGAGCAGATTCGAAGACGAATCGATTATTAAACTGTTAAGGTCGATTCAAGACCTAACCATTTATGTTTTGATAAATAAGCTGAAAAAAATAATAAAAGAAACCAATGATTACCGATTCCAGAGTTGTTATTTTATGCGTGAAAATAGAATAAGAATTTGTTCACAGGCATTAGCGAGTGAGAGCAGGTACGCAGGGCGAATATAACCTCGCCAACAACAGAAAAAATAAACTAACCTACAACTGGCAACATACGGTTAGCGACTGCCGCTGAGTCAACCAGAAGTGCGGGAAAATTCGAAGGCGCTAGCACACGAATACAAACACTTTCTCTCATAACAACATTATACAAACTTTATATTAAAGAATTGGTTATTTAAACAAGTAAACAAAGATATAAACGTTATAATATTTGTGAACATTTTATTACGTGTGTACAATTTTCATTTGATTTGTTGTAGAGACTGTGTTGTTAATTACGAACTATTTTTACTGTAACAATTAAAGGTGTGATTAGTGACTTAATTGGTGTCTTGTACTTATTTTGTTTCCACTGTACCAACGACGATCGAGTAGACCGTCGTCGTAACAGTGGTATCAGAACTGGGATAGAACGGTTAACAGTGGAAACTTTGTACAAGACGAGTGTAATTCGTAATTAATTAAAAAATGGATTCCAGTCAGATGATGGAAGCTTTACAAACACTGCTGCGGCAGACACAAGAAGAAGCAGAAAGACGACAAAAGGAAGAACGAAGACAGGAAAGAGAAGAGGCTGAGGAACGTCAGAAAGCACTAATGCTAGAAACAGTAGAAAGAGAAAAAGATAAAACGGAAGCTCTCTTTGAAGTTATGCAGAAACAGTTGCAAGAACACAGTACCGCAGAATTGGGTCTCCTACGAGGTGAGCTTAATAAACAAGTTACTAAAATATCGGAGGTAAAGAATCAATGACATTAAAAATAGCTGAAGTAGAAAAATCTGTCTTGATTGTTGAAGAATCGATGTCTACAAAAATATCTGTTATAGAAGAATCTGTGTCAAGTAAAATATCTGCAGTACAAAACTCAATGGCAAACATAAGAGAACGAATTAAAAGTGAAGTCGAACAGTGCATGAAGATTCAACCAAAACAAATTTCTGAACAGACTGTATCAGTGATAAAGACAGAAAAAGACACAGAAAATAACTTAATAGAGAAAGTCACTTTGCCTGCGGTAGGGACAGTTCATGTCAAAGCTCCAACCTTTGATGGAAGCAGTCACTGGGCAACGTAGCTCCGCCAATTTGAAGCTGCTGCATGCGCAAATAATTGGACAGAGAAAGAC
Organism: Magicicada septendecula; assembly: GCA_034769895.1. Taxonomy (NCBI): domain Eukaryota; kingdom Metazoa; phylum Arthropoda; class Insecta; order Hemiptera; family Cicadidae; genus Magicicada; species Magicicada septendecula. The sequence continues at coordinate 343,519,529 of CM068368.1, forward strand.
AAGGCTGTTTCACTCGTTCTCTCATTAAAAGAACTACTACAGAAAGTGCCACCTGACAGCCAGAACATCTATGCCGAGTTGATAAAAGCTCTAGAATTACGCTACGGTGATAAACATTTGCGAGAGGTGTACTACGCTCAGTTGAGAACAAGACGACAACGTTCCGGGGAAAGTCTTCAAGAATTTGAAGCAAGTATTGACAGATTGATTAGATTGGCCTATCCTGAAGCACCAGAAGACTTCCGAATAAGGTTTACGGTGCAGACATTTATTGATGGCATCGGAGATTGTGAACTTCAGCAAGTGTTACGAATGGCAAGACACCGAGATAGCTCAGAAGCTCTTGTTCACGCCCTAGAGTTTGAAGCTGCCAAGTCAGCGTCACGCTACATTAATGGGTTTGTGCCATCACGTTGCAGTCAGAAGATCCCTGTATCACATTACCATTACGATGGGTGCAGAAAAACAGTGTTGTCGGACAAACAATTCAAAAGTTCAAGAGAGTCGCAACGATTTGAAAAAGACAGAAGACCGAAATGTTACAACTGTGGAAAACGTGGTCATCTACAGGTAGACTGTTGGGAGAAGAAGATACCGAGAGAAGAGACTGATCGCACCAATTGGAGAAGTAAAGGCCCAGAACAGCACACAGTTTCCACGCTACATAAGATCAGTGGAAACTTGATTGTTAATGGATTTGCGGATGGTAAACCAACATCATTTACAGCTGACACGGGTGCAACAGTGTCCATTGTACGCCCTGACTTAGTCTGTAACCGCCATCCTCTAATTAGCTCTTGTACAATACAAACTGTGACTGGAAGCCCCGTCAAGGTGCTAGGAAAGGTAGATGTACGTGTATGCCTGGGTCTTCTTGAGTTTAGCCACCAAATGCTCGTTGCAGACATTGTCGATGAAGTGATTCTTGGCACGGACATTATGAATGCCTACGGATTCGTTGTGGACTTAAGAGAGAATGTCCTGTGTGTCGACCAAGAGGAGATAAAGCTTTCCATGGCTAAAACGACAGGGTCTACCACCCATTCGATTAAGCGAGTGGCATTAGTCGAAGAAAAAGTCAACAAGTCTGGTCAAGAGGAACCCTCCCTGTTGCCAGCAGAAATGGAGGAAGAACTAGCAGAGGAAGTACAAATAAGTATAAGGACAAAAGAGGTGACTGGAAAGCCAACTATGGGTGTCGAGACAAAACTCTTGCTTGTTCCTGAGCTGATAGAAGCGCCCGAGGGTAAAGTGGCTGAAGATGAGGTTACGCAAGAGGTTGTTGACGAGGACCAAACAGACTTGGATCAGCCAGTAGTATTTCGGTCATCAGTAGGGCTACATGACGCAACGGGAGTGATTCCAGCGAAACTAGTGGTTGCGCAAAAGACTCGCATTCCTGGGAACGTGGTGTTCGGATCACACGAGACTGAATTCGAAGAACGGGAAAATTATCCTTCGCAAGGACGTCCACCTAGATCGCCTGGTCGAGTATTACTTCGGAGACGCTTTGCCAGTTCGGGACGAACAGGCTTAAGGAGGGGGCAGTGCTACGACAGCACAGAACAATCTACGCGTTTATCGAATGTGCCAGAAAGATCTCGATGTAAGCGTGTGGTTTACGTGCTACTAGACGCATTTTGTGAGAATCTTCTCGACTGTGCCGGACTTCGCTCGGACTATGTCAAGGCCGTAGTAATTACGTAGTTCACGAGAGATAAGACGCAGTTTGGAAGCTTCTGGTGTGTGAGCGTGACTATAAATACATCGGGTAGCGGCCTTAGTTTTCAGTTCCATGCGAGATATTGGTTAGTGCGGTTCGAAAGTATTAGTGCAATATATTTGCAGAGCGGTTCGAGTTATTACTGTGTACGTTCAAGTAGTTATTATTGAAGTGTTGCGTTTTATAATCAGACGGTATAATTGTAATACAATTGAGTTTTAATATTTGTGGACATTTTATTACGTGTGTACAATTTTCATTTGATTTGTTGTAGAGACTGTGTTGTTAATTACGAACTATTTTTACTGTAACAATTAAAGGTGTGATTAGTGACTTAATTGGTGTCTTGTACTTATTTTGTTTCCACTGTACCTACGACGATTGAGTAGACCGTCGTAACAATACGCTCAATATCTAACTTCACTTTGCTACCGTGTAATAAATAAAGCCCGAGCATGCACACACAAGCACATACACATTGTTAGATTCAGGTTTATAATAACTGAAATGCCTGGTTGACATTTAAAAATAAATATTACATGTTTACACACAGGCCTAAACTGTGTATTAAAAATATTCTACAAACTTGATAATGGTCATGCTGTTAAAGAAAACGTGATTTGAACAACAATGTCAATTGTTTATATTGTAAATGACAATATGACATGACAATGTTTTGTCTGCTACTTACTTTTACAGTAAACAAAACAAAGCTTCTCGATGACATACTTTGCGCTTACTTCAATTCAATTCTTTCTGTAGAAAATAATATAATATGAGTTGTAGTTTGATGACAATTATTAACATTTTAGTCGATTACTCCTTGTGTTTTCTTGAAAATTTTTGTGCATGTTGAATTGTTTGCAGTATATTGTGGGAATAATTTTGTACAACCGTAATAATAATAACTGTAATATTAATAGTTTAACAACTGTAAACTACTTATTAATTTATTAATGTTTCAAAATGTGTTATGTAAAAAGAGTACAAGTAGTCAAGAAAAGTCTGTGGATCTTCTGAGAAGAAAATATTTTGAAAGCAGAATAAAAATACTAAAACATCAGGTACGCCTATTACAATAAATTAGTACAATAAATTAGTAGACTACATAGCACAGACTTTACAAATAAGTAAATCAACAGTAACAAGTTGTATACGTCTATACAGAGTACTTCAATGAAAGTACTGAGTTCATAAATTCATAGCTAATGTGTTAAGTATTTGGTTGCAGTACGCAAGAACTAATGTTGTTTGCAGTGGTGCTGTGGATGTAAGCAAGCATATCCAAGTATACTTTTCTTTCTGCGGAATATTAATTTTATTGCTTATTGATGAAAAATTACAAATAGCTTAACATTTCAAACATTATTTAAAATTACTTGTAATAAACATTTTACTTAAGACCAATTAAATTTTAGACCGCTACGTATGCAGGGGACACATTAGTACAATAACGAAAATGTTAATAATGTTTACTCTATTATAGATACACATATAGAATTGTCAGATGTAATAAATAACATACACACAAATTACACCATAACACAAATCTTGCTTCTGGTGCTCGATTTATTCACAGTAGCTCTACAAAGTTGATGTAAAGAAGGTAGAAAAAACTGGTGTTTTTTTCGATTTCACAGCACTTAATAATAAATGAAAAGCCAGAAAATACAAAACTATATTGTTGAGTAGAGAAATAAATGAGGATTTACGAAGGTATACTTATTTTTTATCTCAAACACTGCACATGTTATAAAAATTTAGAGGTAGGATTCTCCTATCATTGATCAGAGAAGCTTTTTTAATGCACTGCCTGGTCCTCCAGACATTGGCAAGCTACTACAGCTAGAGCTTGATGATTTTCAGCTAGGCAATACAGCTGGGGCAATGTTGTCAAGATAGGTCAGAGTATACCTGAGTATAAACCTTAAGGGTTGTTCAGAACATAACTTCTGTTTCGATATACAGAAAACAATAATACATTTATATAGGTTTTGTATTATACAGGGTGATTCAAAATTGCAATCTCTCGGAAGCTGATTCTATAGCTAAAAATAAAAAAAAGTTTTATAAACACAGGTCTGAAAACAGTTCGTTAGGGAGTTATGCCGAAACCAGTTCGCCCTGATTTCTGCTCCCATGGTAAAATGATGCCATACTGAAATTCTTGGGGTATAAAGTGAAGGGTAAATTTTGTGGTTTCTTATGGTTTTTGATCTGAACAATTGAATAAAGAGGTCCCAGAGCTCTATCTCAATTAGCTTCTAAGAAAAACTGTGTAAACCCCAAAACATCTGAGTAAAAAAACACATTTTTAAATTTGGCATACAATAACTTCGTTAATTTGCCAATAAACAAATAAAAATTTCTAACTAACCTTGTTGAGAATTTATTTATGAAGAAATTGATGTGTATAATGTCTATTAAAAATAAGTACAAATTAGAGAAATTTGACTTTAATTAAAAACAAAACAGACCACTGAGGATATATATATATATATATATATACAATTATATCACAAGAAGCATACAAAAAATCCAGGAGTGTTAGGACGTATGGTGAACTTTATCTACCAATGCATCACAAACTTCCGGTACTATGTGGCATATAGAAGAGAAGTGCACTTTGAAGAGGTACATTAAACTTCTGTATAAATCTCCAGTAGCCAAAAAAACTGAGTGTGATCGCCAGCCTTGTTCTTGGGCAAATAATATTTAACAAATACTCGAAATTATTTTTCAACTTCTTTATGAAGTTTTTAAAAAGATAACTGTCAAGTACTAATTCACGGGTTAAATTTTCCGATGTGCTGTGTTTGCTTAAAAAAGGACGCATACACAAAGCACGTTTTTTCTTCTTTTGTTTTATTTATCCGACTACGAAGCAGGATAAATGCTGCTGATACTAATACATTTTCGTCTACCTTCAGATTGTGGCTGAATCAGCCTTGCACCGTCAAAACAGTAAATCATCCGCAATGTACTGCCGCAACAATTGCCAAACAATACTGACTGGAAATATTGCCTAGTCTGGCCACAACTCATGTTGACAGAAATATTGCCCGGCAACATTGCCAGGAAATATTTTGAGCAATACACAATTTTAGTTGCCCATCTAAACGACCCTTTAGGAAAATTATGGTAGCTACTGAGACCCAAATCAGGGGTGTATAGAGAGAAGATGATTGAACAACTCCTATTTAATGATACTCAAGACTTGCTGACTGCATTTGCCAGTGCATGGGCAAGCAAAGTAAAAATGATGCCTGAACTTAATATGCCATGTCGCTTGTTCTGAATGACTCTTCACAGCTTTTTCAGCACTTCACAGTAAACTTCAGAGTTACTGTAGTACCTTCGTGGCACAAACCCAACCAGAAGTACACCTCTTCTCTCCAAAAGGCAGTTGCCATAAACATTTTAGAAGAAAGTGTTTGGCAGCACGTCACAGGTTATTGTGATGAACCTGCCTGACAGGTTTTTGTGATAGCCCCACTCCACAGACTGATATTTGGATCCCAAGATTAACATAAAAACCCCATGTCTTATCGTCTGTGATAATGTGATTGAGGAACTCGTCACCTTTGGTGTTGTAAAGGGGGTACAAATATGAATGCTGATCCCATCCTTTTTGCTTTTTGGTTCTCAGAGAGAAGTTTAGGGACTTTTTTAGAGAAGCAAACACACAATTTTGGTACCCAACCTTGTCAGTTACCACTTTGTATAAAACTGTTTTCATGAAAAGGGAAGGTGTTCGATAGTTCAGTCATCATGAATTGTGGATTTTCACTGACTTTTTCAATCACCTTTTTGTTTCACAAGTTTGTCCAACATGAAACAAGCTAGACTGTGGCCACCAGCACTATCACTCATAATGACCTCACCATAAAGTGCACAAATTTTGCAATAGATGTCTGCAGCTTCTAAATTCTTGGCCAACAGGAAATGAATAACATACTCACTTTGAAGTCTATTGGGGTCATGATCATTTTAAATGTCACTGTCACAACAAGAAACATTTGAGCAATCTTTGCACTAATCATAAGCTGTTAAGTAAGCAAATTTTACGTTTGAAATATGTAGTGGGAGTAAAAGCATGTGTAAGAACCTCTGTTAATCATGTTACAGGAATTCGTTCATGTTACCATAGCAATGGCCTGTCACAGTACTGTGTTGCCACGTTCTTACAAGATAAACATGTGGTCAATTTGCACCATGTTGTGCTCAATTAATGTAAAGATTCCCATATACAGTTACCAACGATACTCTTGACAGTCACAGCAAAATGTCAAAGTTGTTTACTGAATGGCTCCAGTACAAAACTATCAGATGTGTACTGATCCAAGCTATATACGACAGTGTAGTATACAGGTACTGGGAGCCTCCACTCCCTGATGCACTAGACAAAAACAGAAGTTACTTTCGGAACAGCCCTCGTAGATTCCTAAATATTTTTAGAGACTGCCCTCCTTTTCAAAGATGATTTTTTCAGCACTGCCCCCCCCCCAAAATTATTCAGGACAATTCTATCCCTTGGCAATACGTTTATTCAATTTCACTAATGGTTTATATCTATACAAATAAACAACATGATAAAATGATATGACTAAACAAGAAGTTTTGATGGTAGAAATCCAAAAACACTGTATGCCACTACATGAATGTGAAACAGATTTTTACTGCATAGGGAAGAAAAATCTGTTCGATTTGAATTACGGAATACTCACAAGCCATACAAAATTTCTAACGTCATAAACAATAAAAACACGCAAAAAGATAAAAATGGATTACTTAATAATTCTGTTATAAAATGCTACAGCTTTTATAGCTGTTATGCAACCAGATTTTTAGTATCACCTTGTTGTTTTTGGCTACTCCTTTTTTATGACCTGAGCGAATGACACATACCCAGATCCCTCCACGGGAGGGGGATAGGTGAATAATGCTGCCTTTGGGAAACTACAGTCTAAGCCTTGATACAAAAAAAAGACACTGATAATTTTGTTTATTTTTTAAGTACCCACCCACTACCCATCCATCCTTACCTTTTCTCTACCCATCCACTAAAAATAACGAACAAGGTTCTTTCAATTTGTTAATTAAAAAATTAGGATAGTTTAACACTAACCTCAATCGGTGTTGATTTGGCAGGTGTGGAAGAATTTGTAACAGGCTGAACCTGACCATTGTCTGACTCATCAGAAGACTCACTACTACTTTCATCTGAGCCTGTTTCCATACCTGTACATGTCAAGAACATGTTCTAAATTTAAAATCCTAGCAGTAATACAAATGTGTATAAATAAATACAACCTTGATAATGTCTTGTAAATACACCAGACATTTGACAAAAAATCAATTCTATGTTACAGCATAACTTTGGTTATAAAATATTGCTGCTGTTAAAATATGATATGTATTAACACTTTCAATACTGACACTTTAATCTATAATCCATCCCCTGTGACAACAGTTTTTTGTTTGAATAATTGTCTGTATCAACACTGATGAATATTTAACAAATTACTAAAAAAATAATTTCAAAATACATCAAAATGATTTATAAGGATTATAATGACACAAATATACTATAAAACTCGAAAATAAATAATAATATTATAATTATTATATACACAGTAATTTTCACTTGAAATTTCCATAAATAAAACAACCATGGGGCTCAATGTACACACAGAGGAAGAGTTTGACAATTGTTGATATTATTTTGTACAAAATGACTTTGACAATTCTGTAATCTGAAACTTAAGACAAGAACTAACTAGCAAGAAATCTTAGTAATAAATCTTCTGCACGCTTTCCGTGATGTATTATTAAGACATAAACCATCTGATCACATTGGAAAGTAGGTGGTATAACATAATGCCATATATCAAAATACAAAGTCCTCTTGTAATGTGCACAGTTGGTACTCAGTGTTAAATGTATAAAATAATATCAATTTATCCTCAATATGTCAAATAATTATTTGACTAATTATAATTAGTCAATTGGCCAAACATTGTAAATATAAGTAACATACTGATACCACCTTTCTACAAATTTTAAACAGTTTCTGAAAAAAGTATGCAGTCCAAAGTCAAGCAGCGTTCACCTGTCCCATCACACTGCTTCCTTACTGCGCTTTCGCTACTTTGGTTAATGAGTTTTATTTTGTTTATTTCTCATCAGTGGTACATAACTCATAACCGTAAAACTCACGGCAAAAACAATAAGTGCATATAATTCTGGATCATACACTTGTAATCTGAAATCGGCGTCCAAACAAACAAACAATGTAGAAACAAATAACCTGTAGAAACTGTTACTGAAAGTCAACCCAAAAAATTCAACTGACAAACACACGGTAAAATTGTGACATTCTATCACACAGCTACTGTGTATAAAGATATATGAATTGTTAATCTTTAGTATTTAATGCTGTCTCATAGTAACTACAGATTAATATTATTTTTGTTTTAATGTATGTAGATACATAACGAAAATACGTGTACAGACATGTCCTCTGGTAAAACCTATTGATCTCTCAGTGCATTCTTTTATTACAGTAGAGCGTCAATAATTCGGATTAATTGGGACCGGACCCCTTCCGGATTATCAAATTGTCCGGATTTTCGAAATGAATCAATAAAAGCGCCGGTAAACGTCTTCAGTAAAAAAAAACTTGCTAAAATCGGTCATAATTCACTCTGATGGTTACAGAAGTGGAGCGGATGAATAAAACCATTAATTTAGTTAAATTTTTACGTTTTTCAATTACAGAAAAAAATACTGTATGTACAGTATTGCATTTACAGACTGTCTTATTTTATGTACAGTAAATCTAGAAGACCTACAACAAAATACAGTAAAGTACAGTAATAAAAATACCTACTGTACAGTAAATCATACAGTAGTGACAGGGGCAGGGTAGCAGGTATACATGTGACTGTGTGACCTTGACTCTCCCGCTTTCACTGCCCCTCCCTCCTCAACACAACACGCAATTCGCGCTCCACTCTGTAGGGCACAGCGAGTTTTACAGTTGTTCCGACGCTTTTAAACAAATGTATTCACTTCATGCGATTTTTTTTTCGCCAGAATCAAATCCGGATTATCGACGATCCGGATTTTTGACGTCCGAATTATTGACGCTCTACTGTATTTCACAAGTCCAATACTCCCTGTGATTATAAACTCCACAACATTCTTATCAAAATCATCTACATCAGTGATCCACTTTTTGGGACCTTTCTACTTCAGTGGGGGGGAAATTGGGTATAGAGGTTTTAACATCATTTGTCAAGTCTAAAATTGTGTTTTAATTTCATACTGATGTTATTCACTAAACACATCAAAGAGACAAAGTACACCCTGCTGCTGTTACTTACTGGGTGTTGTAAACACTTCACTTATAGTAGCGTTTGATTGGTTTGTTAGACACACAGTTTTCTTCCCCCTACATAAATTTCATTTTTTTTATTGATCGCTAAAATGCTGCTAGTAGTTGCCATTTTAATCCATTAACAATTAAAAAATCGGTATGGAGAACCATACATAACTTCCATGCTCTCAGATTATATATAAAATCATTTGATACTGCCCTTATGCGTACCCGCAGTTATTTCGATAATGCGATTTTTGAGCTTAGATATGTAGTGAATATCGCACATAATTTTATGTAGTGAAAGAATTATACAAATTTTAATTTTGTATGTTGCAAAATAGTTGGCTAGTGATTGCAATTGATTTCGTTTGTCATTTTTTAATGGTAAATGACTGTAGTAGTAATTTATCAATGGGTCGTGGCTGTGACACCAAAAATTGATTATGTTAGGTTAACATGAAAACTGACATTATACAGGGTGGGGCGTGGGAACTTCCTTTTTTGACAATGGCGCGGTGAAGTTATGTGGGGGTCACAGAGTGGTGGGGAGGTCTCAATTGAAGAGGCAGGGTGGGAGGTTTGTGTCCCCACCCGTTTCAGTCGCAACAATGCTTTGGTCGAGGCAGCATCGCGCTTTTGCCGTAGAGGAGTATTTTTCTAACAGCCGCTCGGTCATCGCGGTGCAACGTGCCTTTCGTCGTCACTTCGAAATTCCCCCACGAGGCTATGTTCCTGATCGGAAATCGATTTTATTGTGGGTGGACGCCTTCAGGAAACTTCATGAGAGCCCCTTTCATTCGGATCGTGTCACGGTATGGTGTGCAATTTCAAGAGTAGGGATCATTGGCCCTTACTTTTTTCAAGAAAACGGTGGTGCTGTTTCCGTGAATTCAACCGTTATTTGACAATGATCCAAGAGTTTTTTTGCCTGCTCTCGAAGCAATGGAACTGGATAATGTGGTTTCAGCAAGATGGGGCCACAGCCCACACAGCCAGGGTTTCAATGGATTGTTTGAGAGAAGCCTTCCCCGGGCGGCTGATCTCCCTGAGAGGGAACGTAAACTGGCCTGCGCGTTCACCTGATTTAGCCCCCTGTGATTATTTCCTGTGGGGTTATCTCAAATCCCTGGTTTATAATGATCGTCCGCACACCCTGGAACACCTACAGAACAACATCCGAGCCGAAACTGCCAATATACCTTCCGAATTCGACTGAATCAGTGTATTGACAATGGAGGGCGACAATTAAAAGATATTCTTTTTAAAACAGTGTAAAATCAAATCTCTCATGTTGTGTGACAGGTGAAAAATAAGAATAAAGAGTTTTGAAATGTGTACAGTTTTTTATTTCATTTTCAAAAAAGGAAGTTCCCACGCCCCACCCTGTACATGGAAACTAATATGTGTGTAATGTAAAACTATTTTTTTTTCTAAACCACGAAAAACCCAACTCGAAGTAAGGCGGGAGTGGCCCAAGGGTCAACCCCTTGCCTATTATTATATGCCTACTGTTGAGTGCTGGAAGCTCTTGAAGTTTCTCGAGTTGTTCCAGGAGACGCTAAATGAAGAAGGCTGGTTTGAAAGTATAACGAAGTGGACTGTATTGAATTTATATAATGTTCATTTATTGACAACTTTATATTTTAGAGGTTATTGCTGACACGTGCGGATGTTTTTCTGGCCATAACGCCCGTTAATTAAGTTTTAATAAAAGTCAAACACCATAATAAATAGACGGAAGTCGCCTGAATTAAATTAGTGCAGGTTGCACATGACGAATAATTGAATAATGAGATCCAGAAGCCGCGGCTGGAAGAGTAATGTTAGCGAGTGTACAGCTCGGAGTATCTAAAATAACTGAACAAAAATTGACCACCGTGCGCCCAGCTGCCGGCTGGCGGCGGTAGATAAGCAACGTGACGTCATCCACGCGTGCCGCAATGCGGTACTTACAACACAGATATAGAAATACAGTACAAGGTTCGAACATACTGCCCGCTCAAAATCGGGACGATTTTGCAATTTTTGCATTAAGTTAATAATATAGTAATTGATTTTACATGACAAAAAGAACATAACAATTGGCGTATTGACTACAGCACAATGACAGCTAGATAATTAATAACAATAATACGACTAACATGATAAATTCAAGTGATAATTGTAAGGTACACAAGAAATCGACCTTTATAATCATAGCAAAAAAAAACTGACAATAAAATTACCCAATACATAGTAGCACAACAGTATACACAATAATAAAATGATTAAGTAGACACATTGATCTATCCCAAATAATACCCAATAACGATTACACAGGTTTAAATAATAACTGATAATACAATGAAAAGACATAACAATTGTATTCATAATACTGACACAACGAACCCCCGATAAATTCAATAATACATGACCATTGGAAAATACAATACATACATACAAATAATTGATAAATAAAGTAACAATAATAATTCCCAAAAGTTTAAATACATAATCATATAACAATACAATGACAAATATAAAATAATTGATACAATGAAGACGCAGTAACTATTGCAATAATAGCTATCCGACAGTAGTAATAATAATTACAATGATAATAATACAACTGACTGTATGATCACCCCGGGAATGTCCCGGGCGTGTTCCAAGGCAATGTGACAAGTTCACATTCCTGGTACGTATCGTATGATGCTCATGCAACTAGTCTGTTGCTGCCGGAAGGGGGCATAATTTGTGGATGGGTCGGCGTAGGATACCCTGCACGGTGCGAACTTCAGCAATGCGCACTATGGAGTCCTGACCCGCAAAAACATTAGTAATTACCCCTCGCTTCCACTGAAGTGGGGGGGGAATTATCGTCTAGAATGAGGACAAGCTGTCCAACATTTACATTCTTTAATGTCGTGCGCCATTTGTTGCGTTGCTGCAACTGGTGCAAATAATCCTTGGACCATCGCTTCCAGATGGATTGTGTAAATCTTTGGAGCAGCTGTGAAGTTTTACGAGTTAATTAATTATTTAAATATTGAACTTTCGTCCTTTTTTTAGGGCACCAACTGAGGCTGTACATGTTTATTATTGTTTAAAATTATGAAATTCTAGTCACTTACCTTTACCAAGTAAATTCGAGTTATTTACCAGGGTATCGTCTGATGTACTCTGGCAGAGTAAAACCACAGGTAAATGCAAATTAACAAACACATATTTCTGTAAACTCAAATAAAATGTTGATTTATTTTCATTAGCATGACATTTTTTCTTTTTTACTTCTAGTTTGAATCTACTGATCGATATAAATTAAGCCTGTTTATTATTCAAGATCAACATTTTTTATTGCGTCTTCTGACTGTACCCAATGTTCATTTTTTGTCTACAAACTCATTTCTTATTAATTTTCTTTGAAAAATATAACTAAATATAACTAAAAATGTTAACCCTTTCTTGGAAAATATAAAAAGATTATTTCAACATGATTAATGCCTTAATACTAGTTTACATCTTAACATAAAATTATTATTTTAATGATTGCAACCCAGTTTGCTCGCACACTGCTCACATACAAAAACCCCTTTTTTATATAAAACAAGAATATATTGAAATGGATACGTTACGTGTAGTAGCGGCGTCCCTGTTGACCGCATGGTGCGTCACTCACAAAGTTCGTTGCGTTGTTATTAAAAACTGTCATTATTCCATTTCTTTTTTGAAATTCTCACTTAGTTCACTGGTTTTTTATATTTCAAACTGCTCTACACATTTTTATATATACTGAAACGGTCGGCCGACCTTCAAGGTGTTAGAGTCGAAAATTAAAAGGACCGCATGTGGCCTATAGGTGAAAACGACTGACTAGCCAACGGCTAACAAAATTCCCACCTTGTCTGGCTGCTTCCTGTAACCCACACTGCCTTTTGGATTATGAAGTTTTTGTCACTGTCTCGGTAACATGGGTTTGCATGGTGCTCACGTGTTGACAACGCTAACCTGCGAAAATATTGAGGCTGTGGAAGGCGTGGCCTCTAAGTGTATCCGGCATCACCGGCCTGCATGGAACAAAAGTCTTCGCCTCTCGCCATTTTTTGTGGCGTCGTTTGGAGTCTGATCTGCGTCGTCTACGCGCCCGTGTTCATGTTGCACGTCTTTGTACGTGCCGAAATGCTTAATTACTCGGGAGTCACACTCGACATCGCATTCCATTGCCCTGACTACGTTCAAACTTCGCTTCACTGTTCCTTTATCTAACTGAGCCTGTATTATGTGTTGGGCTTGCAATTGAAATGAAATAAATTTAATAAAATGACAAACCTCCCATTTTGTCCCATTACAAGACCCCCCCAATGAGAGGTCTTTTGTCGAGACAGAAGAACTCTCATTGCTACCCCTAAGAGGATCGGTGAGGATATGGTGCCAACAACCCCCTATTAATTCTTAACGCAACATGGGTAAACTACCCCCCTACCTCGGCGACTATGGTTGCACCTGAACGAGATTACTGGACTTCTCTATCCGAGATCCCAACACCGTAAAACCGGACAGATACTCACCATAGCACACCTAACCTTCTATCATTCCGCCCGAAAAATCCAAACCTGGCCTTATACCATACCAGATCCTCAACCGATATGTTCCCCCTTACATGCATACTGGGTCACTTTTAGCAATTACTGGGTGCGTACACATTTTCATTATCAATTAAACACAAACTCCCTACTCCTTGACATCAACTCTCAAAAATAATTTGTTTTATTTTTCATTTAATTGGTTTGACGTTATGGTCTCAACCCAATTCAATTATATAAATTTCGTTCGATAGAGCAATCAACCCAAGTCCCTTATCAAAAATTCTCCTTTTAAAATGAGTCATATGGTTTACTTTAACTAGTGAAGTTAATCGTAAGTTTTTTTTTCTTTAAAAACATTCCCAAAATCTCCAAATGCATTTAATTTAATAAATAAATAAACAATGTAATAGTATACCTATATAGTAATATAGCAGCCCATATAATAATAAACAAATTTCTTATCTTAAACTTATAATAAACAACCCATGCCTACCATAATTCCACAAATAGCTACACTTGACTACAAAGATAATATAAGATACACATCATGAATCAGCTGACACCTTCTCTGCTTATACTGAACATTACAATTTATACCATGACGTACTTTAATGCAGATTTTTTTTTTTTTTTTTAAATCAGTAAAGGCATTTATAAAATATCATACAGAATATAACACATGTAAATCAACTACATGTCTGAATATTTATATGTAAATAAATTCGTATAAGTTGTCTACGGTCAAACTACAATCATTTAGTTGGCTTGTCAGCCAGTCAGCGTCATTAAGTTTCAAATATCAGTTCATTACTCCCCTGAGTAACCCCCTTTACCACACACACACTATGACAACCCCTGGACTGTGACGTCCAGTTGCATCCACAAAGACGGCAATGGTGGAGGAATTTTAGCATCTCCTTGTCCTTGCTTCAGCCTTACATTTTTTTTAAAGTGTTAGATATCATAATATCTGATTTTACATATTTACATACCCTTAATGCGGGTCTATCACCTTTTTTACTGTTCCCACGTGAACAGAGTGATAGCCGCTGTTCCAAAATTTGGTGATTCCCCTGAATTACCCCCTGTCAATTTCTAAATTCACCTTTACAACGATAACAACTATGGCCAGTTAAGGCAGAACATGACGCAATGAGCCCCGACCATAGCTGTCAAAGCTAAACCAATTCCACAGTCAGGGTTCGGTGAGGCCGTGACCGCCCGAAAAGTTGGGGAATCACAAGTAAAAGATATGTTTGTTTATGACATGGCTACCTTTGAAATTTACAATTTACATTACATGACATTTCTAGTCTTGGTTGTGTGTTTTAACATCATACATTTCGTTCTTAACTTTGACCTTCATTAACATAATATAGTGAGTACAACAAAATATTTACTTAGTCACTCAAATTAATCTATTCCTACTTACATAGGCTATCATCAACTAATGATTGAATCTTTAATTACATTTAATAAAATAATTGACCGTTTAATAAAAAGGATTCACTCTCTCACTCCATTAAAATAACATTTAATTTGCATCTGAATAAAATTACAAACATTTCAATTTCAGGTTTAGTTTCAAACTCCATAAACCTTTCATCCCGTTACATTGTATTATTACAAGTCAATTATGAACTTCTATTAATTAATTTCCCATTATTTATCATTTATTATATCATTAACTTTTCCAAAATTTTTCTTTGTTATCAACCTTTCTTTTACATAACATTTCATTTAAAATTCGCTATTTAGACATTGAACATTTTACTTTCTTTAAATTGCATTATAAAATTCATACTCACAGTATCTCCCTCAACACATCTGCTTCCTATTACTGACATAAAATAATAAACAATTCATCACCAATATCACGTACACACTCCATGTACCTTCTGCAACATTATAACATTCATAAGATTCCATAAACTAAATACATTTTATATCTACTTATTTATTATCAAATTCCAATCTCCTAAAATCATTTAAATTCATTAGCAAAATTCTCTTCATACCACATTTTAAATCAATCAAAATATTTAAACATCTCAAATTATTTTCATTCCATCAATTATTAAAAACACAATATATTTAATTACCTTCTTTCAAAACAATTACAAGTCATTTAGCATCAACTCTCATTATTTATTTAGTCTATTAAAATATTATTATTATAATTATTATTATTATTATTACATCACTTCCTACTACATACCCATTGTCTAAATTAAATATATTTTACAATACAAACATAATTAATTTCACTATAAATTTATTTACAAATTCTTGTCACTATCTTTCTGTTTACCACACTTCATTTTCTAAGTTAGCAAGGTCATCACCATAAATTAAAATATTTAAAATGTTCATTTATTGAGTTTATATTCAGCCTCTATCATCATGTTTGAGTCTTACTTTTATATAATAATTATCGTCCTTACTCACACTCAATTCATTATTATTATTTATATAATAGTTCTCCAATATTTCAAATTGTTCCGTAAAACCCACATAATAATTTACTGGATTATCCCACATTATTATCAAATCATAAAACCTGTCTACATCATTGGTTTTGATCTTGTCACCGTCTGTATTATTACCTATCACCCTTGAGTATTTTAATCTCTCAATTTCAAAATCATTTACTACTAATACTCCGCGTCTAAGCACAGGTAAGCATTCAATATAATTATCAACGTTATTATTATTTATTTCTGCACTATCTTCATAACAAGGTAAGTCAACAATATTACTAACTCTCTCTCTCTCTCTCTCTCTCTCTCTCTCTCTCTCTCTCTCTCTCTCTCTCTCTCTCTCTCCCTCCCCTCCCTCCCTCCCACCCTCTCTCTCTCTCTCTCTCTCTCTCTCTCTCTCTCTCTCTCTCTCTCTCTCTCTCTCTCTCTCTCTCTCTCTCTCTCTCTCTCTCTCTCTCTCTCTCTCTCTCTCTCTCTCTCTCTCTTATTTTGTCTAGTAGCTCTTCATAACTTCTAACAACGTCAAATAATATTATCTCTCTTTCTCTAAATGTAAACAATTCTACCACTCTCTCACTTACATTAGTTAATTTCTGATTAATGGTTACACTCAAATCTTCTCTGACTTTAATTATTTCACGCTCATGTTCTGTTTGTTTATTTTTTAAACTAGTTACATTAATTTTAGTTGCATCAACTTGTTCAAAGTTACTTCTGAATTCATCACTTATATTTTCTTGTATTTTATTTGCTTGTTTAATTTTCTCACACTCGTCAATTACACCTTGAACATTACTGTCAATTTTGTCATTTTGTTTTTTAATTTTATCGTTAAATTTATTTGTTAACGCGTCAAATTTTTTGTTTGTCTCTATTAGTTTCTCGTTTTGTTTGTCGTTAATTGTTTTTATGTAATTCTTTATCTCGGTTCGTATTTTGTCTACATTTATAGTTATCTCATTTTTCACTCCAGCAATAGTCTCATTCATACTTTCCAACCGGCTGTTCACATTTACATCACGCATTTTTAGTTCGCTTCGTATGTTTGCAAACTTGTTATTCATTTCTACTTTTACTACATTTCTTTCTGATTTGATTTCAGATTTTAAATTATTATTTTCTGATTTCATTTTTTCGTCTTGTTTGTCAAGTTCATCATTTACTTCCGTTCTAAACTCATTCAAATTCGTGTTTTGTCGGTCAAATTTACTACTCATCATTTCCATAAATAATGCTAATTGACTAAGTACATCTACATTTTTGAGTCTGCTACTCTTAGCGTGTACCGTGTCAATTGTTATTTCGTCTGTTGTACCGTCTGTATCGTTTACGTGCTCGTCAATATTTGTCGATATCAAACTGTCTTGCGTAACATTTAAAATTGACCCCTCCACAATATCTTCACATAAATTTGCATTCTCGTTTTTCTCTGCCATTTTGATCAGGTTATGAATTAATTTATTTTAATTTTTTAATTCACAACGTCACTGTTAACGGGCGCCAACTGAAGTTTTACGAGTTAATTAATTATCTAAATATTGAACTTTCGTCCTTTTTTTAGGGCACCAACTGAGGCTGTGGATGTTTATTATTGTTTAAAATTATGAAATTCTAGTCACTTACCTTTACCAAGTAAATTCGAGTTATTTACCAGGGTATCGTCTGATGTACTCTGGCAGAGTAAAACCACAGGTGAATGCAAATTAACAAACACATATTTTTGTAAACTCAAATAAAATGTTGATTTATTTTCTTTAGCATGACATTTTTTCTTTTTTACTTCTAGTTTGAATCTACTGATCGATATAAATTAAGCCTGTTTATTATTCAAGATCAACATTTTTTATTGCGTCTTCTGACTGTACCCAATGTACATTTTTTGTCTACAAACTCATTTCTTATTAATTTTCTTTGAAAAATATAACTAAATATAACTAAAAATATTAACCCTTTCTTGGAAAATATAAAAACATTATTTCAACATGATTAATGCCTTAATACTAGTTTACATCTTAACATAAAATTATTATTTTAATGATTGCAACCCAGTTTGCTCGCACACTGCTCACACACAAAACCCCCTTTTTTATATAAAACAAGAATATATTGAAATGGATACGTTACGTGTAGTAGCGGGGTCCCTGTTGACCGCATGGCGCATCACTCACAAAGTTCGTTGCGTTGTTATTAAAAACTGTTATTATTCCATTTGTTTTTTGAAATTCTCACTTAGTTCACTGGTTTTTTATATTTCAAACTGCTCTACACATTTTTATATATACTGAAACGGTCGGCCGACCTTCAAGGTGTTAGAATCGAAAATTAAAAGGACCGCATGTGGCCTATAGGTGAAAACGACTGACTAGCCAACGGCTAACAAAATTCCCACCTTGTCTGGCTGCTTCCTGTAACCCACACTGCCTTTTGGATTACGAAGTTTTTGTCACTGTCTCGGTAACATGGGTTTGCATGGTTCTCACGTGTTGACAATGCTAACCTGCGAAAATATTGAGGCTGTGGAAGGCGTGGCCTTTAAGTGTATCCGGCATCACCGGCCCGCATGGAACAAAAGTCTTCGCCTCTCGCCATTTTTTGTGGCGTCGTTTGGGAGTCTGATCTGCATCGTCTACGCGCCCGTGTTCATGTTGCATGTCTTTGTACGTGCCGAAATACTTAATTACTCAGGAGTCACACTCGACATCGCGTTGACGGCGTCTAAAATTTTAGAAGTTAACTGCGCCAGCAATAAACAAGCACAAAGTTCAAGCCGGGGTAGTGTTATCTTTTTCAGCAGAGCGACCCTAGATTTTGCGCATAACAGGTTTGAAGATATGGCGCCGTTCGAATAGACTGCCCGCACATAAATACAGCACGCGTAACCTTTAGCCGACGCGTCAGCAAATCCGTGAAGCTGTAATGAAATGATTTGATAATTGTTTAGACTCTTAACCGACCTCGTAATTTTAAAATGAGTGTCGGAAACTAATTGAGAGTAGAGTTCCAACCATTGATTGGATAATGAGCCAGATAAGGGTTCGTCCCAACTCGTGCCCGCCAACCACAACTGTTGTACAAAATGCTTGCACCAAAACGTAATGGGGCCAATAAGACCCAACGGGTCGTAAATCCCTGCAATGACCAACAACACACTTCTTTTGTTGAACACGGCCGAATTGTCATCACCCCAAACGGTATATAATAAACTGTCTTCGTTAACGCTCCATTGGATTCCCAATGTACGCACGTTTTGATTTTTGCTGAAGTCATGGGAAACGTGGGCGCGAGAGGCCATAATGTTCTAGTCGTTGGAAAACCATTTATGTAAAGTAAAACCATATCTGTTTAGCAAATCCACGATGTCGGACCTCATTTTAGATAGGACGTTCGGATCGTCCGATCCCATCATAAGATCATCTACATAAAAATCATTGGCTATGGCTAAGCAAGCCATAGGGTGGTCGGATTTATTTTCGAGGGTTATCTGAGCCAGACATCTAGTTGCAAGAAAAGAGGCACTTGCAGTCCCATAAGTGACTGTCCTTAAAGCGTAATGTTGGAGTTCCTTGTGCAGTGCATCACGCCAAATGATACGCTGCAAATTGGAATCCTTTGGGTTAACCAAAATTTGTCGATAACATTTTTTCAATGTCTGCAATGGGGACGTATCGGTGGGTACGGAAACATACCATGATCGAGAACAGATCCTGCTGGATCGTGGGACCGACCATCAGAGTATCGTTGAGGGACAAATTATTTGTCGTTTTAGCGGAGCCGTCGAAAACAACACGTAACTTAGTGGTTATGCTGGAACCCTTAAAGACTGAGTGATGAGGCAAATAAAAAATGTCTGATTTATCAAGCGACAAATCGTACTCATTAAGTGAAGACATATGACCAAGCTTCAAGTATTCACGCATGAACTCGCTATAGCCTTTGTAAAGGGCACGGTTCTGCTTGAACTTAAACTCTGGCGACTGAAACCTGCGGATTGCTCCGCGAAGAGAATCGCCCAAATGAGACTTGTCTGACCTGCGGGGCAGGGATACCACGAATCTTCCTTCATGGTTGTGGACAGTATTTGTCACAAAATGCTTTTCACATGCCGAGTCCTCAGAGGAGGGATCACGACTAGAGATCTCCTCCATCTTCCAGAATTCCTTTAGTTGCGAGGAAATCTCACTATCATCTTTACATACCATAAAGGATGAAACCGGTGTAGTCATGTCGACATTGAAAGGTAAATTACCTGCTAGAATGAATCCTAGCTTAGTCTCCTGAATTATGGGAAAGTGCGGGCCGCGGATAAATTTAACAGGTTCAATTAATTGCAAATAATACTGAGCACCGAGCAATACATCGACTTGCGATGAGAAGTTGATCTGTGGGTCAGCTAAGAATACATCCTTCGGTAAATTTAAAGAGGCGAGATCAAACGATTCCGCCGGTAGATTATTAGTTATGCTGGGAAGCACGGCGCAATGTACGTTCAAAGTAAAAGGTTTATAGCGAGACTGTAACCTTACTCTTGTACTGAAGTCAGCCTGGGACAGTGAGTTGTTTATACCCGTTATGAGCAATTGAGATTTAACCAATTTAAGGCCCATTCGACGTGCGAAATCCATAGTACAGAAGTTCGCTTGCGAGCCAGAATCCAATAAAATTCTAACTGGGTACTTTCTACCGGCATGATCAGTTGTCATACAGACTGCGGTAGATAACAATATTGACTTATTCGTTTGCAATTTTAGTGAACACTGGTTGTTGATGGAAGATCCGTTTTTGTTAGACAAGTGAATCATGGTGTGGTGACACTTCACACACTTTCTACAAGAAAATTTTGATGGGCAGTGGGAACTTTCGTGGCCCGGACGAAGGCAATTTAAACAAAGTTTGTTTTTTATTATAATGTTTGTTCTTTCAAGGATAGTAAGTGATGTAAATTGTGAGCAATCAGTAATTCTGTGTTTCGCATTACATAATTTACATAAATTATTTCCGACATGAGAGTGGAATGCCCCGCTAGGAGCGCTTATCGGTTTAATTGCCTTGCGATAAGGAGTCTTATCACTACCATTTAACTTGCTCGCTGAAGTAGTTGCGCTATCAAGATTTTGTAATAATTGTCTGCGTGTATTTAAGAATTTTATAAAATTATTAAAATCAGGGAATTTATGTTCTGACAAGCTCTCTTTCCACAACCAAACAGTGTAACTATCGAGTTTTTGAGCCAAATAATGAATAACAATGATTTCGAATGTATTTACTGGTAAGTTGAGGTTATTTAAGGCATTGATATTGGCGGTTATTTCATCAATGAATCTGGAAACGCTAATTTGGGATTCTTGTTGAACCGACTGGACGGCCAGGACATTCCCGACATGATGGGCGGAGACAATTAACTTACTGTCATACCTATTTTTTAACAGATCGATAGCCACCGCGTAGTTTTCATGAGTAATTGGCAGTGATTTTATTACGTTCAGCGCCTCGCCAGATAATGACGAGTGCAAATAGTGTAGTTTTTGTGTGTCCGTCAGGTCGGTTCTGATGTGTATTAGTTCAAAAAACATATTATAATAATCCTGCCACTCAATAATGCTTACCGCAAACCGAGGTAATTTGATCGGTTCCAACTGTATGGGGGGGGGTTAAGATGCGTACTTTCAGCATTAATTAAGGGTTTTTGATTCACATGCTCTGCTTGCTCCAACAAGTGTTGCAACTTACATTCTATGTTGCAAAGATCGTCCTCAGTTTGGACTCTATCACTTGCTAATGCAAAATCCGTTTCCTCGGATTCGATTTGAGATTGTATTTCATCGTATTTGGTGGACAATTCCATCAAATGCTGAAGTTTTATTTTCAGCGCATGATGATCGCTGGTTTCCAAACCGAAATTGTCCGCGAAGGTGTTTACGCGGGATATCGAAGCTTTAAAAGTGCCTCGCTTCGTTATTAAAGCTTTTACATCCGCCATAATTACAATTTAAAATATAGTTTAGAATAATTTGAGCGCAGAGCAGGTGAACAATGGACTTAAATTTTGATAAAATCTGAATAAGGTGCGGTAGCTAGCGATCGTTATATAGCTTAACACAATACTTGCTACAACATATGCTTATTATCTCTATTAAAACAACCTCTATTAGAATTTAGGAATTATTGAAATTATGAATTTAAATAATAATAATAATACATATAGTCTTGTCTCGATGCTTGAACTCACAATGAGTTGCTAAATAGTTACGAAAATATGTTCAATAATAATGATATATGTTTACACAAAGGAGTCAAAAATAACATGTTGAATATGAAATATTGCTTAGAACGTTATGTCCATACATTATTTAAATAATTATACTAATAAGTAAAAGGTTCATAGTCACGTGGAATCCTAGCGTGTTACGAACTGCTGTGGTCCTGTTGGTTCCGATCTGAATCCGTCCGTCAATCCTGTGCTGTTGGAGACCCGCCTGTTCGTGCTGGTTCGATAAAGTCTGTCATCGTATATCAGCGTACATTACAGTTGTGGAATTGCTGCTACTGTATAACTGCCTTGACGATTCCTGTCGTGTCAGCTCTGCCGTTCTGTTGTATCTTGGTAGTCACTTGTTTGAAGTTGTTTTTTCAGTGATAAATGGCATGCCACGGTCAGCAATTTAAATTGGAGAGTTTTTGAATTTTGAAACTTTTTCGGGAACTAGGACCTTTGCCCAATGAAATAAATGTTTTGAAGTAGTGACCCACAATGTTGCCCATAAGGCGGAAATAAAATCCAGATTAGTGGACCAGAAAATGTTGTCGCTTGTGGACGAAAAACTATGAAATACGGTTCGGTTGGACCAAATATGTTGCGTGCTGGAAGCTCTTGAAGTTTCTCGAGTTGTTCCAGGAGACGCTAAATGAAGAGGGCTGGTTTGAAAGTATAACGAAGTGGACTGTATTGAATTTATATAATGTTCATTTATTGACAACTTTATATTTTAGAGGTTATTGCTGACACGTGCGGATGTTTTTCTGGCCATAACGCCCGTTAATTAAGTTTTAATAAAAGTCAAATGCCATAATAAATAGACGGAAGTTGCCTGAATTAAATTAGTGCGGGTTGCACATGACGAATAATTGAATAATGAGATCCAGAAGCCGCGGCTGGAAGAGTAATGTTAACGAGTGTACAGCTCGGAGTATCTAAAATAACTGAACAAAAATTGACCACCGTGCGCCCAGCTGCCGGCTGGCGGCGGTAGATAAGCAACGTGACGTCATCCGCGCGTGCCGCAATCCGGTACTTACAACACAGATATAGAAATACAGTACAAGGTTCGAACACCTACATGTCACTTTTTTGTGGCAGAACTCGTTTTTTTGGTAAAATTCGTTTTCCGACAAGTACTCGTTTTGTGACTAACAAAAAATAAACATCCATTATGTACAATTTGTAGAGCATATTGTGTTAACTCAAATTACTAAGAGACTTATAACATTTAAATTATTATTATTTACCCAGGATAACTCGCCTTACAGTTCCAAAGTCCGTCACACGAACGGCGTAATACAAGCAGGGTTTGGGGTTATATCAATAACATACTCGACTCTCATGTAATATAACTCTAATTTTATTTCATTTTCTTTTTACTACTTTTGACTTTACTTGTTTTACAATTTTTCTACTCAAACTGTTACTGTCATTTAATTATTTTCCTTTTCAAATCTGAACCAAAACGAAACATTTACTTAGACATTATTACTTATGCTAATTCTTAATTTAAGTAAGGCTACCCAGCTTGCTCATTCACTCACTCATACAATTTTACATCCCCATTATTTTAGAGCGCTCTTTTAATTTACAATAATTATGTCGAAAATTAGTAGTCGGTTACTTAACTTTCAGCGTTCCTCTCATCACCGCGTGCTGCACTAGATATATGTCCGAATGTTTTGTCAGTTCAATACACTTTTAATTTTTCTTCCTTCACTCCACTTACTCCATTCTGAGATATCGGTTCACTTATTTATGTCTGTTTGTCACCTTCTACAGTTAAAAGAAATATTTGGTGGACACGAGTTCTTTTGTTCACCCGGCCGGGTAAGCGTGGTTAGTCGAACTGATTTTATTATTTTCACATTTTAGATATAAGTTTTGCCCGGCCGTTGACACACTCCACTACTCGCGTCCGTTACGTAAAGCTGTTAATCGTAGACTCCATCGCACCTGTGAAACAGGCTCCCCACTACTGTTCGTTGCTAAACAGGAAAAGCACTGCCTTCAGGTTATATATTTTTTCGTAGTCGTTCACGGTGTATAGATTTTCGATGGACCACGTGGCTACTGTTGTTAAAAGTTGACGATATAGGAGGCTTTTGTAGGTAGAGCATCCACTTGACTTCCGCCATCTCGAAAGCACATGGCACGAAATTCTTACGGCTTAGCCATTTTCTCGTGGCGTGCTTTTAATGTTTAGGCGTAGTAGCTGCGTGCCGTCAAGTGCGTGTGCGCAGCGGAGGTGACAAACACTGAATTTACAAACGAGTGTCGCATTCTTCAAGTACACTCTACTCAAAAGTTATGTTCCTGTTCATCGTTTGAATACGACATTAATTTACAGGGGACTTGCAATGTTGACCACAAACAACTTTAAATAAATTTAATAAAAAATACAAAAACCCCTTTTTGCCCCATTACAATATGTTGTCATTCCTTAATACAGTGTTTTTTGTTTTTTCATTAACCATAAATATTTGTATTTTTCATTTTGTATTTGCTGTTGTTTTTTCCAATTTGTAAACTTAAAAACGTTAGGTTCTTTATTTTAAGTATTACTCTGTTATAAGCATTGTATTACACATTTAATGTTATGTTTTCTCAACCAGATTTTATTTATTTTAGCAGTAAACTAAAAACCCAAAACCATTATTACCTAACTACCAAATGAAAACAACACGTACTTTTGTTTTACATTAAGAAATAGGGCAATTTACAATTAGTACACTTCTTCTTTTCCACACCGTAATATATCGATACAATCGCATATTAAAAACATCAAAATGTATTGCGGGTACTCATACAGTTCCAATCATTTACTTGAATTCGGTTCGATAATTCCTAAATTAATATAGAATTTTGTCAAAGTGAAATAAAATGTTTCCATAGAAACTACTTCATTGTTGTCAATAACGTAGTACACATATAAAAAATTATCTCCTCCCTCATCAACTACCATTTTAATTTATACAAAATTACTCTCTTCCCCTTCAACTTCCCTTTTCATTTATAGATATTTCATCTACCTTTCTACAGTGGATTATTATGACCTTCTTTTAAGGATACTTTATTTATCAAAATTAAGCACTTTACTCTTGTTAAAACGTAAAAGGTTGCAGGTAAACTACCCCTTCCCCTTAACCGGTCTTCACCAAAATCGATAGGCCTCGAGTCCTCTACAATTCAGAACTGTATGCAAAAAATTATTTGATTCTGTTTGAATTTGCGGCAGTTATCGTTTGCCATAGAAAAAATTCTAGACAGACACACACACACACACTTTTCGAAAAATTACTTTGTTTCATGTTTTGAGGGTAGTGCAATCAGAATCTGCCATTATCTCGAACAAGATTTTTTTCGCCATGACCATATTTCCATTTCCTTATGGAACATGGAAGTAAAAACACTAAATAAATAATAATATGACACAAAACTATATTTTCTGACAAACAATATGTAAATTAGTCTCACAACTAGTGGAACAATGAGTGAGAGTTCATATATCAGAAGTGTGTAAACTAGTAATTTGACTAGGTAAGTGGTGCGAGAAAGTGGGATAAGCTGCGCTTAATCATGTAGGGCTCATTAAATTCAGTGAGAACAGCTGTTACCACGTTAATGTTTAAACAACTTGTTAATGATCAATTTATAATTGTCATGGTTTAAGACTTGAAAATAGTGGAAACACTGAAAGTCCTCGTCCAGAACATGACATTTAGCAGTGTAGCAAATAAGCACGATGAAGCTGGAATTTATAATACCACTACAAATATAATAATTACCATAATCATCATTATCGTCTGTCAAATTTGCCCCTGGCAATTCATCATAGGTATCTTCTGCACTGTTGTCATCTTCATTATCTGTTATCACCCTCTGAAAAAATAAGAAAAAAAAACTATAAATAATAACAGTTTATTGTGAAATTGTGACTATAAATGTACTGGCATAACTATAACAAAAATACACAAATTTATCAATACTTAATAAGAAACTTACCCAATAACACATCAGAAAACTCAATAAACAGAGTGTCCCATATACTGACAGGCTCCCCAAATAATCTTGTTAATAATAAAATAAAAAACATTTCACATATGACTTGACATCTCAAAAGATAAAAGTAACTATCACTGTATGGACTAAGGTATAACTGATAATTCTTTAATTACAATATAAAGGAATAAGTGGCACTGTATGTATGATCAAAAAATTCTTCTTTCTCCTATCTCCTACTTGATTATGTGGAACTATAAAACTTCTAGTAATTTGATAAATGAATAGTAGCCTTATCAGATTGAATATCACTTTTATTTTTTCAACTGTATAATTTTATTACGAAGAACAAACTAGTGTGTCATTTTGTTTTGATGCAGACCTACAGGTTCCAATTCTAGGATTCAATTTGATTGTCCTATGGATTCAAATTTAGCCAATGTCAACCCTACATAATTATGGGTTACAACTTGTAAAATTTTTAAGGGAACCCAGACAATGATAAATATATAATATTTATAGACCTGTAAATAGTATTTAAACTATGATGTGGAGCCAACAAGATAGAGAGTATGTATTAATAGTCTGCTGTCTCACTCACAGACTGTCTTCTCTGCAAATACTGTCGCTTCAGAAAAGAATTTCTGATTTTCTCGTCAGCCTCATTGTAGCAAATGTACACACTATGAACTACTGTACAAGACTGCACATATCAAGCTAACTGTTCAAAATCAGTCGTCCAACCTGTAAAGCTTTTATATCCTTACAGACACAGGATTATTAGTTTTGCATCAAAGACTTGCTATATCCATGTTGTTTTTGGGGTGATCAATAAGAAGATGGAAAGATGAACTCCAATATAAGCAAAGTATAAGTCGTAACAGGCTTTAAGGTTAAAGTTAGTAACGCAATAGTAAAATGTAAGCCTTATTAATTTGATGACATAATGATTCATTAGACTGAGCAAGTTACATGGCCTAGAAGTTAAAGAAATATCCTAATACTGACTGACTGCAATGACTTTATCAGATACTGATTATCTGAAGTTATCAGTTATTAAAAATGCAACAAAAGAGTTCGTAAGAGTTTTGTAACAAATAACATTACTTCGTAAAGATAATTAAAATTGTATAAACATGTAAAAACAAAGTGACAAAATAAAAAATTGTATTCATTATCATATACTATGCAAACAAGCATAGCCACTGCAGATAGACCTTATTAAAGTAGTATCCTCTGAGGTAGGCATTTTTAATATTTACCAGTTTTAACCACTCAAAATAACTATTTTCACAGTTTAAAAATAAATTATTATTATTACAGTGAAACCTGACGTAAAGACCACCTTTTTTCAGCGGTCACCTCTATGAACGGCCACTTTTCTGAGGAATAGATTTTATTTCTCGTAAGATCAATGTAAATTGCCCCTCCATTAAACGGTCACCTCTTCCCTCAGCCAGCGGTCAGTCCCTAACAAAATCTTCCACTTGTTTAAACGGCCATCGAGATGTTTAGTTATCTGGAATTCGGTAGTCTACAGCAGACAAAACGCTGTAGTTTGACCTTTCTAAGAATAGGTTACGCATACAGTGCATGCCGGCACGACACAGTCACCAGTGTTTAGACGAGAGCACGTGTAGTGGCGGCAGGCACCGGTACACGCGCACAGGTGGTCTGACTCAGTTTGCTGGAATGTTCATTCTGGTTTCTGAAACTAACGCCGAGTCGGTGTTTACTTAAGTAAAGTTTATATCTAACGAACTGAAACGATTAGCCATACGTATCTGCATAATTTTTAAATTTACAAAATCTTATTTGTACACAATACACTACTGAAGTTTCCACAACTTTGAAACAGTAGTCAGCGATCAGTTTATACGTGAACGTTCCGAACTGTTGAAACCTTCATAACTCTGAATTAAGCTTAAATGATCTGTGTGTGCTTAAGAGGTGTTCTCGTAATTTGTAGTGTAATTTAACAGTAGTTAAACAATAACGGTAGCTTAACAGTGTAACAGTGTGTAAAAAATGAGTAACAAAAGAAAGAGTGTGTTTGAATTAAGAGGCTAAGCGAAATGTTATTTTTGAAAGCGATAACGGTGTTCCAGCACGGAAGCTAGCCGACGTTTTTAAATGCGGAAGAACACGGATTAACACCATAATAAAAAATAAAGACCATATTTTAAAAGAGTTGGAATCCAATATGAATTGGGGAATAAAAAGAAAGCAAGAATCAAAGTACACACAAGTAAACGAAATTCTTTACGAGTGGTTTAAATGTGTTCGCTCAAAAAACCTCCCGGTTAGTGGAAGTATGTTACGGGAGAAAGCACTCGAAATTGCTACAGAAATTAAAGTTGACAATTTCGTAGCTAGCAATGGGTGGTTGGAGTGTTTTAGAAAGCGGCCCAACATATCGTTCAAAACAATTTCGGGTGAAGGGGCGAATGTACCTGACGTAAAGACCACCTTTTTTCAGCGGTCACCTCTATGAACGGCCACTTTTCTGAGGAATAGATTTTATTTCTCGTAAGATCAATGTAAATTGCCCCTCCATTAAACGGTCACCTCTTCCCTCAGCCAGCGGTCAGTCCCTAACAAAATCTTCCACTTGTTTAAACGGCCATCGAGATGTTTAGTTATCTGGAATTCGGTAGTCTACAGCAGACAAAACGCTGTAGTTTGACCTTTCTAAGAATAGGTTACGCATACAGTGCATGCCGGCACGACACAGTCACCAGTGTTTAGACGAGAGCACGTGTAGTGGCGGCAGGCACCGGTACACGCGCACAGGTGGTCTGACTCAGTTTGCTGGAATGTTCATTCTGGTTTCTGAAACTAACGCCGAGTCGGTGTTTACTTAAGTAAAGTTTATATCTAACGAACTGAAACGATTAGCCATATGTATCTGCATAATTTTTAAATTTACAAAATCTTATTTGTACACAATACACTACTGAAGTTTCCACAACTTTGAAACAGTAGTCAGCGATCAGTTTATACGTGAACGTTCCGAACTGTTGAAACCTTCATAACTCTGAATTAAGCTTAAATGATCTGTGTGTGCTTAAGAGGTGTTCTCGTAATTTGTAGTGTAATTTAACAGTAGTTAAACAATAACGGTAGCTTAACAGTGTAACAGTGTGTAAAAAATGAGTAACAAAGAAAGAGTGTGTTTGAATTAAGAGGCTAAGCGAAATGTTATTTTTGAAAGCGATAACGGTGTTCCAGCACGGAAGCTAGCCGACGTTTTTAAATGCGGAAGAACACAGATTAACACCATAATAAAAAATAAAGACCATATTTTAAAAGAGTTGGAATCCAATATGAATTGGGGAATAAAAAGAAAGCAAGAATCAAAGTACACACAAGTAAACGAAATTCTTTACGAGTGGTTTAAATGTGAGCTCAAAAAACCTCCCGGTTAGTGGAAGTATGTTACAGGAGAAAGCACTCGAAATTGCTACAGAAATTAAAGTTGACAATTTCGTAGCTAGCAATGGGTGGTTGGAGTGTTTTAGAAAGCGGCCCAACATATCGTTCAAAACAATTTCGGGTGAAGGGGCGAATGTACCTGTTAACAAACTCTATGACTGGAAAGACAGGTTACCAAGTATTCTGGCAGAATACGAATCAAGTTACATTTACAACATTGATGAGACTGGATTATATTTTAGAGGTATACCAAATACATCATTAATACTAGAAAATGAAGCTTGTAAAAGTGAAAAAATGGCTAAAGAAAGCTTAACGATTATGTTATGCTGTAGTGCTGCTGGTGAAAAAGAGCAGCCATTAGTTATCGGAAAGTCATTAAAACCGAGGTGTTTCAAGAATTTGGAGACAACATTACTGGGCATTAGTTGGCATGCTAACAAAAAAGCGTGGATAACATCCAAGACTGGTTACAAGAATTTAATAAAAAAATGCAAAACAAAAATCACCTCGTAATATTATTATGGATAATGCGACATGTCATCCGGTTTCATAACTGTCCAATGTCAAACTGTTATTTATTCCACCAAACACAACATCTCGACTTCAACCACTGGACCAAGGAATAATTGAACAGACATTTAAACTTTTTTATCGAAAAAGTGTTCTTCGGTCCATTGTGTCCCATATGGATGACAGCAATTCAGCATTTGGCCTAGCGAAGAAAATCACTGTCCTCGATACGGTATCCTGGATCAAGACAGCCTGGAACGAGGTTGCTGTTACCACTATTAGGAAGTGTTTTAATGTGTCATTCAAATTAGCAACGCTGATCTGCAGGCACAACCATTACATGAAATTTCGCAAGAACTTCATGACACTTGCTACAGTTGCTGGACTGCCATATAATGAAAACGTGGAAATGGAGAATCTACAATGATGTGATGATCTCGAGGGCAACTGGGAGGATCTATTTTTGGAAGATTACAAAGGTAAGTCAGAAAAACTACTGTATTTACAATCAAAACTTTTTGAAATGGACAATTAAAATCTGCACTATTCGGGATATACACTTTTACAATACAGTATTTTTTCTGCTTTTTTGCAGAAACGGGTGACGATGACGTACAGAGTGAATAAGAAGGAATTAATGAACCTCTAATGAGTTTAAAAGAAGTGTTACAAGATCAAAGATATTTCCATTACTCTCGATAAGGAATGTGGGGAGAATGCTGAGGAACACTGTAGTAAACTTTATTGTTTGGTCGAAAATTATGCAATTAAAACAAACTATATTAAATCCAATAGTGCAAAACAACCTACATTAATAAACTATTTTTCAAAAGTATAATCTTTACCAATGTGTTTGAATATAAGTAATTTCACTGTAAACATACACTAAATAGGAAGTACAACTGAACATACAAATGCAACTACATAATAAAATGACACAGTAGATAATCTGTACTTAAGAGGGCGCCAAGGTTGGCTAGCCAGGCGCTCGCGGTAGAGTACGCTTTTAACATGGGATAACTGTTTAAATTTACGTTTTTAATATAAGAACGTCATAAATAAAATAAAACTTCACTAACATGTCATAGAACTAATTAACCTATTACTAATAAACCTAGGCCAATATGATTTCCGCTAAAAAATAATTTTTTATAATTTAATTTAAAAAGTTAATTCCCCATAAGGAATATTTATTTTATACTGATTTTGCCTAAACAATTAACATTTATCGTGACTGTCAATAACGTTGGAAGTTATACCATTTTAAAGTATATTTTGTGTAGAACGATTCTGTAGTGATATAATATGTAATTTTTTTCTCACTTCTTTATACAAACGGTTTTTCTACAAGTTTACATTTTATAATTCAGGGCCGCTGCTCGCTGCCGCGCTGGAAGTTCGCCGGTTTGCCTACAGGTCGCATTAGTGCAGTGTCGGTAAAGTAGTACCTCTCGCTATGGTAGTACATGTAATGCTCAGTAATGACGCGTCATGTGGGAGTTTATAGAATTATTTATTAGTCGTACTTTTCATGGTAAGTTGGCTGGACGTAATTCTTTGTCACTGTGATTTTTTAACTATAACGCAAATACATGTGCCCATTGTTTTCGACGCTATTTCTTTGAATGTTGTGATTTATTTGTACAGTTTTTTTATATCGCTGCATGTGTATTGTTATTCATATTTTTTAATTTTGTTCAAAATATGGGGAAATCGCACCTTGCACTTTCTGCATATCGGAAAAAAAGAAGACTAAACCCTGTGCTTGAACGATACAACGAAAAAAGAAGGTAAGCTGTAATTAATTTGGGTTAGACCTTCGATTTATGTATTACCACATGTGGTATCAGTTTGAAGACGATACTAAAAAAAACAATTAGTCTTTATTATTATATTTTTTATTATATAGGAACATGAAGGCGGAAGCAGAGTTGAGGCAGCAGCAGGAGCCGGACGCAGGACCAGAGGTTCCTCTGGGGCAACTACAAGAATTAGTGACTGGAACGACACAGCAACCTTCACGTGACCCACTGAAACTAACTGGAAGAAGAATTGTAAATATTGTGGATTTTTTCCAGCAAATAAAAGATTTAGACAAACATAGTCCAGTTGGTTGTACATTTACAAATATGGAAGTAATATCCGAAACAAGACAAGGATTAAGAAGTGCTTTTGTTTTTCGGTGTGAAATGTGCCATTTGAAAACCACCGTTTGGTCTGAAACACCCCGTAATAACATAATGGATGTCAATACTGCCGGTGTTTGCGGTACATTTACGACAGGAGGTGGGCACGCTCAAATGGAGGAGTTCCTTCGTGTGCTTGACATTCCTCCTATGGGCCAAGGAACATACAAGAAATATGAAGAAAAGGTATCAGAAGGATGGGCGGCGGCGGCGGCAGCGGAGATGGAGGAAGCAGCAGCGGAGGAGTCGCGGCTGGCGCGGGAGCACGGAGAGGTGGACAAGGACGGCGTTCCGCTCATCACGGTGGTTGCTGACGGTTGCTAAACATCCACAGCAAAAATAAAACTTATGAAATGTGCAACATCGAAATTTCTATTTCATTATGAATACGGACATACAAAACACATACCGCCATTACCTTGGGGAACTCCCGATTTAATTTCATAGTCAACCGATGTTGCATTTTTGAATTTTACTTTATGTGAAAGGGAGAAAAAAAAATAAATAAAAAAAACTAAACTAAACTGAACTAAAAAAAGAAAAATGTATGGAATAAACCAAACAAATTAAAGTAAACCGGCCATGTCATATATAAAATTAAAGGTCTAAGTAAGCAGACCACAATGGTGAAACCAGTTTTCCAACGTAATGTTTGTAAGCTTAGAGTATAGGATTTTTAAATAAAGGTGATTTTCAATATTATTTTAGTCATTATATTTTCAGGCAGCCATTGTTGGTTATCGGACGAGAAAGGTGCTGTTCATCGGCGTGAAAAACAAGTACTGTACAACCTGCGCTCGAGCCAAGACAAAGAGTGAGACGGCAAAAACACACACTTGCTACAAGAACTGGGGTATGAAACAGAATTCAACTAGCATGGAAGCAGCAATTATCTGCGAAGGTTTCGAGAAAAATGAGGACATGTATAAATTAAGGTATGCTAAGCTCATTGCCGATGGCGACAGTAGTGTACATAAAAAAATCCTTGAACGTCGGCCGTATAAGTATTTGACAGTTGAAAAGGTGGAGTGTAAAAACCATCTCCTACGGAACATGTGCACTCGCTTGAAAAATATTGCTGGTTCTAAAACCCAAAAGCCTTCAATAGTGTTAAGGAAAAAAATTGGGGACAATTTGTTTCGCTGCAGAATGGCAGTAACCAAAGCCACAGATCACAGAAAAGTAGAAGAAGGACCTACAAGCAAAAAGATAGAAAATCTTCGGCAAGTTATCTTGAATATCCCTAGCCACGTGTTCGGTGAACACAAGAGTTGTGCAAAGCTGGGATACTTTTGCAAGCTCGACTCATCATCTGCCCCAGCAGATTCTAACCTTGTACCCAACCTTGTGTCAGTCAGCCTATACCCCTTGATTATGGATGTGTTCCGTGACCTAAGTCGTCACAGCAGGAGCTTGCTTGCTGATGTGACAAGCAACTATGTCGAGCACTACAATTCCATAGTCGCCAAATTTATCGGCGGTAAGAGGATTAATTTTGCAACAAGTGGGTCGTACAAGGGTCGATGTTCTGCGGCTGTTGTTCATCACAACACCGGACTTGCGCACTACAAACTCCACAAGAACATGTACAATTCCAGCCCGGGAACATTTTCCAAGAGCACCGAAATAAAGAGAAAAAAAATCAGATAACCGCAGAAAAAGTAAAAGATGTCGTAGGTCTTTATTTATTAGAAACGGTACTGAAAAGCAGGACTACGGTCTAGCAGCTCAACGACCAGACATAGACGAGGACATGATGATACAGCAATCCAATGAATTTTTGAATAGTCTTCATAAATCAGATGAGGAGTTTGATAGAATTGAGCGACAGACAGTACTGCAAAGGGACTGCAGTGAATGGCTGGAACTTCGCCGAAACATCCTGACTGCATCAAACTTTGGGCGGGTCTGCAAGATGAGACCAACCACTGGCTGCGAGTCCCTTGTCAAGCAGATTCTCTACACTGCGTTCGATTGCGAGGCAATGGAGTATGGCCGGAACAACGAGGAGTTAGCTCGTGAAGACCTTGCTTCTAGGATTGGAGAAAAAATTATAAAATGTGGGATTTTTATTGATAGAATTTTATTCTGTACATATTCAGGGGTGCATATTTTCATTTTTGTGAAGATTGGTCGATTTTAAGCTAAATAATCATTTAATTTCGCTAAATTAAAACCCTTTAAAACGATACTACGGATTCGGTATTAAGACCGAAACTACTTATCCAATCTCCACCAAACTTTATATGTACATTCTGTACATATTCCGGGGTACACATTTTAATTTTTGGAAACATTGTAGAGCCAAAGTTAAATAATAATCGTTTAATTCCGCTAAATTAAAACCGTTTGAAACTTACATCAACGGCGCCGGATCGGTCCAACGGTGAACGAGTGCACCGAACGCACTCACATGATTACACATTGAGACGTGGTGTATCGACTGCAACAATGCTGGAATTATTTCTTTGAGTGCGTTTTGCTTTTCGCTTTTGTGTAACCCAGAATATGTTGAAATCACGATATTAATTGATGACTCGTTGGACACTTGGTGAAACATATTAATACAAAGGTTTTGTAAAATATATAAAAACACTTGGTAAGTTTCACAAATTTTTTTTTAATTAACTCTGACAGCTGTTTCGACTAACTTAAGCCATTGTCAAAGAGCGAGTGAATGAAATTACTGAACACAGGATGTTAGAGTAGTGTAGGTGGTAAACATCTGTTTAGGGCGTATCTGGAACATGTGTGTTGTGATGGCGAGGGGTGGGGAGTGTGTGCATGAGACAAGGGAAGGCCTTGATTAATTAATTAATTAATTAACCTAATTAATTAATTAGATTATATTAATTCCTTTTATAGTAGCGTGCAATTTACACTTGAAACAGAAAATATGAAAAGTTTAAATTTTTTGGATCTTACCATTAC
Source organism: Magicicada septendecula (assembly GCA_034769895.1). Taxonomy (NCBI): domain Eukaryota; kingdom Metazoa; phylum Arthropoda; class Insecta; order Hemiptera; family Cicadidae; genus Magicicada; species Magicicada septendecula. The sequence continues at coordinate 343,555,004 of CM068368.1, forward strand.
TAGATCACAAAATAATCTTAGTTTTCAGATATATAGAAAACCTACTTTTACAGATACCGTTATACATAAACAATCACTAACATCATGGCACATAAAATTAAGCAGTTTTCATGCAATGGTTAATCGTCTCCTTATAGTTCCTTTATCCAAAGAAAATTTCAATAAAGAGGTAGATATTATAAAAGCCATAGCACAGAATAACGGTTATGATGAAAGAATAATTAACTCTTTAATTTTAAAAAAACAGAAGAAAATTACTTTAAAAGAATTTTATTCCATAGAGCCAGATCAGGGTAACAAAAAATTTCACTTAACAAATTACATTCCGTGTATAACAGATAAGATTAATAATAGGTTAAAAAACCATGGTCTTAACATGGTATCAGTAAACAAACGTAATCTTTTTTCACTACTAGTCAATAATAAAGAAAAATCTAATACACTGGAGAAAAATGGAGTTTATGAAATACACTGTGCAGAATGCGATGCTATTTATATCGGACAATGTGGTCGTGCTCTGAAACATTGCATTTCTGAACATAAGAAGGCGATTTTAACCAATACATCTAATACAGGTTTTGCAGATCATTGCTTACAACACAATCACTTCATAGACACAAAAAACATAACACTAATCCACAACATACAAAAAGGTAAAAAAAAAATGGATTTGTTAGAAATTTTAGAAATTAAAAAAGCAATAAAAAATAACAAAAATTTAACCAATGAACAGACTGAATTTTGTGTATCCCCTTTATTAAAATCTGTTATTTAGTTTAGTTTATTTTATATTATTTTGAATGTTCATCATTATTTTAAATTTTGCATTCAGTTTATATTTAGTTCAGTTAATTTTATATTTTGCATTCATGATTGTATTTAGTTTTTAAAGACACCATACCTTCCCTTGTCTCATGCACACACTCCCCACCCCTCGCCATCACAACACAGATGTTCCAGATACGCCCTAAACAGATGTTTACCACCTACACTACTCTAACATCCTGTGTTCAGTAATTTCATCCACTCCCTCTTTGACAATGGCTTAAGTTAGTCGAAACAGCTGTCAGAGTTAATTAAAAAAAAAAATTTGTGAAACTTACCAAGTGTTTTTATATATTTTACAAAACCTTTATATGTTGAAATAATTAATCATGCCTAAAAGACGCCGAGGTGAAAGTATTCATAGTCGTCAGACTTATCGTCAACAACAAAATAGTGGTTCACGAAATCAAAACAGTCATGTGTTGTCTAATGTTAATCAGGTTAGTGCAGATAACTCTCAGTTTCGCAATCTACAAATTCAGTTTGAACAAGAGTTACAGAATTTAAATTGTTTTGAGTGTAACAACTGTGGTAGGACTGTAATTCAAAGTAAAAATTTTGATGCGTGTAAACAATGTAAAAAACATCCTCATAAATTTACGGCAGTAAATAAGATGCATCCAAGAATGGTACCGATTGAACTTCAAGGACTTACTTACGTTGAGCAGTTACTTATAGCTAAAGTGCAACCAGTAATACGTGTATACAGGATCAAATCACGTGGTTTGCCCGGTCAGTTTGCGTATAAAGGAAATATAATCAATGTTGGACAGAATATTGATGAAATAATTCGTTGTTTACCTCGAATACCATCTACATTGAGTACAATCGTTGTGAGACGAGAGGGTTTGAATGGACATCGTGATTTCCATGTTAGGCGAAATAAAATAATTACTGCTCTAACTTTTTTGAAAACCAACAATCCTTACTATGCAGATATATCAATTGATGTCGATCGTATTTCTCAGCTTCCCATAGAGGGTAGTATTTTAGATCAAATACCAGCGGTAGAAATACCAGAGTTGGATGATAACTCAAAGGAAAGTAATGATGTTTATGAAAGTGTCATACCCAATGATATTAAATTACAAGAAGTTGACCGCATCCGATCTGATGTAAATAATGTCATACCTTGGCCAAAAGGTACTAACATTATCAACTAATTTACATGTGAAGGATATATAACTATGGCTTTTCCAGCATTATTTCCTTATGATTCTGCGGAATTGAATGATAATACTCGTCCTAATACCATGAATATAACACCATTAGAATATTTCCAATTTTTAATGGAATACAAAGATCGCCGTTTTGCTCAAGATCCACGGTTCTGATTTTTTGCACTAAATACTGTTCAAAATCACAATACTGTTGTTTGATGCAATCAAACGAGGAGGAATATTTGCTAAAAAATCTTATTTTCATGGTAATATTCAACAATTACGTGATGCAATGTCACACAATCCAAAAATAGTAAAAGGTTTATATTATTGGTGCTCTAAAATACGAGGCTCTAATACTTATTGGTTCCAAAGGAGAGGTGAATTAGAGTCAATGATAAGCCAGCTCGATATACTACCGACAGCTTTCTTAACATTGAGTGCTGCTGACCTTTGGTGGCCTGACTTAGCACGTCTTCTAGGCTGTAATTTAGAGGAAGAGGATTTATTGAATGAATCTCAAATTGTACAACGACAAAACCTCATAAATAAAAATCCATTAATTGTTGAAAATTACTTCACGTTTCGAGCTGTTACTTTCATTTAAAAGTGGTATGCAAATGATACAAAGTTCTCGATTATTGGTTTCGGTTCGAATTTCAGCATCGTGGTTCATGCCATTTACACGGTCTTATTTGGATATCTGGTGCTCCGGATCCTAGAACTTTTGATGCTGCTTCTCAGCAACAGTTGCTTGAAGCAACAACGTACTACGATAAGTTAGTAAGTGCGTTCAACCCATTGCCATCCATTCCACCAGCAACAATACATCCTTCACGTATTAGATCAAGTGATGTTGTAATTGACGATGACCGATCTATTTCTGAATTACTGAATCTATTCCAACGACATACACAGTGCTCAAAAGGTTACTGTCTGAAACCGAATGGTCGCGAATGTATCTGTCGCTTTAAATTCCCTAAAGCAATTCAAGAAGTATCGACTTTACTGAAAGATAGTAAAGGAAATTGGGTGTACACTCCTGTGAGAAATGACGAGAAACTCAATCTATTCAACTTTTTTATTGCTCAAACATGGAGAGCTAATACTGATTTCCAGATTATTACGTCATTATATGCTGTAATTGAATACATATCGAAGTACGCCTCAAAATCAGAATCTACTTCTAAAAATGTGTTAGAAATGTTTGAAGAAATCGTTAAATCGCGAAATTCTGATGATCAGGCTCGCCAGGCGTACACCAGTTTAATGATGAAAATAATTGGCGAAAGAGACATTGGAGCTTCTGAAACCTGTCATATACTTATGACTATCCCATTATTCCATTGCACGAGGAGCTTTCAGACACTTGTGATTAAACTTGAAAATTATGTTGCTATTCCGGAAACTGAAGACGATGGTACTGCCTTATCATTTATTGAATTCTACAATCAGAGACCACTAAATATGGAAGATATGACTTTGTTAGAATTTGCTAAAAGATATTCTAAAGGAAGTAGAAATAGACTGGTTATTTGCAGAAAACATGAAATAGTACAAGTCTATCCTAAGATTGATAAAAACTTGAATCAATCAAGCTTCGAATTATTTTGTAAACAACAGCTAATGTTACACAAACCCTGGTGGTGTGAACAAAATTTGAAAAATAAGGATGAAACCTGGAAAAGTGCATATCAGCGAAGTAACATTGTGGAACCTCAGCAGATTAATATGTCTTTACAGCCAGTGGAAGACGAAGATGAATTTGAAAATGATAATCAAATTATATTTAATGAGAGAGACTGGATGGCAATTGCTGCAGTTATGCCTAATGACCTACCAGCCTATGTTACTCTTGGTAATCGTGACATCGATATACTTCATGACTGGAACGAAGCTTATCATAGTTATCCAGATATAAAAGATAACACTGATTTCATTGAGAACAGTAGTGAAACGATTGTAAATCAACGACAATTCTTTGAACCTTTGAATATCAACTTCAATGAACAACAAAATGCCATTTTGTCTTTTTTGGATCAACAGCTAATGGATTACGATAATTGTTTACATAAGCTTGCAATAGTCCAAGGTAAGGCTGGAACAGGAAAGAGTTGTATCATCAACGACGAGATGGTTCATCGAATAAACTCTCATTTCCAATGCAATGCTACTCTTTTGATGGCTCCGACAGGTGTTGCAGCGAATAATATTAACGGACAGACCCTCCATTCAGCTCTTAGAATACCTCCTTCAAGAAACCCTCTACCACAATTAAACAGTGAAGACATTAAATTTGTTATTATAGATGAAGCCAGTATGCTTGGGTTGAACTTATTTTTCAAAGTTGATCAAAGACTCAGAGACGCTACACCACAATTAGCCAACCTGCCATTCGGAGGCCTTTGCATTTATTTAGTGGGCGATTGGTCACAACTTCCTCCAGTATGTGATTATAGCTTTTACAGTATTGGAAAAAACGCTAAAACTATTCAGTCAAGTTTATTATATTTACAGTTCAAAAAGGTATTTTTTTTAACACAAATAATGAGACAAATTGGAGATGAACAACGATCTTTCCGAGAAACTCTTAATAGGATTTCGAATGGAAGTATTACTGAGCTTGATCATCAACTGTTATCTTCTCGATTTTTTGTCAATAATATTGGGGATAAGTCTTTTGAAAATGCAGTGTGCATAATGGCAAAAAATACTGATATTGATAAATTTAATTATGAAAAGTTACAAAAAATGAACAACCGATCGCCTTGATTAAATCTATACATAACTGCTCAAAAGCCCTTGCTGCATCTTCTGATGAAGCTCAAGGATTGTCTGCTGAATTACGTCTATGTAAAGGAGCCAGAATTATTTTAAGACGAAATCGTTGGGTGGCCAAGGGTCTCGCGAATGGATCAGTTGGCACAATTACTGATATAATTTATGATCCTTCTATTGAATACGAGGCTTATAGTGAACGTATGCCATTATGCATTCTCGTTCAATTTGAAAAATATACTGGTCCCACTATTTATGGAAGCTCAGTCCCTATTGTGGCTATTACGTCTTCGTTTAAACGGCGTGGAATCAGTTGTACACGTAAGCAGTTTCCTGTTATGCTTGGATACGCGATCAGTATTCACAGATCTCAAGGAATAACTCTGGATAAAGCAATTGTCGACATTGGTGATAACGAGTTCCAAGTTGGTCTAACTTATGTCGCATTATCGAGAGTAAAAACTTTGAGTGGATTGCTGTTGAAACCATCATTTAACTTCGATTGTTTGAAAAAAATTAACAGTAGTCATTCGATGAATGCACGTCGAAATGAATTACAGAGACTGTGGAATATATGTAATACAAAATAGATGCTACTTATAAAAAATATATGTCATCTTAACAAGATGCTACTTCCATTTACTGCATATTGTTATTATTATATTAAATATATTATTATTGTATATTATATTCAAAAGTTATTGTTATTATTGTATACTATGTTCAAATGTCTTACTTTTTTTTGTTACATGCTATATGTAAATACTTTGTTATAAAATATAGTGGATAACTGATCATTTGCATCAATTTGTATTCTTATTATTGAACACATGTCCCAAATATTTTTTTAAGATACGAAAACATTCATTTCTATATTTAATGGAAAATTTCACATTTGTCTAGAACTTCGCCCCTTTTTGTCCGCGCTCGGGGACACCTAGTGTAAAGATAAGCTAATATGGTCCATGGGTGCTAAACGACATAACACAGTCGGCACTCAGGAGGGCCATACGACGAAGTGCCGTGGTAAGTTCACGGCACTGCCATGCGAGTAAAGTTGGTTGAATTTGAATGGAGTGTTGTGCAAATAGCGGCAACACTGCACGTATCGCTGCTTGCCCTAGCGAAGTGACAACACCGCGCCGCTGACTTATGTGCCTCATGAAAGTGGATAGAACGTTTGCATGTTGCCTAGCTGCAAGAGCAGGCGTCGCGATGACAGCGCTTGGTGGCCACCCCGTAAACTAAAATGCGATTCTCGGGCCAACCTTGGCGCCCTCTTAATATGCAGATTAATAATCTTAATAATACTTATAATCTGTACTTATTGTTCCCTCAAACCCTTTATTAAACGGCCACCTTTCTAAGCGGCCACTTTTTACGATGATCCAAGGGTGGCCGCTAAAGACAGGTTTTACTGTATTATGTTTAATGTTGAATAATTATTTAATAATTTTGCATGATATCAATAAGTGACAGATGTTAAAATTTAAAAACATGTGTGTTTAATGTGTTACATGATATGTGTTTGTGTTTAAGTGATATGTGTGTAAGGTTAAAATTTCAAGTCAGTGAGTCTATTTGTAATTAATGGTACCTAAATTTCACATGCTTTCCCATTTACAATGCATTGGAAAGCAACAAACAATGCACGACAAATTTTCTTGCTTTTTAATGGCCAGATATCAGTGTAGAGAAATATCTCCACAGTTAGCGTATAACAGTATGGATAGTGTCTATTGGTTGGATCCTTACTTTGGTGAGAAGAATCATGAAAATCTTGTTACTTGTTACCAGGTGCGTTACAGAGAAAATGTTAATTACACAATTTCTAAGGGATCCATAAAGACTTTGTATGCAATGTTTCTAGTAGGGTGGGTAGGCTGGCTTTTTACACTATGAGAGACTCGCTTCATTTGCTTTATGTGACTATTAGAAACCACATAATTTTCTATGTAACAGACTTTTAGAGTTCCTCCTCATAAACTAGATCCTTAGGTTTGTGGTGCATTAAAAGAAGCTGTTCATTGGAATTAATTTCTAGGTGCAGCTAGAGTCAAATTAGGTGCGAATTACTTATATCAAATAAAGCTTCGTCATAAACATTTTCCTGTACCGTTTGTTTTGGCACATACTGCATACTAAACGAATGTTGTTTCCCAAGTGTACGAATTCAAAAATAATCACCAACCCAAATGATTCATTTGAATTACATAGGTCAATGGTCTCTTATTAATCCACGTGATGAATGCTAAATGTTACCAGATATTACTTTATTTGTTCATCATGACAGAATATTCTAACTACAGGAAAGACATGTAAACTCTCATAAAAACAATTCTTCCTAACCACATTATATTTTTTTTAAATATTATTTAATAGAGGTCTGATATTACACAGGACGTTCCAGGAGAAAACAAGACTCTTTTGAGAGGCAATTCTACAGGTAAAAGTAAAAGTGTCATATGTTCAGAAATCTTTCTTTTTGAGTTATGCTCAAGTTAAAATTTTCCTCATATTTCTATTCCGTTATACAATAGAGAGTTCCTGCACCACAAATTACAGGGCAAAGTTAATGGTTTTATATGTTGTATGACCTGAAGTACATCTGAAGAACGTGGTCTCAGAGCTGTTTCATAGATTTGGCATACAATAACTTTTTAAATTTCTAATAAATAAAGAACTCTTTTAAAAAAATTTATAGAGAATTTCTAGGGCAACGATGTGAAAAGTCACACAAAAATAATTATAAAGCTGAGACATTCTACTTTAATTAAAAACCTAACATGGCAGCAGAAGATGTTGCTCTAAATCAAATTGTATCATAGGATAGTACGAGGTGCTATCGGAAAGTTCCCGGACTGTACTTGGCACGGCTGTTGGACGTGACTGTACAACCTGGCGTCCCAGTGTCCGATTCCGTAATATGTAATGAGTCAGTCTGCCGAGTTTCGTTGCATTGTGAGGTTGTGTTCGGTCTACGCGTTGTGTTTTGTAATTGTGTGTTAACGTTCATTTGCTAATTTTATGATGGCAGATAAATTCAAACAAAGCGTGTGCATTAAGTTTTGTTTTAAACTTGGTAAATCGCCTACTGAAACTTTTGCAATGCTTCGAGAAGCATTTGAAGAACATTCCCTACACAGAACACAGGTTTTTGAGTGGTACGCTTGTTTCAAGGCCGGCAGAACGTCACTTGAAGATGATCACCGTTCAGGACGACCTTCCGCGAGCAAAACGGATGAAAATGTTGAAAAAATTCGACAACTCATTCACGAAGACCATCGTCAAACAATCCATGAGTTGTGTACAAGTGCCGGAATAAGCTATGGAAGCTGTCAAGAAATTCTAACTGAAAATTTAGGCATGCGTCGTGTTGCTGCGAAATTCGTCCCTCAGCTTTTGTCTGTGGATCAGAAACAGCGCCGTGTTGATGTGTGCAGTGAACTCAGAGAAACGTCTGAAAATGACCCTACCTTCATCTCCAGGGTCATAACCGGTGATGAAAGCTGGTTTTATGGTTATGATCCAGAAACAAAACAGCAGTCGTCACAGTGGAAAAGTCCACAGTCACAGAGACCAAAAAAAGCACGGCAGGTCAGAAGTGTAACAAAAACCATGCTCATTGTGTTTTTCGACATCAAAGGCATTGTCCATCGCGAGTTCGTGCCAGCTGGTGTTACAGTAAACTCAGATTTTTATTGTGACGTTTTGAGGCGGCTGAGACAAAATGTGCGACGAAAAAGGCCCAAATTGTGGGAAGACCAAAACTGGCTGTTGCATCACGACAATGCACCTGCTCACGCTTCACTGAAAACAACAGAGTTTTTGACCAAAAACAATATGGCCACTGTCCCACACCCTCCATATTCACCAGATTTAGCCCCCTGTGATTTTTCTCTGTTCCCGAAAATAAAAATTCACATGAAAGGTCACCGTTTTGACACTGTAGAAGACATTAAGAAAAAAACGCAGGAGGTGCTTGACAGCCTTCAGCAAAAGACTTGTTTTGACACTTTCCAGGCATGGAAGCAACGCTGGATTCGTTGTATCAATTCACAGGGAGACTACTTTGAAGGAGATGGGAGCCATTAATGGCCTAGGTAAGCAAAAAGAATTTATTAGACCTAGTCCGGGAACTTTCTGATAGCACCTCGTATATAAAGCATTAAACAAATACTTACATGGCACAACATATTACATAATGGCATGCAATTTTACATACACAATTTAAATTATAAATTATATTAACTGTGATTGAGCCAAATCTGTTTTATTATTATACGAAATTTTTATATTTCGTTTTTTTTTATAATTTTGAAATTTTTATGGTTTCTTGACCTATGCAAATGAAATTAAAAGTATTCAATGGTTCATTATTTTGTGTACTGTATTCGTTTTATTAATTTTGTTTTCTATGTTATCAATGACTTTGTGTTACACACATTTTGTATTGCAATATTATATTTAAATATCATAACTTCCCAATGACCAACCATACCTAATTTTACTTCCATGTCCCGTAAGAAAATGGAAGTATGGTGATCGGAAAAAAAAGCGTGTTAGAGATATGGGCTGATTCTGATTGTACTACCCTCAAAACATGAAGAAATGTCATTTTCCAAAAAGTGTGTCTGTGTAGAATTTTTTCTATGGTGAATGATAACTACCGCAAGTTCAAACAGAATCAAAAAATTGTTTCCATATGTGATAAAGGGGAAGAGTAGTTTACCTGCCATGTTTTACGTTTTAACAAGAGCAAAGTAATTAATTTTGATAAATAAAGTATCCTGAAAAGAAGGTCATAATAATCTACTGTAGAAAGGTAGATGAAATATCTATAAATGAGAAAGTAGTCAAAGGGGGAGGGGGTAATTTTTTTAAAACTACCTTTATGAAGTTGAATAAAGTACTTCATTTTGTAGGATAAGATATTTTAGTAATTACATATAATGAAACTATTACTCAATAAAAATGAAAATATCAGAAATGGGGTTGTTCTGTTAAGGGGGAGGGGTTACCTACATTGTTTTGTGTTTTAACAAGAGTAAAGTACTTAATTTTGATAAATAAATGCCCTGAAAATAAAGTCATGTTAATCCACTGTAAAATGGTAAAGCAGAATAAATGGAGAGGGTAGTAGAATGGGGAGGAGGTGATTTTTTCTTTAAATTACTTCGCTGATATCAAATAACGTACGAGTATTTAATTTTGAAGGATAAGATACCTTAGCCATTACATATAATAAAACTATTACTCTATGATAGTGTAAATATCATTGGGATTGGTTGAGAAGGAGGGATGTTATCTGTGTAGTTCAGTTTCATTATAAGAATAAAGTACCTAATTTTTATAGAAAAAGTGACTCAAAAATAATATTGTATTACACGACTACCCCATAATAACAAAAATATCCATAAATAGTAAAAATAGTTTGAGGGTGGGGAATATTTTTTTTAGAAATTATCGAACTGAATTCAAGTATATGATTTTAAATATAAATCTTAGAACATGGAAGTCATGAATGGTTCTCAATACTGAATTTTTTTATATTTCAATTATGCAATAGTCTGTATAGACGTGTATCAAATATTGCTTATATGATACATAAACTAATGCAAAATTAATAGAATTTTTAAAAATCCACCTGAATAGTTTGCTTATTGGTTATAATATTGTAGTGTAATTGATATGCAAAGCATTTCTAATAATATTATAGATTAAACCTGGGTTACTGTCACCAAAGAGATACTCACTTTTTAATTTAAAATACCCCTCCTCCCCAAAAAACGAACTTGAATAAAGCAAAATGCTTCAAGGACCAGCTCTTGCAGGTTACTATACAGAACTCCCAATCTATAACAGATCTCACTTTTTTTACTTTTTAACTGTTAAATTTTAGACATTCTTTTCACTGTAGCCAATGTTTTGCTTTCATTTGTTTCCCGACACCATACTAAAATCTGCAACTTGTTGGTATCTTTTTTATGCCATGTGTTTGTTAAAAAAAAAAAACAAAGATATCCAATAGGTGACCACATGTTTATATTGAGGAAAATGAACTGAAAATTTTGGAATTCTAATGACATTATGTAGGGTTTCCATGTATGGGATATTCAAATTTACTGTGGTTTTTATCGTAATATTTAAAAATTTTAGTTACTTTCTGTTCCACATTACCTGTTCATACTACTATGAAGATTATTAATTAAACTAAACATTTGAGACTTACAAAATGTATATGTATAATATGACCTCCATGATCCATACTTTGATTATATTGTGAATTTTATTTGGAATATTTACACAGGTGTTTGATATATGAAAGGAAAATGAGTATGTATTAACTTTTAATATTATCAAGAATTTGTTTAAGTTAGAAGACTTCTTAGTAACAGTGTTTAAACTGTTTTAATATTGTAATATAGGTTTTCTTTTAAAAGGTTTGAAATATCAAAATATGTTTATATTCTTGTTAAACGGAATTTTATTTATTATTCACTGGTAATAATACAACTATATGTGATTTCAATGGATGTTCAGTTCTAAACATGTTTTTTTACTAATTTGCAACTGAACGTAAATGTTTCAAGATCCATCCTGATACAAATGTGATAATCCTTAAAGCAACGTAACAGGAACAATGAAAAATACCCACCCCCTCACACCTGTGTGGAAGCAAAACAAGATTTTTGCTTAGTGATTTGAGGGTCTATAAGTGGGGAGGGGAGAGGTAAGTAGAAATGACAAAAGTTGTCATAAGAAATATATTAGTTTATTATAATAATATATATGAGGGTATATCAAAAAGTAAGTTACACATCCCATCTATAAACAAACACACATTCACAAGAAACTTTTTTTTTGCTTGAAGAAGTAGTATTTTTATATAATCATGGACGTTTTTCTGAACACTTTACATACAATGTGATGATTTCTTAATTCCACATATATAAAAATGTTGTCCAATTTGTTTTAACCAACTGCTCATCTAAAGAGAAAATGGATGTTTTAAAGCGCTCTTCCTGACACCAAATATAAAAAGTTTGCTGCAACCAATGGATCAGGGTGAAATAGGTGTATGAAATGCCGTTACAGAGGACAACTTTTATGAAAGCTGCTGTTATCAGATGAAGAAGTTACAGTAGCTTCCCATACGCAGATTGATTTAAAGGACTGTTGCTACATGATAGCAGACTTATGAAATTCAGTAGAAACCATAACACTGAAAAGAGCATGGAACAAAATTAATGGAATTTCGAGAAAAGAACAAACCTACAAAGAAGAAGAATGAGCAAAGGAAAGTGACAACAAAACTGAAAAGAAGCAGAAAGAGAAATATTGACTGAAGACGTGCACAAACATCACTGTAAAAATTCCTGGCTGTTCTGAGTGCAATGCAGATGACACAAATGGATGGTTACAACTGCAAATTTTGAGCAAGATGAAATTATCCGAAACACAATGAATTAATATGCAGGTAGATGAAGATGATACTTCAGTTGAACCAGAAACTGAACTTACTGTGAGTGACATATTTGCTTTCATATTAAAGGCATTTGAAATTGCCTTACCTCGATGGACCAGCAGCCTGAATATGTCCACATACAACTTCTTACCGTCGAGTGTATGCAGGACTTGGCTGCATGCAAACAAGTTTCTACATTGAAATAACGAACTTTGTTGACATGTTAAATTAAACATTTCTAATTGTATACGAGTACTGAAATATATTTTTTCTATACTAAAAATTATCTTTTTTTTTTCAAAATACATTAGGCCAATTTTGTATGAAGATGCCATTCAAATACTGTATACAGTATTCTTGTAATAAAAATAAACAAAAATGATTTTGGAGCAATTTTCACGTTATAAACCAGCTACAGTGGAAGTAGAGAGACAACAATATGGGCAGTGTTACTACCACAGGAACTGTTTTAACTCTTTCAGTTAAGGAACGGGGGGGGGGGATAACTTACTTTTTGATTTACCCTTGTAAATATCCTTCCAACTTTTAGTATCCTTAAGGACAGAATGTGTATTGCTTATTAATTAATGTGTTTATTTCTATATTCCTTATTAAAATACTCCTATTCTTAACCTCTGTGCATGCATATACATTTAAATGCACATTATACACATTACACTAATGTATATCAATAAAGGACAGAGATATCATCTTTAGGAGCGCTAATTCCCTCCAGACCCTGGTTCTAAGATTAAAGTCATTAAAAGACTATGTTACTTGTTGAAGCTGAGGACGCAAAAGTTCTTGTCTGAAGCGATGCAGTTTTAGTAGTAGTCTTCTAAGGCATCTTTAGAGCTTACTTTAATGCAGAAAGTCTTCCTGGGGGTCAGGTGGAATTGGACATCCCTGCAGCATTAACCCGTTCGACAGGTATCTATTTGCAGTGGAGGATATTACATTGAGGGTAGTTCCCTCCAAGCCTGTTTCTGAGGCGACATCTCAAAATCTTGCACTAGAGTCTGTTTGACTGAACTTCCACTGTTGATTTTGTCTACCTTTAATGGTCACCTGCCAACTTGGCCAGAATTCTATTCAAAATTTATCACTCTGGTTCATGAGAATGTTGCCTTAATACCCAAACAAAAGTTATTGCATTTTTTGTTACTCATGAAAGGAGCAGCACACAAAAAACTTTCATCATTGCTAGTAAATGATTATGGTTTTGATATTGGCATATGCATTCTCATGAGCTGACACCTACCAAACAGCTGCCTATTCAAACTTATTACCAGAATTTACTTAAACTTCCAACCATCTCAATGAAATCTTCATGGGCGATCCATGATTTTAGACCTCCAACTTGTTCACCTGAAACTTCATGTCGCTATAGTCATTAATAGTGGAGGATATTTTCCATAATGTTTTTTTGATCTTTCTTCTACCTAAATTAGACCTGCTGTTATGAGAATGATTTGAGAAGCACTCAGGTTCTTTAGATCATATTCCCCAGGTGGAGATGTCAAATTCCTAACCATCTGCACGCAAAGAGTTCACTGCACTGTCTAGTTCACTGGCAGTCCCATCTCTTCATCAGAGATGTGTAGTTCCTTATAAGTCTTAATCTCGTGTTGTTTCACTAACCACTTCAGTGTGTGATCCCAATCAATGATGTACTGTCTGCATGTCTAACCATCTAATGGACTAAATTTCTAAGTCTAGGTCTGTCTGAACATTATAAATGGGTCAAGCACCTTAAACTCTGCATGATTTGCTTGTCGTTCATTGCCCCATAAGGGGACAAGTGTCCTGTTAGATATGCAACTTGCAGTGGAGTTTCCCATCACATGCTTTTATATTTTCCTTCCCTTAGTGATATTGAGCAAATATAGGGCCAGATACAGGTCCATTGTGAAAACACAGCATTACTCTGTGGCATAAATCCACTTCCCATCTCGTAGGTATTTCTGCTTGCATACCGTTACTTATATATGTTTAAAAGGAATAAATCCCAAATGTTTAGTACCAAGCCACGTGTTGTTCAATCAAATATATTGGAACTTTTAAACATGAATACTGCAAGTCGTGCAAACTTAGTACGAAAATTTCAAAATATTAAAGTCCAATTACACAAAACTATTTTACACATTAAGTTCAACAAATTGTGTTTGGAGAACAAGGTTATACCGAATTATGCTATTATAAGACTTAAAGGTTCATCTATTGCTGAATCAAAAACCAAAAAATACGCAGAAATTTATAGAGTTAAAGAAGAAATTAAATCTCTATACATTAAAAAGTCAAACTTAAATTATACATTATACAAGTTACATTTACAATTATTAGATAACACGCATCCAGCCGTACTGAATCATTATCTGGATTTTATAAACAATGACGTCAGGCGAATAGTTCATCAAATGCATATAAAACAATCAGATAAACTACAAAGGTTGTTGAATGATCAGTTACCGATATCCAACAATATCAAATGTAAACACAAATTTCATACGCGGTTACAGAATTTAACGTCCCTTGTTTTAAATACTGATGAAACTGATTTATTGAGTAAAGGTTTGAATTATAATCTTCCTGTACACAAATCGAGTCTTGATCGCAAGCAAATTACTGCAGAAATTATCAATGCAGAGACTGTTGTTAAGGCAATGGTTGATCAGAAAGATGAAGACCAGACACGTTTCTTAATAAACGAAAAACTCAATAAAATCATTAAAAATCGGTATAATAATGTTCATTCCTCTATTCCTTTAACAAATAATAATTATAATAAAGAACGGAAAATTTTAATAGGATTAAAACAAAAATTATCTGACAATAAAGCTCTTGTCACTAAAGCTGACAAAGGCAATACTGTGGTTATTATGGACAGTGAAGATTATAACAATAAAATACAGAATTTCATTATTAATAACAGCATTGATTTACTAAATTCGGACCCAACAGAAAATTATGTAAAACAATTAAATCAATGTATAAACAGATGCACCCATTTGTTTGATGAACAAACAAGAAGATCTTTGAAACCAATAAATTCAAAAGCACCCTTTTTAACAGGATTACCCAAACTCCACAAGGATGCTATCCCCTTGAGACCATTAGTAAATTTCACCACTGCTCCGGGGTATAAAACAGCTAAAAAATTAGTCACCATAATAAAACACAATATACAAATAATTAATGATCATAGTCTAATTAATAGCGTTGACTTTGTGAATAAAGTTAAAAATTTAATAGTTGAACTGACCCACAAACTTATTTCCTTTGATATTGTGGATTTGTATACGAATATACCAGTAGCTGAGACCTTGCGTATACTTAGGACTAACCTTATTAATACTAATAAATTGGATATTAATAATATAAATGAATTGATGCACATTTTGGAGTTAGTTCTTGATCAAAATTATTTTACCCACAATAATCAATTTTTCAGGCAACAAAATGGGTTAGCAATGGGTTCACCACTTTCAGGTCTTCTTGCAGATATATACCTAAATAATTTCGAAAATTCATTCATTCTTACTAATAACAAACACAGGAGTAACATAATATTTTATGGCAGGTATGTTGATGATACCTTTTTAATATACAAAGGTACACAAAGACAAATTAATAATTTACATAATCATTTGAATAATATCAATAACAAAATGCAGTTCACACTTGAAAGTGAAGAAAATGGTAAATTGAATTTTCTAGATTTAACTGTTGCTAAGGACAATAATAATAAAAATTTGCAATTTGATATCTATAGAAAACCCACAACGACTGACATTGTAATACATGCTAAGTCGTTTCATCCTTTATCACAAAAATTAGCTGCCTTCCACAGTATGATTTATAGACTTTTATCTTTGCCCCTCAGTGATAAAGAATACCGTGAGGAATTAGACACCATTAAACACATTGCTGTCGCTAATGGTTATGATGTCAATATGGTGAACAACATCCTTCGAAAACATAAGAAGGGACATAGCAACATTAACGGACGTAAAACACGCGAAAATACAACACGCAAATATATTGCAACACTGTACACATACCTTATGCCACAGATTTTTGGGTCAATTTTTGGTAAAACCAGTAATATCAAGGTCACTTATAAGACCACTAATAGTATTATGAATAATCTTCGTGTCCGCAGAACCACCAGCCTTGAACACAAAACTGGTGTTTACAAATTGATATGTGACGATTGCGACGCCTTTTATGTGGGCCAGAGAGGACGTGGTTTTTTTTAAAAAAGATTTACAGAACATAGGCCGCCTACACATTTTCACATTTTGGACAATATCAAGTCAAAATTTGCAGAACACCTCATTTCCGAAAATCATAGCTACACTAATTTTAAAACTAATTTGAAACCCCTTCACATATGTAAGAAAGGGCGATATTTGAACGCTCTTGAAGAGTACGAAATTTATAAAGCACACAATAATACTGATACCAAGCCGCATGTTTTAAATGATAAATTGGTTTTCAAGTCAAATGTATTGTACAACACTGCCTTGCGCTATTGTCGTGGTGGGAGCGAGACGTAAATTAGTGCGCGGTCAGTCTTCATACGATGTACATCGGTAACCTTCGCACTCGCTGTAAATATTATATTATCATGTTATATTAAGTTATTTTTATATTGGATTTTAATATTTTAAGTGTTTGACAAGTGTATCAACTTTAAATGATACACAATTATTTTTAAATTCTGATGATGGGACAAGGGTCCCGAAACATGTACATTTTATAAAGATGCTGTTTCTGAAAAGCCGCCGATGGTAAGTTCCAATATATTTGATTCGTTACTTATAGTCTTGCTGTAACGGACCCTAAGCCACATTCATGGCTTTGTGGACCCTAAAACAACTGTCTGTTGATGGATGGTACCAACATCCAAAGTTGGAATGTCATCCTAAGTTTTGCTTAGCAATACTTTCATTGATGCATCATTAGTAGTGTAGAACCTCACATGAGACACCGAGTCTATGCGATCAACTGTGGGATTTCATCTTACCAGCAGGTTGTTTTGAAGACACCAGCAGCATCAGTGCTTTGATGAAGGGCCTCCCACTGGCACATGTCGACAATAGTTGTCCTAAGAGTGTATTGGGTCTCTCATGGAACCTTCGTTAAGATTCTTTGCCGTAATATTGGCTCAGCTGGGTGGGATCTCTGGACCAATCACCAAATGTTTGGTTCCTTCCATGCTAGATCCATGCAGCTGGATGGCCCCCCATCACTTTTCTCATTAAGATTCAGTGCCTTTGGGGTTTATCCCTGGATTGGCATAGCCCTCTTCCATGTGCATTATGTGAGTCCTAAAAAGAACTATCAGTACCATCAGGGCCGCCCAGAGGGGGGGGGCAAAAGGGGCAGATTGCCCCGGGCCACAAAAAACTCAACTCAAAAGGGGGCCACATTTGGAAAAAAAATTATTTCGGTACTTACAATACTATTTGCGTAACAGGATGCATGATCGAGACTCAAGAACGATAACAGAAACAAACAGAGCGCCAGGTCTGTCTCTGATAGTCATGAGTCATTCCCCTCCCTTTCTGCCAACACTCTAAAGTTCACTGCCTACCTGATCTCGACATTCGATATTCTGTTGTTCGGTCAGACAGTCATTGCAGTGTTGGTATTGATAGTTTTCAGACTCTATGTAGGTCATAGTGACACTGTTACAGTTTATAAATAAAGTTTTTTGTAATGTGCAGCTGCGTAATTTGTTATTACAATTTGTACTAGGTAAGCAATTAATTAGCCATTGGATTCTATCTCTGTTGCCTTAAAAAAAAGATATCCCTTTGGTTAGGTATTTATTATTCACTAGCTGTGCCTCCGATTGATACTCATTGTTTATACTATTTAACACACTTTTATCATTTACGTACTTTATTTTGGAGTTTCTTACACTGCCGAATTTGTTATCGCGTGTTCGATCCCTAGCGCGATTTTGGCTTTCCGTATTAACAATTAACGCAATACTTATGATCTATTTTACATTATTTTTATTCTTATTAATTACTTATACTATATTATATGATATTTACATAATTGTTATTTGTCCGTCTGGCTGTTAACTTAGGGTTTTTCGTCATGTCTAATGTCGAAATATTTGTTTTCTGTGTTTATTTAGTTACTTTCGGTACCTCATTCTGTAACCTAACTTCTGTCTATATCTGTGTATTTACATCGACGCGCTGAAAATACACTCTGATCTTTTCCACCTAACGAGCTTATTTGTCAACCGATTTAAATGAAACAAACACTAAAATTAAACATTATTTTATACGGTCCAAGTCACTTTATATAGTAATGATTTACCTTATTGAAACCGTCCAGTGACTTCAAATTGTATATTTATGACGCGTTTCGAGTCATATGACCCTTCATCAGATAGTTATCACTCACAAGGAGATCATCAAATATAAAAATTCACAAAAACACAAAAAACACACATATGTACAATTCTAAAATCTATACAAGCGTCCGACACAGTGCACTGTGTGTGGCCCACTGGACTCTGAGCAAATTCGTGTCACGCAGTGTGTTATCTCATAATCGACTGCAGCCCGGTGTCATACAGCGGGTTTGATTTGAAATTTAATTTATCATTAAGTATGCCATCATGAGTAACTGGGTAATTATGTCCACTATAGATTTCAAATTCTTCCCATCCATCCATATAACAACCCTTACTATAATAATGTAAGGGTATTAAATTCGTATTAAAATTCGTGTGCGAATGGTTGCATGTAATTAAATGTCGTGTTAAATTTGATTTTATATTATTTATAGAAACACCTTTATTGATGAAATTATGTGGAGTGTGTTCCCGAAACCTTTTAATAAAAGGTCTCCCCGTTTGACCAATATAGAAACAATCACAATCATTACATATCAATTTATATACACCCGTCCTTGACTCTAATTGTACGTGAACAGCTTGGCGAACCGAATTCCAAAGGCTATTATTGTGTGACAGTACAGAAATACCTATTACCATAATAATGGGATTACGGAATCTTATATTGTATTTTTATTCTGATCATGAATGTTAACCAGGGCTAGGTTAGTTTTACCCAATTCCCAATAAAGACGCATATTCAACAAGAGAGGAGTGAAGCCGAGATCATCGGTGTACGAGCGGAATTTAACATGTATAATGGCGGCATATGTGAAAACGAACTAACAATACGAACTTTCATTGGTCCACAAAGCCATATCGTCATAAATAAATAATGACGGCATGCAATCAATTACGTATTAACCAGGGCGGTGACTGGAAAACAATAGACAATGACGTCAGGTGCACGACCACTTACATAACAATTACGTCTGACCCGCCCCCCGTCTTCAAAAACAACTCAGAGAGCACACACGCTCAAACAGTGTAGTGGGCAGTTTTGCCATAAAAAAATGTAAATTGTTCTAAAAATGTAGTCATAACAGTAAAGTAACGTCAGTGTACCATAATGTAGAAAAGAGTAAATTCAGTGCACTTAAAAAAGACAGTGAAAGTTCGGCCGAACACCTGCCAGCCAACATGGGAGTCTGCCGAGGATAGTCAACGCCGCATCATTTCAGGAAAGCCCTTTAAAATTATTTTCTAAATTTAAAACAGAAAAATGAGCTCTAATCAGAAAGAAAAATAATCAATGTATTCAGTATTATAGTATGATTGGTTTGAGTGAGAGAGTGAAAGTGATAGTTGGCCACCTTTAAAGAAACTATATCTGAGGCATTGGTTTGTGGTGAATTGTAGAGTAATTATTCACGTCAAAGAAATAAATAACACTTTTGCAAGTTAACTACAGTAAAGAAGTTGATAAAAGAATTATTTTAAAGAAAACAAGAGTATATCCATATAGAATTAAAAGCATGGTGAAAGGCGGAAGTAACGTAGCCGCCATTTTGGAATTTAATAGTCGTTGATGACTCCTATTGTTTATAACATTTAGATACTGATATAAATAAAATTAATCTGTTTGCCACATGTTGTTTGGATGTTATTTCGAAACCATTACTGCCTCTGATTTTTCGCTTAACGCAACCTTGGACCCGAAAAGCCTAATGTACATTGATAAACTGAGCACATGGTCACACTGGAAGTCTGGTGTACAGTATTTAAGTACAATAGAATACAAATACATAATTATCATATATACAATTATTATTATTATAAAATATACGCGTAATTTAACAGATGGCTCCCGAACTATGGACTTTATATAAAATTAAATTATATAAATAAGCCAAAAGCAGAGGTAGACGGGTAGCGAAATATACGTAACATTAGAGGTTACCTATGTAGGTTATGTATGGTGTGAATAGAATTATACGACAACTAAGACAGAATTTATTATTATCAGTATATTAAAAATGGCAACCAACAACGAAAGTATTAATATTGAAAACACAGCAACAGAGTCGCTGTTGTTAAACGAACCACAGGCTAATTCAACGCCTATTATAAATGGTAGGGTGTCACTGGAAGACCTTTTTCTATTAATGAAAATACAAAATAATGAATTAAAAGAACAGAGTATTAAGTTGGATGTAAAATTCGATGAATTAAAAAATGAAATTAAGAAAAGGAATTTTAATGTTGACAAGAGAATTAATGAGATAGAATTAGGAAATAAGAAAGTAATAGACAAATTAGAATTGAACAAAGATGACAAGGTAAGTAGTAGTGGAAATGACGATAAAATAAATAAAAATATAGTAATAGGAGATAATAGTGTGGAGGTTGGTAGTAATAATGAGGTGTTATGGGGAATAGAATATGATAATAAGGGAATGATAGTGTGTTTTGAAGGTTTAAAGAGAGTGCGTAAAGGTGTAATTGTAGGGGAATTGCAGGGGTTAGATTTTTCCCTTAATGGTGTATTTGGGGGTGATGTACATGTTTTTAGGAAGGATGAGAGTGCCTTCGATGTAGATTTGGGAGACAAAAGGTCTGAAAATAGTTGTCCCTGGATTTTTTGTGCACCTGATAGGTGGTGCGAGAATAAAGTTGTAGTGTCCCCTGCATATATTGAGAGAGAGAATGTGATTTGGGGTTATGATGGGAGATATTGGTTGTGTGATAATTGGGAGATGGAGTTATATAGAGTAAATAGAAATTATGAAGAATTTGTAGAAAGGTTAGGTGGAGAGAGAAGTGAAAATAATAGCAAGTACTTACCTTGTATTGAAACTGAGGTAGTAGGAGATGATGTTGATAACAAGGATAATACAATGTACCTAATATGACTAATTATACCAAAGGTGACAGAACCATACCCGATCATGAGTTATATGAGTTTACGGAAAAGTATAAAAATTTGAATAGTTGGTATATGTATAATAATAAGATGCGATATCTAATATTAAACAATGTGTATAGTTTTAAGATTCGACTATTATTTGACGATGGAGGGTAAACATTTTATTGTGTTTATGAACACATTTAATTATGTGGACAGTGTTTTTTAAGATGGACTGTTTATGACTGATTTATGGTAAATGGTTAAATGATAATTGTGGATTGTATATTTTTGTGTATATTAATATCAATGTATTTGTGTATTTTTGCTGTTGTGTATTTTATATATTTTTTTTTATGTAAACATGTATTGTAGAATTTTAAATAATTGAAGGAAGTTTAATAATGATTTTGAAATAATTATGGAATTCAGAGTCTAATGGTTAATAAATGAAGCAGGTAATATATTTGGATATTGAGTTGTTTTAGGATTGTAAGGTAAGTGATGAATTTTCTAGTGGTATATTAAGGTGAAATGTTGTAAGAGTTTAGGTAATAATGATAAATAAGGGCATTGGAGTTAGTTAAATAGAGTTAATGGGAGTTAGTGAAAATAAAGTGTTGAGATACTGATAATATATAAAGAGGTGTTAGATATTTTAAGGACACAGTAGTTAGTGATTATATGTAGAGGTGAATAATGTGAATGGTATATATATTTGTTGTTGATGATATTTTGTAGTAAGGATCCGGTGTAAGGAGTGATCAGCGTGCGACGTGGCAAGGGACCAGCGTGCAGCGTTGTGGCAGGCGGAGCAATTTTGGGTTAGAGTGTTTGCCGATATTTGGTGGAGGGCAAATGGTTAGGAATGGATATGGCCAGGTAGGGAAAATACATCCTTGTACAAAAAAGGAGCGGTGCCAGAGGTTTTAAATGGGATTAGTGAAGGGGGTTTATTATAGAGATATTGGTGTCATAATATGTTAATGGTTAGAAGCGGTTGTTAGTAGAGAAAAGGGGGTAGTAAGGTTAGGTTGACAAATGCCAAAATAAGATAGATAGAATAATGAATAATAGAGAGTCACCCAAACTAATAAGGATAAAAGGGTTAGAAAAGGGAAAATTCATGGTAGGAAGGTAATGTAACTGGAAAGGTAATGATAAATTTGAAATTGTTTTATACAATCTGATATAAACAAATGTTAAATAATAAAAGTTGAAAAGAGTTGATAATAGTAATGTGTTATAAAGTTTTATACAAGTTATTTACATGTGAACTGTTCAATGTTAGTGTTTAATGTTTTATGATGTACAATGTTTTATTATGTTTTTATTATGTTGATGGTACAATAGGTCAGGAGGTTACTACCGGGGTAGTAACGATGACAATGTTGAATTTTAAAGAATTAGTAGTGAGACTGATGTTGGTTATCAAGTCTATAGTAATGATTCTGTTATAAACAAAATTAAACGTTAAGAAGGTTGAGTAAAGAAAATTAAATAGTTTTGAAGTGTTTGCCATAATAGTTAAATATGCTGATGTTATTTTAAATGAATTAGTAGAGATAGTAGTTGTTGTTTGAGAGTAGAATTTGTTTTATGTTTAGTATAAGGGTATATTTTCTTAGGATGAGAGAAGTAAGTTGATGTTGACTGGAGTCAGGGAATTTGATAAAAATATGCAGGAGTGTTGAAAGGTGGAAGGATTATCTCTCTAAAATCTTGTTATATTTTTTGTGTGTTATTTGGAACTTTATGAGTAAAGAAAACCAACGCCTCAAAACACAAACCAATGCATCTAAGCGGAAACATATCAGTTGCGGATATGTGGATAAATAAGGCCACTATTTTAAAATTTTGTATTACATGATTCAGAGTTTTGTAGTGTTGTGACCGCGGTCATGCGCTGGCCGGAGCGTTCAGTGCCTCATGGCCTTATGGTGTAGGGATCTCTCCGGAGAAGTCCAGTAAGGTCAGACAGGTACGATCAGCACTATAGGACCAAGGGTAAGTGATTGAAATTCTTTTATATTAACACTACAGGGGGTTGCGGCAACATATCTGGACTGATCCTTTTAGAAACGTGTGAATGAGTCAATGAAAGTTTTTGTGTCTCGACACCAAACCTTTCATTGAGGGGGGTTTGTGACAGTACAGAAATACCTATTACCATAATAATGGGATTAAGGAATCTTATATTGTATTTTTATTCTGTTCATGAATGTTAACCAGGGCTAGGTTAGTTTTACCCAATTCCCAATAAAGACGCATATTCAACAAGAGAGGAGTGAAGCCGAGATCATCGGTGTACGAGCGGAATTTAACATGTATAATGGCGGCATATGTGAAAACGAACTAACAATACGAACTTTCATTGGTCCACAAAGCCATATCGTCATAAATAAATAATGACGGCATGCAATCAATTACGTATTAACCAGGGTGGTGACTGGAAAACAATAGACAATGACGTCAGGTGCATGACCACTTACATAACAATTATGTCTGACCCGCCCACAGTCTTCAAAAACAACTCAGAGAGCACACACGCTCAAACAGTGTAGTGGGCAGTTTTGCCATAAAAAAATGTAAATTGTTCTAAAAATGTAGTCATAACAGTAAAGTAACGTCAGTGTACCATAATGTAGAAAAGAGTAAATTCAGTGCACTTAAAAAAGACAGTGAAAGTTCGGCCGAACACCTGCCAGCCAACATGGGAGTCTGCCGAGGATAGTCAACGCCGCATCATTTCAGGAAAGCCCTTTAAAATTCTTTTCTAAATTTAAAACAGAAAAATGAGCTCTAATCAGAAAGAAAAATAATCAATGTATTCAGTATTATAGTATGATTGGTTTGAGTGAGAGAGTGAAAGTGAGAGTTGGCCACCTTTAAAGAAACTATATCTGAGGCGTTGGTTTGTGGTGAATTGTAGAGTAATTATTCATGTCAAAGAAATAAATAACACTTTTGCAAGTTAACTACAGTAAAGAAGTTGATAAAAGAATTATTTTAAAGAAAACAAGAGTATATCCATATAGAATTAAAAGCATGGTGAAAGGCGGAAGTAACGTAGCCGCCATTTTGGAATTTAATAGTCGTTGATGACTCCTATTGTTTATAACATTTAGATACTGATATAAATAAAATTAATCTGTTTGCCACATGTTGTTTGGATGTTATTTCGAAACCCTTACTGCCTCTGATTTTTCGCTTAACGCAACCTTGGACCCGAAAAGCCTAATGTACATTGATAAACTGAGCACATGGTCACACTGGAAGTCTGGTGTACAGTATTTAAGTACAATAGAATACAAATACATAATTATCAGATATACATTTATTATTAATTATTATAAAAAAAAGTGCGTAAATTAACAATTGGTTTTAAAAATGGTGGTGAAACCAAGCCTACTAAAAACAGACGTTAGAATTTTGGGCATTATCTCCGTGTATGTGGTTGAGATGTACTTATTTTTGGCTTTTATATTATTTAATTTTTTGGATTTCTTAGCCTTGTGTTTCCTAAGAATGTTATCCACCATCCGGCAATCATAACCATTAGCAGCAGCAATATGTTTGATTGTATTTAATTCATCATTAAAATCGTTAGCTTCGAGGGGGACACTCAAAAGCCTGTGTAGGAGACTATTGTACGCTGCTAATTTTTGCATATACGGGTGGTGTGAATCGGCATGTATAGTCACATCGGTGGTGGTAGGTTTTCTATATATTCCAAATTTCAGGTTGTTGTGCTGTTTAGTTATAGTTAAATCCAAAAAATTTAGTTCATTATTTACTTCGGTTTCCATGGTGAACTGGATATTATCATTTACAGCATTCAAGCTGTTTTTCAAAGTGCTTAACTGGCGTGCAGTGCCATTGAAAATCAAAAAAGTGTCATCAACATAACGACAATAAAAAATAATGTTATTGGTGAACTTGTTTTAAGGCGGCTAAGAAATTGGTTGCTTTAATAAATGATAATATTCAACTACAAAATAATCGTAGCATAATAGTATGAATTTTATAAACAAAGTTAGAAATATACAATTGCTACCCACATACAAATTAGCATCTTTCGACATTGTCAACCTTTATACTAATATTCCCGTAAATCAGACCTTGGACATCTTATATAATAACTTAATCAAATCCAATAAATTAGATGCACAATCCATAAACGAATTAATCTGCGTACTGAGAGTCATCTTGCAACAAAATTATTTTACTTTTAATGGACGATATTATATTCAAAGAGACGGACTTGCTATGGGTTCACCATTGTCCGGCTTGTTGGCCGACATTTATTTGAACTCTTATGAGAACAATTACTTTCTTAATAACCACAAGTTCACCAATAACATTATTTTTTATTGTCGTTATGTGGACGACGCTTTTTTGATTTTCAATGGTACTGCACGCCAGCTAAGCACTTTGAAAAACACCTTGAATGCTGTAAATGACAATATCCTGTTCACCATGGAAACCAAAGCAAATAATGAACTAAATTTTTTGGATTTAACTATAACTAAACAGCACAACAACCTGAAATTTGGAATACATAGAAAGCCTACCACCACTGATGTTACTATACATGCGGATTCCCACCACCCATATTCGCAAAAATTAGCAGCATATAATAGTTTCGTACACAGGCTTTTGAGTGTCCCCCTTGACGCTAACGATTTTAATGATGAATTAAATACAATTAAACATATTGCTGCTGCTAATGGTTATGATTGCCGGATGGTGGATAACATTCTTAGGAAACACAAGGCTAAGAAATCCAAACAATTAAATAATATAAAAGCCAAAAATAAGTACATCTCAACCACATACACGG
This sequence comes from Magicicada septendecula, assembly GCA_034769895.1. Taxonomy (NCBI): domain Eukaryota; kingdom Metazoa; phylum Arthropoda; class Insecta; order Hemiptera; family Cicadidae; genus Magicicada; species Magicicada septendecula. The sequence goes on from CM068368.1 coordinate 343,581,347, forward strand.
AGATAATGCCCAAAATTCTAACGTCTGTTTTTAATAGGCTTGGTTTCACCACCATTTTTAAAACCAATAATAGCCTTTGGAATTCGGTTCGCCAAGCTGTTCACACACAATTAGAGTCAAGGACGGGTGTATATAAATTGATATGTAATGATTGTGATTGTTTCTATATTGGTCAAACGGGGAGACCTTTTATTAAAAGGTTTTGGGAACACACTCCATATAATTTCATCAATAAAGGTGTTTCTATAAATAATATAAAATCAAATTTCACACGACATTTAATTACATGCAACCATTCGTACACGAATTTTATTACGAATTTAATACCCTTACATTATTGTAGCAAGGGTCATTATATGGATGCATGGGAAGAATTTGAAATCTATAGTGGACATAATAACCCAGTTACTCATGATGGCATACTTAATGATAAATTAAATTTCAAATCAAACCCGCTGTATGACACCGCGCTGCAATCGATTATGAGATAACACACGGCGTGACACGCGTTTGCTCAGAGTCCAGTGGGCCACACGCAGTGCACTGTGTCGGACGCTTGTATAGATTTTAGAATTGTACATATGTGTGTTTTTTGAGTTTTTGTGAATTTTAATATTTGATGATCTCCTTGTGAGTGATAACTATCTGATGAAGGGTCATATGACTCGAAACGCGTCATAAATATACAATTTGAAGTCACTGAACGGTTTCAATAAGGTAAATCATTAAACACTAAATGTTAGCCCAAGCTTATCTCAATACATCACTGAAAACCACACCCAAATTCATTCTGCCATTGTGGAGATTAGCGTGCACAGACAGAAAAAACAGACAACGATTTTATTATATGTATAGATTTATTTTTATTTTATTATTTATTGTGTGAAATCTTTAAGATTTATACAATCGTCATACATGTTTTACATAACTAATAACAAAAATAACAAAAGAAAGTGCCAAATATGTACTGTTTCAGGTCAATAAAATAGAAGTTAAAAATGAAACGATCGTTTCAATCTGGTGCGGCAAGAAGAAAGGAAAAAAGAGAAAAGTTAGTGCGTGAGGAAAGAGGAAAACGCACCCTTCATAGTTTCTTAAAAGGGAATTCCGGCCAACCCGAGTCTTCAAGCAACTCAAACTGTACATTGACTAGTGAGGGAGGAAATCCAGTAAAAAAAGTTTCTAACGAAGATAGTCGTACAAACTATGACAATAACGTAAACGATAAAATCGCTGAGGTTATTTCAGTGTTTCCACAAAAATCTTCTAATAATGACTTCGAAAGCACTAGTGTACATCGTGTCAATAATGATTTATGTGAAGGAACTCATGAAGGCTTTAAGAACTTTATATCTAATGATCCTGCAAAATGGAAATTTCTAGATACAAAACAGAGGGAATTGATTGTTTTAAAAGGACCACCTCCTATTCCTGAGAGCTTGCCGCGAGAGATGTCAGGCAGGCCATTTCCTCGAGGAATTTTTTTAAACACCAGACTAATGGCGAGAGTGTAAAAAGGGATTGGCTTGTTTGGAGCGAAGAAGCAGCTTCCCTTTTTTGTTTTCCATGTACACTTTTTAAATGTGACGATAGTGATGATCAAGTTCAAATGTTAAAGTCACAGTTGTGTCAAGGTGGAGTTAATGACAAATGGAAAAAACTGTATGAAAAAGTTAAAAGCCATGAAGGTAATGTTTGTCACTTGAGAAGCTACATTAAATGGAAAGACCTTTGTGTTTCACTACAAGACATGGGAGGCATCGATGCAGCGTTACAACAAAACATTAAGCAGGAAGAGGAAAAATGGAGGAAAATTTTGAAAGCTGTAGTTGATGTTGTTCTTTTTTTAGCGAAAACAAATTTGCCATTAAGAGGAACCCATTCCACAATCGACTATTATGACAGTGGTCTTTTCCTAGCAACCCTCCAGTTAGTGGGAAGATACAATGTTGAAGTTGGTCAGCACCTAGAAAATATTAGTAATAGTAGAGAATCAGGTAAAAGACTTCAGGCTCACTATCTGTCCTGGCGAAGTCAAAATGAATTCTTAAAAGTGTGTGCTGATGAAGTTGTAAATTCAATACTTGAGGAAATAAGATCAGCTCACTACTATAGCATCATCGTAGATGGGATCACCAGATGTGTCTCACGAAGAACAGCTAGTATTTATCATTCGATATGTTCTGTGTCAAGATGGAGAGTGGAAAGTTTATGAAAGATTTATTAAAATGAATGCCTTTGAAAAGAAAACAGGAGCAACAATAACAGATCAAGTCAAAAGTGTCTTAAACGACTTTCAGTTGGATTTGTCTTTATGTAGAGGTCAAGGCTATGACAATGCCTCTAATATGTCTGGCAAGTTTAAAGGCGTTAAAACGAAAATTTGGAAGAAAATCCACAAGCATGTTTCACACCTTGCTGTGCTCACACCTTAAATTTGTGTGGGACTCATGCAATGGAAACTAGCATTGAGATTAGATCCTACTTTGGAAATGTTGAAAAGCTGTATAACATATTTTCAGCAAGCCCTGCAAGATGGAAAATTCTTCAAAACAAAGCTGGCATATCTCTTCATTCTACTTCAAAAACAAGATGGAGTGCAAGAATAGAATCAATTAGCCCTCTAGCAAAGAACTATAATAATGTATTGTCGGCACTTAATGGATTGAAAGATCTTAAACTACCAGCTGAAGACCAAGCTGATGTTAATGGCTTAATTGAGTGGATGAGTTCTTACGAATTTGCAATTTTTACCACAGTCTGGTACAAACTGCTCAAGTGTATCGACATTAGAAATAAGATTTTACAAAGTTCCAAACTTTGCCTTCCTACAGCAACTAAACACATAAGAGGGCTCATAGTTGATATTCAGTTGATAAGAGATTCATGGGTTCAACTTCTTGAAGAATCAAAAAATGTAGCTGTGGAACTTAAAATTTATCACCAGCTAAAAGTGACCAGGCTCCGAAAAAAAAAAAGATTTCATGACGAAACAAGTATTGAAGTTGAAAAGCACGTTTTTAAGTCACCTGAAGAGAGACTTCAAGTGCAAGTTCTCAACCCAGCCCTTGATATTCTTTTGGTCCAACTAAGTGACTTGACTGAAAGAATGTCACACTGTTCAAGATTGTTTTCACCAATATTAACTCCACCATTTAAGACCACTGTGCAAGTACAGCAGAAGATGATCATCCCACAACATCAACACATTATGTTTTCAGTGAAAAACAAATACAAGAACAAGCTGAAGAACTGTCGACTGCTTATCCTTCAGACTTACAAAAAGATGACCTGAATGATGAACTTCCTTTTTTTACAAAATTCGCGAAGAGTCAAAGTTTGTGTAAGTGGTCATATTTCATCAGCACTAGAACTTATAAACTTGATATACAAAAAAGGATTGGAGTCTGTATTTCCTCAAATTTGCATGTCTCTTCGTCTTCTCATAGTGGCCCCAGTGACTGTAGCATCTGGTGAGAGAGCATTTAGTAAGCTCTCATTGATCAAAAACCGCTTGCGGTCAACCACAACAGAAGCAGACTTAATCACCTAATGTTGTTAAGTATCGAGCATGAACTCGCAGACAGAGTCTTTTGAAAAAGTAATCAATGACTTTGCTGCGATGAAGGCTAGGAAAAAGATTGTTTAATTTACTGGCATGTGCAACCTTGTGTGTGTGTGTGTGTGTGTGTGTGTGTGTGTGTGTGTGTGTGTGTGTGTGTGTGTGTGTGTGTGCGCGCGTGCGCGTGCGTGTGTGTGTGTGTGTGTGTGTGTGTTACTTTTCTTGCTTTTAAATTCAGTTTTATAACGAAATATAAAATGTTTAACGTATTATAACAGATAAGTGTTTTAAAGAGCAGCGCTATTGAGTTAGGCCATTATTATTCACTTCAAAGAACTATCAAATTACAATTTAAACATTATTGTTTTGGTTTGAAACAGTTTCTTCTTTTAAATAATGTATTTGTGGTATTAAAATTTGTTTTGAAACTTTTATCATGTTTTTAAATTTATCCTAAAACAGCAAGCTTCATTATTCCAATAGTTAAAACTAAGTAAAGGTTTAATGAATAGACCCCTTGATAGTCAATAACTGGGAGGACCGCAAGGCCCGAACAGTCCCTTCGAAGAGACTTGGATAATGGACTGACTAAAGTGGTCCTATGCGGTCAAAAAAGTGAAAATATATATATATTACATCAAGAAACGGACTGTAGCAGAAAGTGATTGTATATATATATATATATATATATATATATATATATATATTACTTTAATATTTATAACTAAATTTACCTCAAGATATACTTTTTTCCCTATTAGGAACATGTTTCGAGAGTTCTTGTTCTCTCCTCTTCAGCCTTCGCCTAATAGGGAAAAAAGTATATCTTGAGGTAAATTTAGTTATAAATATTAAAGTATTATATACATCAAGAAACGGACTGTAGCAGAAAGTGATGAAATATATATATATATATATATATATATTGTATCTTTTCGTGACGTCCGCCTCGTTTAAGCCCCGCGATGGAAGCCACTTTGTAATGTTTTGACGTGTGTACGTCTACCGTTTTACTCTGTAAAATGTGGATAATGTACAATTTGTGTGTAATGGGTGTAACGTGTCTTCTCGATCCGTAGTTCAACTGCGTGCAACTTCCGCAGATTTCGTCCGTTGCGAACGTACGAATAACCAGGTCTTGATGTTCTTACCTGATGTTCACTAGGGGTGAGAAAATCCCGGTGGCGCCAAATTGTTTTCTTAAAACAATTAAAATAAAATTCAAAGGTGTATGACCAGCGCAGCTCAGGCGGTTTGAATAATTCAAATATTTCCGCCCGCCTAGGCCAACTGTAGCATTCAGCAATTCGTTGTGTGTGCTGTGTAAATCGTTAGTCGTCTGCTGAAATGTACATAAAATATTGTGCACCTCCTAATGAAATTATAACACCGTGGTTACACTCAATACTTACACATTTTTTATTAGTGATTGTTATTCATTTAATACAAATTATTCTAATACAAATGCTCCGGTTGTTTATATGAGACAATTACAGGGTTTGACAATCGATATTTGAATTGATAACCAGACGTTTAATGATGGCGTCTGTTGAAAATTGTATACAAGTTATTAATGTTGGTTTGTCATAGGTTCTTGAGGTTACGTTCAAAGGATTACAAATGTTTTAAAAACAATAAAAATACACACCCTTACATCAAGTAAACTTAACTAACATATTGTGTAGGTATAATTTGTTTAGCGCAGTGTAGTAAAAGTGTTTACAAGTTATGGATCATTAACAACAGTTTATATTGGTTAGTTTATAAATTGTCAGTGACTTAGTATTCTTTTTAATCTTTGAAAGTAATTGATTTCAGTTCAGTGAGATTTCGACCTTTAGTGAGATAATTAACGTGAGTTTATTTATATATTTTGGGTAATTTAAGAGGTACTTATCACTTCCGTAGTTATGGCGAATTCATACGATCTGTTATTCATGGGTTATACTATAATCTTCTTTAATTTGCTGGGTTCAGGACATCAGGCATCTTTTCCAGTTTAATTGGTAGTAATTTATTTTCTTTTTTCGTTAATTTGGCCTCAACTTCAATAATATGGCTCCAGTCTTTGTCTTATGTCTTGGTATACACTTAGTAATAACTTCTTTTGATATTTTCTATGTTTTAATTGACAATTTTGGTCACTCGAAAATTAGCGTCTATACCATTAAAGCGTCATACATTCAGTAAAAAAATCTAACGGTATTTTTTCTTGTTACTCCACAGTTTCCATGGTAACGTAATTATTCTACCTGGTCGATCTCAAAATAAACACATTGTTATCAAACTTTGAATTTTTTGTTTAATTTGAATAAATATTTTATAATGGCTATATTTACTTGGGGATAATTTCAATGGTTGTAATCTTTACGTAGATGTTTCTATTTTCTTTCAAAGATTAGTTTGATATCTTACAAGATTGGTCTAAGCCATGTATTAATGTTTTAGTCCAAAATTGATAATACTATGTTAATACATAATTTACTTATTTCTAAGTTTTAATATAATTCTGCCATGTTCCCTTTCGTTACACATAATTAATATATTTTGCCTATTATTTCTTATAAAGGTATTGCTATTATTTTCTTTATAACTTCCTTACTTACTTAAAACATACTAACATATTAATGTAAAACTATTTCTTCTGGTATTTATTGCCTTAAACATTAAGCCAATAACTTCTTTCTTTAAATTAACAAATGAACAAATTTGGTGAGTGTTATATCTACACCATCTCTTTTATAACAGTAATCACCCTGGTGATTTTTATACTGAGATAATATTTTTTCTGTTTTTTACATTCACAATTATTCTGTGTCTTTCAGTCTAATATACTTAACTTAATTGCTCATTTAACATGTGCTTATATTTTGGGTTTGTCACACTTGTTTAATTCTTTTTTCTTAAGATTATATGCTGTTTATTTTATTACACTTATCACTTCACTGTTCATCTTTGTCACTCCCTACCTATCTCTAATTACCCTTATATTTCTCACGATCTCACTATTATTACAAAGTTTTTGTATCTAATGAGTTCATGTCTCTTTTGTTAACTTCAGACTGTCACATATCATTTTATAATATGCAAACAACATGGTATTGTAAATACATCTTTCAAATAAAACATAACTTTGTATATATTGTCATTAAAGTGATAAAAATTGGTCTGAAATGTCATAATTAGTAATAATAACAACAATTTAATAATGTTAAAATATATTGTGTTAATTGAAACATACTACATCTGTAGCAACAGCAATAATATTAGCGAATAAATAAACTCTCCAAAACCTTATACTTTCAAACACATAATGCTGAAATAATATACATACTGCTGAAATAATCTTAGTAAAAGTTCCAAAGTATATAGTAGGATATACAATTTGTTCTCTGATTGAATCACGCACACATTTCTATTCCCTGTCTGTATGAGTGTAATTTTAAACATAACAGCTGACACATCACCTATAGATAAGGATATACATACAATCATATCTACACATGGTTTTTTATGTATAACAATTGCTGAGATACTGTCATTTACAAGTTACCACTAATAAAAATTTAAACATAAATTATTAACAATAATAAAAAATTATGCTCTTTTAAAACAATCTTGTGAGTTAATTGTTATGGCCATGTAATTTTTTTTTCTTTTTTCTTCACTGTCTTCTTGTCTCGCTTTACTTTGGTTAATATCTGGCCAATCTCTGGGGTTGGGTCAATGTCAGTTGTCTGTCAGTCTAGTTCGTATTTTCTTGTTTTGTAACCACCTTTGGTTGTATTCTTCCTCCTTCACTATTGATTATATTTACTACTTTCATTCTCGTTATCATTTATCTATCAAAATATATGGTTTCTTGGCATTTTTTACATACTTATTTATATCAAATGTGATCAGGGTTTGGCAATGTTATAATATATGTGTGTGTGTGTGTGTGTGTGTGTGTGTGTGTGTGTGTGTCATTGTAAAGGAGAGGGCCACAAATCCAAACTTTCCCCCGGGCCACCAAAAGTCTCTGGGCGGCCCTGAGTACCATTACAGTGCCATAATATTTTGACTTTTATGAGTATGTCCTTCATGCATTTGCAGGTGCTTATCGGCATGCAAATATTTCAATATTTGTATCAGCTCCAGTTTGTATTTATTTGGTATCTGGCCAAGGGGTTATTTTGTCATTCGAGTGGCATCTCTGAAGTCCCTATTCCTCACCTTGAATTAGTAAGTGCTTGTCTTCTTGCTAAATTGGTACAGTGGACCATTTGTCCAGCTTCCTACCATTTCTGCCCATTAATCAATTTGCCTTTGGACACCATGAATGTATTTTACAGAATAAATACTCCACCCTACAAACTTAAATTGGTGGCTGCCATTAGTGAATGGGTGACCCTGTCACGTTATCGCTAACATCCCTTCTCATTTGAATCCTGCCATCTGTGCTTCCCAAGGTCTTTTGGCCAAAGATGTTGTAGACCACTGTAATGGTCTGGTCCTTCGTTCCTTCTTGAAGACTAGTCCACTTGGCCAAGCAATCTTCTCTTCTGCTGAGCAATTATAGCGGTGATTCAGAACTCAAACATGATTGTCGTTTATCTGCCTTCTATGCCGACATTTCCAACTAGCCTCATTTGGGAGGAGGGAGTCTTTAGTTTATTTGTAAGATGGTTTAAGACCCGAAAGGGGACACTACTGTCACCACTTGCCCCCAAGCAGCTGGCCATTGAATACATATGTTGATACATTCAGGCTTGTTGCTTCTCTGCTGAACTCCTAGATATTTTGACTCATAATGTAACTTGCCTGGGAATCCAATGGCTTTCTTTTGATTTAGAATACATCTTTTACCTTTCAGGCATGCAGTGATACTCCAGGCAGGATTTTGAGTGTTACAAAATCGCATCACAAAAGAAATTGCAATATCTTCTACATGACAAAACATGCACACTTTTAGAATATTCTATTTGAAAGGCACAGGATCAACAACACTGACTCAGCGCAGAATTGTATCATCCGGCATGGAGGAGTGGGGTGAGAAACCGGTCACTTTTTGCCATGGATGTTAATATAACTGGATGCCCGACAGGGCGCTCTCTAGTGAAGCAAATCAGATCACGGCAGCCATATTTAAAGTGGGCAAAAAAAGGTAAACAGACATGGAGTTAGGTTGATTTGTGCGGACCTTCTGGAGTGTAAATTGATTTAATCCTTGCTTGACTTATGACTTCGAAAAGAATACAAAATACGAAACTAACATACAAACAACATATCTTCCAACATAGAAACTAAAAGTCTTTCAGCATAATCTGACACGTAATTATATGAATAAATAACCGAACAATGTCTACAGTCAGATCTAGCTAAACAGTCGTCTAATTGCTTCTGCATTACAGTATAAAATTATTACATCTCGCTGCATATAACAACAAGGTGTACACAAACAGAAGGTATAGTCCCATTTCTCCCAGACGCAAAATGTTTAGCAAACGCATGAAATCAAAGTCGAGCGAAATGGCTTATAATGCAAACAAGTTTATTTAGTCACAGAATACAACCAAATATGTAATTAAATAGGTTTTGTTATAATCGAGTTTCCATTGATTTTTGACGAATTTTGAAAATCACAGAGTTCTAATTAATTTTATTCAGTAGTGGAATTTTTAATTTCTTACAAATCACGATATTGGCCAGCAAAACCTAATGCCTAAGTTTTATGGTAATCTATGGCTAACACTTACATTCACTGTCAATAAGTTTACACATTCATTCTGTTTATTATCATTATGTACTCTCTTCTAAAAGCCATTATCAAAAAACACCAGTTGTGTATGAATAATCAAAAACCTGTAAAACTATTAATAACCATTTTACTGGGTTGGCCACATTTCTGAGAACAAAGTAAGGATACCAGCATACTGGGTTAGATTCTGTGTTTTTCTTGTTTTATTTTGAATATCATTTTTTAAAGGAAGAAAGCAGCTTATTTTATATAGATTGATGATAATAATAATAATATAATAATAACAACAACAACATCAGTTAATAATGGCTTTTTCTGGTGGTATGCAGTACTGGCACATTTTTAAGCCCAAGTTTCTCAAGATTTATAATTTCATTTATCTCTATAGAATTTTCCAAACTTACATCGATCTACCTCCCCCGGATTTGAACTCGCGAGTTCCTGGTGAGTACTGGTACCTTTTCATACAGATAAATAGCCCTAATAATAATGAAAGTTGGAAATACAGCCTTTTATTTCTAATTCTTCGTTGAGAAACTTTTGTTTTTAAATTTCATTTTACGTTCCCATAACACTATGATCCCACGGTGTCGGCTAATAAATTCTTTGATTATGAGTGGAAATAGAAAAAGATTTAACAGGTAAGTGAGAATTACCATTCAGGCTGATAGGTTTGACAAAAAATCGTATTATTCAGGACGCACCGTAGCATGTATTTATCATCAAAAAAAATAATTAATTGTCGCGTAATTAATAGCACAATTATGTACCAGTTGTATAGGTAGAACTGTGGGCTCGAGATCTCTTTCCCGGATTAAAGATGGTGGCGTGACGTCACACTTGCTTCAGCTCTCGCAAGCATACAGGGTTGGCAGTCGGGCATCCAGTTAGTATATAAACATCCATGCTTTTTGCTCCATTTAGGCACACAGTAAAATTAGTGTAGCTTGAGAGTCCGAAGTGATACAGCATTGTCATTGAATTCCCTTAATCAAGAACTTTCTACATTATGAACATAACAGTGGTGACAATGACACAAGTAGTGAATAAGTTGTGAAAATTGTGTGTTGGGCAAAATGCCTTCATGGTATATAGAGGCTAGACATGCTAAAAAATATTGTCAATGCATATAGGAGAGTAGAGCACATCTCGATGGACCAAATCGACTACAATGACCCACCAGAGGGCTTACCGACACTGCTTCAAAGACGAGGCCCCATGTGCTGCAAGCAAGTACAGCCAACCCACAACAGAGCCTGTATGGAAGTGGCCAACACAGCAAATGTGGAGAATGTCGAGAGAAATGCAATCCAGCTGATGGAAGTAGATACCGAAGTAGCTGAGTCAGATGAAAAGGGCCAGGCACTGTAAGTGTGTCAGTGACTGATTTTGGTAAAATTTAACAGCTAGCTAGAAAGTACTTTCACAACATGTTCTTTAATAATTAATTTAGACATGCGTGTGATGTCCGTGACAGACATATGGTTCCAGAAAGACATAAAGACAGTAACCATTAAAACAGTGCCACTGCCTAAGCACAAGATCCCTAATGCCGTGCAAAGTTTACACTATGTAGTTACTGCCGCTTAAGGCAAAATACCACCAATGTTGAGATCAAATGGGGTTAAATATCTGCCCAATTCCGACTTGAGTCGCCACGACTACCGTTTATGCAACTGCTTGCAATACGAGGGATACGCAATCATCGGGCAAGTAATAAATGCACCTCTACCAGCTAAGTTAGACGATGATCATCAACTGAATGTTAATATCAAGAAGCAGCTTCTGCATCAGAGTGTGTGAATACTAATTATGACTAAACATGTCATTTCTCATTTGCACACCACATTAGAAACACTACAGATCTCAACGTATTCTATGCCCAAAGACTTGCAGCAGTGGTTTTGACACAGCCCCCTTTTTTTTTGTCAATGAGTTTAGTATGTTCCGGTTGAACTGATATCTGTGTCTGCACATCAGGCAATTCAGAGTTGTTTTAATTGTCGCACTGTGTGTTTTTGGGCCAGACCCCATCTATTATATTCTTTGATAGGGATCTCATCTGTCTGCTCAACATTTTCGTTTCCACTGGATAATGGTAGGAATGGTTATACGGGACATTACTTGAGGTCATCAGTCTTGTGTAAGTATACAAGATCACATACACATCCTGTCATGGCCTATGTGGAGGTCTCATTTTCTTCATTTCATCGTGGTTGTGTATTCTGTGTTTTATTTGAGTACATGGGAATAAAACTGTTGTACAATTTATTACTTTTCTTGTTGATATTGTCTATATTCCTTATCTCAGCTGGCCAAATGGGGTTCTGGCCAATTGCAGAGGGGGCTCAGTATTTTGGATTATATGAATTTTTACATAATCAATCTCAATTATTATTGAGTGCAAGGTAGATTCACATGGTCTGTCAATAAGCTCCGCACTGGACACAGCATCTTAATTAGCCACGAGCATAATTCATTCCCCCCCTCAGGACTAACACACGGTTCCCACAAAAGTCAAAATTAATTTCCCTGACAATTTCAAGAAATTTTCCTAACATGTGGAAAGTTCAGAAAGATTACATACATTTTTAAAATAATTATTTGTTATTAACTGGGCCTGCAATCTATTAAATGTATGACTTTAAACACCATTAAAGTACTGTATTATTAAAAATGGAAACAAATACTTAACATTTAAATGTCAAAGTGGAAACATTGTTTTCTTGAACAAAACAAAAAAAATGTTTTATTTAACATAGACGGGATAGCTTCACTTCACTTTCAATATGCAGAGAAACAAATTAATATGTAATTATTATTTAGACAAACACTAGTTATTTTTATTTTAATAATCATCTATGCACATAATTTTCAAACCAATTAGGCTTCTTCTCTTTGCTGTTTCATTCAAGAAACTTTTCTCTGATCTTGTAACTTTTAATTTCATTTTTAGAAGGTCTGTGCCATTGTTTTCTTGGTATTTCTTATTCTCATTTACTTTCTCTTGATACTGTTCATATTTTTTTCCTGGCAGATCATACAGCAGTAAGCATTTTTAGGTGATTTTAAACATTTTTGAAGCCACCATAATACTTAAAGAGCATCATAATTATACAATGCACTAAGCAACAATACTATCCTATTTTTCACTTTCTGTTAATAGACATTTGTTCACTGAAAGCCCTGATTCAACAGAGGCATTACCATGTGAAACAATTAGAGCCAATTTAACAACTTCTTACAGTTCATAATACTTGGTATTTTGTATTTAAAAAAATGAATAGAAACCAATCATCCAATCTAATTTCAGTCTTCTCTTTGTCATTGCTACAGTCACTGAAAGAATCAAAGTGTGTTTTAATATACCACTGGCCTCACTACAGAGCTGTAGTTGTTTAGCTTTTTCAGCAACCACTTCAGAATCCTGTTTTTCTCATACAGAACTTGAAGTAAAATATTGATTCTGTTCTTTCCAATATTTGACCAACTTCACTGCACATCTCACGTAAATCTGTTTGGCATTCTTTGTTGTGCTATTCTTTGGCCTCTAAATTTGCCTGATTGCGACTTATTTGTCTAACCAAAATGGAATCAATAATGTAATATTAAATCTATGTCAGTTTGTTTGCTCCTAGTGAAAACTTAAATTAGTATTCCCAAAGGGAGATAGGCCTATAAATTCTCGTTTCTTATTTTCTTTTACACGGCAACAGCTTCATAGAGTCACAGTGTAAAGTAACACTGTTAATACTTTTAGTTTTAATTTATTTCTTATAACAAATTATATAATACTAGCAGGTACCCGCGGTTTCGCACGCGAATATTTGTATATGATTGTTGTGGTAACCGTCGAGTTGGTAAATTGCTAATGGTACATCTATATTAATAATATTCTTATATTGTTAAGTTATGAATATCCAAAAAGTGCGAAGCAATAGATCCATCATTCATGTTTCCTCGATACATAAAATCAAAATTTGATAATTTAGTAGATATTTACAAACATGCAGCAACACAATTAGATGAAATGTTTATTCGAATAGAGTAATACAAATAGTGTATACATAAGTATATTGATATCAGTTAGTCGAAATCTTACATGCTGTCAGTCTTAAACTTTTTGGTAGAATCCTTATATACATAAATGTATCACAGTCCAGTATACTCAGTTTTTATATACATTTTTACACCAGTGCGTCGTTATAAACTACATTTTTCGTTCTGCCATTATCAGAGCAAATAAAAAGCTCGCTGCTTCTGCTTACTCGAGAACATGCCATATACAGTTGTCCGTGAGAAAAGCAAGCAGCTCTTAAATCCACACCACCTGTGCGTAAAGTTTGCCCTTGTGACTTATTGATAGTCATTGCAAAGCATAAATTAACCAGAAACTGAAGTCTTTTAAATTGAAATGGAAAGTTATTGGGTATGATTGAAATTCTTGGGATAAATACGGTTTCTCCTTTGCCGCAGGCTGTTAAGATAGTCGCTTCGATGATATGTTTTTTTAATGACCTAACTTTCAAACGTGTTCAATTGCATAACTGTGGTGGCTTCAGATTTCTCATGAATATAATTGGAACACCTAGTTTTAAATTCAATGTGTGAGCTGGTAATCCTGATGCAGATAAAGTATTCAAAAACTCAGTTAGGTTATGTACTGCATCCTCTTCGTTCAAAACTGTTTAATGGAGTGATGTTTTTCCGTCTCCTGGAAATTTTTGCAATACGCAGCTATTTATGGCATTTACTTGTTCATTTCTTGGTGCTAGTATCACACGCTCACATAACCACACATCATCGTGCAAATTTATGGACTCATTATGTATATAACCTTTTCAATCAACTCTGCCAGTAAAGAAACTGTACAACATAATGATGGCAGTAAACATATCATACCATCTGTCTCTGATATCTCACCATCTCCAAGGTTTAATAAAGTAGTAGAAAATTCGTGAATATCTGCATTACTTCCAAGTTGGACTCTCATGTTTATTGTGAGTGATACTGTTTGAACAGTACGCCATCTATTCGATCATTTGACACAAGCGTTTACTTCATCAGCTCTAGTACCTCGTGTAACTACGGGCAATGTTTGTCTGAAGTCTCCGGCAAAGAGAAAGTTATTCCACCCATAAATCTGTTGTCTTTGCGCAAAACTCGTAGAGTTCTGTCGAGAGTTTCCACTGATTTTTTATGGGCCATAGTGCGCTCATCCCAAACAATAAGTCTGCATTTCTAATCAATTCCACTTTAGCACTATTTTTGGAAATATTGCACACTGGAAATTCTCTGCAATTCAAATCTATTGGTATTTTAAATAAGGAATGAGCTGTTTTTCCGCCAGGTAATAATGTAGCAGCGATTTCCGAGGAAGCTGCTGCTAATGCGGTCTTGCCTTCGCGTCTTAACTTCAAAAGAGTCAATTTTATTAAAAATGTTTTACCTGTGCCTCCTGGTGCATTAAGGAAAAATGCATTTCTAGATTTACAGTAAACACTTTGAAGAATGAGTTGATATATATTTCTTTGCTCCATCTATCAGTAATCTTTCATTCTCTTCAACTGTAGAAAGTAGCTGTTGTCTGTCATTCGTGGTTTCAGAAAGATATTCCTTTGAAATGTTTTGCACGGTAGACTGTGGATTTGGTAATCCGTATTGAGCTATCGGATTACCACCGACAGAAGTAACAAAATCTTCTATAAGTAGTAAACAACTATTTTCAATGCTTTCCTTGTATAAACTCAAATCAGCATCAGAAATTCGACGCACAATATTTTGAATCAAGTCTTCAGAGAAATGGTCTTTGTATTTAATCCACAATGCACTCGGGTTTCAAATATTGCAGAACACCAACATTACTGCAAAAAGTTCTCTCATTTTGTCAGGGCTAGCAAATAAACTTGCCTCTGACAATGTGTCGTTCCAATGATTGTCATTCTCTAGGAGATCAAGAGCTTGACATGCAGCTTTAAACGTTTGATGAATTATGTTGTCGACAGTCTTGATATTTTCAAATGAAGTTGGGCCACGTACATTGTGCAGAAGTAAATGAAGAAAATAACATTCATGATTGTTTGGATGAACTGTATACACTCAACCCAATACGTGTTCACGATATACGTTCTCGCTACCTTCTAATAAGACTCCTCGACGTCGACGTTGAAATATTCCTGTCTGCCTATTGAAAGTGTAATATGCTGGCACATCTTCGTATATAGTGTTGGCAAAGTCATCTTCCCGACATAGATAAAAAAATGCCATGAGAGTGGTGTTTCTTGGATTTTCTATTCTTTCGTACAAATTATCTTCACGAAAATAAACTCTTTGCACATTTTTGAGATGTACATCTAGATGAATAACAGGTGGAAAACGCTCATGTATAGGGAAAGAGAAGATTCTCCATATAGCTTCAGATGTGCTTATGTATCAACCATTTTGAAACTGTAATACCTCATCGTAAGAATTTTGTATACCAATCGTAGGTAGATCAGAACCTTTATTGACGTATTTACATATATATTTACTGGATTTTACACTACTACACAATTCAACATTGATGTGAGCACCAATGAGCTCGTGAAAGCACCGGTGAGTATGGAACTACAAATCTATTGTCAACTATCAAAATCTCATCTCTCAAATGGATTTCACACTGAAAACCTCCATCTTCAGGACTTAGTCAGCGATAATTAGGGTAGCTGTCATCATTTATCGTCGTTTCTTTTGTAAACGATTTAGGATATCGTTTAGTACACTGACCCTCCTTCATACACGGTGACTGTGCATTAATTGTTCCACATGGCCCATGAATCGTATGTGTTTTAACTATATCATAAAGCTCTGGATCTTTATCAGGGTCCGGCAGCTCTGCACTAATCACAGAATCTATCTGATCTGGTCGTACTTTTTCTTCTAACCAGAGCAAAATATGCACATGCGGCAAACCTCATTTTTGACACTCTACTCAGTACATGTAGCAGACAACAGAGCCAAAAATTTTACCTTTAACTAAGAAATCCATTAATTTCTTCAATTTCAAATGAAATACGTGTGCTACCAAGTCGTGTCGATCTTGAGCTGAAAAGCCTTGATGCAACTCCTGGACGATCTCTTTCCACTTACGATTTGTAGTGAACGTAATAAATAAATCAGGCCACGAGTATTTGCGTACGTAGCAAAAAGCGTCTTGCATTCGCTCATGCATATATCGTGAACCTCCTGTGAAATTTGAGGGTAGAATGACCAAGCGGCCTAAATTATCCAAACTTTCATTATTTCGTAATGCATCTTGCAAATGGACGTAATTCTCAGCTGTTAACTGAGTTTGATGAGTACGGATGTATATAAGCCTTTCCGTCTCTATCTTAGCATACATATCAACAATATATTGATTCAGAAGCTGTTTGTAATAAATTAAATGATTGTACTCATCTTTTCTCATCATGAGTCTGTACGAATAAAATTGTAGAGCTGAAAATTTCTAGTAGTTTGTAACCCTGTCTGAGGATCGACTAATTTCAATATAAAATGTAACCATCTTCTCCTCTGCAAAACATTAAAGGGTACTGTAAAGCACCATAAGCTCGGTGTGTTTCTGCAATTCGATGTAGCGTATGATCCCTCGCACGGATTATTATATCGCGTTTATCGCATTCCTGGTTAACTAAAACTACTGCCACCTCATTAGTTGTCGGTGCATTGTAGCGACCCCTATGCTCTTCATTATTTTCTTTTCGATCAGCATGAATCACAATATTGTACTCATTATTATTCGCAGATGTTACAAATTCAAATGCACTTTTCAGTTCACTAACATATGGGAAGACTGCGTGAAGTAAATTTTGAAGTTCTGTTACTAATGTGTTATCCAAGTTATGAATATGATCCATTCTTGTTTCAGCTTCCTGTAAATAATCCAGCTATGAAATACACCTGTAGAAATTTTGGTACTTCGTTTTGTGTGGGGAGTAATTGATCCCATGAGGTGATATACTTGCCCTTGAATTTTGAAAGTAGGCATGAAGCTCCCTTCGTCTATTTCATTGGCTCCGAATGATGTAAATTGAAAAGATGAATTGTACGATCTTAATGCATTCAAAAATTTTTTTGATAAAAGATGTTCTCCACTTAATAATGATTTTAATGGTTCCGGAGGAGGAAGTATGGGATCTAATCACACTTTTCCTGAAGAGCAACATAATCCATGTGATTCATTTTTCCACTTTAAAGCTTTGCAATGAGGGCAAACAATACTCGGTAACCTGATATCTGTTTCATTCGCGTAGTTAATAACTGGATTATAATTGAAACCACTATTTAATTTTGCATTTTATCGTAAAGTAGGATCTTGTGATCTGAGAGTCGCTTGCCTGCGTCTTTGTGCCGCAAATCTATTTTCATGAATCGTAGGACTTTCAACCCATGAGAGTTCTTCTAATCCAGATCTGTCTGAAGAGTTTCCAGGAGCTGATTGCATTTCAACTCCTTTGACGTCATTTTCAGATGCTCTAAGACATCTCATTCTTTTCGCAGCAACAGTAGATCTTCCTAAACATTCGGCATTGCAAAGCTAAAAAAAGTGGAAATGTATTTATTTCATCTATACTAATAAATCTCTAGGGGGCAACTAATAATTTATACAATACAAATTGCACATATTACTTACTGATGATGTAAAATTAACGAAAAAAGGCACTGATACTACATCACTGACACTCATCGCATGACTGAGGTGAAGTAAGTTAAGTATAATTCTCGAGAATTAATTATCCCTACTGCACATACTGAATATTCAAATGTCGAAGAGTATGGTTTGTCAGAATCAACGTGTACTACATAATCAATGTTACAATATAATCAAACAATGAATTATTGTATTGTTTATATGAATTCCATATGCTGATAAGAATTCCATATCCCTACTAAAATGTAAATATTCAAATGGACTAACTGATATCAATATACTTATGTATACATTATTTGTATTATTCTATACAAATAAACATTTCATCTAATTATGTTACTGCATGTTTGTAAATATCTACTAAATTATCAAATTTTGATTTTACGTATCGAGAAAACATTAATGATTGATCTTTTGCTTCGTAGTTTTTGGATATTCATAACTTACAATATAAGAATATTATAAATATAGATGTACCATTAGCAATTTACCAACTCGACAGTTACCACAACAATCATATACAAATATCTGCATGCGAGCCGCAGGTACCGGCTAGTAATATAACAAGATAGCTTAGAATCTGATGTAAAGTCTACCTAATTGACTTGTAAGCAACTTTAAGACGCGTCATTTATGCAATTGGGCGGAGTGGGTGATGCGGCGCACTGTCGGACTAATTTGGGGGCGTGTCGAGAAGGTGAGTAGAAGGGAGAGAAGTGAAGGGCATTAGTTGGACTTAAAAAAATGAGTTTTTTTGCAATAACTTTGGTTCTTTTTAACCTATCGTTATCAAATAAAGTGGAAAACCTTCCGTTGGGTACCTGCTATGAGCATGCAAAGATTCACTGAAATCGGTTCAGTAGATTCTGAATTACCATGAACAAACGTACACCCCCCTAGAGATTTATTAGTATAGATAGGTATATATATATAATAAGTATATAATAACAGGTATTTGTACATGTTATTTTTTTGGAATGGTATCGTTTGTACTTATTTTCAAATTCTAGTTTAGCACACCTCTACAACCTAATCACATAATAAAGCAGTGACACCTGACAAAAGAGAGGGAAATTCAAATATGTTCAAACCTACCTTACACAAAATGTAATACACTAACATAAAATATGTATATTACTTAAATAAATAAAGCCTGTTTCCCAGTTTATAAACCTTTTTCTATGTAAATTTCCACAATGTATAAAAACTATAAACAATTATGGTATTTTTTATGGTTTATGAAATTCCCCTGACTTTTCACCAGTTTTATTGTTTTCCCTTGACTTTGTAACGGGACATTTTGGCCTACCTGGGATAATATAAATAAATTTGTATTTTTAATAAAAGCAAACAACATTTTACAATGTAAAATGTAATAATTGGGACAAAATGTAAACAAAAAGGTAAATTTTATTGGTAGCGACAGTGGTAACACTGACTGTGAAAATTATTCAGGAATATTTTGTAAAACGAGTTAAACAACCGACAAAACTGTGCCAAGGTCACCCAATGGCTTACAAAACTGTAAACAAGTGATGTAACAGCATCACGCGATGTTACGTCAGCGCCTTATATAACGCTAGAATGTGGGTGTAGCAGCGCTAGCAGTTTTCGTGGCACACACAGAACAAAGACGGTCGGCAAATAACAACTACCAGTGTCGGACGCATAGAACTGTCGCGTCCGCCGGCTAGCCGGTTTAGGCGAAGTTTACGTCGCCCGCAAAAACAGAAAGAATGTGAATAATATATTTAAAATACGACTTAACAATCAAAATTCATACTTAAAATGTAATTAACAGTTTTCTTTACACTATAACAGTTCGGAGATTATGAATTAAAATGAAAGTGCACACGTAAAACAATGTGACGTCTTCTGGACTAAAATCGGACTCAAATTCAGCTAAGTACCTACAAGGATATACACAAACTATCAAATTTTATTATTTTTCATAAAACAAGAACAGATGGGGAGAATTAAATTAAATATGAGCTCTTAAAATCTGGGGATAGATGTGTGTGTGTGAAAGCGCTGGTTTCCGTTATATTATAGTTAGTCGTAAGTTTATATATATATATTCAAATTAATAAATCTTGATAGTATGGCTAGGTGAATCAAATATTGTTCGGAATGTTATTTTGGCATATTTTAGTAAATTTAAACCGAAAGGTAAACAGAAAAATTGTCATGCTACAAAAAATAAAGTACCATTTATTTGTGCTTGCAAAATAGGTGTTTGTCATTGCATTGCCTGTCGTTTTTCTCTGCCTAAGTACATCAGACGACACCCTGGTAAATAACTCGAATTTACTTAGTAAAGGTAAGTGATTTGGAATTTCATTTATTTTAAACAACAATAAACCTGTGTAACCTCAGTTGGTACCCTAAAAATGGGACAAAATTCAATATTTCAATAACTTAATAAAACTCATAACGTTTTAATGGCGCCCGTCTAACAGGAACTTTGTAAATTAAGTTGAATTAATTTACAAACTGATCGAAAATGGCAGAGAAAAATAAGAATGCAGATTTAGGTGGAAGTAGGGTAGAAGAATCTTTGTTAAACGTTACTCAAGACAATTTAATTTCAACAAACGAAAGTAGTGATGAGAATGTACAATTAGAAATAACAAATGTAATTGAAACGGTAAATGTTGAATGTAGTAATAAGAGCGATAACGTAAATATATTTAACCAATTAGCGTTAATAATGGAGATGATGTCAGGAATGAAAACTGAAATCAAATCAGAAATAAATGCTAGTAACATAGAATTGAAAACAGAAATAAATAAACAAAACCAAAAATTAAGAGAAATAGACAATAAGTTAGAAGAACAGAATAAGACTATTGTTGGAATGAGAGATGAACTGACTAGTGTTATAAATAAGATACAAAACGAAATGAAAAACGATATAAAAATAATTAACGAAAAACAAAAAGAGAAAATGTAGAGACAAATAAAAAATCTGAGACATTGACAAGTAAATTTAATGATAAAATTAAAAAGTAAAATGACAAAATGGACTGTAATGTTCAATATATAATTAATGAGTGTGAGCAAATCAAACGAGCAAGTGAAATACAAGAAAATATAAATGATTAATTCAGAAGTAACTTTGAACAAGTTGATGCCATTAAAATTAATGTAACTAGTTTAAAAAATAAACAAGCAGAACATGAGCGTGAAATAGTTAAAGTCAGAAAAGACTTGAATGTAACCATTAATCAGAAATTAACTAATGTGAGTGAGAGAGATTTAGATAGAGAGTTGTGTGCAGATAGAGAAATAGAATTATATAAGTTAAAGAGAAATTATAATGAGTTGAGAGAAAGATTAGAAGGGGTGAAGATAAACCATATAAAATACTTACGTGTTGAAAGAGAGATAGAGAATTATTTTGATAATATCTTTATAAACGATAATGACTTACATGATGTAATAGTAGAGGAATATAAAAATGATAAAATAGCTTACCTGACGTTGACCAATAATACTGATGGAGACTGGACAATAATAACTTATGTTGACAAGGTTTATGAAATATTAATAGGGAATAACCCTATAAATTATAATGGCATAACGAATGAAATAAAGTTAATGGAATATTATAATAATAATAATAACAAATTGTGTGTGGATAACAATGATGCATGTTATAAATATATTCGTTATATATATGATGATGGAGGTTGAAATTAAAAAATCAGTGTATGGACAATTTTAATATTTTAATTTATGGTAATGACCTGGCAGACTTGGACAATGAAGTGTGAAAAAATGGAACAGTTAATGACAAAAGTTTGTAAATATATTTGTAGTGAATTCAATTGTGTGTATTGTAAAATGTTAGGTAAACAATGTGTATATGTAGTAGAAAATGTTGTGACAATAATAATAATATTATTAATATTTTGCAGTCTAAATAAATAATAAAAATAATTATGAAGACAATAATTAATGATTTGTAAATTTATGATAATAATTGAAATATATTGTTTTTAATAATTAATTGAAGTAAATGATTTGAGATGTTTAAAATATTGTGATTTAATGTTGTATGATTGAATTTTTATGAGATATTTAAATTATTTTAGGAGATTTCAATTAAATAACAATTAATGAATAAATAAATCTTAAATAGTTTAGTTTGTGGAATAACATAAAGGTTAAAAATAAATGTTAATAATAATTTTGAAATTTTGAGGAATCTAATTGCAATGAAGGATAAATAATGAAATGGTGATATATAAAAGAGTAAATGAAAATTACAAATTATAGTGTTTATAAGTTTCTATACAAATTATATAAAAAGTGAATTGTTTATTTTCATGTAATGACAACATCGTTAAGTGACTAAGTAAATATTTTGTTGTACTTATTATTTTATGTTAATGAAGGTCAAGGTAGGGAAAGTTAAGAAAGAAATGTATGAGGTTAAAACACCACCAAGACTAGAAATGTCATGTAATGTAAATTGTTAATTTTAATTTTAAAAAATATATTTTACTTGTGATTCCCCAACTTTTCGGGCGGTCACGGCCTCACCGAACCCTGACCGTGGAATTGGTTTAGCTTTAACAGCTATGGTTGGGGCTCATTGCGTCACGTTCTGCCTTAACTGGCCATAGCTGTTATCGTTGTAAAGGTGAATTTTGAAATTGACAGGGGGTAATTTAGGGGAATCACCAAACTATGAAACAGCGGCTGCCACTCTGTCCGAGGAGGGACAGCAAAGCCAGGTGGTAGACCCGCATTAGGGGCGTGTAATATGAACGTTTAGATATTATGATATCTAGTTTTATTAAAATGTAACGCAGAAGCAAGGACATGGAGATGTCAAAATTCCTCCAAAATTTCAGTCTTTGTGGAAGCAACTGGACGCCACAGTCCAGGGGGGGTCATAGTGTGTGTGGCAGGGAGGTTACCCAGGGGCGTAACGAATTAAAAAATTTTTTGTTGTATTTTAATAATGATGACTCGCTACTGAGATAACTAAATAATTTTGTTTTAATTTGTAGAATGGACGCACTAGATGTTTCCTATATTGTATTTATTATGTCTTATTGTGTTAATTGCATGTAGTATGTTAGAATTAAGGATTATAAAATATAATAATATTTTATAGAATAAGTTTTCAGTGTGTTTAAAGATTTTAAATAAAAATGAAATAAATTGGTGATAGTTAAAATTTTCAATGGGTTGTAAGGGATAGAAGTTGGGTGATAGTAATTGTTTGAGTAAAACGTTTGAGTCAGTCCAAGTTGAATATATTGGGGTGTCATATTAGATAAAGATATTGTAAGGGAGTATTAGAGTCATAAAAGGGGAAGATTATGGGTAAATGCCAAGTTGATAAAGTAAATTATAATGAATAACTGAGAATCACCCAAGTTGATGGAAAAAAAATAAATAAATAAATAAAATAAATAAATTTTTTTGGGAAATTTTATAATTTTATATTCGAAGTTAATGATGTAAAGTGTGTAGATTATGTTCAAACTTAAATGTGAATTGTTTATTTTAATGTAATAATAACAATATGAATTATGAATGTACTATGTTTTCTTATGTATTATTGTGTTTGTTAGTATTTAAGAGAATTACATGAATTAAAAAAAATATATATATATATTTTTTGGTGCAAATTGGGTATAAGAGAAATGGGTAATATGGTAATGGGAAATGTTTATTTAAATTCTGATGGGAATCAGAGCAATAATTTTGAATTTTGGAATCAAAGTTAACAAGAGAAAGTACACAGAATGAGATTATGAGATTATGGAATTTTAAATACGTTATGATATGTCTTCATATATATGTTAGAAGTAAGCGAAAAACAGAACCAGTGCTTCTTAGCGCAAACCAGCACCGCTAGGGGGAAACAGATCAGTTGGGGATATGGTGTTGTATAAGGCCACTAGTTGATATTTGATTTGTTGTTTCAGTGTTTGGTGATGCTGTGGCGGCGGTCCTGAGCTGGCCAGCGCATCAGAGCAGGGGCGTTAAGTATCTGTCTGACTTTATGGTGTTGGGATCTCAAGAGAGAAGTCCAGTAATGTCATTCAGGTGCGGTCACAGTCACCGGACCAAGGGTGAGTTAATTATATAATTTTTTGGTAAACCATCAAGGGGGTTGTGGCAACATATCCTGGCTGATCCCTTTAGCAAGTATGAATGTGTCAATGAGATTTTTTATGCTTCGGCATAAAATCTCTCATTGAGGGGGTATTGTAACGGGACATTTTGGCCTACCTGGGATAATATAAATAAATTTGTATTTTTAATAAAAGCAATCAACATTTTACAATGTAAAATGTAATAATTGGGACAAAACGTAAACAAAAAGGTAAATTTTATTGGTAGCGACAGTGGTAACACTGACTGTGAAAATTATTCAGGAATATTTTGTAAAACGAGTTAAACAACCGACAAAACTGTGCCAAGGTCACCCAATGGCTTACAAAACTGTAAACAAGTGATGTAACAGCATCACGCGATGGATGTTACGTCAGTGCCTTATATAACGCTAGAATGTGGGTGTAGCAGCACTAGCAGTTTTCGTGGCACACACAGAACAAAGACAGTCGGCAAATAACAACTACCAGTGTCGGACGCATAGAACTGTCGCGTCCGCCGGCTAGCCGGTTTAGGCGAAGTTTACGTCGCCCGCAAAAACAGAAAGAATGTGAATAATATATTTAAAATACGACTTAACAATCAAAATTCATACTTAAAATGTAATTAACAGTTTTCTTTACACTATAACAGTTCGGAGATTATGAATTAAAATGAAAGTGCGCACGTAAAACAATGTGACGTCTTCTGGACTAAAATCGGACTCAAATTCAGCTAAGTACCTACAAGGATATACACAAACTATCAAATTTTATTATTTTTCATAAAACAAGAACAGATGGGGAGAATTAAATTAAATATGAGCTCTTAAAATCTGGGGATAGATGTGTGTGTGAAAGCGCTGGTTTCCGTTATATTATAGTTAGTCGTAAGTTTATATATATATTCAAATTAATAAATCTTGATAGTATGGCTAGGTGAATCAAATATTGTTCGGAATGTTATTTTGGCATATTTTAGTAAATTTAAACCGAAAGGTAAACAGAAAAATTGTCATGCTACAAAAAATGAAGTACCATTTATTTGTGCTTGCAAAATAGGTGTTTGTCATTGCATTGCCTGTCGTTTTTCTCTGCCTAAGTACATCAGACGACACCCTGGTAAATAACTCGAATTTACTTAGTAAAGGTAAGTGATTTGGAATTTCATTTATTTTAAACAACAATAAACATGTGTAACCTCAGTTGGTACCCTAAAAATGGGACAAAATTCAATATTTCAATAACTTAATAAAACTCGTAACGTTTTAACTTTCAGCAAATTT
Organism: Magicicada septendecula; assembly: GCA_034769895.1. Taxonomy (NCBI): domain Eukaryota; kingdom Metazoa; phylum Arthropoda; class Insecta; order Hemiptera; family Cicadidae; genus Magicicada; species Magicicada septendecula. The sequence continues at coordinate 343,606,740 of CM068368.1, forward strand.
ACAAGGCCTTCCCTGATAGATAGTGAATTTCCCTGACTTTCCAGGTCTGTGGGAACCCTGTAACAGTTATTAATAACTGAATTTTGCAGGTCATGCCTAGGTCCATCCAACCCTTTTATTATTAAAGATCCACTTTCCCTATTCTCTTCTCTTCAAGCAAGGGACTGCATGGAAACAAGCTGATTCATACTTCTGAATAATACTTGATTGTATTTCTACTTGCTCAAGACTCGCCACAGGGTAATATAACATCTAAACCACAAAAGTAACATTTTGTAGGGTTACAAACAGGTTAACTAAAATTAATTTATTTTATATAGTAACCCCACACTTACAAAATTCGATATACAAATATACTCCTAAGTATAACAAACTAAATATATAAGTGATCACACCACAAAATCAGTTTTGTTCCCATGGCTACCACAAACTATTCCCTGAAATTGCGAAAACTCATGAGACAATTTTGCCACACACATTAGGATGCATCACAAAATGTTTTACTGTATCTAGTGTACTGATGGTATCAACAAAACACACAGGCATGTGCAGGTGGACAGAGAGACGGTGGTTCTTCTACATCACCATTGACGGCAAGTCTTGCTTAAAAAATGTTAATCTTCATTGCATCATTCTTTCCATCATCCGGATACAGCACAGTACGGGGTACCAGCATCTTGCAATTGCATAGCTTGAAACCTACTTTCAAATTTAACTTCTCAGGAATCAAAATGCACTTGTCTTTCTTCCACTCATGCCCACTGTTCATGAAACAGTAACACACTGAGACTGACAATTAACACGCAATAACAAATATCTTACATTTTACTGAGTCTAAGCTAAATTCAAGACCTTTTCTAATATATCATACAAATAATTTTAAAATTATATGACAGTTTTGTTTAATACTGGAGTCAGTCTTTTATAAACCTTTCAAGTTACCACAAAATAATCCAACCTATACGAAAGTGCTCTGGCATGTACAAAGTAATATACGACGATTGTGAGTTTTATATTGAGCAAACACGCAAAGAATTTTTAGTAGATACAGCAAACACTTAACTAACGGTGGCGTCAGCAATCCCAAAGTCGAATTTCACCATGCATATTGTTATTTCTAACTCCTTCACATATACAAAGATACATACATACGCACGCACACGCTTGTACACAAACACGTTCACACAAATAACATGTTCTGTTGTATCTGACATGTCTTTTGTATTCATACACAGGTATTGATGATGACAATAAACACTGTTGAAACGTCGACACAAATAAGTTAAAATTTGTGTTTATATTTTTGACCGATCCTCACGAACCCTTCACTGAAAAATTCATTGATTGACGGTCACTACGAATTTAAGGATTTAGTTAGTTCTAACCATTAATATTCTAATTTTAAAATAATTTTAAGCCACTGCACTTTGTAAAAAGGGCTAAATAATGGGATGCTTAGAGGAATTTGAAACTTAAAAGGCAATAGTACAAATTACTATTTTTCAGTTCTACTCTCTCCAATTACATCTCTCCAGTTAACCTAAAGTCAACTACACACCCTAAATGGAACATCTTTCACTTTCGCAGATAGCACACAATTATAATAATTCTCGCAATAACTATAGAAATTTTCTATCTGGCATTTGTCACAACTGGCAGACCTATCATCATGTACCAGCACAGCTTTTACTCGTTATCAATTCTGAAGAGAGACTGATCTATACATCCCCATAGTCTTTTTCTTTAACTGAATTTTCTTGTATCTGATTGGTTCTTCAGTACCCCCTTCTTATAATTTTCTTACAGATAATAAATTTTCCTGTATAAGAACATATTTTACAGAATAATTCATGCCCAAAAAACCTGAAATATTTTACACCCGATTTTATGGGCTATGTAGCTTTTTAACTAAAAAAACAAAAAACAAAAAAAACCATAGGGGTAGGCCTTTTTATTACAAGTCTCATCTCAAAAGTTTCCATATTCTGATAGTTACTTAAATTAATGTGTATTTTAAGAATATCCTGTAAAATAATCACGTACCCTCGCACATGCGGCTAAGTATCCTTACACACTATTTCACTACACTTGAAGTTGTTTTTATAAGTCTAAAAATACTTAAAACTGACGTTTTTCACAATGTTCCTTATTTACAATGTACAAACCTGCAATCCCTACTTATTCACATAGCATCTTTATATGCTTTATTATCTGCTACATTCCATATGCAATTAGATGATATTGCAACACACACACGAAAAATATAAAAATATATAAAATATTAAAGTCTTGTAAGACTTTTATAAAATCAAATTAACAGTTTTGTTCTTTTTAAAGATGCATATGGATGAAATTGTAATAGAATATGCAAAAGTAGTAGTACCCTATGTTTCGCTGTATGTGCCAATCGCAGCAAGTTTTATATAAAAAGAAGAGTTCAACGGTAATTGGAGGCTACCAATGGATTGGAACATATGAATGAAACAGCCAGAGTAAAAAGTTATATGAATGAAACAGCCAGAGTAAAAAGTTAATTCAGATATTAAAGGCACTGTACGAGGTGTGGCTAGAAAAAAACCGGATTGGTGTTTCAAAACTTTTTATTTATCATCTTTTACAATTTTGATTTTATCACCTTCAATGTACTCTCCTTTTTGATCCCTACACCGTTCCATACGAATTTTCCACTGTTCAAAGCAGTGCTTCAGGTCATCTTCTGAAAGCCTTTTCATGACCTCCGCCGCCTTTGCTTTTACTGCATCTACAGTTTCAAATCTGGTTCCTTTTAGAGCTGACTTGACTTTAGGTAATAAAAAGAAGTCACACAGGGCGAGATCAGGTGAATAGGGTGGGTGTTCCAAGACAGTGATTCCGTGCTTGGTCAAAAACATCTTGACAGACACTGCGTTATGGGCCGGGCATTGTCCTGGTGAAGAAGCCATGTCTGGTTGTTATCAGGTCGTTTCTTCCATATGCGCTCACGTAGTCAGGACAAATTTGTAGTATTGTTGGTTGACTGTCTGACCTTCGGGTACCCAATCAATGTGCACAATCCCTCTGATGTTGAAAAAACCAATCATCATTGCTTTAAATTTCGATTTGCTCATCCGTGCTTTCAAGTTTGCCGCGAAAACTTGTGTATGCACAAACATTCCTCACCATACACTTGTTGCAACATTAAATAAGTTTCCGTTGCGGATTTCCCAAGTTTGAAAAGGAATTTCACATTAACACGCTGCTCCTTGTGAACACTTAGCACTTTTTCAGCAAAGCGTAACTGCACGAACCACTTCTAATGAAGGCTACGGCCGAACTAAGCGATGCACTGCGTTGAGACTCAAGTAGACGGTGGAGGGGGTAACATGTGACACTGCCACGCAACAGTCGTCTGTGACGCGCTAGCCATTCCGCCATAAAAAAAACAGTCCGGTTTTTTTCTAGCCACACCTCGTATGAATTCTGCTACTGGCAACTGCCAACCAACCAAATTGTTACAAAACAACCAAAACTCAAAAACAAAAAGAAGGATTTTATTCAAACAAAAATGTAAATAAAATTTGGATGTTCTGTCAATTTCACTCGCTGACAAGACATAGCTATCTTGTATAGAAGGATAGTTTGTCACATACCAAAAATTTCACTACACACAAATTAACAAAGAAATTTCATGAAATGGGCCCATTTGAAACCATGGTTTCTAAAAATGTTTTAAGTTTAAATGTACGCCTAAAACCATCCTCAAACTTCAAGGAACACAATGGTGAAAAACTTCTTTAAATTGGATCAGTAGTTGCTGAGGTTAGTCCAGACAATTAAACAAACTTTTACCTCTTTGTAATAGTAGTACAGATAACTTTGAATTTTTTTGGTGAAGGGTTTGTGAGGATCGGTCAAAAAATATAACACAAATTTTAACTTATTTGTGTCGATGTTTCGACAATGTTTATTGTCATCATCAGTACAATTGTTGCTGAAGCCAAACACACAACTGTGATGTGTGTTTGGCATTAGCAACAATTGTACTGATGATGACAATAAACACTGCCAAAACATTAACACAAATAAGTTAAAATTTGTGTTATACTTTTCACCGATCCTCACAAACCCTACACCGGAAAAATTCAATGATTGACAGTCACTACGAGTTTACGGATTTAAGTATAGATAACGTCATACAGGTGTACAATTTTTTCAAATACTTAAGTTAATACTTCACATAAAGTATTTGAGTTGAGTTAAAAAATATAACTTGCTGAAGGCCACCCAATAACAAACTATCTGGAAACAAAGCAATAAATTAATATATATGCACTGAATTTAATTTACTATCTACAATAAGAAACGTATTTTTAATGACAGGTCAAAAATCAAAGTTCAAAAATTATGAAGTAAAATGCAATTTTCAAAATAGACTTCCTTTAATTATCTGCATTATTATGTCATTTAAAAAAGATATTAAGATAGCAGAAAATAAGTTTCAAAATATAATCTAGGCCTATATTTTAATGTTGTTATACTTTATTCAGAAGTCACATGACACAATGTGGAAGTTGGGGAAATAAATTATGTACATGGGTTTTTCGCTCGTATATACTGTGCAACTTGAAAATTTAGTAGTCCAAAAACTGAGTTCAGAGAATTGTAATTTTTAAACCTTCGTGTTATCAAAATTGTTTTCTCCATTGTTATACAAATCTCAAAATTACTTTTGCCCATAAACAAAGCTGTAAAAAAAAATAAAGTAATAAAATGTGAATTTCAACAACTTGTTGATCTTTAAAACATAATTTGCATTTCTGGAGACAATCAACATAAAAGCTACTTGCACTTTCAAACTAAAGAAATTATAAGGTCGTGTGAAATTTTCCAACAATTGACCTAACATAAAGTGTCGAAGGAACATACTTAATTGTCATAGGGATACTGTGGTATATAATTTAAAAACTACTTGATAAAGTATTTTTATGAATGTGTACAAATCAAAATGCCATTTACAATTATGCAATAAATACAGATTAATTGAAAAACAAAATTTTCTCCAATATATCGAAATATATTTAGAAAAATGTATACATATTAAAGCCCCACCTGCACAAAAAAAAATATGTACAGTAATCCCTTAACATTCGCGGATTTAACATTCGCGAAACTTAACTATTCGCGAACCTACTAATGAGAAACAAATTTAACATTCGCGTATACGCAACTTGGTTTGCGGATTAAAAAAAATATTGTATTAAATTGATTTTTTTTTTTTTATTAGAATATTATAATACTGTACTAATCAAGCTTACAAAAACATTAAGACCACCTGCAAAATACGTAAATAAAATTGTTTAAGGGGTATGAGTAGACTTTCTTTGTGTAGCCGATTCCGAGAATTCCGGCTGACTCCGTGCCGCACACATTGTGTAAACAATTCTGAGAAAATAGACTAGGCTACGGTTTATGTACCCCTCTGTTTACATTTCTCTCAGTTGTTAGTAAGCGTGAGTGACAAAAGGTTCGTGATGCCGCCTCCAGTGAAAAGAGTGAAAAAGGTTTTGCACCTTTCCGAAAAAATTAAAATATTAGATAGGCTACGAGCAGGAGAAAGTGCATCTGCTGTAGGTCGCTTTTTTGATATTAACGAGTCTACTGTTAGATCTATTAAAAAAAATGAAAAGGCTATAAGAGACAGTGTTGCAGCATGTGCTCCAATCAGTGCAAAAACCGTATCTCAAGTGCGGAACAAGTGTTTGGAAGAAACTGAAAAAGCGTTGTGTCTGGATAGAAGATATGAACCAGAAGAAACTTCCGCTAAGTTCAGCTTTGATATGGGCCAAAGCTAAAAAAATATATGACCTTATCAACCTGGATCCTTCTGAATCATCGTTTAACTTCCACGCGAGTAAAGGTTGGTTTGACAATTTCAAACATAGGCATAGTTTGCACAACATTAAGTTAGTTGGCGAATCAGCTTCCGCAGATCATGCAAGTGCTAAAAAATTTCCAGAAGAACTTGCTAAATTTATTGAAACTGGAGGATATCATCCAGAACAAGTGTTCAACGCTGAAGAGACAGGGTTGTTCTGGAAGAAAATGCCGAGTAGAACTTTTCTGTCCAAAACAGAATGTTCAGCTCCAGGTTTCAAGGCCGCAAAAGACCCGAGTTTCTCTTCTGTTATGTGCCAACGCATCAGGCGATTTTAAGGTAAAGCCGATGCTGATTTATAGATCGCAAAATCCTCGTCCTCTCAAAGACAAAAATAAAAACGAGTTGCCTGTTTTCTGGAAATCAAATAAGAAAGCATGGGTAACTAGTGCATTGTTTCTGGAATGATTTAATGACTGCTTCATTCATGAGGTGGAAAAATACCTCTCATATAAAAACCTTGGTTTCAAAGTTCTCCTCATAGTTGATAATGCATCTTGTCATCCATCTAGTTTAAAAGAGGCCCATCCCAATGTTGAAGTGGTTTTTCTACCCCCGAATACGAAGTCGCTAATCCAACTGCTAGATCAAGGAATCATAGCTACGTTCAACGCCTACTACACAAGAAGATGTTTAAAACGAATTTTGAACTCCATCGAAGAAAATTCAGAAGCTACAGTAACATATAGTTGGAAAACATTCAACATAGCAAATTGTATTGCCGAAATCGATGCATTATTGATGGAATTGAAAGAAAGTTCAATTAATGCTTGTTGGCGAAATCTTTGGCCTCAAGTGGTACAAAAGGAAAACCAGATGCCTTTAATTTCCAAACAAGTTGAAGAGATTGTGGAACTGGCTCATCAGGTCGGAGGTGATGGTTTCGACGATGTGACGCGAGATGATGTTGAAGAATTAATAAAATCTCAAGAGAATGGTCTTACTGAAGAAGAACTAATAGAGATCATTGAAGAAAACGTCTTAGAGACCGACAACGACACTGAAGACGAGACCGAGAATCCGGAAACTGAAAGTAAAAGTTTTTCTTTTTTTTTTGTGAAGGTTTTCTAATTGTTTTAAGTTTTCTACAACTTAACATTTTTTATTGCAGGTAAAATATTTTCTTCAAAAGTTATTGGAGAAATTTTAAAGCTCCAACAACAGCTTGTTGAGAAAGCCATAGAAAATGACCATTCACTGGTGAGAAGCCTTAAATTTAAAAGAGAAATCGAGGCAGCGACCCTTCCTTACACTGAAATGTATAATTGTTCTGTCAAACAATCACAGATTACAAAATATTTTCAACCATCAACTAGCAAATAAACTTTAACTTTCAATATGTATAAAGTACAGTATAATCAATATCTATGTATGTTAATATTACTGCTTAATAGACACAGTACGTACATATTTTTTTCGTTTCAATTAAAATTTTACAGAACCTAACCCCTTTTATACACGGGAAGATAGTCTCAACATTCGCGATTTTGACATTCGCGGAGGTTTCCGCGAACGTAACCCTCGCGAATGTTAAGGGATTACTGTACTATTCACCAAAAAATACATGACTGATTGATTTCAGAAAATTTAAAATACTTATTACAAAATTGCCAGTTTGTCCCTATTGAATGGGTGTCCACCTGACTAGTCGTCACTTTCACTGAGAGAAAAGTTTTTATTACAATCAAAGAGGTGCAACTTCTATTCAGAGGGTTAACAGTAGAGTCCCTTACAATGAATCCATCCAATGGATTAAATGGCATTTTCATTTACTTAGTTGAATGTAAATTTGGTTCATTAACAAATATTTACACTCATTATGTAATGACGATAATATAATTAATAATAAATCTGAATGAACAATAACATTAAAATAATTGTTTCATGACTAACAATTCTTTTCATTCACATAACACAAATAAACAAGTACGCTATGTCTTTATTATTTACTGCTGTTCACGATAATTTACACAAAAAATATTTAAACGAAGTAAAGTTAACAATTGCATGAACTGAATTAACAATTAAACCTTGTTCAACGATTTAAAAAAAAACGAAACATGAGTAAAACAAAGAAAATACTTAACATGCATTTAACTCAAACTTTGAAGTCAATCACAAAAACATTAACTGTAATATATAAAGTTTTACAAATCAATCAATTGTGGCATTTTTAATACATCTTAAATAAAACAGCATGCTCAATCGTATAGTCTGCCATAAACTAAAATATTTATAACGTTTTTTTCTTATAATTTGGTAACTGTTGCAAAATTAAACTAATATTTTTTTTAAGTTTTAAAGAAAAGATTACACCTATATAAAAGATTGGAATTTTCATTATACACTTTCAGTTAGTACTCAAATATAAACAGAATATGCAATTACAACTGGAATATGCAGCGAATAAATTAAAAATGATTTTAATGTAATTAAAAAAACTAAACACTTTAAAAGTGTTAGATTACTGCATTTTCTTATATAAGTACAATATGTATAATATGAATACAGATATACTCATTAGACTGTATGTTCCATTAAGGAATATAGCAATATGGTTACATTAATAAAAAATAGATATTATACACATTGAGATAGTGTTGTATCAGAAGAGTCCTTACATTATGTACTTACATTAATAAATGTGTTGTTTGATCTCAGTAAAAGATGATAAATTGGTGTAAGTTATAATACAGAGGTGTGTGTGTGTGTGTGTGTGTGTGTGTGTGTGTGTGTGTGTGTGTGTGTGTGTGTGTGTGTGTGTGTGTGTGTGTGTGTGTGTGTGTGTGTGTGTGTGTGTGTGTGTGTGTGTGTGTGTGTGTGTGTGTGTGTGTGTGTGTGTGTGTGTGTGTGTGTGTGTGTGTGTGTGTGTGTGTGTGTGTGTGTGTGTGTGTGTGTGTGTGTGTGTGTGTGTGTGTGTGTGTGTGTGTGTGTGTGTGTGTGTGTGTGTGTGTGTGTGTTATTTCATTATTTCTTGCAGTTAAAATACTTCAGCCGTATGGCTTAGGTTATTGAAATATGCATTGTGAATGTATTTATACTCCCTGATGAACATAATAAATCTATTAAAATCTTACGATAAAATAAAATATTCATTCTGTTTTCATGTGTATAGCATTTATGAGCAAAGAGATAATGAGAGGAGATGGGGAGAGTGAAAAATCTCTTATGGGGAGATAGAAACCCAAAATAACAGACACTTTTTCAATGGTCATAAAAGTAATCTTCTCTCCAGTGAAGTGTTTAAGTAGGTACACAAATGGCTACACAGATCCAGCCAGTATATACAGGCCAAATTTTCAGACATATGTATTGTAAATTTCCATAAAAATAAAATGCATTTTCTGAGTTGAAAAGGGTATACATCAGTTCTCACAATGTGCTAATAAGGCATAAAAATATTTTAAGTCACAAGTTACTCAAAAAAACAATGACTAAAGGTACATATATGTATTATATGCCTTTAATATGCCTACTTAAGAACTTACTTATACCGCATCATTCAGAAAGAGTCAAGCCTTCTCATCCAATTCAACATGGCCATAAACATAAGAGATTGTAATAGTAACTTAGGAACTTTATAGTAACTTTTAACTCTTTAAGACACTAGCAATGGTTCATTGCGAAGGCCAAGTATACATATTCTGATTTCCTAATATTTTACTAAAATGTAATACATAAACAAAAGTTACAAACACTAACATTTCCTCAAATGCCACTGCTATGCCCAATTATGATAACATTAGACATAGATAAAAGAAGACAAGGTTTAAGAGAATTTCAACCAATTCATAACATGGAACAGAAAAATATAGTTCATTTACAATATTTATAGTTCACACACACACACACACACACACACACACATTATAAAATTCGTTATTCATTTTATTTCTTGTTTGTTTTATTTCATTAAATTAATTCCTTTAGTTGTTTCTTAAAATTTAATAGCTAGGTCTCAAGTTGTTGTGCCGATTTTATAACGTATTTTATTTTATTTAACGCCTCTTGTTGTAAGCGCTAATTTTATAATTGTTTATTTTGTATTTCATTTAAGTTTAATTACTTAATTTTACTATTTATTAACGTGGATTACTGTTGGTTTGGGGATGGGTTCTGATTTTCGTGTTGAGTTGTCAAGATTGAGGTTACCAGACTCAATCACCGTAGATTATTACGCTTGACGGAATTACTTATGTCGTCGTGGTCGGGTTCTATCTTCTTATTCTGAAATAAAATTCTTTATTTCTATTTTATTTTTTAATAAAAGACAACTCGCATCAATTGGGGAAAAATATCACTGTTTATTTTCATAAATTACTGCCTTCGTTGTTCTAATGTTTATTTAGTACAATGCACGAGTCGATTCTTAATCTCAGTTCGATTCAGAGTTACACTTTCGATAGTTATTAAACTCCTGGATTCTTTTGACTGTTATTAAAAAGTACGAAATGCACACTAAGAAGTACAACGTATTACAATTAAAATAATTCTTACTTACTGATAACAATAAAATTAAAATTAAGGAAATACAATGAAATATTTGTTTGGTCTGATGTGCGAACACAATAGTTAGTGTCGACTCAGTAATGGCTTCAGTTGGCAGTGCCAAGATGTCTGAATGATGCTAAGCGACAACAGAGATAATTTACCTCTCAACTACTTAAAACAAGTTTTTTTTTAATAAAATAAGTCAAATAAATTATTCACTGGTGTTGAATTAGTCTTTTCACTATTGTTCTGATGAATAAGTGTTATGTGATTTAGTTCTATAAAATGAACCAGTACTTTGTCAATGAACCAGTACGGCTAAGAGGAAACAAATCAGTTGTGGGATATGGAGTGATGGAAGGCCGTTTGTTGATTTTTTAATTGAATGTTCCAGAGTCAGGCGATACTGTGGCGGGTATCTGTCCGAGCTTATGGTGTTGGAATCTCGAACAGAGAAGTCCAGTAAGATCGGATGGGTGCTGCCATAGTCACCGGACTAGGAGGGTAAGTACCCATGATTTTAGTAAAGAGTTCAGGGGGATTGTGGCGCCATATCCTCACTGATCCTTTTACATTTTAGGCAATAAGAGCTTGTATGCTTCGGCATCCAATCTCTTATTGGGGGGGTATTGTAACGGTACAGAATTGAGTGCTACCCCAGTTTCAGTTTTATTTTATATCAATTCAGTTTTAATTTTCAAATTGTCAGACTTCACCTGTGAGGTGCCTCAGTTTAACCAGCAACACACAGTTAGCCTAAACAACAGTCTAGACGTATTGCGTAACCGCCCCAGTAAGCAGCATTCCTTGTGAATTACGGTAGGCAGATTGTCACCAGTGAATGAACATCAGTCAGAGCAGTGAAAAGTTCGTTAAAAGAAAACAGTGGCCTCGGGGGTGTAAGATATGCCGAAACTATTACAATCGGCCTATCTATTAAAGTATTAAAACAGGTATAAAAAAAAAATATAAACAGTGTAGCGCGCGGCCAGCCTACAAAAGATTAAGTGTTCGAAAAGTTACGTCGGCCGACACAATTATTAAATGTGAAAAACGTGGTTTTAGTGACTAGTAAAACTTAGTACCAGTCTAAAGACAAAATTACTTTAATGAGAATCAATTGACTTTTAAAGTGAGGGATAAAAAACGTGCATCATCAGTTGGAGTAGAGCAACAACCAGGATGAGTACTATATTATCAATTCAGAATTTTTAATTACATTAACATCTATATTTACAGATGTTTTCCTAAATCATGAGATCGCAAAGTGGGGTTTAAATAGAATGTCAAAGTCAAAGAACGAATGTGTGCGAGTGTGGGGTTAAATTACGTACTGGTTCATATAAAAAATATAAATAGTTTGTCATAGGCTAGTTAAGCAAGAAATATTCATTTTGTTAATTTGTTTGATTTTATATGTTACTAATTCAACGAGTATTTTAATATACCAGAAAAGAAATAAGAAATTTAATTGTCATATCAAAGTGAGACGGAGTAATTAATTTGTATAATAAACTAGAAGCGATTGGTTTTAAAAACCAAGTGTGTATTTATATGTGTACTGATAACCTTCAAATAATCCTTTCTGCAGCTGTGTTCGTCTGTAGAACTCTGGAGATATTCATAAGGTAAGAGTAATAAATTGACGTATAATATATTGTTTTATTGGCCCCGAACAGGGACTCGAGTAGTAATATATATCTGCACTATAAAATATTGTTTCACTGGCCCCCGATACAGGGACGGCGAGTGTAATTTGTGATTACATTCGCCAGACCTAATCAAGCTGCAGAACGGGTTATTTGAGAGGGAGGACGTTTTGGTAAATTATATAAACATAGTGAAATACTAAAAAGGGTTAAGTTAATATTGGATAAGACTGAAATTCCTATGTAACATTTTATAAACTTATAAAAAATGGCAGGGAATAATGACGATGTCAATGAAATAACTAAGGTTGACAATTTTGATGAATCGGTTATTATGAATAATTTTGAGGTCCACTCGACTCCAAACGTGGATCAGGACAATAAAACAGACGAACTGAATATTACAAATGAAGTAAATGTCACGAATGATTCGGGGATTCAAATAACCCCAATATCGGCTAACAAAAATAATCAATCTGAAAATAGTGATGTGATGAGATATTTGTGTGGCATGAATGCACTGTTGTGTGTTAAATTCGATGAGTTAATGGGTGACATAAATAATATTGACAAAAAATTTGATAAGCGTTTATGTGATATGAAACAACAGAGTGTTAAGTTAGAAGATAATATTAATAAACGGCTAAATGAGATGGATGAATGCGTTAACACTATTAAAGAACAAATAGTAGAGTCAATAGGAGAACAGATTAAAAGTAAAAATAATAATGATAATAAAAAAGTAACTAGTGATAAAAATGATGTTGAAAATGATAATATAATTAAGTTTGTAATATCAGAGTGAGACGTTGAAAATAGATAGTGAGTGTGAGAGAGAGAGAGAGTAATAGGTTGTAATGGAGTAGTAATTAGCGTTGATGAATTAGAGAAAGAGTGGCAAGAGAGATTAGATGAGTATGTAGGGCAGAGGGTAAATTTTCCCCTTATTTGTGATGAACCAAGGTGTTCACAAGTGTTATTGTTGAAGGGCAAGAGTCCCTTGTTAGTGGAAGATTTAAGTTGTTCCCCCTTTTTGTATGATTTAGTACCCTCTGTGTGGAATGGTGTTGAAACAGTGAGATGGTGTTATGGTGAGAGAGAGTTAGATAGAGAGTTGTGTATTGATAGAGAGATAGAATTATATAAATTAAAGAGAGATTATAATGAGTTGAAAGAGATGTTAGAAGTGGTACAGATAAATGATATGAAATACTTACTTTGTAGAGTAGAGATTGAGAATTGTTTTGATGATACCTGTTTAAATAATAATAATAATTTACCTTATGATGAGAAAATAACTGACCTTATATTGAATGCAACTACTGATGGAGACTGGACAGAAATAAATAATGTTGACTTGGTTTATGATAAAATAATTATAATAGGAAGTAACCCTATGTATGATTATTGTGGTAAAACGAATAAACTAATATTTTATGGTTATTACACACAGGATAGCCATATGAGGTACGTAAATAAAATTGAAAAATGTTATGTGAAACCCAGACTATTATTCGATGATGGAGGTTGAATATAAACTCAATGAATGGACGTTTTAAACATTTTAGTTTATGGTAATGACCTTGCTGAATTGGAAACGAAGTGTGATAAAATTGAACTAGTAATGATGAAGATTTGTAAATAAATTCTAGTGAAATTGATTGTGTTTGTATTATAAAATGTTTCGTGTAACCATGTGTGTATTGATTGATTTTAATAATAATATTATTTTATTTTGTTAATTAACAATAATAACTAACAGGAGGTATTAATGAATTTAATTTTGCATTGTGTGTTTATATTCAAAGTGTTTTAAATAATACAACTAAAGCTAAACTGTTTTGAGTGGAGGTTATTAAAATAATTTTCAAGTTAAACAAATAATTTAAAAAGGTTAATTTGGATCTGAATTGTAACAAATAATAATTGATAAATATGTTAACATCAAAAGATTTAGAAAAACCCAAATAATTGAAGGAAGTATATATGTCAGTATATATGTAACCATGAATGTTGAAACTGAGAGTGTTTATAACACCAGTCTGGCAGACAACTGTTAATGTAAACAGGTGTGTTGTATGTTTTGACTAATGTTTACAGCCAAGTGTTGAAGCTGCTAACTGTTGCAGTTTGATGAACCAGTGCCATGAGCAGATTCTATTATGAAATAAAAGAAACATCTGATGTGATGGAATGTACGTAATATTTTTGTAGGGTCCTTTTGTAAAATGCAATTAAAACAAATGATATTGTTCTGAACAAATGAGACTGATTTAGTGAGGAGTTGAGTACTTAAATTAAATTAATTTGGTAATTAAATTCATTGAAAAGGCGAATTGCTACGAGTTTAAATTTATTTTGATTCAAATTTCAAGGTCATGGCAGATTAAATGAATTAAAGAAACAATAATTTGTGAAAATATATTAAAACCAAAGTCATGTAACCAAAAGGTTTAATTATTATTTTGTGGTACCTGCTATGTTAGGTTATGAGTAGAGATTAATGTTAGTCGAAATGTGATTGTGGAGGGATTTAAGGAGAGATTTGAAACAAATGATGTAATGCTTGTAAACATTTATGGAACTATTAAGGAAAAAATTAAACATTAAACCACTCAGAATCAGTCTGAAAAATGTAATCAAAGTAATTGAAATTGTTTTGAATGTACGAAGAGACTAAATTAAATTGGAGTCGTCCCGGGAGTAATTTAATATTGTGAATGTTAGTGATGTGTTTAACTTTATTTTGATTTAAATTCAAACTGTAATTACAAAATAAATAATTGATGAATGAAATATGAACTTCACTTAAAATTGAAAACTGAATGAAATTTTGTACGGATATAATAAAAAATGTTTGGGCTAAGATAATGTTTGGAAAATAAGATGTGTATATCCCTGTTAATGTAAACTTTTATCAATGTCAATCCATATTTTACGTTTAACTGTAGATTCCCCACCTAAGTGCGGCCATGACCTCACCGGATCATGACCGTGAAAGTAGTTAATTGTGACAAATCATAAATTTTACTTGATATAACCGGCTTGTGGTTTGTTTTATTTTGCTAACCCGGTGGTTTGTTAGACTTAGTAGGGGGATTATTTTTTGGGGAATCTACCAAATTTTGGAACAGGGCTATTTTCACCCAGATAGGGGTGGTAGTCCATTAGGTGCGTATTACTCAATACCAGTAAGTAGTAAACTGAATTTTATTGTAACGCCGAAGCAAGGATGGGGGTGGAATAAAAGAAAAAAATGTCCACCCCTTCCGCATCAGTCCTTGTGGAAGCAACTGGGCGCTACAGTCCAGGGGGGGGAAATAGTGAATGTGGATGGGGGGTGACCCAGTTACAGGTCACGAGGGAGATGTGGTTTACGGCTAGGATGAGGCCGGCAAGGGCCAAGAAGCCTAGTGCAGAACACAGTAATATGTAAAGGGTATCAGGGGTTAAGGGATTAAAAACGGGGTAGTAGGAAAAAAAATGTTTATTCTATATAAATATAGTAGGTAAGGACATAACTTGTATTTTAGTTATAATTACTGTGAGTTAATGCAATTCTGTATAATTAATGTGTCATTTTGGCTGGGCAATATTGTACGGGGAACGTTATTTAATTTGACTGGAACGTATATGTACTACTGTAAACCTATATTGTTTTGTTAACACTGTATTTTCTAGGGTTAAGATATATTTTATAATATAAAATGAACCAGTACTTTGTCAATGAACCAGTACGGCTAAGAGGAAACAAATCAGTTGTGGGATATGGAGTGATGGAAGGCCGTTTGTTGATTTTTTAATTGAATGTTCCAGAGTCAGGCGATACTGTGGCGGGTATCTGTCCGAGCTTATGGTGTTGGAATCTCGAACAGAGAAGTCCAGTAAGATCGGATGGGTGCTGCCATAGTCACCGGACTAGGAGGGTAAGTACCCATGATTTTAGTAAAGAGTTCAGGGGGATTGTGGCGCCATATCCTCACTGATCCTTTTACATTTTAGGCAATAAGAGCTTGTATGCTTTGGCACCCAATCTCTTATTGGGGGGGTATTGTAACGGTACAGAATTGAGTGCTACCCCAGTTTCAGTTTTATTTTATATCAATTCAGTTTTAATTTTCAAATTGTCAGACTTCACCTGTGAGGTGCCTCAGTTTAACCAGCAACACACAGTTAGCCTAAACAACAGTCTAGACGTATTGCGTAACCGCCCCAGTAAGCAGCATTCCTTGTGAATTACGGTAGGCAGATTGTCACCAGTGAATGAACATCAGTCAGAGCAGTGAAAAGTTCGTTAAAAGAAAACAGTGGCCTCGGGGGTGTAAGATATGCCGAAACTATTACAATCGGCCTATCTATTAAAGTATTAAAACAGGTATAAAAAAAAATATAAACAGTGTAGCGCGCGGCCAGCCTACAAAAGATTAAGTGTTCGAAAAGTTACGTCGGCCGACACAATTATTAAATGTGAAAAACGTGGTTTTAGTGACTAGTAAAACTTAGTACCAGTCTAAAGACAAAATTACTTTAATGAGAATCAATTGACTTTTAAAGTGAGGGATAAAAAACGTGCATCATCAGTTGGAGTAGAGCAACAACCAGGATGAGTACTATATTATCAATTCAGAATTTTTAATTACATTAACATCTATATTTACAGATGTTTTCCTAAATCATGAGATCGCAAAGTGGGGTTTAAATAGAATGTCAAAGTCAAAGAACGAATGTGTGCGAGTGTGGGGTTAAATTACGTACTGGTTCATATAAAAAATATAAATAGTTTGTCATAGGCTAGTTAAGCAAGAAATATTCATTTTGTTAATTTGTTTGATTTTATATGTTACTAATTCAACGAGTATTTTAATATACCAGAAAAGAAATAAGAAATTTAATTGTCATATCAAAGTGAGACGGAGTAATTAATTTGTATAATAAACTAGAAGCGATTGGTTTTAAAAACCAAGTGTGTATTTATATGTGTACTGATAACCTTCAAATAATCCTTTCTGCAGCTGTGTTCGTCTGTAGAACTCTGGAGATATTCATAAGGTAAGAGTACAGTGAAACTTCAATTAACCATCAGGGTCGGGACCGGGACCATGACGGTTAATCGAATAGACGGATAACAGAAAAACCTTAAACAACAACCCACCCCCATCCATTGCATATGAACGAATGATAAAATATGCACGTTTACGAACTGGAAATACACTGTACATAAATGTATTATATTTTACAGAAACAAACAATATACAATTTACATTAAGTACAGTATAAGTAGTACAACTGTGCATATTGTTACATGAATTTACGCTCTAGACGTACATACATATTCAAATTTTAAAATAGTCTGTCATTTTCTTTTGTTTCTTCGAGGTTCGTGCTTTCTGAGCGGCAATGTTCCGTACTTTACGTAGGAGAAGTATCTGCATTGCGTTTGCCTCTTCTTGACCCTCAAACCACTCAATGCATTTTGATAACATTGTTTCTGCTTCTGTATGGCTTAACGTAGTTTTTTCATTCAAAATATAACACTCGTATTCGTCAATTTCTTCTTCTTCGCTGTCAATCACACTGGAATCAATTTCATCGTCGTTCAAAATGTCAAAGCCTCCGTCTAATTTGTCACATCCCAACCACTCTGTTACTTCTGCTGGCGTTGTCTTCAGCATTCGGTACATTATTGCACAGTTGCACAATTTCGTCGACCCTAACATTCCCAGTTTCCTTAGGTTCGCCATCATTAGCTTCAGGCCAGAGTTTATTCCACCCATTTTTAAGATTTGACACTTGAAGATCATCCCATGCAGCAGTAACATTGAAAATTGCATCTTTAATGTTGTACGTTTTCCAAAACTCTTTTACAGACATTTCATCATCAGATGAAATCAAACTTCCAATAAAAGCTTTCCTATAATGACGTTTCATGTTTTCAGTTATGCCCTGGTCTATAGGCTGGATTAGTGGTGTTGTGTTTGCCGGAAGGAAGAGGCATGTTATTTTGCCATCATAACTTTTAATTCCGCAAGTGGGATGTGCTGGAGCATTGTCCATTAGCAGCAATGCTTCCTGTGGTAACTGCACTTCAGCAAATGAGCTCTAACTTGTGGCACAAACACTTTGTGGAATCGGAAAAAATATCTTGATATCAAAGCACTCTTTTGAGCGTAATAGGTAGCAGACAATGCGTTCAAATTAAAATTTTTGAATGCACGAGTTGTTTTTGCTTTTCCAATCACAAGTAGGGGTAACCTGTGATTGCCAGTGGCATTTGCACAAACCAATAAAGTGATCCAATCTTTTTGGACTATAAACTCCGGGGCTGATGTCTCCGAAAGTGATGCCAATGTCTATTGTGGTAAAGCTTTCCATTTAAGCCAGGTTTCGTCGCAATTGTACTATTGTTCCCTAACGAGGTTTAATTTGGCCACTTTCTCTTTAAATTGTTCCCTGTACTCGGCAATAACTGCGCTATTTGCACCAAGTTTTTCACCACTAATGTCTAGTTTCTGAATGCCATGGCGACACTTAACTTATCGAGCCATCCTATGCTTGCTTTAAAAAATTAGGATCTCTGTCAAGTTTTTTGTCCATTTCAACCGCCTTGGCCATTATTACGGAGCCTGATAGTGGGACCATATAAAACCATATAAAGATAACTTATGAATTTTTTCAAAATTTTTAAAGGGGTGCATTTTGAAAAATTCAAAATCAAAATTTTGATTTTGGAATAAAATGTTTCCTCTTGACCCCTAATTTTTATTATTGCATATTAAAGAGCATAAAAAATGCTAAAAAATGACACCTCTCCCGGCTTTCTATCTCAACTAGGAGAGCTACAATCGCAGTTCAAAAATGTCATGTACCGGCGTTTTTGGGTGTTTTTTGAAAGCTTTACATAGCTGTAATTTCCAAACCGGTTGACATTTTTCAAAAAACTTTGGTATTTTTCTTAGTCTATATGAAGGTAACCTGTGCACCAAATTTAATCAAAATCTGAGATGGTACAGAAAAAAGTATTTTTTTTTTGTGTTGATTTGACATGGAATGACCCTTAGTAATCAACATCTTACATTTACTTTTATACTTAATCACTTATTGTTCTTGTTGTGGTTACTTTTCTTGTCACAATTAGTCATTATTACTATGAACAGTCACTTTTTATGGTTTAGAGTACATATTTGTTCTACCTTAGTTTATATTGTACTTCTTTTGCTTATTTCTGGTTTTTACCTTTCTCATTGGTTTAGCAAGGTTAGGTATATGGTTTAGTTTGTGATATTATATGGGGTTTTATTCCCTTATTGGGTTATGCTCATTATGTCGCATTACAATATTTATTGGTGGGGATCCCACAGCTACTGCCGCATCCCGCATCTCAGTTTCAATATCAACTTACTCTATGTATCTTCATTCTTCAGATTCTTTTCTTCCATACTCCTTTCGATCCCTTCTATCCAATTTAATCTAGGTCTGCCTCTTTTTTCTTCTGTTGCTTAGGTCTGTATTTGAACACACTCACAGGTATTCTTTCTTCACTCATTCTCATTAGGTGTCCATACCAGGAAAGCTGTTTACGTTTTATATCTTCTATTACAGTTTCTTTTCTATTTGTTATTTCCCTTATTAGATCATTCCTTACACGTTTCAGATGAGAAACTTTTATAGTTTATATACAATGGTTTATGCCAGGGTTCTTAACCTGGGAGGTAACTCCCCCCCCCCCCCCCGAGGAGTATGAGAAGATTTTAAGAGGGGGCAGCAATGTAAACTTAGCAAAAAAAAAATAAGATTAATAAAAAGTTAGTATACAAATACAACTTAATTTACTTCTTTAACTACAGTGACAACATTTTCAGTTTGCACACCTTTATTTAAAAATCGGTATGGAGAACCATACATGACTTCCATGCTCTCAGACTATATATAAAATCATTTGGTACTGCCCTTATGCGTACCCGCAGTTATTTCAATAATGCGATTTTTGGGCTTTGATATGTAGTGAATATCGCACATAATTTTACGTAGTGAAAGAATTATACAAATTTTAATTTTGTATGTTGCAAAGTAGTTGGCTGGTGATTGCAATTGATTTCGTTTGTCATTTTTTAATGGTAAATGACTAGTAGTAATTTAGCAATGGGTCGTAGCTGTGACACCAAAAATTGATTATGTTAGGTTAACATGAAAACTGAAATTATACATGGAAACCAATATGTGTGTAATGAAAAACTAATTTTTTTTTAAACCACGAAAAACCCAACTCGAAGTAAGGCGGGAGTGGCCCAAGGGTCAACCCCTTGCCTATTATTATAGGCCTACATGTCACTTTTTTGTGGCAGAACTCGTTTTTTTTTTTTTTTTTTTTTTTTTCCCCTACAAGCACTCGTTTTGAGACTAACAAAAAACAAACATCCATTATGTACAATTTGTAAAGCATATGTTGTCATTCCTTAATACAGTGTTTTTTGTTTTTTCATTAACCATAAATATTTGTATTTTTCATTTCGTATTTGCTGTTGTTTTTTCCAATTTGTAAACTTAAAAAAGTTAGGTTCTTTATTTTAAGTGTTACTCTGTTATAAGCATTGTATTACACGTTTAATGTTATGTTTTCTCAACCACAGCTTTTATTTATTTTAGCAGTAAACTAAAAACCCAAAACCATTATTACCTAACTACCAAATGAAAACAACACGTCTTTTTGTTTTACATTAAGAAATAGGGCAATTTACAATTAGTACACTTCTTCTTTTACACACCATAATATATCGATACAATCGCATAATAAAAACATCAAAATGTATTGCGGGTACTCATACAGTTCCAATCATTTACTTTAATTCGGTTCGATAATTCCTAAAAAAATATAGAATGTTGTCAAAGTGAAATAAAATGTTTCCATAGAAACTATTTCTTTGTTGTCAATAACGTAGTACACATATAAAACTTATAAAAAATTATCTCCTCCCTCATCAACTACCATTTTAATTTATAGAAAATTGCCCCCTTCCCCATTAACTACCCTTTTCATTTATAGATATTTCATCTACCTTTCTACAGTGGATTATTATGACCTTCTTTTAAGGATACTTTATTTATCAAAATTAAACATTTTACTCTTGTTAAAAAGTAAAAGGTTGAAGGTAAACTACCCCTTCCCCTTAACCGATCTTCACCAAAATCAATAGGCCTCGAGTCCTCTATAAATCAGAACTGTATTCAAAAAATTATTTGATTCCGTTTGAATTTGCCAGTTATCGTTTGCCATAGAAAAAATTCTACACACACACACACACTTTTCGAAAAATGAATTTGTTTCATGTTTTGAGGGTAGTACAATCAGAATCTGCCATTATCTCAAACACGATATTGTCATTATCTCAGTCACGATTTTTTGCCATGACCATACTTCCATTTTCTTATGGAACACGGAAGTAAAAAAGGAAAAATGTAATAAAAATTATGTTTAAAATATAGTATTTTAAAACTATTTAACTTGTTATATTTAAACTATTAGAATCAAATATACAAGCATTTTAAAACAATACAGACAATTCATTTAATATGTTTGGCCAATACCTAATACCAAACGCGTGTTTGTGTCCCGTGCATGCACACACGTTATAAGATGTACAGTGGGGGGGGGGGGGGTAAAACTTGAGAACTTCCAGTCTATGATCAATGGACCATAAAAACAATTTATAAACAGTGCCATGACAAGTTTAAGACAATTCTTCAGAAGATGGAACAAGTTACCATTTTCCCAAACCAACATCTGTGCATGTAACTATCATAATATGAACATTATTATTTATACGGTCCAAGTCACTTTATATAGTAAATATTTACCTTAATTGAAACCGTCCAGTGACTTCAAGGATGATATATTCATGACGCGTTTCGAGTCATATGACTCTTCATCAGACAATAATCACTCACAAGGAGATCATCAAATATTAAAATTCACACGAAACACACATATGTATAATTGCAAAACTTGTATATGTATAATTAAAATTCTAATTTAATACGAACTTAATACCCTTACATTATTGTAGTAAGGGTCGTTATATGGATGCATGGGAAGAATTTGAAATCTATAGTGGACATAATAACCCAGATACTCATGATGGCATACTTAATGATAAATTAAATTTCAAATCAAACCCGTTATATGACACCGCGCTACAATCGATTATGAGATAACACACGGTGACACGCGTTTGCTCAGTGTCCGGTAAGCCTCGCGCAGTGCACTGTGTCAGACGCTCTTATACGTTTTGCAATTATACATATGTGTGTTTCGTGTGAATTTTAATATTTGATGATCTCCTTGTGAGTGATTATTGTCTGATCAAGAGTCATATGACTCGAAACGCGTCATGAATATATCATCCTTGAAGTCACTGGACGGTTTCAATTACGGTAAATATTTACTATATAAAGTGACTTGGACCGTATAAATAATAATGTTTAAATTAGATGCAAGTCAAGCTAGCACGGTATATAAACACCAAAATATTAAAATTCGATTATTAAAAACAAACGCGCCTATTAAATTTAACAAATCATGTATTAATCACAAACTAATTCCTAAGTATGCCACCATACATATCAGATCCACCACTAAGGCAGCCAGAAACACGAAAAAACATGCAGAATTCTTCCGTATCAAACAGGAAATTAAATCGCTATACAATAAGAAAGACGTACTTAACACAGCATTGTTGAAATTACATTTGCAATTATACCAACAGATCCATCCTGCCATCATAGATAACATAATGTATGAGATAAATATTTACATTACTGATATCGTGCGTGATGTAAAAAGAAGACAGACCCGAAAATTTCAAAATTTGATGGCATCACAAAACCGACATCCCATCCCTGAATGTAAACATCAGTTCTACCCACGTACTTCTAACCTTACTAATATAATATTTGATGAAGATGAATTGAATCTTCTTAACAAGGGTTTAAAATATAACTTTCTAATTTAAACATAATTAAATTATGTTTCATTATGGAAACCATATTGGAAATCATGGAAATCAAATTATGGAAATCATAAGGTAAATTATATCATTATAACTTTCCGCATGCTAATAAACGTCACGTTACACGTGAAATTATCAGTGCTGAAACCGCTATAAAAACAATCAAGGGCCCCAATCTCCAAAAAGAATCACGCTACTTAATAAACAATAAATTTAATATCATAAACATTCATAATTCTAATATTCAGAATACGCAGAAACAGGTAAGAGCTCGAGCTGAGATCAAAACTCTTAAGATAATAAAAACAAAACTAATAGATAATAACGCACTTAAAATGAAGGCAGATAAGGGACATACATTAGTGGTCATAAATAATGATGTATACACACGTAAAGTCGACGAGTTTATTTCCAATAACAACATTATAATGCTGAACACTGACCCCACTGATTCATTTACAAAAATTTTAAATAACACAATTAATAACTGTACCAAGTTGTTTGACAACCATACGCGTCGCTATTTAAAACCTATCAATGCCCATGCACCGAAACTTACTGGCCTACCTAAAATCCATAAGGACAATGTCCCAATTAGGCCTGTGATGGTGCATAAATCCGTCTAAGGATTTATTGGTACAGGGAATAATTTTATTGTATTTTCATGTGTTAAAATGGTTAGGTTAAATTTTACCAATATTGTACATACAGCGCAGTTCGTCAGAGTAGCTTGACACCAAGGTCATGGGCGGATGTGACTTTCAGCACATATTTGAATACTGCACTAGTCGAACAATACGACAAACGTAACCACG
Source organism: Magicicada septendecula (assembly GCA_034769895.1). Taxonomy (NCBI): domain Eukaryota; kingdom Metazoa; phylum Arthropoda; class Insecta; order Hemiptera; family Cicadidae; genus Magicicada; species Magicicada septendecula. The sequence goes on from CM068368.1 coordinate 343,630,612, forward strand.
GTGACGTGAAACAATGCCATCATCTGCGTCAGACAAAGGATTAATGACGATCAATCCCCTCCACATGTCGAATGTACGACAAAATGTCGTCCCAGTCGCAAAACTACCGTCAGAGCAGCAGGACGCTGTAAAATTCGCTGGCAATTTCTTGTCAGCCCAGAAGTGTTTTGAAGTATAACAATGTAATCCAACATGTAACTAGTTAAAATCAGTGAACAACTAGAATAAAATGGAAAGTAAATTCAGTGCAGTCAGAAGAACGGACATAGAACAGTAAAACCAGGCGAACAACTGTCGACAATGGAGGGCGTCTGAAGAGAAACTGCTACATCGCCAATTCAGGAAAGTCGAAATTTATATCTACCTTTTTATTTAAATTTGAGCTCAAACAATTCTAAATTAAAAATTGTACCAGTAAATTGCTGTATTGGGGGGGGGAGTGTGTGTGTATGTGAAATCGTGCCGGCACATACAAGCAAAGCCATGAGGCATTGGTTTATGTTCTAAGGTGAGAACTTATCAATTTGAATATATAATAGCTGCAGTTTATTAAGAATACACGTGTTCATAAATTCAATAACGAAGCTAGCGCACGAATAATTGAAATTGACGTAGTTGGAATATAGCGGAAACATGTCGCCGCCATTTTGTTAATCTATATAAGAGTGAATCCATTTTGTTTTGTTTTTGTGTCAATTTTAAATTTTTAATGTCAGTAAAAAACAAGTTTATCTACCATACATGGTTTGAGTTAGTTATTTCGAGCAACCGTCTTGTCTCTGATGATCGCTTAACCCGAATCCTGGAACCCTTAGGTCAATTTAAAAATAATAAGTTGGTACTACAAGATGGCGCTGAAACAAGCATGGCATATACAATAAATATGGTAATAAAAAGTAAAGTATCAATAAAAATTAGTTTTTATAAAAGTGGAGGGTAACAAATGGCACCCGAACTGGGACTTGAATACAAATAAGCCGGAGTCAGAGACGAACGGTTGTTGGAAAAAAGGAATTGACACGTAAGATATACCTGGTACGTAGATAGTAAGTTATACCGTGATTGTTAGGTTATGTTGTTGTTAGGTTAAATATACATAGAATAACAGTTTGAAAGAAACAACTTTTTTTTTCTTAAAATGGCAAACAATTACAAAAATGTCAGCATCACTGACAGTATAAATGAAAGCCAGATAAGCATGACTGAATCACAAATCATGAGTGAAGAAATGCACTCAACGCCAGTCACGATAAAAAAGGCTGAAGATAGTGAACTAATAAAAATGATGCAATTACTGTTAAAAATAGATAAGAAATGCGACAACCTAGATGATAAATATGAAAAACAAAATGCAAAATTTGAAGAAGTAAAAAACGAAATCAGAAAACAAAATTTTAATTTTGATAAACGAATTAATGAGATAAATATACGTAGTGAGAATAGTCAAAAACAATCAGTAGAAGCAGTTAGTAAGAAATTTGACACCAAAATAAATGATTTAGAAGATAAAATCAATAAAATAAATGAAGCAGTAGTAGAGAAAATTCAAAACCAAATAAGAGACACAAAGTAAAGAGATAAAAATAAATGTTTAGCTACAGTAGATAAGCAGATAGAAACGAAAACCAATTTTGAAATAAACAAACAAATAGACATTAAAACAAATGTGTTACAAAATCAGTTAGAAAATTTTGAGTCAAATGTAACTAGTATAACAGAAAATATAGAAACTGTAGATAAAGCCAATTCAGAGCATGCAACTGGTACCAACTGTAAAATAAGTACCATACAAAGTAAGCTTAGAGAAGTAGATGAATTCAGTATACAAACTAGTAATGATATATATAACAAATGTACTCTAATCGAAAATAGTTTAACTAGTGTGAAAAATGAGTTGCGGGGGGAAATTAACAAAAAATTTACCAGGGTTACTGAAAGGGTGATAGTAACTAGAGACTTACATAACGAAATTGAGTTAGAAACTTTCAGCGACGAAAACAACGAAAACAGGGCAATACACCCAATGAGATTTATAAACCAAACCTGGGAGTACAACCGTTTCAGCAATAGTAGTTGGGAGGTGCAACTAACCAAAATAATTAAATGTTTTAAGGGAAGTTCAATTGTATGGGCGGAACCACATAGGTTAGAGTGGGATTGTTAAAGCATTCAAAGGGAAATACTGGACCGAAGACGAACAAGAAATACTAAGAAGCCGTATAATGGGAACGGGCAATTTCATAGGACACCCTAACAATAATATAACGATATACATAACTAAGCTATACAATGAAGCCAAATACATAGAACCGCAGATACCATTTAAATCGTTTGTGAGGCATGTAAGTAAGCATTTACCGCGAGAAGAGCAGATAACACTAATGACAAAAGAAATTGAAGATATGAACGAGCTAGAAAGAATCCTAGACATATTACAAAGTATTAGAGACCGAGAAGTGGGTAGGCGACCATTACAACATAATAATAACAATAATAACAACTCTGAATTTAGTCACCAGAGAAATAATTATAACGGGCATAATAATATGCATAGAAATAGTTTCAACAAAGCAGGTGAGAGGAGATGTCCCACATGCAAATGCAAGAATTACGCCAACCGGCAACAATGTTTTAAATGCAGGCTACCAAGAGAAGACCAGAGGAGGAGAGACGAACCAAAGCAGTTTGGCCAGCAAAATGGAGGAGCACCGAACACCAGAGGAACAAACAGTCATAACCAGGGATTGCCGACGGGTCACCAGGGACCAACCACGAGCACCAACAGACAACAGATGGAAAACTAGGACAGACAGTGGTAACACGGACAAGACCACTGTCCAGGGAAGCACATGAGGTCCAACCGTTGGAGGATGTCCAGAGCAACGTGATTAAAACCGACATAGTTGCAGATCTATTGGAAGAAGAGAACAACACCACGATCAAGGTGAGAGCTGGACTCACAGAGATACAGGTAAATATAGAAAATAAGAATTATAGAATACTTGTAGACACAGGTAGCGAGATTTCCGTTATTGCAGAAAACATTTTAGGAGAGTTAAGGGAGGTTAAGAAGAATATTCCAATTTTACCAGTAGCCGGGGTTACAGTAGTACGTGTTACGGGAGTACGCAGTAAGAAAATAACAAAACAAATACACTTAAGTGTTTTGATAAATGACAGAGTTTGAGAACACATTTTTAGTAGTAAAAGGGTTAAGGCTAGACATTATATTGGGCAATGATTTCCTGCAAAGAAACAAAGCTGTTGTAAATTTTAAGGAGAAAATAGTAGAGTTAGACGGGGGTGATTGGTCTGTAAGGGTTAGTTTTGAACAAGTATTAGATAAAATTACAATAACAGGGATGAAAATACTACAAAAACGAGTAGGCGAAAGTGATACAGATACTAGAATAAATTCATGTAGAGAGGTAGAGTATATAGTTTTGAAAATGAAATGGGTAATATTAATGATGCAGTATGGGAGATAAGGGTGGTGGAATTTTGTAGTGGAGGTGAGGTGATAAGGGATGATCAACGTGCGTCGTTGTGGCAAGTGGTGGAGCAGTTTAAGGGAGTGTTTGCCGATGTTCCAGGTAGGGCAAAAGGTTACGAATGTATATTGCAGATACGGGAACACACACCTTTCATGCAGAGAAGTTATCCCGTGCCTTACTCCAAGCGACGAGCGGTGCAAGAGGAGCTGGACAGGATGATGGAAGGAGGTAAAATAGAGAGGTCAGTGTCACATTATTCTAACCCATTAGTTGTAGTAATAAAAAAGGATGGTAGAGTGAGGTTATGTTTAGATGCGAGGAGGATCAACCAGATTATAATACCAGACCGGGAATCACCAGAGTCGATCAACGAGATATTTCAGAAATTTAGTGGAGTGAGATACATGACATCACTGGATCTAACAGCAGGATATTGGCAAGTACCATTGGCGGAGGTAAGCAGGAAATACACAGCATTCTTGTTTAACGGTAAAAACTATCAGTTTCGACGTTTACCATTTGGATTGAATACCAGCGTAGCCAGCTTCATAAAGTGTTTGGACCAAATTTTGAAACCTAAAGACTTAGATTTTTTGACAGTGTACGTCGACGATATATTGATTGCGTCTAGAACTTTTGAGGAACACCTAGATCACTTGGGATATGTTTTAGCAAAATTAAAGGAAGGAGGACTAACCATAAATTGGGACAAATCAAAGTTTCAAATTGGGACAAATCAAAGTTTCTACAAACGAAAATAAATTTCTTAGGATTTATCATCACACCAGAGGGAATCTCAGCGAATCCGGACAAGGTGGACTCCATTATGCGCTTCCCTGAACCGAAGAACATTAAACAACTACAAAGTTTCCTAGGACTATATAATTTTTATCGCAAGTTTCAGAAAAACTACGCACATACAACAGCAAAATTGAGTGCAGTGCTCCAGAAAAATAAGCAGTGGAGATGGGGAGCAGTAGAACGTGAGGCTTTCAACGAAATCAAAAGAAAATTTAGTCAAATGATAATGATGAATCATCCCGATTTTAATAAGACATTTTTCTTACAGACGGATGCTAGTAATGTGGCAGTAGGTGCGGAACTCTACCAAAAAGACGACGAGGAGGAACATTTGACCATTGCATTTGCAAGTAGATCGTTGCTGTCGGCAGAAAAGAATTATACGACCACCGAAAAGGAACTGTTAAGCATTGTGTTCACCGTAGGGAAGTTCAGAACCTACATCTTGGGCAACAGAACAGTGATCCGCACCGACCACAAGGCGTTATCCTTCTTAAATACATGTAAGCTCGCTCACAGCCGTCTGACCAGGTGGGTACTTGTTTTAGAGGAATATAATTTTGAGTGGGAGTACATCAAGGGGACAGACAATAAGATACCTGACACTCTTTCTAGGGTACACATGTTGGACAACAAAACGGGTAGAGACTTGAAGGAGATTGAAATTTTTCAGATGAGCCGGGAGGACAGAATTTTTGGAGAAGAGTTAAAGGACATTAGAACCATGCAAAGAGCAGATGGTAAGTCAGGTAAGATTATAGATAGTTTAGAAACTGAAGTAGCAGAATCAGGGTATAGACATCATTTTCAGATTTATAAAGGGTTATTATTTAAGAAAGTAGTATGGGGTGAGCGTGATTGGAAGTTAGTTGTGCCAGATGGGTTAGCAGATAAGATCATTTGGGATTGTCATTTAAGATATGGTCATTTCGGAGCGAAAAAGTGTGTTAGTGTTTTGGAAGAGTCATGTATTTTCAAGAATATGGAAAGGCATGTTAGAAAATTATTAAGGGGTTGTGATTTGTGTCAAGAGTCGAAGGTAGTAAATTATAGGGTAGAAGGGGAGATGAATTTTATAAAAGCGGAAAGACCTTTTGATTTAGTTGCGGTAGATTTGTTTGGACCATTGCCGAAGGGTAGAGGCGGAGTGATGTATATTTTTGTAATGTTAGACACTTTTTCTAAGTATGTGAGATTGTATAGTGTAAAAAGAGCTACCAGTCAGGTACTGAGTGAAAAGGTGACAAAGGACTACATGATTCACGTGGGTAAGCCAAAAGTAATTTTATCAGATCATGGGCCACAGTTCATCAGTGGGAAATGGAGGCAGACCCTAGGATGGGAAGGAATCATCACGAAGCATACAGCTGTGTACCATCCCCAGTCCAACCAGGCTGAACGTGTCATGAGAGAGATAGGCAGGATCTTTAAAGCCTATTGTCACGCCAAACACAGCGAGTGGCCATTATACGTAAGAAGGGTAGAGAATTGGCTGAACAGTACCACCCACGAGTCCACCGGCTATACACCTCACGAGTTATCAAGGGAACACGCCCCCGAGGATTTTGGAACAGTTATTTGACTCCCCACCTGAGAGTGAGCAAACGGATGTGAGTATTATGATCAGGTTAGCCAATGAGAACTTATTGAGCAAGGGAGAGCAAAGAAAACGTAGACACGACGGAAAAGGTAAGTGGATGAAGTACAAAGTAGGACATGTATAGTTACGTTATTTTTGAATTTATAGATACGATATATTATATCTCACAATTGTGGTTATGTATACATAAACTAGGACGCCATCTTTATTTATTACCTAAGTCATGGGCCAGAATTTCGTTACGCGAAGTTATTAGGAAACGGAAATTGCTTGAAATAACAAAACAGCTGTTCTAATTGTTACCAATGAAATACCCCTTTTTATTCTTTACTTTGTTACATAACATTTTTTAAAACCAACTGTAACCCTTCCAAAAACATAATGTGTAATAATAAATTTGATTAAGTTTAATGATTATATGATTAAATGATTATACAATAATAACATATATATTTTTATTTTTATATAGTGGTGCTCAACCCAGCACTTAGAATAATTACGCACGCACACAACCACTCACCCTTTCACTATCATGGTACAAACTTATTTAAATTTTGGAGCTCCTTAAATTTAGATTGAAATTTTTAAAATAAAAATGAATTTCTACAATAAACTGATATTGGGAAATTATGAAATCAGGAATTAAGGAAAGATCTCACCCATTTCGTGTTGGCTTCCTCGCACTGCTAGTCTCGTTCGTATATCGACACAATCGGTGTATTTTTACGGCGCTTGACGGGACTTTATGTCAACCCACGTAACCCACCGTCGTGGGACCGATTCTATACGTCGATCTTGTACGAACGATTTAATCGGTCGAGGACGCCTACACCAAACCGAACTATAACTCTCCTTAATACATCTTGATTGTAGATATTATACTGTTTATTAACCACCTACAGTGGTCTAAAAAGTTAAAATTCACTCGTAAGTGAATGTGCAACCGGCCGGTGCTGATCAGTTGTTGCAACAGAATGACGGCAATTTCTGGTTGAAATCTGCGGAAGTGGGGTGTATTGACGTCACATTTTCTTTGTCTAAGTTGTTGACATCGCCGTTTGTAGTTGTCAACACATTCTCCGCCTCTTACGTAACGAAGGCTTGGCTCTGCTTATCTCAATAACTGCACACTGTTTTTGTGATGTGACACCGTTTTTTGTCATGAATTAGTTCAAATCCTGGCAAATACTGTAATATAGTCCACTCACTGTAAATTCTATATCGGGTGTTTGAGGTTGGGTTGGGTATGTCAAAAAATAGGAAAATACAATATTTATGATCTCTTTACCATATTTTAGGTAATTATAAAATGTACCATGATTGTACCATCACAGACAATTGGTATTGGTGAGGAGACACGACTTGTCGAGCGCTCAGCATAAGGAGATCAAGAAATTCTTCTTGCTTTATGAAGGGCCATATGAGGTAAGAGAAATTAAAATGAAAAATTCATATGTATTGCAAAATAGGGAGACAAGGGAGATAGTAGGAACACACAGTGCTACAAATTTAAAGTTGTACTGGTCATCATAGGAGTTTAAATAAGGTTTATTTTATATTAATGTATGTATGGATTTTAATTTGATATTTATTTTTCTAGAAGGGACATTCCCCCATTTTCAGGCGATCACAGACTCACCACCTCTAATCGTGGATTTTGGCAATCTGGAGGCGGACCATGGTTGACGGTAGCCTCAGCAAAGGGGTGAAAGCAACGATGGTCTTACTCCACAAAAAGGTGTCAGTAGAAATTCTTTGCTTGTGAGAACGGGGAGGGGGACCCATAGTTTCATGGAAAGGTAAGGTAAATAAAAAAAAAAAGAGAGGAGAGGTTTTTGTTGGTAGTATTTTCCACGAACTACCTTAGTTTTATTTTAGAAATTGTGAAATGAAACAACCAAAATTATGTAACTTAAATACTTAAGTTTTCAAGGCATTGTTTTCCTTCAGAAAACAACACAAATGTATTTTATTATAATGTAAACTTAAGATGACCCATTGTTGTACTTATTATTTTGTCATAAAGAAAAGGTTCGTGAAAAGTGAAAGCTTGGACTTGCAAAAGTGTCTATGTGAAAAATTTTTTAAAATAAATAAAGAACTTGTTATTATACAAGATTAAAGGGTGATTTTGGGGGGTTGTTTTGGTGTTATTAGAAGTGTAAACCAATTGTGGAATGTAGAGACTGCAAAGTAGAAAGACATTAAGTTTAGATATAGGTAGGCTATTGCAGTGGCGGCATGTGCCACTGTAGATAGTGTTATGGGTTGAGTAACGCACAAATACGTTACCACCATCAGAGGCCGATATCGGCGTATACACACTGCACAACCACTTATATAATTTTATTATATGTTAATTGATGCCGTGCAGTGTTAGTATTGACTAAGTAAAACATGCTAATGAAGATGATTTCCCCGCCTCTTCGGGCGATTACTGTCTTACCAGCACTAATCGTGGTTTTGGATGACAGCCAGCTGTGGGCAGCAATTGTAACACTGACCATGGTTGGTTGTCCTGAAAATTGGTGAAAGTCGAAATTAATGGGGGGCCACTTAGGGGAAATCCCCAGAACTATGGAACAGCGGCTATCACCTTGTTCGAGTAGGAACAGCCAAACAGGTGATAGACCCATTTTAAGGATATAATTATGTAACATTCAGGTATTATGATATCTGGCATTTTTAAAAATGTAAAGCTGAAGCAAGGACAAGGGGATGCTAAAATTCCTCCACCAATTCCGTCCTTGTGGAAGCAACTGGACGCCACAGTCCAGGGGGGGTAATAGAGTGTGTGGCTAGGAGGTTGCTACAGGGGTAGCAACGGTAACAAATATTAAGCATTAATGTATGAAGTAGACATGCGTGTTGAACATAGGAGATAATGATGATTCTGCTTGCAGAAGTATTAAAATCAAGAAAACTGAGTAATAAATTTTATCTAGTTAGATTGTTTGCCATAGTAAAGTTGTGTTTTGAATTCCAAATATTAGGGATATAGATAAGTTGTTGTTGCTTTTAGAAAAATTTAAGGAATTATTTTACGTGTTGTCATTTTAGTATAAGAATATATTTTTTCTTGTGGTGAAGAGAATAAAGTAATACTGATTGGAGTCAGAAAGTTGGTAAATGTAGGAATGCCTAAGGAGGAAGACCTTCTGTCTTAAATCTTGTTTATTTGTTATTTAAACTTAGGAATTAAGAAAACCAATGCCTCTTAACATAAACCAATGTAGCTAAGGGGAGACATATCAGTTGTGGATATGGGATTATGCAAGGCCACTATTTAAAATTTTGCATTCAATGTTTCAGAGTTTAGTGATGCTGTGACGGCGGTCCCGAGTTGACCAGCGTGTCAGAGCAGGAACGTCAAGTGCTTAAATGGCCTTGTGGTGTTGGGATCTCACATGAGAAGTCCAGTAAGGTCATGCAGGTACTGTCATCATCATTGAACCAAGGGTAAGTGATTAATATTTTTTTTTATATAAACACTACAGGGGGTTGTGGCGACATATCTGGACTGACCACTTTAGGAAGTGTGAATGAGTCAATGAGAGTTTTTATGTTTCGACATAAAACCTCTCACTGAGGGGGTTTTGTGACGGTACATAAGTCCGTCTAAGGATTTATTGGTACAGGGAATAATTTTATTGTATTTTCATGTGTTAAAATGGTTAGGTTAAACTTTCCCAATATTGTACATACAGCGCAGTTCGTCAGAGTAGCTTGACACCAAGGTCATGGGCAGACGTGACTTTCAGCACATATTTGAATACTGCACTAGTCGAACAATACAACAAACATAACCACGGTGACGTGAAACAATGCCGTCATCTGCGTCAGACAAAGGATTAATGACGATCAATCCCCTCCACATGTCGAATTTACGACAAAATGTCGTCCCAGTCGCAAAACTACCGTCAGAGCAGCAGGACGCTGTAAAATTCGCTGGCAATTTATTGTCAGCCCAGAAGTGTTTTGAAGTATAACAATGTAATCCAACATGTAACTAGTTAAAATCAGTGAACAACTAGAATAAAATTGAAAGTAAATTCAGTGCAGTCAGAAGAACGGACATAGAACAGTAAAACCCGGCGAACTGCCGACAATGTGTCTGAAGAGAAATATTAAATTTGAGCTCAAACAATTCTAAACTAAAAATGTACCAGTAAATTGCTGTATTGGGGGGGGGTGTGTGTGTGTGAAATCGTGCCGGCACATACAAGCAAAGCCATGAGGCATTGGTTTATGTTCTAAGGTGAGAACTTATCAATTTGAATATATAATAGCTGCAGTTTATTAAGAATACACGTGTTCATAAATTCAATATTGAAGCTAGGGCATGAATAATTGAAATTGACGTAGTTGGAATATAGCGGAAACATGTCGCCGCCATTTTGTTAATCTATATAAGAGTGAATCCATTTTGTTTTGATTTTGTGTCAATTTTAGATTTTTAATGTCAGTAAAAAACAAGTTTATCTACCATACATGGTTTGAGTTAGTTATTTCGAGCAACCGTCTTGTCTCTGATGATCGCTTAACCCGAATCCTGGAACCCTTAGGTCAATTTAAAAATATTAAGTTGGTACTACAAGATGGCGCTGAAACAAGCATGGCATATACAATAAATATGGTAATAAAAAGTAAAGTATCAATAAAAATGAGTTTTTATAAAAGTGGAGGGTAACAGGCCTTTGGTTAATTTTACCACGGCATCAGGTTTTACGGCGGCTAAGAAATTGGTTGCTTTAATAAGTGATAATATTCAACTACAAAATAATCGTAGCATAATCAATAGCATGGATTTTATAAACAAAGTTAGAAATATACAATTGCTACCCACTTACAAATTAGCATCTTTCGACATCGTCAACCTTTATACTAACATTCCCGTAAATCAGACCTTGGACATCTTGTATAATAACTTAATCAAATCCAATAAATTAGATGCACAATCCATGAACGAATTAATCTGCATACTGAGAGTTATCTTACAACAAAATTATTTTACTTTTAATGTACATTACTATATTCAAATGGACGGACTTGCCATGGGCTCACCATTGTCCGGCTTTTTGGCCGACATTTATTTGAACTCTTATGAGAACAATTACTTTCTTAATAATCACAAGTTCACCAATAACATTATTTTTTATTGTCATTATGTTGATGACACTTTTTTGATTTTCAATTTTCCTGCATGCCAGTTAAGCACTTTGAAAAACAGCTTGAATGCTGTAAATGATAATATCCAGTTCACCATGGAAACCGAAGTAAATAATGAACTAAATTTTTTGGATTTAACTATAACTAAACAGCACAACAACCTGAAATTTGGAATATATAGAAAATCTACCACCACCGATGTGACTATACATGCAGATTCACACCACCCATATACGCAAAAATTAGCAGCGTATAATAGTCTCGTACACAGGCTTTTGAGTGTCCCCCTCGAAGGTAACGATTTTAATGATGAATTAAATACAATCAAACATATTGCTGCTGCTAATGGTTATGATTGCCGGATGGTGGATAACATTCTTAGGAAATACAAGGCTAAGAAATCCAAACAATTAGATAATATAAAAACCAAAAATAAGTACATCTCAACCACATACACGGAGATAATGCCCATAATTCTAACATCTGTTTTTAATAGGCTTAGTTTCACCACCGTTTTCAAAACCAATAATAGCCTTTGGAATTCGGTTCGCCAGGCTGTTCACACACAAATAGAATCAAGGACGGGTGTATACAAGTTGATATGTAATGATTGTGAATGTTTCTACATTGGTCAAAAGGGGAGACCTTTTATTAATAGGTTTTGGGAACACACTCCACATAATCTCATCAATAAAGGTGTTTCTATAGATACTATCAAATCTAATTTCACACGACATTTGATTACATGCAACCATTCGTACACGAATTTTAATACGAACTTAATACCCTTACATTATTGTAGTAAGGGTCGTTATATGGATGCATGGGAAGAATTTGCAATCTATAGTGGACACAATAACCCAGATACTCATGATGGCATACTTAATGATAAATTAAATTTCAAATCAAACCCATTATATGACACCGCGCTACAATCGATTATGAGATAACACACGGTGAGACACGCGTTTGCTCACTGTCCGGTAAGCCTCGCGCAGTGCACTGTGTCGGACGCTCTTATACGTTTTGCAATTATACATATGTGTTTCGTGTGAATTTTAATATTTGATGATCTCCTTGTGAGCGATTATTGTCTGGTGAAGAGTCATATGACTCGAAACGCGTCATGAATATATCATCCTTGAAGTCACTGGACGGTTTCAATTAAGGTAAATATTTATCATAATATGCTAGTTATTCATTACACTTACCGCAGATGCACGTTTATTAGGACGGTGTAATTCAAAACTGCTTTCATCTTCACTGTATGATCCTTCCACATCACTAGTGACTCTCTGAAACAGAAGAAAGCAAAGAGATTTGTTACTTCCACAAATTTAACAAAAGTGTAATAACAAATATTTTTCTGACTTCCACATAACTATTCTTTTATAAAAATATGAGTACAGATGGGAAGGTGGACATTTAATGGGTGATGAAAATTCAAAAATGCAAAGAGAAAAGAAATACACTATTAAATTTAAATCAATATATGCATCCAATTACAACTAGAAGTATAATTATAGACATTAATTTGTCCAATTACAAGTGCTAAATGACTGAGAAATGAAAATTCAGTAATTACAATTCATGCTAAACACTTTTAATACACTGATTCTAACTTACTCTCAAGTTATTTTTCCTGCATCATAAATACTGATTCTATGAATGCGTTGACTTTACAAATAAAAAGACATCGATCTTTTCCACATCTTTGACACTGGATGCCACAACATATTGCACAGTGGCTTTTAGAAGCTTATTTTCAGTATATTCCATACTTGGCGCAGCCAATTTCATTTGAACTCATTCATTTACCAGAAGTAGAAAATGTTTATAGTTTTCAAACATGTGCCCACAATTCCAGTCCTCATGTGATTTCTTAAAACGTCACTTTTGGAATGTCTTCTTATCTTTTAACATTGAAATTTCTGATATCTACTAAGAGCATGAAACTGAACACCAATACCTTATAAAATTTCAGCTGTACGATTTTGTTTTCACACTTCCTTTGCATCATTCTACTTATAGCCCCTACCCAAACCGCATAAGTTTTCTATCTACATCCTCTAAAACGTTAATCAGTCTCAATTACGAAATTTATGTGTTTATGACATCACCAATGAGTATCATATTATTTTAGTTCATACTTACAATTTAACTCTCAACACCTATTACTCCCGATATTCGACAGATGTTCATTTATTAAATCTCACACCCCAATAAAGAACATCAAGAATGTCTTCTTGCCCCCTCCCCAAAAAAATCAAATCCAATTTAAAATGCCTGTCTTTTAACATATGTAATGCTTTTTAACAGATTACTGTACTTCACAAATATTTAAAACCAACAAGCAAGAAAATGCTTTATGTGCAATCATGTTATTTAAAATGTCTCGTCAATAAGATGACTCGTTAAATTTAGAATATTTACTTGCTCACAAGTATTGATGCAGAATCCAATATAAAGCACAACTGAGAGCAGAATAAGCAATCTTTCCCACCAGACATATTTTTCAACAAGATAATCAATAGCCATATTTCAAAAACTTCTATTAATTTATTCTTAAAAAGCTACTACAATTATTTTAATTTGAGTTTTGAAGTTCCTTGCTTAAGATAATAACATGCCTTAACACAAAAATTAATAACAGTAGATTCTACAATACAAACTGTAACAGAAGAAGAATGAAAGAGCTTCAATGGACTAAAACATTCTGTTAAGTTTAACAGATGAATGTATACATATAGTATTAGTACTCTACAACAATAAAGTTCTCCATGTGCTCCATTTATGGTTACTACTTTGAAGCAACATCATCATTAATTCAACTTCACATTTACTATTCTTATTAATATTATGACACTAGTACCTGGATACTGCAAGGTATAACGGTTACTCTGTTTTCTCATTCACTATTCAGTTAGATTGCTCACTGTATATTTAACTATAGCATAAAAGCATTAGTTCACTCGTTATTTGTATTACAAGATCTATATCAATACTATAAAATTATTGCAAGTACTAAAAATATTACAACTCCTAACTTGAGCAATACAGTTACAGTAATTAAAGCCCCCCTCCCCATTAAACGTAAATGTTAAAAAGTTGTTAGCATGCTGTCTGTTAATTTATATAAATTATATTTATACTAACCACAAATTGAATTTATAATTTAGTATCTTTATTATTAAATATTTCCAAAATATCATTTTGTCAGAAACAAAGTAGTTTTATATTATATATGTAAACAATTTTATACTTTATGTTAAAAATCTTTTATGTTAGTTGTGATTGCACAATAAATTCTCTGTTTAAAGAAAACTTTCTTCTCACCATTCAACAAATCCATAAACAATGCAAAATGTAACCTTATATTATAAAAACATTGACTCAAGTTTTGCTTTTTGAAACCCGTTTGAAATGAATGTAGCACTCCCTATTTAATTCAGTACTATTTATAAACAGCAAAAAAATAGTAAACTATTGTCAAAATGAACACAGTCATCATGTCAGTATTATTCATGGTATGGCGTGAATTTCATATTTAATATAGAGTTCTTCTTTTATAAGTATATACGTGAGTCAAATAAGGACACTTCAGCTTTGTTCGCCTTATTACAGAAAAGTCATCATGATCACTCACGTGAAAACATGTTTGAACTGATACAGTGATCTAGGAAAATTAAATTTTTTTTGTTATGTGTTGTATCTTGATGCAGATAAAACATGTAACTCATGTATTGACTGGAAAACTATTCAAAGAATTGTGGGACAGTGACTATTTCACAAGGAAACAATTTCTCTCACAATACAATTTTTAAGGTTACACTTTTATGCCTGTTTTAACAAATCCACATAGTTACACTATATATATAAAAGTATTTTAAAAATCCAACATATTTTGTCATAAACATATAGTAATTTTATATAAGCTGAAAATTATAATGTAATTATTTTAAAACATAAGACTGGCAAGATAATATATTACAAAAAAACCCCCTGACTCCTATCATTTGAAAGGAGAAATGGCAGAGTAGTCAATTTATACCAGTAACATAACTTACAGGCACATTTCTCCGTCTTGGCAGCCTAGCAATGGAGCTACCACTGCTTAAGCTACTAATTTCAGCTTCACTTTCAATTACCTGAAACCAACACGGCAAAATCATTATTTGTTTGCAATAATTGTTTATAATAAAATACATTATTTATAGTATTTTACACAGATTGTATTAGCTTAAGTATTAAATAAATATTACCTTCATACTGTATATATCATATTTTACATTATCACTATGCAATTATTACATTAGTGTTAGGGAATGTAATTATTTTTTTTATTTCAGTACTACTTACAGGGATTTTCTTTTTTCTTGTTACATTTTTTGTGAAACTGTCACTATCAGAATCATAGGTACTGCCACTTGATATTGCCTGAAAGGAGAATGGCACATATTTTTATAAAATTTGACAACCACACATTTAACATATATACAAACTTTTTTTTATTTTAATCACTATTATTAAGGAAAATTTTGAATCTATAATTCATTCTGTTCATTATTTCCATAATTAATATTATTTGTACTGTTTATAAAGTATGTTATTTATGCAAACAAGCCTTATCTTTTGTTTCTCTATCCCGCATTGCTTTCTCCAGAAGTCTTACAGCATCTTCTCCAATAATCCAACTCTACACCCTGGATTGTGGAATCTTTTTTTTTCTCACATTGCTTTTAACATTGTCTGTTTCAATACCTTCTATTAATGCTTTGTACAACCAGTCCTAGTCTTCTCTGAGCTACTACACATTTCTTCATGACTACCCAATATTTTGTTTTCATTCCACAGGTATTGTACTCCATTAATATGCAAGTCTCCGTTTGTATTATATTCAGTCTTCTTCATTAATTTTCAAATCTTCTTTCCCTTTAAAAGTAGCAGCAAGATATTTTTCTCCAGAATTGATTATTAGGGCCTTACTGCCTTATACTGTTCATTTCTAATACTTACTTAGACCCTTACTGTTCATACTACCATTTCTAAATGTAATGTTAATTGCTTTTCATTTGTAATACACAATTTCCAATACTTCAACACTGTCTTCTTCAGTTATCCAGAGCCCAATTTGACTACATTTTAAACATGAACAGGTCTGTACAGAACCCCATTTTTGCATGCTTGTCACTCAAAATTCAAATGGCAGTTTATAATCACCTTTTGTCTTTTTACAAACACTTTTTGAATCTCTTTTGGTTCATAGTCTTAATTTCTTGGGAGGAACATTATCATACTCTTTGACCAAATGAATGGATACCATGTGGGTTTCGAGAGTATATGCGAGATGTTTTGCTACCATCTACTGCATTAGACTGCTATGTTTGACTATTACATGAAGTGAGGGGGGAGGGTGTGAAAGGTATGTTGCTGTGAGTAGTTTTATTTGCAAAGCCCAATAACTTATGCCTGGTCTGTTCACAGTACAGGCTAGCTTCCAGATGCTTCACATGCATTCAGACATTGTTCTCTTAACGCTGTTACTGCAGAAGTTCTTCAACTGTCATTGTTTTAACTTTAATATGTGTTTTAATATTGTCATGTTGGTTACGTCTGGGAATTCATGTCCTGTGTTTATTGGATGTGTGGCCAAATTAGATTTATATATTTCTGGGGTTTTGTATGCGATTAGATGTTCAAAATAACATTTTTTCAGTTATTTTTTTGTTTTCCTATGTAACATTTATTGCAATCTTGGCACTCAATTTTGTATATTCCATTGGTTATTGTATTATTTTTGTTATGTGGATTATTTAGTTTTTGTAAATTATTTTTATTAGTTTTGTATGCTATTTTAATGGCTGTTTTTAATTAGTTTTGTTAGCTTTATCATCTTATTATTTATGTATGTGAACATGGCCTATTTTTGTTGTTGTTATTATTTATGTGTTGTTCATTTTGATTTCTTAAATATTCAGTTTTTATTTTATATTTGATTTTATTTTATTTTCTATTTTGTGTATAGTGTTTTTACTGTATCCATTTTCATCAGCAATTTGGTAAATTATATTTCTTTGTTTGTTTCCTGTTTGTTTAGGGGTATTTTGTACATTCTATTGAATCGTGAATAGAAAGCTGTCATTTTATGTTGTGTTGGGTGGTCAGAACGGTTAGGTGTAATTATGTTAATGGAGGTTGGTTTTCTGTATATTGCATATTGTACATGGTTATGTCTAAAAAGTTTGTTTATATATATACTGATGAGACACAAAAGTCAGATTTAATGTAGGCCAAATTTCTTGACAATGTAACTAAAAACAACACTTGAACAGTTCTAACTACAACTGAATCACTCTCACCAAATCTATTGGAAATCTTCTCCACCCTGAACTAATTTCTACAATATTAATTTGATGCCGCCTCCCTTTAAACTTCAGTAATCAACATGGATATTTAATAAAATCTTCATTCCAGTTACAATGAATTATTATTCTTTGTAAAAATAATTTATCACTATTACACAAATGAGATAAAACACTAGTTAACACACAAAAAATACCATATTATTTGATGAATTATAAGTAATAAATGAAACGATCTCATCCAATGAAAAAAGTTTGAATATGACCAAAAGATATACTTTAATTTTAGTTCTGGCTGGAAATATTACCTAACACAAACATTGCAAAAGTACACACTCATAGGAGGTTAACAGTGTACTCATTAATCTGAGCCCTACATGACACACTCCATTTTACCAGCAACTGCTCTCCTATCAGGAACTGACTGAAATATGGGCCAATAGTTCAATGGGTTTACCATGGGCTTGCTTTATATGGTTAATGGTACACTGCCAGGATGGTACACTACCCATTTTTCATCTCCAATATTGCATTTCTTACATCAACTTCAGTGATACCTAGAAATTCCCCCCATAAACCAACTATCGTTCTCTTTCTTCTCTGTTATTTGTAATTCTTGTCTGTCTTCCATTAAAAATTGTTCTAATGTTCAAGCCAGTTCTCCTGGTATAATCTGTAGTTGATACTTTTCACCTAGTGTGTAAACTTTTCATAATTTTTCAGGTGTGTCTATAAATAGTAGAGCTGATATAGTAGTTCATTTATTCACAACTTTTGCCACTTTTTGCTTCTGCCACAACTTTTTACAGTTCACTATTTGTTCGTGCATACTGTCTCCTGTTCTCAATCATTTGTACCCTACTGCTGGTGGTAGAGCTACTTTTACCTTCAATCATCTTGCCTATCAGCCCATCACTCTGGCTATCTCACAACTGTTCATAACCTCTAATTTTCCATGCACTTCATTCTCAGCTGCATGTACCTTTCCTATAAGTGCATAGTACATATTTAATGTAAGGACCAAGTTGAGGCCTTCAGTTTATTACTCAATTGTAACTTGAACAAAAATTATAGTGAGACTTGTATATTATTCAGATTATATCTAATTGATTCAGCCATAACTTGGTGCTTTCAGGTTTATGTTTATAACACAGTTTACGTACGAATAAAATTAAATTTCTTAATAGTATGTAAGCCTATACTGAAATATAAATGAATACTGTAACTTCATCTAGTTATTGTTATAACAGAATTTAAAAAATTAATAATGTTCTATTCAGTATAAAGAACAAGGTTTCCTATATTTAAAACTCATTATACTTTTGCTAACAGTAAATGTTTCACCCATTCTACAATGGGGCAACGACTCAAAAACGGTGTTGTTCTTAATAATAGAAATCACAAAAGGTTTATCTGCATTGTACTCATCAGTCAACTTTACAGGAAAAGTGTCTAATGACATCATAAGGCAATTTTACTTACAGTAGGTTTCTTCTTCCTTGAAGCAGTTTGAATGAAGCTATCATTGCCACTGCTGTCTATGTCACCACTGCCACTTGATAATCTCTGTAATACAAGTTAGAAAAACTTTCAGACATATAAAAACACAATGTTGTATACCCCCCCCCCCATTTCTCTCTTTCTAACCTACCAAGCTGTAGTAATGTTCCCAATATGAGGAGTTAAGTAGTTTTACAAAACAGTTAAAAATATAAACGCTTTTTAACAAAATGACTTGTAGTGGTCTATAATATGATACAAGAAGAAGTACCAGAGAACACACTTGGTCCTACCAAGTCTACATTTCACTTAGCACATAGTTGGAAGAAAACAATATATTCACTTAAGCCTGTGTAGTTTAACACTTACCAACAAGAATACATTAAACCAGCTAATTATTTATGATTCTAAATACATTCTTTATTCAGGAATTTTCAAAAAACACATTTACTAAATAAATGCACAGACTAAAAATAAATTGTAATGGAGATGAAGAGAAGTCATTCCAATCTGAAGTAAATTTCCTAAAAAGTGCAGCTCAAAAATAAATTTACAAAATTATGGCTGTAAAAGTTTTACGTTTATTATATTCAATGGATTTTTAACAAGCAACGTGGTTCAAATTAAAATGGACATTTGATTGACAATGTCTTCAGCCGCTCAAAGCATGTAACTTCATCGGTCAGGCCAATCATACACCTGCCTACAACAGGAGAAAACAGATCTAGATTTCCCAGTTAACCCAAGCCAGCAAAACCACACAAGCAGCCTATTAGAGATACAATAGAATACTGTGTACACTGTATTCTGCCAACTCCACATTATTCAAGGTTAACTTGCTTGAGAAATGTAATCACAACTGGAGTCTAATGATATAGACTTTCTGCTACTTTATACAAATCCTAATATTGTATTGTGAAAGTGATTCTTATAGCAGCATTCCTACCAGTAATGTGGGTATTGGTAACCTTTATATTAGGGAAATAGTTTGCAGTATGCTACTGGAACGAGCAATTTACTTGTTGCACACAATGATAAGTTAAAATTTATAATGTCTGATAAGAAACATTTATAATGTATTTTTGTAGACCATGTGGCTCCATATATCTCAAAATCTTGAACCTATAGGTTAAGAACCAAGAAATAGTTAGACTTTTGAACATGAAATTCGCGGAAAATTAAATGGAATTCAAAGAGAGGAACACGATGACAAATGATTGAGAAAAAAGCCTGAAAAATCTTATCCATTAAGGCCCTAAAATAACTGGGACACTAAAAGAACAATACTGACATGACTGTAATACTAAAGCAACAGATGTTCTTGGAAGAAGCAAAAAAAAAGAGATGCTTGGAACAAGCAGGAAAAGAGATTCTGGGTTACAGAAATCTGATAGGACCATCATATCAGACTACCTGCCTACTATATTAACAAGCTTCAAAAGGGTTGCCTATTGTTTACTTTCATTGCACCTACTCGTACATAAGGAAATCTCTAACCAACGTGGTTCCATCTAGTTTCTTATAGGTCATTTCATTTAGTTTGTGTACAGTGTTTTTGTGAGCATTGAAACTATCGTGTGTAATCCAGTGCCAGTGTGTTTTGTTACATCAAAGTATAAATGGTAAATTGAACAGCGAGATAGATTTTAACAGTATAGATTCACTGAAAAATTATATACTAAGAGAGAGGTCTTAAAAACAGTGCTGAAGACTGGAAGCTTGTGAAAACATCAACTGACTGTGTAAAGCGTGGAGGAAACATAATTACGGCCAAAATGGAAACTTGATTTACAGATGTAGGCAAAAAACTGTAGATAAATAAATTCTTTCAGAGAAATTCTTGTTGTGTGGCTGATCAAAAATTCTTGTAAAATTGGGGGTGTAGGACAAACTGTTAAAGTTAATGAAAGTACATTCAGTAGACTGAAATTCAATTGTGAGCAACTAAATAAGATTCGTTGTGTAATCGGTGGAGTAGACAGATAAAATAAAAAGTATTTCTTAAAAGCATTAGATAAAAGAGATTCACAAACATTATTATCAGTTATAAATATAAAATGTAGAGCCTGGAAGATGGTCATTACTGACATGTAGAGGGGTACAATCTTCTAGGAGAAAATGGGTTCATGCATAAAACTGTTAACCAACCCATTAAATTATGTGTGCCTGAATGATCGCAATATCCACTTACAGACAATTGAAAGTCACTGGGTGGAAATTAAACATGACATTCGGCGCAGAATAGGCCGAATGACCATAAGTACATTCGAAAGTTATCTTGTGAAATACGTCTGGAGGAGTACATTGTCTACAAATAATGAATTATTTGAGGATTTTCTTCGTGCAAATTAATTATTTTTATCCCCAGTAGCAAACTCATTATAACAATTCAACTGTAAACCAATTAAAATAATCTACATAGTTACTGTATGGTCTCCAGATCACTGTATATGATTAAATAAATAATTACCTTATTTTATCCACTAAGTGATCTTCTTTTTCTTTTTTAATTACTACATGTTTCAGGGCTTATATCCCCATCTTCAGGTAAAAGCAAAATCTACCCTATTATTAGGGTTTCGTTAAAAATTCACAACGACACAAACACATAACACACTTAAATAAATTAACATTGAACATTAAATCTGTATCGGAACACGCTACAAACGAACCAGTGCACTGGCCGAAGTCCGACTTTCAACTGATCCGTACACGCTATTCACGGTTTGTTTTCATAGCTGTGTCATATAGTTTATTTGATTTGAATGATAACTGTTCATTAAGTACCTGATTTTTATTTCTTCTTAAGGCCTTGTATATTTCAAATTCCTCTAGGTCATCCAGTAGTTTACCCTTTTTACCTATATGTAAAGGTTCCAAATTCTCTTTAAATCCAGTGTATGTATGATTTTCGTTTATTAGATGTTGTGCGTAATGCGATACATTAGTATTGGCGATATATTATACATACCGTAATGCGATACATTAGTATTGGCGATATATTATACATAGCGTAAAAAATACAATAGAATTTATAAACAAAGTTAAAAACATTAAAGTACTGCCTAACCATAAACTGATATCTATGGACATAGTGAATTTGTATACGAACATACCCGTGCTAGAGACGATAAATATTCTCGAGAGACTTTTAATCAAGACAAATGTCTTAAAACATATACAAATTGATGAACTTATATTTTTACCGGAACAATATACCAAGATATTGAAAGCAAACCTCAATTTCAGGTTTATCAAGAGATGTTTGAGACACGACATAACGCCTAAATTTGCTATTATAAAAATAAGAAACACGTCAATAGCAGCATCTAACACTAAAATTATAGCACAGAAAGTTTGGCTTAAGGAAGAAATTAAGGCTTTGTACAAAAAGAAAAATTATCTGAACAAGTTGTTATTTAATGCGCATTTGAAGGTCCTGAACTCGATACACCCGATCATAATTAACGAAGTTTTAGAAGTTATTCACAGACAGATAAGGAACATTGCTATCTCGATTGTATCAAGACACAACAAGAAATATGATAAACTGAACCGCGAGCAAAACAAAGCAGATAACATAATTTGTAAACACAAATTTTATAAGCGTGTAGATAACCTCACGAACATTGAACTATCTAATGAAGAATGTAGTTTATTATCTAAGGGTTTACAACATAATTTATCTGATTATGGAAAAGACATGTTAATAAGAGAAGTCGTAAATGCAGAAGCTGTCATTAAACAAATAAAAAACCAGGAAATTCAGAATGATACACGGGTGGCTATCAACTATAAATTAAATCGTATATTACAGTCGAGTAGGACGCCTAACATGAGACCTAGTAATGAAATTAAAATCGCGAAGAACATCAAACGCAAATTAGAAAATTTTGACGCAATGATAACTAAGGCTGATAAAGGTAGTACAGTAGTTATCATCAATAAAACTGAATACACACAAAAATGCTATGATTTTATAAATGAAAATAATATTAAGACCCTAAATAATGACCCCACCATTAAATATACAAAAGACATAAACTCAGCGGTGAATAAAAGTGTTAATTTATTCGATGCTCAAACTAGACGACATATCAAAAATATAAATCCGAAAGCGCCTACTTTCAGAGGACTACCAAAGTTACACAAACCTAATATACCAATACGTCCTTTAATAAATTATACAACTGCCCCAAGCTATAATGTAGCCAAAAAGCTACAAATAATCATTAAAAACAGCTTAGTAATGGACAACATACATAGCGTAAAAAATACAATAGAATTTATAAACAAAGTTAAAAACATTAAAGTACTGCCTAACCATAAACTGATATCTATGGACATAGTGAATTTGTATACGAACATACCCGTGCTAGAGATGATAAATATTCTCGAGAGACTTTTAATCAAGACAAATGTCTTAAAACAGATACAAATTGATGAACTTATATTTTTATTGAAAATTGTTGTGCAACAGAATTACTTTACACACGACAATAAGTTTTTTATCCAGGAAAATGGGCTGGCCATGGGTTCACCGGTGAGTGGAATTTTAGCGGAGATTTACATGAATCATTATGAGAACAAGTACATACTATCTGACAAAAACAAGTTATACAATAAAATCATCTCGTACACACGGTACGTAGACGACACATTTTTAATTTTTGGTGGTACTCTTAGACAGATAGACGGATTGCTTACTTTTTTTGAACGGCATAAACAGTAATATTAAATTCACTATGGAAGTAGAACATAACAATATGTTGAATTTCCTGGACGTAACCACATATAAACGTAATAACCTCCTTAGCTTTAAAATATATAGAAAACCAACGACAACTGATATAGCCATACATGATAGTTCCAATCATCCTTACACACAAAAAATGGCAACTTTCAACGCACTGGCACATAGAGTGACGAATGTACCGATGGACATAGAAGACTATAACGATGAAATTAATATAATAAAACATATAGCAATAGTGAATGGTTACAATAGTAAAATCATTGATAAAATAATATATAAACACGCTAATAAATTAAAACGTTCGGACAAAGTTAAAGATAAAACCCAATATGTTTCTGCTAGATATACGAACATACTACCTAATACACTACATAATGAATTAAAAAAGCTAGGGATTATTGTCTCATTCAGGACCACGAACAAATTAACAAATATACTTAAGCCTAATACCACAGCATTACTAGAGGATTGTTCCGGCGTTTATAGGATCCGGTGTAATGAATGCGATAAAATATATATAGGCCAGACGGGGAGAAAATTTTCCGAGAGATTTAAAGAACATTTACCTAAGAAGTTCCCCAATACTAATGTATCGCATTACGCACAACATCTAATAAACGAAAATCATACATACACTGGATTTAAAGAGAATTTGGAACCTTTACATATAGGTAAAAAGGGTCAACTACTGGATGCCCTAGAGGAATTTGAAATATACAAGGCCTTAAGAAGAAATAAAAATCAGGTACTTAATGAACAGTTATCATTCAAATCAAATAAACTATATGACACAGCTATGAAAACAAACCGTGAATAGCATGTACGGATCAGTTAAAAGTCGGACTTCGGCCAGTCCACTGGTTCGTTTGTAGCGTGTTCCGATACAGATTTAATGTTCAATGTTAATTTATTTAAGTGTGTTATGTGTTTGTGTCGTTGTGAATTTTTAACGAAACCCTAATAATAGGGTAGATTTTGCTTTTACCTGAAGATGGGGATATAAGCCCTGAAACATGTAGTAATTAAAAAAGAAAAAGAAGATCACTTAGTGGATAAAATAAGGTAATTATTTATTTAATAAAATAATCTGTAAATATTCAAAATAACATTAAAACTAAAAAAAATTAAACAACTAAACTAAAAAAATTGAAAATCTAAAAACAAACAAATCTAAAACCTAAAAAAAATTAATGTATTATTGTATATATTTTGTAATAATTATATTTGTCATCTAGACAAAAGACAAGGCCTTCTCAGTATGCTTTTGCTAAACAAGGAAGATATTGTTAAAAATAATCAGTATCTTTCCATATTATATTAAGCGGCTAGAGATGGAGTCTGCAGAAGTGGTTAACAACAATATATGGTACGTACTTAAAGACATTAATCTTAATTTGTTTGGACAAACAGTAACAGAATAGTTAACTGTTCAATCCGAGTACGCTCATTTTATTTTAAAATGTACCCTCAAACAATTTCACGGGGCCATCCTAAATTTTACCTGTTATACCTGCAGTCATTGTATTGTGAAACACTAAGGGAGCCTTTTAAAATCATAAATGGGATCGTTTACGACTAAAGCAAGCAGTCCGACTATATGGCCCCCACAAGTTTCCATAACCCGAGATTCTTTGGCAAAGTGATTCAAATCCAATGATTTTAAAAGGCTACACAGATTGTAAGTAGATGGCAACTGCTACAGGTAATGGATACAAGTAAATCAGATAATTTACAATACAATCATTGTCATAAGTGGTATACAATGAATTAATTATATACACCTTTATTTGCAGCATGAATGTGAAGAAACGAAAAGGCCTACAAATTACATTTCAATACGGTACTTACACATTCACATCCTTCCAAAGTCATGGTACCTATTCTACTTTTTATGGTAGAATTTCTCCAGATTTAAAATCATTAAGTAATGATATCTGTAAGTACAAAATGTGTGCTAAGCTTTACAAACGAAAAGAAACAAAATAGTTATGTCTGGATGAATGAAATGCATAGCATACTCTAAACTGATAGTATACTGCTAATGATATTTTTTAATACACTCCATAAACACAAGTTTCATTAACAAAACTAGAACAAAAACACAAGGTTCAATCGTGTGTACAACCTTCTTATATATTCGTCTTCCCTCAAATATTATATCTATGGCCTGCTGCAGACTCTGGTGTAGTTCAAGGTCACCACACATCACTAACAGAAAGAAACCAGTTTCCATTTCACTACATGCACCTATGAGCTGCATGGTCCTTACTATATTTTATTTGGTACAGTATAGTATTATACTTGCTCAACGAATGTGGTATATATATAGAAAGTGTATATTTTATACTCATTATTATTTATTTGTCTTCTCAATTAGTTAGCATATCAAATTTCTCTTTACTCAACATGTATCAAATCTTTCAAGTATACACAATCATGATGATACTACTTAAATGTTTATAATTTCATGTCATTGGTCAATAAGTTTCTACTTATTCTACAGACACATTTTCTTGTTAAAATCAATCATGAGTATTTATACCAAATAATGTGTTTAGTTAAAACCAACCACTGTCACTATATATAAAACAGTACTCGTCTGCACTATGCAGATTTCACAATGAAAAAATAATACAATTTTTAACATGTAGTAATACAAAAATTCTATGAAGGGTCCACCCCCACATGCCTCTATGACAGCAAAACATATTTATTAAGTGTTATAAAAACTTCTGGGAAAAGACCTGAATTACCGGACAGAACTTTGAAAGCACTTGAACGTTTTATGTACTGACAGTCAGTGGCGGTGCTATGGGTAGGCCAGGGTGGGACCGGGCCCACCCAGATAAGACGGAGAAATTTCAGATGTCAAAGTCAAACTGTCTTTTATAAAATTCGACAGTCAGTGGCGGTGCTATGGGTAGGCCAGGGTGGGACCGGGCCCACCCAGATAAGACGGAGAAATTTCAGATGTCAAAGTCAAACTGTCTTTTATAAAATTCAACAAGAAATATGTTTTCCTAGTGTTTAGAACGAAACTAAAAGAGCTTTAGAACAGAAACATGAAACAAACAACCGTCAGAGTGTACACAAACTGTTGGTCAGTCAGTCTTGGTTTCTCGATCTGTGGTCGTACTTTCATTTTCGTTGTCAACGATTTTATTTTTGTGTGTGGTTTGCGTAAGCAGAGATAATGTGTTTAACTGCCAATTTTATTTTATTATGAACAGCAGTTTTTTCATGTTCGATTCATTCTTTCGGTTTTTATGTTACGTACTTTTTAATACGTTTGAGGTTAGTTTGCATATAAACAATAAAAGGTGTCATGTCAGTGATCTGTGCTTCGTGTTTGACCGTTTGTATAGAATATTGTGCGTCTTATTGAAAGTGAATGTGGAAAAGTGACAATAAAAATGGCAAAACGTCCGAGCATTTCGGACTACTGTACTTCATTCTGCAACAAAAAATTGTTATATTCTTCGTATTATTTGAATTAGCAGCCATCCTTACTATTTCTTTTATGAAATTTGCTAAACTGCTACAAATTTTTTGTTCAGACAAAGCTTTTCGTCATCTCTGACATCATCAGGTCTTGAACAACCCCTTGAACAACATCGTTGTTCAAGACCTGATGATGTCAGAGATGACGAAAAGCTTTGCCTGAACAAAAAATTTGTAGCAGTTTAGCAAATTTCATAAAAAAAATAAAAAATTGTTAAACCAAATGAAGAGGACATTACAATGCCTACAACGTCTACACCTATAACTGCTGAGGTTAGTTTTCAGGATCCCGAAACTGAACCTGAAAAAATTGTGGTCGATGATGATGATATGGAAGTAGGGAAAGAAGGAAAACAGTCAGAAAATGAAGAAGAACTCGGTAAAAATAAAGGTATTTATTTATTTTATATTCCTACCAGTAGCACCAGCAGCACTAATCCATCTAGTTCAATTAGTGATATAGCTACGAAACCTACTGATGAACCAAAACAACCACTATTACAGCATTTTCCTTTTCGCCACTTTGGAGATAGAAAAAGGAATTTCCAGCCAGGTTGGTACAAAATCCACCCATGGCTTCAATACAGTATTATAAATGATGCTGCATTTTGTTTTGCCTGTCAATTTTTTTCGTCCCCAAACTCAAAGCACAAAAAGTGAATTGCTTAGTTTTGTAAATGAAGGTTAGACTAATTGGAAAAGAGGTACAGAATCTAATTCCGGTTTTAAGCAGCATGAGAACAGTTCATCCCACAAACATTCTTTAGTTGCTTGGGAGTCTTTCAAAAATTTTAAAAGTAAGTTTGGGGAGGATGCATCAATTGCTGCTCTGCTAGAAGAAACGTATGCTCTTGAAGTTCACGAAAATAGAGGATACATTGAAACAATTGCCGATGTACTTCGATTCACAACCCTACAAGGAATAGCTCAAAGAGGTCATGATGAATCGAAACAGAGTGAAAACAAGGGAATTTTTTAGAATGGAACTTATAGGGAAAAAAGATCCAAGTGTTAAAAAAAACTTGAATATAATAGGGAAAAAATCACTAATCATGATATTCAAAATGAAATTCTTAGCACCATGAGCAATATCATGCTAGAACATAAACAGATGAAGTAAAAAAAGCTCAGTATTTTTATCTAAT
This sequence comes from Magicicada septendecula, assembly GCA_034769895.1. Lineage (NCBI taxonomy): Eukaryota > Metazoa > Arthropoda > Insecta > Hemiptera > Cicadidae > Magicicada > Magicicada septendecula. The sequence continues at coordinate 343,658,940 of CM068368.1, forward strand.
AGTTGACGATTCAAAAGACTTCAAAAACTGAGCAATTATCAATAGTGATTCGTTACTATTTAGATGGGAATATATATGAAAGATTTCTAGGCTTTGAACCTGCAAAAAAATTGGATGCTTCTTCATTATTAATTTTCGTGTATGCAATGTGTCGAGTTATTTATAAAACTCGATGTCTGATGAACGTCTTAGCTATTTGTCTGTGCTCGCAATAGAAAGGACTTTGACCAAGAACATTGACTTTGAAAAGAGTCATTGATGATTTCGCCATTAATCACAACAATCGAAGAATTTATCTGTTTTAAAAGTAAGTAAAAGCCTGTTTACCATTTTGCATTCATAGTATATTTTGCTTAATACGAGGGCTGTCCAGAAAGTAACTTACGTTTCAGTGTGGGCAGCGATGGGGTGGGGCTAGCGCTGCCATCTTGGTGACACTGGGTGGCGTGACTCAGTACGCAGTTGGGGCCGGTATAGGTCTGTGCTTCAGTAATAATTTTAAAATGAGTGCTGCGATTGAAAATCCCGTGAGCTGTGAAGTGCGCTCAGTAATACGATTTCTGCAAGCAGAAAACTGCAGACCGGTGGACATTCATCAGCAACTGTGTGAGGTGTATGGGAAGAATGTTATGAGTGAGGGAGGAGTAAGGCAGTGGAGTCTTATGTTTAAAAATGGCCGCACCAATGTGCACGATATAATATATCTTAATTTACTACAAATAAATGATAATGATGCCCCACTGTTGTGAGCGCCAATTTGTAATATAACGGGTTTATCACAAATAAAGATTATGTTTATAAGAAAAATGTTTTATGGTTTATTAATTTGATTTAAAAAAAATTAATAATGTTTTATATTTTTTCTATTTTATTAATTAATTAAATAAATAAATAATTAATTAATTATAATTTTTAATTACTTGACTGGTGGATTGGTTATTGTGTGTGAAAATATTTGTTTCACAAGTGTTAATCTTGTTATGTCGATCGGATCAAATATTCTCTCTTCTCACTCAGCTCCTCTTCTTCTTCTTCTTGATACATTTTCCTAATCCTTCTAATTTATGTCGAGAAGAAAGAAAAAGCTAATATTTATAATACAAACCATAATAAACACAAGTATTTGAAACAATTCTGATATTTATTTTTAAAAATTGTGCACCAAAATTACACACATCGATAATGGCTGTGGCTGAGACTCACCTCAAGTCGATTGTGATACAAGACAAAAATATAGTGTTACAAAATTAATTAGTTGAGTTCTTTTAACTGTCAAAATGGTCAGAGAAGGGCAAGCAACAAGATACAATACTTACAATTTATTCAATCTCAACTATTATTCTATAAAAATAACATGATTCAGAAAATAATGTCAATAAATAAGTAAAATTTCGAACCAATTCGTAGAATGACGTCACTTCGCCGCTAGCTTCGACAGGCTGTGTCCCGCTTGCTCTGCAAATAAAGTATGGCTGCCGTCCGCTTTGGTTTTCAGCTACCCACGCCAACTGCTATGTTTTATCTTCTCCCTCAAATATAAATGTGGATCTCGTACCCTGCGATGTTGTAGTACCTCTGAATATTATTTGAAGTGTTTTCTTTTCCTCGGCGATGTTGTTTGGTGCTGGATTAATTGTGCTGTGTTCTGTGTTCAAAAATCTGGTTGAGTTCGTTGTCCAGGGAATATTGGTATTGAATAAATTTTCAATCTGGCGGTTGGTTTCTTGTGCCTCGTGCTGGATCGTATTATTCCTGTTGTTCGTTTTAGTTTTGTTATTGGTTACGTTATCGTGTTGTTAATTTTCAGTAGGTAACCTCTGTAGTATGTTTTTAGGTTGCACTTCAATTTTTTACAACCATTTATATTTTTTCAGATCTTCTGTTCGTACTCTGTGATCTGCACACATTCACGATTAACAATAGGCTGATGACTTAAACTCGTCATTTTAGGTGGTAATTTTCAAAATATCTTATTCTCCTTCCCATTGTCTGTAAACATCTACATGCCTTGGATTTGATTTCAACTCATAAAAATACATGACAAGTTTTCCTATTTATTGCTGTATCTTAATTATTTATTAATATTATGAAAATTTAACTATCTAGTAATGTTCTTGTGTTAGTTTTACATAATTCAATATATAACTTGACCTATTTTAAGTTCAATTGATATTTCTTATAGGCCTTATTATTTTAGACAATATTATTAATTGAATGGTTTATAAGTGATTTTATGTTAATATTTCCTTTAAATAATTTTACTCTGTTATTATATTTACCAGGAAGCAATTACTAATAAAACACAATGATCTAATTAAATGAATTGATATTTATTAGTACATTAAACAATACATTAAATCACTCATGACAACCGCACATATAATGTAAATAACAACATAGGTATCTAGGATACATAACATAACATACCGACATAGATGGCGACACACTCAAGTATAATAAAATAATTATTTATTAACACTCCTCCATAATAATTTTATTTCTAAGTCGTTCAAATACTTTCTTCGACAATGGTTTTGTCAAGATATCTGCCAACTAGTCAACGCTGCTTACTTTGTCCAAAAAAACAGTATTTCCAATGTGTTGCTGTATAAATTTTCTAGGAATGTCAATGTGCTTCTTCCCTTTTGTTATTTTGCCTTCTGTAGTATTTTGTAACATTAAAATTGCAGATTGATTATCTATACAGAGTCTTGTAGGAATATCCTTGAAATATCTAAGTTCGATACCAAGTCTCTTTATCCAGCAAATTTCATCAAGCGATGAAACAGCAGCTCGAAATTCTGCCTCTGCAGTTGATGTAGCAACAAGTCCCTGCTTTTGGGTGAACCATACAATAGGACCGCCTCTCATAATAATTACTCCAGTAGTTGACTGTCTTGAGATAATGTCTCCTCCAAAATCTGAATCTGAATAAGCAATGAGTTCAGAATCTCCATTGAAATTATTCCAAAGTTTACAGTGCCTTTCAAGTATCGAAATACATGTTTTACCATATTCCAGTGCCGTACCATGCAATTGTTTGAATATCTACTTAGGTAGTTTACTGCAAAGCTGATATCTGGCCTAGATACTGTAGCTAAGTAAAGTAAACTGCTTATTGCCTCACAATATGGGACAGATTTATCGAGTGGCTGATCATTATGAAAATGTTGTTCTTCGGTTAACATACCTATTTCCATTGGAGTTGACTTTTGATTTGAATCTTTCATTCTAAATCTTTTCAATACCTTTTCAGTGTAATGATGTTGGCTTACAAAAATTTCCTTATGTCTAATTTCAATTTCCATGCCAAGGTAAGTTAATTTGTTGTCTGACCCAGAATTATATGTAATTTCAAATTCTTTGTTAAGTCTATCTAGTATATCTATCATTTTATGTTTTTCTTTTCCTATAATAGCACCATCATCTACAAAAAGTACAATTATAATGCTTCTGTCACCATTATAATAAATACAAGGATCATCGTCAGAACAAACAAAATTTAATTTCCTTAGGTAGTTTGTGAACTTCACATTCCAATTTTTCGATGACTGTTTAAGTCCATATATACTCTTGAGCAACTCACAAACTCTACCTGAGCCATCATCAAAGCCTACCGGTTGATACATGTAAATCTTCTCATCCAAAGATCCATGTAAAAACGCTGTCTTCATCAAAAGTCATCACATGCATTCCATCGGAGGCTGAAATGCTGAGTATCAGTCGAAAGGATGCATGTTTGGCAACAGGACTGAAGATCTCAGTATAATGGATTCCTTGTTCTTGCTCAAACCCTCTTGCAACTAGCCTGGCTTTGTATTGCCCATCTTGTTTTTGGCATAAAACCCACCGACAAGTCAAAGCTTTTTCTTCTTTTGGTAGACTTACTAGTTTCCAAAAAAATATTGGAACGATCTCACCAAAATATCGGACAGGTCTCACCGCACTGCTAGGATCCGTCTATCGTGCACAATCTGTTCTCTTTTACTCTGTCTTCGGGCCCACACCGTCGTGTCTACCCTCGAAAACACTTTGGGCAGATTCTAGCCGCACTTAGTTCGACGCTCCACTGGCCGATGACACCTGTTCGAATGGTTACTTCCCCAACATTTCTGATATTTTTAAAATAGTTATTTAACCACTTTTGGTGGTGTAAAAATTAAAATTCACACTTAGTGAATCTCTGCCGGCCGGCTACGTTCACTGTCCAGGAGAAAATGACACAGAGTCTTTGTTTAACACTGCGTAGGTGGGGCAAAAACTACGTCACCAGGCTTTTGTTCGTTGTTTACAGCCTCGAGTTGTTTACAGAAATGTGCATTCCTTCCGCTGACGTCATCAGGGCTAGTCTCGTTATCGCTATATGTGACACACGATTTTTTGCTGTGTTTTGCCGTTTTACAAAGAAAGCGGTCGAAATCCTGTCAATTCCCATCTGCGTTTTATAAAACATTATATAGTCCACTCACCAAAACACTATAGGGATTATGAAATATTACAAAATTTATTACCAATAATTGTTAAAATAAATGAATACAATAATTATGGTCTTTTGTACCATGTTTTTATAAATTTAGGATTGTACCAGAATTGTACCATCACAAAGTTTTCATCTTCATCAAAGATTCATACTCTTCTAACATTGCTTTCTTCCAGTTTTCATCCTGTAGTGCTTGTAAAATGGAAATATCTTCTACCTCACCTATCATGGCCATATTTACATTTTTGTTTCTGTTGTCTTCAACTACATAATCTACCATCCTTGCTGGCATCCTTACAGTAGCCCTGTTTCGAAGACTTCTTTTCTCTGGTTGAATACAAACAGTTTGATCTCGTTCCAAACACTTTACACAATGATTTTCTTGACATTCATTTTGCATATTATTGTCAGACACAGAGCTTTCATAAACACTTTCACTATCAGATTTTTCTTCTTCACTTGACACTATGTATTCCTTTTGTTCATTTGACAAGGTAGCTTCAATTTCTGTACAACTAGACTTACTGTTTACTTTTTCATCAAATATCACATCTCCTGATGTTACAACTTCATTTTTGTCTCTTAAGTAAACTCGGTAACTACTTGAATCTAAACTGTATCCTAAGAAAATTCCTTTTTCTGATTTCTTCTGTGTTTTGGCTCTCTTAAAATCCTGAATGAAAACATAACAATCACATCCAAAGATTCTAAGCTTATTTACATCAATTCTGCGTCCAAACCATAAATCCACAGGACTTACCTTTCACAGAACTTGTTCCAGTCTGATTCAGTGTAAATGTAGCATAACTAATTGCTTCTGCCCATAAGTTTTCATTTAGATTTCTTGCATGTATAGCTGATCTAGCAGATTCTACAATGGTTCTCATCTCTCTCTCAATTCGACCATTTTGTGATGCAGTGTATGGGTCCGACTTAATGTGGAAAACTCCAAGTTCTTCACAAAACTTCTTAGTATCTCCATTTTTAATTTCTTTCCCATTATCAGACTTTAAAAGTTTTATTTTCTTTCTAAACTGATTCTCAACTAAAGTCATGAAGATTTTCAATTTCTCAAAAGTTTCATTTTTAGTTTTTAAGAAATAGACAGTGCGAAAATGAGAGAAATCATCTTTGAGCATAAAAAAATATTTTGCTCCCCCAAAAGAATTTATATTCATTTCGCACAAGTCTACATGAATTACATCAAGTACCTCTTTTGCCACTTCAAAATTTCTTGGATGTGGGAGACGATGGTGTTTGCCATAAATGCATCCTTCACACACATAGTCATCCCATACGTCTACATACTTTATATTATTTTTCTTCAAAATGTCTCTTACATAACTAATATTCTGATGTGCTAATTTTTCATGCCACTTCTTAATTGACATAGCAACAATACACTTTTCTAAGTTTTCATAGCGAAACATCATTCTAAACAATCTTCCATCTCTGTTTGCCATGGCTGTTAATTCACCAGTGTCTGAATCAAAAAAATACGAGCAATTTGTGTCTGCTTCCTGACGATAACCCTTGTCCACGGCACTAGTGACGGAAAATAAGTTAAAGGGTATCTTTGGTGTATGCAAAACATTTTTCAGTGTTATGTTACACCAATCTTGACCATTATAAGCTAACAAATCTATGTCTCCGACACCAACACCTTCTATAAGTGTTGAATCTCCAATCATGACTTTTTCTGGTTCTTGTAAAACAGTATAATTTTTCAACCAGTCGTTCCTTAAAGTCATGTGCTGAGTGGCACCACAATCTTGGTACCATAGATCTTGATAGTCATTCTTCATTGATATATACTGTATATTAGTAACAGACAATCCAACATTAATCATCAATTTACTTTTTGATGTAGATTTGTCTGATTTTTCTGACTTACTATCTACATTTTTGGTACAATTTTTTGCAAAGTGACCTTTTTCATTGCACTTATTACACAGATAATTTTTCTTACAATATTCAATGTAACTTTTACTAGGTTTATTCTTGCAGTACTTCTTTATGTGCCCTTTTTGTCCACATTTAAAGCATTCCTTTACGTTCACTTGTTTTGTTTTATTATTGTTCTGTCCCTTTGATATGAAAGCATTCTGACACTCATTATTGGCCTGTTCACTTTCTTTTTGCCTGTCTTCTTCAAGTTTCAAACGCTCAAACATGTTGTTCAACGTTTTGTCTGTGGAAATAACATTATCCCAACACGTTCTAAAATGATGCAGTCTTGTTGGAATTATACCTAATATCCTTTGCATAATCCAGTTTTCTTTTGCATAATCCAGTTTTCTTTAACGCTTTCACCTAGTGCAGACAATTCATCAGCATATTGTTGAATTGTCATGCAATTTTCTATTACTGATTTGTGCTCACCATACTTATAATTAAAAAATAATCTTTGCAGCCCTTCAACTGAAACGTTTGATTTTTTCCTATATAAAGTTTCCAACTTTTCTAACATAGCATTTGCGGACTGGCACCTTGCAATTTTCTTGGCTATATTACTGTCAACATTCAATCCAATTAATATTTGTGCTTCTAAATCCTTTTCAATCCATTCTTTTACAGCTGCGCTTAATTCATCTCCTTCAGGTTTATTTTAACTGTCATTGCGATTTGATAAATACCTTTTGATTTTAAGGTTAGGTTAAGTTTGAATATCCATGAATCATAGTTGGAACCTCCTTGCAAATCATCTTTCAACATTTCTAAACTTGATCTGACTAAATCCATTTCTATTGTTTAATGTAGTTTCTTCTCTACAACTGACTCTGTGCACTCAATTCTTACTGACACGTGCAACAAAAAAAGGGTTCTTGCGTATTTTTACTGTCCACAATTCGATTCAACAATGTGTTTTATTACTTCTCTGGGCCCATAACCTGTTATTATATTTACCAGGAAGCAATTACTGATAAAACACAATGATCTAATTAAATGAATTGATATTTATTAGTACATTAAACAATATATTAAATCACTCATGACAGCCACACATATAATGTAAATAACAACGTAGGTATCTAGGATACATAACTCAATGTGACCAACATAGATGGCGACACACTCAAGTATAATAAAATTATTATTATTATTATTATCAGTAACTTCATGATTATTGCTTGTTGTTAACAATTTGTTGTTATAATACTCCAATATTGATTAATTTACATTTTATCTGAATTGTGTCCCTTTTTAGGCCTAGTATTACATATTTCCAAATAAAGTTAATTTTATCCTTTTGTCATTACATTTATTATTATGTGGTTCTGTGCTGATTACATTTACATATCTTTATTTTACACTGACTAATTTCCACTAATTATATACAGTTTTATTGAATTTATTCATTTGGATTTGGCTCTATAGTAGTAGCTGATTTTGGTCTAAAATACTGTTTTGTTTTTTCTATTGGGTTTTTTAATTAGTTTGTTATATTATTCTTTATATGGTTTACAATTAAAAATATATTCATATTATCTTCTTGCCTTCTCTGCCTTAACAAAACTTTGAAATTATTGAACATTATTTAAATACAACATAACATCTTATATCTATTATTTTTCATATATCATCTAATTATAACAAAAATATCTTATGCCTATTATCTTTAACTGTATTATCCAATGCTAACAAAATATCTTATCCCTATTATTTCCTAAACATAATTTAATTAGAAAATAAAAACATCTTATTACTAGTAATACTCTCAGTCATTAACTGTCTTTTGTATTTATGTTTCTTCTGGTAACAACTTAAATGTGATAAAAACATCTTATATCTATTATCCTTTTATATATAATTTTCAAACACTCTTATTACTAATAATATTCTCAGTCCTAGACTGTCTTTTATTCTTATGTTTTTTATTGTATCACTCTACACTAATGGTAGTCTTTTTAAATAATTTTTATTTCCTTCACTATTTATTTATTATAGTTTTTTCACTGTGTTATTCACTACACTCACTGTAGTCTCTAACTTAGTATTATATTTTATTAGGGTATTTCACTTTATATTTTCTACACTAATGGTAGTCTTTTGGTTTGTTTCTACTCTATGGTAGTCTTTTGTTTGTTTATAGTTTGTTCTTAAATTAGGCTTACATTTAGTTTACAATTTAATTTAATTGTATTGTATCCTGTAACTTGAGTTACTGGGTCTAACATTTATTGGGTTTAATTCTGTTTAAATTGGGTATGTATTCTTTCATAATATTTTGGGAATAGCCCTCCTTGTTTCTATATTCCTTGTATGAAACTTGACATAGTTTGTCTCTTCTTTCTTATTTTATAAGTATTACTATATTTTTGAGTTTTCATGTTCTCATGTCATTAATTCAGTGAATCTTACTTGCTTATTCTGTTTCATTTATTTTTCATTTACAGCTCCTCATCTTATTTCATTTATTTTTCCATTGTCTTCTCATTTACTGCTCCTCAACCTACTGGGTATATTGATGTTGTACTGGGGTTTTATATAGTTGGTATCTTTTATATGGACCAAGAGTTTTCTTTGTTATTCATTTTTGTTCACATTTTATCGACTATAATGATCAGCTTCTTTAATTCATTTTTTAACCATTTATTTTTCTCACTCACTACTGACAGTTTCTTCCTTTTTTAATGTTGTATTAAGTTAAATTTTAAGGTGATAATTCTGTTATGCTACAACGATGATGAGCGGAATGGCCGGCCGAGTGTTCTAACTGACAAATTGGTGGAGAAAATCAATAAAAAAATCCGTGAAAATCGCTGCTTTACAATTACTGAGCTGAGTTTCCTCAAATTTCACGTAGTTTGCTTCATGAAGTTGTCATGATAAAGCTTGGTTACCATAAGTTTTGTGTGCGATGGGTCCCGAAATTGCTTACAGAAATGCACAAAAACGATGGCATCAGCATTGTCATTTCTTGATGCCTACGACAAGGATGGTGATTCTCTACTGGACCGTATTGTAACGGGGGATGAAACCTGGTTTAGGTACATTAATTGTGAAACAAAAAATCAATCCATGGAATGGGGCCATACCCGCTCGCCAAAAAAACCGAGGAAGTGTTTGCAGACCTTGTCAGCAAGCAAAATGATTGTGACAGGTTTTTAGGACAGAAAAGGGGTTCTCCTGGTAGAGTTTATGGAACGGGGTACCACAATCAACTCCGAGGCTTACTGTGAAACCTTAAAAAAGCTGTGGAGAGCAATCCAAACGACGCTCCGGGGTATTGTTCTTCCACGACAACGCCCGACCACATACAGCAGCACGAACGCAAGAACTTCTGGGAAAGTTTGGATGGGAGATTTTCAATCATCCCCCATACAGCCCTGATCTGGCACCGAGCAATTATCACCTGTTCATGTGTATGAAAAAGTGGCTGGCAACACAGCACTTTGAAGATGACAAAGAGCTGAAGGCAGGCGTTAATGAATGGCTGAAATCGCAGGCGGCAGATTTTTACGATGAGGGCTTTCAAAAACTCGTAAATCGTTACGATAAGTGTTTGAACTTGAATGGAGACTATGTGGAAAAATAGCCTAAGAATGTAGTTTTCAACTGTGTAAATACAAAATTTTTCTTTAGTTTTTTTATTTATTTATTCTAAAACGTAAGTTACTTTCTGGACAGCGCTCGTATTTCAGCTATTCAGTTTTGGCCTATGAATTATCATCTTTATTTGTCAACACTGATTTAAACATTGTACAGTTAAGATATTATCATTTTGTTTAAATAAAATATACATATACATAAATATATACAGTAACTACTGTACATTCACACAACACAAACATATAAATTCAATCGGAATTACCATCCAAATTTGGTTCTCTGTCATTGATAAAAGTATTTTAAACTTCAAATTTATACCAGCAAACTCGAGGTTAGGCCCACCAATTTTATAACCTGGCCCACCCAACTGACCTATGCTAGAGCCGCCACTGCTCACAGTGACACAATAACAGACAGAATTGAATAGGTGAGAAGAAAAAGGAAAACATTCCACGAATCATCGTTTTCAGAAAACGAGAAAAACTGTTTTGTAGCTAAACAAGTGACTGAATATGAAAACTTCCAATTACAAAGACACTCAATAAAACAATAATTAACGGTTCCAACTTACAATATTATCACAATTTCAACAAAAAACCCCATTATATGATAGTCAACTTCGTGAAATCTCTTCTTTTTGATCTGAATTCCAACTTTAGAGACAAGATTTAAAAAAATTATTATTAAATATTTTCTTACTGTTTTACTATTGTTCACACAATTGTTTAGATTCACAGTAATCTTTCTCTGTTTTGCATGTTACAAAATAACTAACAAAAATACAAAACTTAAAATAACCAGGGTTTTTCTTTTGTCAGTTAGTAACACTTTTTATGACTTTGAGTATCATTTTAAAACAAACAAGAATATATAAAGTAAAAGTATTCCGTATTTTCCTTTTTTAATATTAAAAGCACTTTAATCACTTAGTTGTTCAGCATTTTCTTCTCATGTTTTTAATGTAGACATGGCAACATATATCTGTAAAATTTTTTATGTTCATTTGCATATACTGATTTTAGCCACATCTTGTATCTTCTTATCATTTATAAGAACTTCCTTATCATAAACATTCCTAACAGGGAATAAAATATCACCTCCTTGTAGAGCTTGAACACTTCACTGTGAATCCTATCAGTAAGCTCATGTGCTAGCACAAACCAGTGAAGTAATCAGTGTGGAGGTTCAACTGTGACATGTTCTACGCGCATCATGTTTCTAACGTAAACAAAATCTCAAATACAAATGATTTTGTACTTGATGATGTAACAGGGCAAATTAAGAGAAGGGTCTATTTTTTTTTTATTTAATAATTATTTGGGGCTAATCAGTTTGGGCACCATTTATGGTCACGAAAACTTAATTTATGTAACACCCTGTATTCACCTTGTGCCAGGCGGTACCAGGTACGAGAGCGATAAAACATTGGAATGTGGATGTGTGCGCGTGTGCCGCTCTCTATACTCTCCAACTCAAAGTCGATAACGGAAGGAACACAAAAATATAACTAATTATCGTGTGACGTGGTGCCTTTTAAGCCAATGAGAGAACGAGTTATGGAAAAGACATCCGGTTAGCGGCCACGTGGTGATTTACATACAAAGAACGAAGAGCGTCACCCTGGCAGCTTGCTACCTCAGTCGACTTAGAACTCCTGACCGTGCGGTCATATAAAACATTCCTTGAACTAATTAGGGTCGGCCGACCAGTAAATCCTGCTATTTTAATTTAACATAACAGTCAATCATGTTATAGTGATCGAACAGAAGTAACCGGCAAATAATAACATTATAAACTTATAATCGGAGTGTGTCAGCAGAATCAAGTGTTAACAGAGATGGCGTAACCACGTGGATGAAGGGATGAGTACCTAATTTAAGCAGTTTGAACAGACAAAATATATCAATTTTAATTAATTTCAATTCACCAATATTAATTATGAAAATTCAATAAAAAAGCGCTTTACGGTATAAAAAGTATGAGTAATGATTGAGTACGTGAGCAAACTGGGTTGCTTTACAATAGATATGGTCTAGTTTAATAAATAGGGTTAAGTATATTTCACAATCTATTTTCAATGTAACGTAAAAGAAAGACGAAATTGTTGATGTGGGAGTTATGGTAGTATTTGATGGCAAAGTAAGATAAAATAAAAATGTGTTAAGTGAACATATAAACATGTATTTGTCAATTGCATTCCCCTGTTTTTCTCTGCTAGGTACACCAGACGACACCTTGGTCAATTACCAATAAAGGTAGGTAATACAATTTTTACATTTTAAACAATTAATTCATGTGTACTACTTCAGTTGACGCCCGAAACAGGGACAAATTTCAATATTTTAATTACTATTTTAAGTGACATACTTCAATGAATCAATATATGAAGAAAATTCCGTATCAAATGGATTTTCTACGAATAAGAATTTCAATGGACACCAACAAATCCGACAAATCTTCCAATGACGAAACACAATATAATTTCATATACATAATTTAAATGAGTTACAAATATATTTTATTTTTATTCTTTCGTCCTGTAGTAGTTACATTAATTTTCCTTCTACGCAGATGCATCACACAAAAAATCAATGCTACCAAAACGAGAGGAAATGATAACAGCGACGTTGATACTGACTGGACTAATAATGATATTCAGCAAACTCCTTCTGTGTTTGAACAACAATAGGCTATAATAGTGCCAATTGACAAAAACTGTTCAGAATTTGATCGTTTTCACTGTTTTTTGACAGAGACTAATTAAATTAGCTATTAAAAGGTAAATATAAATAATCACCATAAGTGTAAATAATAAAGAATAAAATTTTTTGAGATGAAAGAGTAATTAAGTCTTAAAAGATTTATGACTAATCTGTTAAAACTTGTGTGTGTGTGTGTGTGTGTGTGTGTGTGTGTGTGTGTGTGTGTGTGTGTGTGTGTGTGTGTGTGTGTGTGTGTGTGTGTGTGTGTGTGTGTGTGTGTGTGTGTGTGTGTGTGTGTGTGTGTGTGTGTGTGTGTGTGTGTGTGTGTGTGTGTGTGTGTGTGTGTGTGTGTGTGTGTGTGTGTGTGTGTGTGTGTGTGTGTGTGTGTGTGTGTGTGTGTGTGTGTGTGTGTGTGTGTGTGTGTGTGTGTGTGTGTGTGTGTGTGTGTGTGTGTGTGTGTGTGTGTGTGTGATCTAAGAATACATGTCACATCTGCATGAAAGGATTTAAAAATGATATATGTAAGTATCATTTTGTTACAAGGTAAATGTGATACAATTTTTTAAAAAACGAGGGGTGATTGTAAGTCTGATGATTCTCGTAGTACATAAGTGTCGTCACTTTTAGTTTCCAGCATCTCCGCTAGGAGCGTACACCACGTTTCAGTCATGTACACTCACAATTCTAGTGTTGCCAATTGTTCGAATTGATCAAGTATTGTGATTTCCAAAAAATGGATAAAGGAGAATTTGTGTGGTGATGAAATATTACTTTTTGAAAGACAAAATCGCACAGGAAACTAAATCCAAGCTGGATAAATATTATAGTGAGTCAGGTCCACTGACTAGAACAGTTTACAAATGGTTTGGTTATTTTCGTAGTGGTCACATGAGCACAAACAATGCAGAATGTTCCGGACGGTCTGTTGAGGTTACAACTGCAAGAATTATTGAAAAAATCCATGATATGGTCATGGAAGACCAAAGATTGAAAGTGCGTGAAATTGCTAAAACAACAGGTACCTGAAATGAGTGAGTGGGTGCATCATATTTTACACGAACAATTACATATGCAAAAACTGTCAAGATGGGTGCTGTGTTTGCTCACAATCAATCAAAAGCGTGAACGAATAAACATTTCTAAGTACGGTTTGCAGCTGTACCAACATAATCGAAAAGAATTATTGCACCATTTCATAACAGTTGATGAAACTTGGATACAACTTGAAACCAAGGAACAGTAAAACACTGGGTTGCAGTAGGAGAACTTGCTCCAAAAAAAGCGAAAACCGTTCCATCAGCAGGTAAGGTGATGGCCACTGTCTTTTGGGATGCTCGTGGCATAATCTCTCTGGAGATTCTGAAGAAGGGTAAAATGATAACAATACACCAGCTGACCTTCTGCGATTGTGACAGCAAAACTGTTTGACTTAGGCTACAAAATTCTTCTGCCCCCCAATCAGAGTTAGCACCTTCGGATTCTTATGTTTCCAAATTTGAAGAAGTGGCTTGCTGGAAATATATTGACACAAAATGATCAAGTTATTGCCAAAACATCTGCGTATTTTGAAGATTTTGGTAAATCATATTATAAGGATGGGATCGAAAAGCTTGAGCATCATTGGACTAAGTGTACAGACTTGAAAGGAGATTATGTTAAGAAATATAAAAGGTTTTTCCGCCTAAATTGTGTCTTCTTTATTTTTGCACAGACTTATCAAACACCCATAGTAGCATTGAAAACGGTGGTTCACCAGAGAATGACACGAAAAAAATGGTGTTGAAGGTGCTTATAAAATGGTGATTTTAAATTTACTTATAGTTAAATTTTTATAGACGAGGGACTGACAGTTGTCTGCAATTGAGTAGGTAAGTGGTGTTTAGTGTGGTCTGCTTGGTTGAAACTATCCACAGCAACGTTGTCAACTTGTACTTGTTGTTCCGCTGTTTATGCTTTACCACATGCGTTTACTAAATTAATAGTGCATTTTTTTGTTTGATTTGGTTGAAATTTAACAGTTTTAAAATTTACAATACTGTCATATTTTAGTGTGTGTTATATGATTAAGTGATATTTTTTAAATTTAGTGATTATTAGTCTGATATTCAGAAGTGATTTTGTGGTATTTAGTGTATTAAGTAATAATGATAGTGAATATTATCCATTCAGTTATGTCCGAAATCAGTACGAGTGCTTTAGCTATATGTAAGACAAGAAAAATAAGAATTTAATAGACAGGCAAGATAACTTATCTGTTCAGTATGTCAATATTTAAAAAATAAAAGGCAAATGGAGGGCTGTTAATTTCCCTGAATAAATTTTTAGAGCGTACAGCAGCCACATGCGAAGTAGCAAAGAATCTGATAGTATGTATACGAAAAGAGAAGAAAAATGATATCACTGATTTTAGTGATCCAGAGCCAAAGTTTCAAACCTCTAATAAAAAAAGAAATACAGACAAAAGATTTATGAAGTCCAAGAAAATGCAGTTCAACAGCACATTTATAGCTACTTTTGTAGAAAACAGCAGCCAACAATAGTTAACTTCATACACCGCTGGCAGTAGCTGATCCTTTAACTGGCAGTCAATCATCTAGTAGAAAGTAATGCAAAATATAGGTTTTTAAATTTACAAACATTTCAGGCAGACAAGTACTAATGGAAAGTGAATGTAGTTGCTTTATGTTATAGATTTTTAAGAGAAATTCAAACAAAATTTATTAAACATATAGTCTGGTTAGACGGAACATAGGCAAATATGAATATTCTAATTTTTTATGCCTTCCAAATAACATGATTTCAGTAACTGAACAAAATATGCATCAAGGTCCCATTCAAGTTCTTCAATAGTTGTAAATTTTTTACCAGTGGGTCATTTTTTCATGTTCGGAAACAAGAAGAAGTCCACAGGAGCCAAACTGGGTGAAATCGGTGGATGGCGAAGCGTAATTCATACAATTTGTTGATTGCAATTGCACCTTTGTGAGTGGGTGCACTGTCCTGATGAAAGACCACTTTTTTCTCTGCCAAATGTGGTCATTTCTGCTTGATTTTGTTGTTCAACTGATCCAATAACGATGCATAGTACTCTCCTGTCATTGTTCTTCCTTTTTCTTAAATAGTCGAATATTATGCCTGTGCATCACAAAAGATAGAGGCCATAACCTTGCCGACCTAAGGAACCATCTTCGCCTTCTTCGGAGCCCTTCCACCAGCCTCTACCCATTGTTTTGACTGTTCATTTGTCTCTGGAATGTAATGGTGGATCCATGTTTTGTTGATGGTTATGAATCGGCACAGAAATTCTAGAGAATTGTGCTGAGACAGCTCCAAACAACTCTTTCAAAATTTTTACTCTTTCCTGGTTTGGATCAATTGTGATTAGGTTGCTGAAAGCTTTCTCATATGCAACTCATCATGCAAAAGATATGTTCAATGATATCATCATGTCCAATACGTTCTTTTGATATCTTACACATCTCAGCTAGTTCACGCACTTTCACTCTATATTCCTCCATTACAGCAACATGAAGTTTTCAATAATTTATTCAGCAGTAGCCTCTTTTGGCCTTCCAGATCATCTGTGCTTTTTCGACTACAAAAGTTGGCACACCACTTGTAAATCATTCTAATCGATGGAGCAGATCCAGGGAAATGTTTTTTGAGCTTAGCTTTTATTTTGGCAGGTGTTTTCTTCCATAAAAAGTAATATTTAATCACAATACGAAATTTACATGTTTCCATCTTTTTCAATAAGACAAAAGTTGTGTACTTCAAATGACTGTCAAAACAATACTACTTGAAATACTTTCATGAAAATTTGGAATTAGTGGTTTTACATAATCTAGATAATTGGAATCCTATAAATCTACATAATTTTTCCACACTGTTTTCAATTGTGTTGTAATAAAATCTGCACAAAGCAACTTTCAATCATTATAAAGTCACTGTTTTGAGAAACATGTAAGACAAAGCAACAAATTTCACAATTTACAATTACACTCTTCTTCTTATTCTCTCAGGGACTAAGCGAATCACCTGTTCCAGTCTCAAAGAATACATCCACTTCACCAATGCTTCCTAGGCTTTCCTATACTTCTTTGTCCATTTGGCTTGCATTACCAAATTTCCTTAAGCATCCTGCCATCTGGCATCCTATTCAGATGAGCAACCCATCTCTTTCTGTTTTCTGCAACACAATCTTCGATATTAAAAATGTTCAACTCTTTGTGAATCTCTTCACTGTAGAGTCTACCTCTTCATGTGCAGCCTTTAACAGATTCCAAGAATCTCATTTCTGATGGGTGTATCATACTCAGATGGTTTTTTGCTGAACCCAAGTTTCAGAACCATATAATAAAACTGGCACAGCCATTACCTTAAAAAGTTTTAGTAGTCTTTCCTTGTTTTCCTTGATAACACTTAACGAATTGTGCCAGATATTGACTGAAACTTAGCCAATGATCAACAACACAATCCACATACGTGATGTTACAGCCAAGACACTGAAAATGTGATACCAGCTCTATATTATCCAATACAATCTTAGTCCGTATAGGATATTTGCCCATAAATGCCATCCACAGTTTTTGTCTTCTGCACATAAATTTTCATATTGTAATTTGAACAGACTTGCTATATAACTGGAACATCGATCTCTGGAGCTCTTGCATTTATTGTTTTGGGTGATTACTTGATCATCTGTAAACAGCAATCTATTCATGTTTGTCCTATTATTTATTTTTATTCCCGGATCCACTCATAATTTCCACTAACTGCCATCAATGTACATATTAAACAATGTTGGGAGACATGCTACAGCCTTGGTGCACTCCCTGATTAATGTGTTTTTTGCCAAATCCTCTCCTCTAGACAATACTATCCTTGTAAAATGTGTAAGCTCTTTGTAATGTCTACAAGGATGTTTAGGATAACACCTCTTATACATAATGTTCCATAGAATGGATCTGTTAGCTCTATCAAATGCTTTCTCATAGGCAAATGTCCAAAGTAAATTCCCTTCTTTTCTCAATCAATATTTTCAAAGAGCATTCTGAAGTCATCGATCCAAGAAATCTACCTTGCAAAATCCTGCCTGTTCGTAAAGAAGTGAAATATCCGAGAAAGAACAAAGTCTTTTATTAATCATTTTTTTCCATACAACTTATAAGTTGTATTTAAAATTATACATTTTTGGGAATTTAAGCTTAACATGCAGGATCATGTACTGAATTCACTACACACCACATTATCACACTTACATATTTTTATAATGAAAGAACTGTATATTTGGAAATGAATGTCTGTATTTTTGGAAACTTCTGTATATAAAGGAAATATCCAGCAGCAACATTTAATTTGCAAACTGAAAGGGTTTTTGTTTGCAACAAGTAGACAACAGATAGCTTCTTAAATCATCGGTGGTAGCATATATATAAAATATTTTTACAATAATATGTAAAATATGGCTGCTTTTCAATTTCACTACATTATTAATAGCCACAGAAAGTAATTTGCATTGGTTAGAGATTTCAGAGATAATAATAACACGTTCACTTGAAAACAGTAGTAAATCTGAAACAGACATTTGCAGGGGTCTTCTGGTGAGCTTTTTTTTGAAAGCCCATTACCGTTCTATAAAATTTAACTCACTCAAATGAACAAAATCACTACGCCTATTTTTATTACCAATAACATTTCTTTTTTCATCTTCATTTGGATAATTTTTAATATCAACATTATTTAAGCATAAAAATGTTCTCTCTGGACCATTTTGTTTGTAACAATAGTTTATAATATATATGTGTATATGCAACAATTCAAAGTAAAATAAATTGTTTAACAAAAGAACATAAAGCAGATAAAAGAAACTTTCTGAACGTGACACAAATTTTCAGAAACCAAACAAATATGTGCATGTACATTTTATTTATGTTACACAAATAAATACTTCAGTGAAAACAATGTAGGCCTACATAAGTGACACCAAACATAATTTTAAGGTTAGCTCTTGTTGTTTATTGGCCCATTAGTTACCTGACAGGATAAATACCTCCCATTAAGTTAACCAATTATTTTAAAACAGCAGATATAACTGATATAACCGAGTTTGATATAACTGACCTTTGTGAAATGAATTATCTTCTACTAAAAACCCTTACAGGTGATTTACTGACCATTAAATTCTTAACAGAGGTCGGTGGAGGATGTCAGCTTTCTCGCCACAGTTTTTACCAATTTGTTAAGATCTATACATTTTGTGAATAGGTACATTTTCTTCAAGTTGATATACAAGGGTAGGGTGAAAGGTCCTGGGCCTGAATAAGAAAACAACACCATTTTTTATTAATTTGGATGTATTTCTCAACATATTCTCCATTTAGCTCTATACACTCTTTCAAATGATGTTCTAAAGCAGATTACCACACTGATAAGCCGATTTGTCGAGGTCCTGAAAGTAGACATTGACTGCATTGCTGACTTGTTGTCGTCAGTAAATCTTATTCCAGCAAGTCATTCTTTGAGGTTAGGAAAGAGGTAGAAGTCGCTCGGGGCTAAATCGGGCGAGTACGGTGGGTGAGGAACCAATTCAAAATTAAATTCTTTGATTTTAGCCATTGCAAAATTCACGTGTGAGATGGTGCATTGTTTGGTGAAACAGCACTTCCTTTTTCAGTAAGTGTGGCAGTTTTTTTCTTGATTTTGTTGTTTAAAAGGTGCAGTAGGTTTGCCATAACCTTACCAGCAGAAGGAATTGTCTTTGCCTCCTTGGAGTCAGTACACCTTTTGCGGTCCATTGTTTTGACTGTTGTTTGGTCTCAGGAGTATTATGGTGGACCCAAGTCTCATCAAACGTTATGGATCAACACAAAATTTTGGTTGGATTGCATGTATAGAGTATCAAACAATCAGCTGAAACATCCACCCTGTTTTGATCAAGTGTCAGAAAACGTTGCACCCATCTAGTGCACAGCTTTCTCATACACAGATGTTCGCATAAGATACTGCACACACGTTTTGTTGATATACCAATGGTCTCTGATATCTCACTCATTTTCATTCTATGGTCTGCCAAAACAATTTTGTGCATTTTTTATATTTTTTCTGGCATAGTTACTTCAATGGGATATCCTGAACCCAGTTCCTTTTAAATAAGTTGCAGTTATGCCTTTCAAAAACAAAAAAAAATCTAAGAAAGAATTTCTAATTTATCTACTGTTAAAATGATGCTCGAGACGCTTACAGGGGTGTCCTGGAAACTAATTGTAACGGGGCAAAAGGGAGGGGTTTTATTTTATTAAATATTTATAACAATTCATTTCATATGCGGGGCCAGTCACAGGTTGAATCTAAATCGTAGCGAACCAAGAACTCATAAGGCGAAGTTAGTACAATGGAATGCATCAACGTGCAATCACGCAATACCATTCTTAGAATTTTGAGACTGTGTGACACACACCCACAAGCGCGCAAATACCAGCAGATGCGCAACCGACGCCGAGTGGTTTAAAACAACATGGCCTGGAGAAGAATTTTGTCCAGCACGTGCTCTCAACATGCCGGAAACGAAATTAAGTCACGCCTACTACAGTGACGTAAACCACTGGACAACAAATTTCACCAACGTCCAACACACGAAAATCCCATGTGTCGTGTGTGCAACTAATGAGACTTTGAGAACGAAGGCTAGGAACAGTGACGAAATTGTTAGCAGGCAAGGCAGTGATGTCCGCCCGCATATAACGGCAGTCAACTTACCGGTGCGGCATCAGCCTGACGCTCGCTAAGGTTCGTGGGCCCTAACGAAATTTAAAGTTATTATGTAGAAGTGTTATACCACAAATAAAAGTGAACAGAATCGGAGGAGTGAGTGGGTGAAGTGGACGGAAAGGTGGAAGTGCAAATAAAAACTTTCGGACAAAAAACACATATGGCGACGAGAGGAGCTACGCCGGTGGGGTAATCCGTCAGAAAATAATTTCATTTTTTTGGGGGTTCAAATAAAGTAGTCAGGGAAAATGGGGTATTTTTTTATGGAATGAATGTGAGAGCGAGCAGGCTGGGCTGTTTTATTTTTTAATACCAGATGTCTATTTGAAAATTTATTTCTATCCGATTGTTTCAGTAATAGAGTGTGGAAAGAATGTTTTGTCTTAATTATTGAAGAAGAACAATAAACAGGTTTATTTTAGAATATAAATATGTATTAGTGTCGTTATTACGCCATAACCTCTTCCTACTATTCTGTGCTGGCAGATTCGTCTAACGTTCCCGGATTTCTTCTGAATTATCATTGGGGGGTAGTCAGATTGCAAAATTTATCCCGTTTTAATTAAGGTAGAGTATAAAGGTTTCCATATCTGTCCTTCAAAGATATTGGTGGCGACTCTGGACTTCTGATTGGTGTTTTATAAAAAGGTAAGTAAGCGAAAACAGATCGCAGGTAAGTTTCTGGCAGTATTTCTATTTATTTATTTCGATTAAGTTTGTTTCTCAACAATTGGCGACCAAGCTGCCAGGATCCTGATATAATTTTATACGAGGTAGGCCTATGTTAAAGCACAAAGTAGGAATTGGTAACGGCGTATTTGTAAAATTGATCGTATATATTTACGTTACGTATGTGTGACTAGGTTATGTTTGGGTAGTGTACGTTTACATAGTGATTACGATTTTATGTGTTGAGTATTTTGTATTAATGTGTACAATTATCATGCATTGGGAGAATTGTAATTGTTTTTTATAAAGGGTATATTATAAATAATTTTGTTTAAACATGGCCGAGGCACGTGAAAATAAAGTAAGTGGATCAGGGGAGGCATGGAATATTCCGGAGTTTATGGACGAGTTCAGAAGGTGTATGGAAAGAATGACTGAGGATGATTGGCGTAAATTCAATAATGAGCTTAGACAAATGGAAGAACAAAAAACGGGACTATACGCTTTTTTGAACGAAAATCGTGATAATACTAGTAAACAAAATAACGAGGTAAGGGAAGGGGTAGCGTTAGATAATAAAATATTGAATAATGATGGTTATGAGATTAAAATGGGGGTAAATGGTAAAGAGACAGACCAATTAAACGAAAAAGACAATCAAGTAACAGAGAATGAGGTAAGTAAAAATAGTGTAAATGGAAATAACAAAATAACAGACGAAAATGGTGTCAATGCATATGAGAGTGTAGGGGTGACAGAAAACGGCAATTATGGTGGTAAGTTATACGCCGATGAGAATATACATAACGAAGGAATAGTAGACCAGGTAAGTGGTGGTAGTAATATAAGTAATTATAATGGTGAAACAACGTTAAATAAGAATGATTACATAGCTGAAAATGGGGTATCAAAAAGTGATACAGTAGAAAATAGTGAAAATGGGAGTAGAATGAGAGTTGAGGTTGATCAGGGATTGCTAGTTAGTGCTCATGATTTAGAAAGGGAGTATAGTGATAGTTTAAATGTAGAAGGTGAACAGGGGGCAAAATTTTATGGGATTAAATGTGAAGCAGACTTCACATTGCGCCAGTGGGGTAATCCGTCAGAAAATAATTTCATTTTTTGGGGGGTTCAAATAAAGTAGTCAGGGAAAAAAGGGGTATTTTTTTATGGAATGAATGTGAGAGCGAGCAGGCTGGGCTGTTTTATTTTTTAATACCAGATGTCTATTTGAAAATTTATTTCTATCCGATTGTTTCAGTAACAGAGTGTGGAAAGAATGTTTTGTCTTAATTATTGAAGAAGAACAGTAAACAGGTTTATTTTAGAATATAAATATGTATTAGTGTCGTTATTACGCCATAACCTCTTCCTACTATTCTGTGCTGACAGATTCGTCTAACGTTCCCGGATTTCTTCTGAATTATCATTGGGGGGTAGTCAGATTGCAAAATATATCCCGTTTTAATTAAGGTAGAGTATAAAGGTTTCCATATCTGTCCTTCAAAGATATTGGTGGCGACTCTGGACTTCTGATTGGTGTTTTATAAAAAGGTAAGTAAGCGAAAACAGATCGCAGGTAAGTTTCTGGCAGTATTTCTATTTATTTATTTCGATTAAGTTTGTTTCTCAACAATTGGCGACCAAGCTGCCAGGATCCTGATATAATTTTATACGAGGTAGGCCTATGTTAAAGCACAAAGTAGGAATTGGTAACGGCGTATTTGTAAAATTGATCGTATATATTTACGTTACGTATGTGTGACTAGGTTATGTTTGGGTAGTGTACGTTTACATAGTGATTACGATTTTATGTGTTGAGTATTTTGTATTAATGTGTACAATTATCGTGCATTGGGAGAATTGTAATTGTTTTTTATAAAGGGTATATTATAAATAATTTTGTTTAAACATGGCCGAGGCACGTGAAAATAAAGTAAGTGGATCAGGGGAGGCATGGAATATTCCGGAGTTTATGGACGAGTTCAGAAGGTGTATGGAAAGAATGACTGAGGATGATTGGCGTAAATTCAATAATGAGCTTAGACAAATGGAAGAACAAAAAACGGGACTATACGCTTTTTTGAACGAAAATCGTGATAATACTAGTAAACAAAATAACGAGGTAAGGGAAGGGGTAGCGTTAGATAATAAAATATTGAATAATGATGGTTATGAGATTAAAATGGGGGTAAATGGTAAAGAGACAGACCAATTAAACGAAAAAGACAATCAAGTAACAGAGAATGAGGTAAGTAAAAATAGTGTAAATGGAAATAACAAAATAACAGACGAAAATGGTGTCAATGCATATGAGAGTGTAGGGGTGACAGAAAACGGCAATTATGGTGGTAAGTTATACGCCGATGAGAATATACATAACGAAGGAATAGTAGACCAGGTAAGTGGTGGTAGTAATATAAGTAATTATAATGGTGAAACAACGTTAAATAAGAATGATTACATAGCTGAAAATGGGGTATCAAAAAGTGATACAGTAGAAAATAGTGAAAATGGGAGTAGAATGAGAGTTGAGGTTGATCAGGGATTGCTAGTTAGTGCTCATGATTTAGAAAGGGAGTATAGTGATAGTTTAAATGTAGAAGGTGAACAGGGGGCAAAATTTTATGGGATTAAATGTGAAGCAGACTTCACAAGTGTTGATGGAGGACAGGAGTTCCTCAATAGTTTTTGTAGAAGACTATTGTGAACACAACTACAAGTGAAGCAGACTTCACAAGTGTTGATGGAGGACAGGAGTTCCTCAATAGTTTTTGTAGTTTTTGGTATTGCCCTCTGCATGGAGTGAGAGAGAGAATGTGAAAGGGTGTGGTGATGAAAGTGATTATGAGAGAGAGAAAGAGTTAGAGTGGTTCAAGATAAATAGAGGTTATGGAGAGTTGATAGAGAAGATGGATATTAAGAGAATTATGATAAATAATGTACACATACCTTGTGCAGTAGTAGACAATGATTATATTGATGATAAATATGTACCTGTAGGAAGAATTAGTGTACTTGTAGTGGAGGAATATGATGAGAAAATAATTTACCTGGGCGTAACAACAAATACAGACGGTGAAAAGATTTCTAATGATATTGACAGGTTTTATGATTTGAGGATAGTGGAACAACTTGAAGTATTAGAAAATTATTATATTAAGATTAATAAATTGAGTATAAATAAGAAGGAGAAAGGTTATAAAAAGGTACGACTATTACATGATGATGGGGGTTGAATTAAAAAATCAGGGAATGGACATTCTAAACATTTTAGTTTATGGTTCTGACTTGCTGATTTTGGAAATGAAGTGTGATAAAATTGAACAATTAATGACGAATAATTTGTAAATAATTGTTAGTGAAATTAATTGTGTGTATTGTAAAATATGTTATGTAAACCATGTGTATATGTAGTAGAAATTGTTGTGAGAATAATAAGAATATTTTTGCAGTCTAAATAAATAACAAAAATAATTTTGAAGAGGATAACAAAGGAATTGTAATTATTGTAATTGGTGAAAGTAATTAAAAATGTTGTGTTTTCCATAATTAATTTAATTAAAATAATTTGAGATGTTCAAATATTTTTGATTGATTTAAATGTTATATAATTGAAATTTTCTAATAAGTTTAAATTATTTTATGAGATGTGAATTTGACAATAATCAATAGATAAATAAATGTTAAATTGTTTAGTATGGAATAACATTGTTGTTAAAATGTTGCAGAAGATACAGGATGTTTGATGTGTATATTTGTGTGCTTATGACAGGGTATGAGCGATGTACTGTGAGTATAAATTTTATAATACAAGTTATATAGAGTAAAATGTTTACAGTTGTTGAAAAGATTTTAAAATTAATGATGAAACTAATTTGAGGTAATTATACTAGATAGAAACCATACCCCAAAGGTAGTAATAACTGAAATATGAGATAAAATAAATGTTAATAATAAGTTTGAAATTTGTAAGGAATATAATTGTAGTAAGTGATAAATAATGAAACGATGATATATTAAAGAGTTAATAAAAAATTTCAAATTATAATGTTTATAATTTTCTGTATAAATTATTTAAAAGAGAATTGTTTGTTTAATGTGAATGTAACAATGCTAATGAGCAAGGTTAATGCGTATTTATTTATTATGTTATGTTAGGTTTTCATACAAGATATGTGGGTAATTTTGGGGGGTACAGTGGTGTTAATAGAAGTGCTATACTTAAGGAGTGCAGAAACTGCAAATGTAGACGGGTTAGTTTAGTTATTAAGTGGCTAGTACCGTGGTGGCATGTGCCACGGTAGGTAGCGGTAAGTGTTGGGGGTGACAGAGAGTGTTACCTCCATCGGAGGCCAAAATGGCGTAAAATACATGGCACAATTTTTATATAATTTTATATTATATCCTGATAGATTGCCGTGCCGTGTATAATAATGATGTAGAGAACATGCTTGAATTTAGAGTTGATTTCCCCGACTTTTCGGGCGATTACTGCCTTACCAGCACTAATCGTGGTTTTGGCTAGCGGTCAGCTATGGCCATAAATTAAGAACCTTGACCATAGCTGGCTTGAAATTGGTGTATATTTGAAATCAATGGGGGCTGAATTTAGGGGAAATTCCCGGAACTATGGAACAGCGGCTGCCACTCTGTTCGAGTAGGAACAGCAAGGCCAGGTGGTAGACCCGTTTTAAGGGCATATTAATTTATAACATAGATATGATGATATCTGCCAATATTAAAATGTAACGCTGAAGCAAGGACACGGAGATGATAAATTCCTCCACCAATGCCGTCCTTGTGGAGGCAAATGGGCGCAACAGTCCACCAGCAAAAAACAATAGTGTGTGTGGCAGGGTGGTTGCTCAGGGGAGCAAAGAATTAAAATTTTGTAACTTAGAAATGGCAACTCGCTCGTGAAGTAATTAACTAATTGTTTGACTTGAGAAAATGGATACAGTAGATGTTTATTATATTTTGGTTATCATGTTTTAGTGGGTCATTAATCTTGTTATGTTAGAGTGTAAGAATTATAAATATGTGTTATATATTTTTTTTTATATAATTTTGTGTAGCATTTTTGAACAAAGGTCATTCACCCGACCTAGAGCATCAGCTGATAGCTGGAGTTAGATGTGTAAAAGGTCACGTATAAATTGTTTGCAAATTTCTAATGTAACTAATGTTTGAATATAATGATTTTAATGTGTTAAAAGATTTTGATTTAAATGATGGAAGTAATTTGATATAGTTAAGATTTTTAAATGGTTTGTAAACGGTGGTAAAGTTGATTTTGGGTGATTAATATTGAGTTAGGACATGTAAATCAGTCCAAGTTGAGTTTAAAGGGGTACTAGAGAATATAATATTGTTGTGAATTAATGTAATGTAGAATCTGAGATGTAATGTTGACACAGTAGC
Organism: Magicicada septendecula; assembly: GCA_034769895.1. Lineage (NCBI taxonomy): Eukaryota > Metazoa > Arthropoda > Insecta > Hemiptera > Cicadidae > Magicicada > Magicicada septendecula. The sequence continues at coordinate 343,685,538 of CM068368.1, forward strand.
TATGGGGAAAATATGTAGAGTAATGATTGATATATTGATGTAATAAGTAAATGGAGATATTTTGTTGTAGTTGAAGCGATGTGTTGAGAGAGTAATTAGTTGATGGGAATTTTGTAAGGGGGGGTGGTGTGATAAGGAGTCTGCAACGAAAGGTGTTGGGACGGGAAGGGACCGTTTAGCGCCGGAAAGGGTTGCCTAGGAATGAAGTCCAGGAACCAGATAAGGGAATGAGCTTTGGGAGGGAAACACACATCCTGAGTACAAAAGGGTTAAAAGAGTTTTTTTTATATAAGGGTAGAATGATGCGAATTGAGTTAAGTAGTAAGTTGGGTTTAGAGATTGTTTGATAGATGTTTTTGATAGAGATGGGTGTCATGTTAGTTAAAGCTGTTAGTGATATTAAAGTCAGAGGGGGAAGATTATAAATGTATACATGCCAAGTTGTAAATCAAGTTATTGTGAGTAATTAAATCACCCAAACTAACGGAGATTGAGAATGTTAAAGAAAGAGTCATAGTAAAAATCTAAAATGGAAACAAGTAGCCGATTTTAATAGAAGTTGAAACTAATTAGAGCAATAAATGTGTAATTTTTAATTAATTTAAATGTCAATTTTATTGTTAATTGTAATAATAACCATGTTAATTTTGAATGTCTTATTATGTTTTATTGTGGTTAAGGATAAAATTTTTAAAGATGTTTAATGTATTTTATGATGTAGCCTATGGATAACCTATGTAGGTCAAGGTTGTTGACTTGACCCAGTTTGATCAGCTGATGGTTGATGTTATAAACTAGACCAGTTTTGGCAATGGAGTGATGCAAATTTTGTTGTTTAATTGATTTAAATAATTTTGAATTTTCTGAATATCGAGAAAAGTCTATTTTAATAAATTAAAATTTTTTTTTTGAAAAAATTTTTTTTTTATTTTTGTGCCTGCCATCTAATTGATGTTTTGAGTTTTAAGTGTATTATTGTTTATGTGTATTGCGAGGGTTTTATTGAATTATATTGTTTAGAATATATGTGTAAACAAATGTTAGAGTAAGTGAATTCATATTTAATAAGGTATTCAATTTGTTTTCTTTAGGATTGTTAGTAGTAGTGAAGAGAATTAGGAATTCATGTAAAAGATTTTATTGTGACTTTTGAGGAAATACAATTTGATTTTAACGTAAATGAATTTTGAATATAAAGAGAAATGTTTGAAAATTTTAAAGGTTAATTTTGTTTAATGAGTATTTATAAGTGTGTGTACGAGCCCAGTAACTGCTAAAGGCAGCCCAGTGTGCATGGTAAGGGGCAACATATCGGTTGAGGATCTGGCATGGTATAAGACCAGGGGTTTGGATTTTGGGGTGGTATGTTAGAAGGTTAGGTGTGCTGTGGTGCGTGTCTGTTTGATTTTATGGTGTTGGGATCTCGAATAGAGAAGTCCAGTGATCTCGTTCAGATGTGGCCATAGTCGCCGAGCCAGGGGGGTAGTTTACCCATGATGTATAAGAACAAATGGGGGTTTGTTGGCACCATATCCTCACCGGTCCGCTTAGGGGTTTAGCAATGAGATATCTTCTGTTTCGGCAGAAGAGCTCTCATTGGGGGGGGTATTGTAATGGGGCAAAAGGGAGGGGTTTTATTTTATTAAATATTTATAACAATTCATTTCATATGCGGGGCCAGTCACAGGTTGAATCTAAATCGTAGCGAACCAAGAACTCATAAGGCGAAGTTAGTACAATGGAATGCATCAACGTGCAATCACGCAATACCATTCTTAGAATTTTGAGACTGTGTGACACACACCCACAAGCGCGCAAATACCAGCAGATGCGCAACCGACGCCGAGTGGTTTAAAACAACATGGCCTGGAGAAGAATTTTGTCCAGCACGTGCTCTCAACATGCCGGAAACGAAATTAAGTCACGCCTACTACAGTGACGTAAACCACTGGACAACAAATTTCACCAACGTCCAACACACGAAAATCCCATGTGTCGTGTGTGCAACTAATGAGACTTTGAGAACGAAGGCTAGGAACAGCGATGAAATTGTTAGCAGGCAAGGCAGTGATGTCCGCCCGCATATAACGGCAGTTAACTTACCGGTGCGGCGTCAGCCTGACGCTCACTAAGGTTCGTGGGCTCTAACGAAATTTAAAGTTATTATGTAGAAGTGTTATACCACAAAAGTGAACAGAATCGGAGGAGTGAGTGGGTGAAGTGGACGGAAAGGTGGAAGTGCAAATAAAAACTTTCGGACAAAAAACACATATGGCGACGAGAGGAGCTGCGCCAGTGGGGTAATCCGTCAGAAAATAATTTCATTTTTTGGGGGGTTCAAATAAAGTAGTCAGGGAAAAAAGGGGTATTTTTTTATGGAATGAATGTGAGAGCGAGCAGGCTGGGCTGTTTTATTTTTTAATACCAGATGTCTATTTGAAAATTTATTTCTATCCGATTGTTTCAGTAACAGAGTGTGGAAAGAATGTTTTGTCTTAATTATTGAAGAAGAACAGTAAACAGGTTTATTTTAGAATATAAATATGTATTAGTGTCGTTATTACGCCATAACCTCTTCCTACTATTCTGTGCTGGCAGATTCGTCTAACGTTCCCGGATTTCTTCTGAATTATCATTGGGGGGTAGTCAGATTGCAAAATTTATCCCGTTTTAATTAAGGTAGAGTATAAAGGTTTCCATATCTGTCCTTCAAAGATATTGGTGGCGACTCTGGACTTCTGATTGGTGTTTTATAAAAAGGTAAGTAAGCGAAAACAGATCGCAGGTAAGTTTCTGGCAGTATTTCTATTTATTTATTTCGATTAAGTTTGTTTATCAACATAATAATAAACAACTCACTGACTTGAAAGCATCGAGACTAAGCCTACAAAGGATGAAATCATATAACACAATCAAAATAATGAGCTTAGTGGCACTATCTCTGTCATTCCCAGAACTTGTCACCCTACCATCTTACAAACAATGTTTGTGGCACGTGTCCTGAAAAAAATTCTGCCTGTATAATACTCTATCTCAATACCTTCCTCTGGTCAAAAACGAGATTCCGTAACACTTTCCAAATTTACTATGCCTATTATTGCTTGTGTTGAAATCATATCTGTAATGATCATATTAGAAAGATATTTTGCATTCTACCAAACACTTTCCCAGAAATCGGACTGTCTCTTTTAAGAATTTTAAACCTTAGGGTACTCCCTACATTTTGTAGTCTCTCTGTCACTGGGGCCAGGGTCAGTATTTTTTTTACAAACACTCCACTATTTTCTCTAATGGCATGTCCCACACCATACACTTTAATCAGATCATTTAAGTTTTTCACCTTTGTCAAATGCAATGTAATTATTTCTGCTTTAGTGCTCAAAGTTTTATGCTCTCGTCTTTTAGGACTGGGCACCTTTAGCACATATTAAATTCACCAATGTATGAAAAACAACCTACATTATTGTATAATTGAAGCTCATTAAATACATATATCAGCACCTGCTAGCTGAAGAAACTTACCAGAGCCATTTGCTTGAGGCCTGACAGATAACTAGGCACCAACAATCAAACAACTGCATTTGTTTCATTGTAGTTTGACTCAACAGAATCAACTAGAGGAGTAGACAAGTGTTTACTAAAGGAAATGTCTAGTTCATAAGATAATTTTGAGCAGTAAGGTATATCCAAACATCTTTGTTGGGTCATATTTTCTGATATCTACTGATCTGTTTCTCAATTACAACAAACTTACATTTGCAACACTGCCATATACTTTGTTGGCATGACCCATATGTGAAAAAAGTAAATAGCTACAAGTTAACTGCACAGATCTTTAGGCTAAGTATGAAATGAGGCTACCAAATCACACGCAAACAGAATCTATTTGTACATTATGTCAGAAGGAACAAAACTGGTGAAACACTTACTACTTACGTGATTATGTGTGTACATCAGAAAGAAAGCTTTCTCTCAACACACTATACACAACAACAACAAATGTTTTCATTGAGGATCAAAATAAAATACTATAAATTTATCTTCATTAACAGTAATGAGATTATAGATTAAAGTAACACACTATTTATAATGTATATTCTCTATACTATTATTATACACACAGTAATAAAAAACAAGATTAAAGATTTACAATTGACTATGTTTATTACAATGAAAACTTAAAAAATAAAAATATCACTCACTCAGCTGATGGTCATTAAGAGAGTGATTCATTTGCTTAATCAACCAGAACATACGATAGTGCTCCTACCCCTACTCTCCTCTTAACATCAATCTAAGCCCAATAACTGCCTGTTATACATATTCCTTCATCATTAAGAGTTCCAAAACACTGAAATAATGCCATAATGGTTTAATATTTCCATCTGCTAACACTCTTTATTATATCAGTATCTTTTAGTTAACCAGGGGTGCCCACAGGGGGGGATCATAGCGCAAGTTGCGCATTGAGAATTTTTGGGTGTATTTTAAGGATTTTTGGGGGGGATTTTTTCAAGAATAACATTTTAAATCCAACACTGATGGAAATTTTTACCGTGTTTGTGCAACAAACTAAGCTATTAGTAAAAAACTAAAGCAATTGCATATCTTTATGATTGTTTTAACGAACTGGTAGCATAATGTCTCTACCAGTACAACTAGTAGTAAATTTTGTTTTGGAATTTGGAAAACTGACCCTGGCAGCCTGCAACATCCTGTCAATGAGTCAGAGGGTACATGAATAATAAATCGTGAATGTAAAAATGTGTGCGTGTGCTAAGCTTGTAGACCAGCGGGCAGTTGGGGGGGGGGGGCTTTTCAATTGGGGGGAGTGCTGAGACTTTTGGGGGGATTTGCGCATTGGGCCTTGGGGGGGATGGGCACCCCTGTAGTTAACCTTTTAATGTTAGCAGCTTGTACCAATGAGGTAGACGCATGGATCATGGGAAAATGTCGTTTACAGGGCTTTTGAACAGCACAGGTATTAATCCAGTGGCTTTGTAAGGTAACCAGTTTTTCTAGATTTTCTACCTCTATATGTAAGACCATGGGATTTTGCAAATGGCACAGGGTTGTCAAGCAGAGAGTGGCAAACCAACCCTGAGGCTGAAACTGTACAAGTGTTTGAAAAGAAATTATGGAATTATAAGCTGTAAATATAAAAACTTTTATTTGTACTTAAATAACCAACAAAGACCCTTCTTATAAGTCAAGATGTACAAAAAATTAAATCTGTATGGACACACAATAAGATTCTTGCAACAGTTCTTACTTGTTTCAACATAATAAATAATGTCTATGTATAACAATTGTTTAGACCAGGTATAAGACAAGTGAAATAAATAAAATATGGGCACAAAGAAAACAGTACTTACAGTGACTTTCTTTTTTCTAGCAATGCTTGCAAGGATGGCATCACTACTACTACTATTACTAGTTTCATCACTATCTGTATTGTCACTCTCGCTTGATAATTTCTGAAAATATGAGAATTCACCTTTCTTTAAAATATTTAAAAAAACATAATATAACTGAGTTTACAGTAGAAATACATTTTTAATACAATTACCAGACATAAGGACAATACACCCAAACAGTTGACAAGAGTCTAAAAAGTGAAATTCGTCAAATACATATGTGATACAATTCTTCCTTAAATACAAGCACTTCAAACGCCTTTAATTCTAAACTCTACTGTTCAAATTAGACACATATTACTACTACAGACACATTAAGAAAAATTAATGCTCTGAGGATCACTGAAATGAAGACAAGACTATCTGGTATTGAGGGACAGTGTGTATATAAAAGAAACTTGAAACTTAAAATAAACTTCTATGATGAACTACAGTTTTACACAAGGCATACAAAAAAGCAGTACAGCAGAGAAAGTAGATGCAACATAGAGATGTAGGACCTGCTGCTATCAAAATCTTATTTGACCAATGGTTGTAACAACATACTTATTATTTTTTAACATAAAAGTCTAATGAGATAATACAGAAGAATATGATATTCTTTAACAGATAGCTGATCCATAATATAAAAATAATATTATACACAATTACTTTGTTGTTTTTTATAACCATCTTGTTTATTTTATATGACAGTTGTAATGGGACAATTCTGAAGGGTATCGATATTTTATTTCATTTAATAATTATTTGAGGCCAGTCTATTTGGGCACCCTTTATGGTCATCAAAACCTGAGTTGTGTAACACCCTATATTCACTTGGTACCAGGCCGAGGCTGGTACACAAAAACGATAACATTGGAATGTGGCTGTGAGTGTGCGCTTGTGTGCCATTGGCGATAATCTTGAACCCAAAGTTGTTGGCGGAAGTTACCACCATGTGGCTCATTAAACTGGCCATGTGCGTGCATCAACCAATCAGAGCGCAGGCGGACGGAAGTGAACTTTACCGATGCTTAGCGTGGCGTCAGCCAGTCGACTACAAAGACAGACCACATGCGGTTATCTAAATCTACTGCTCGAGTTAATCAAGGTCGGCCGACCAAACCCAGTGAAAACCAGTTAAAAATATATCAATCATGAACAGTATTTCAAAATGAAGTAGGTGAAGTAAAAAGTGAAAAAATCAACAATGTGGTAAATAAATTAAAAAAAAACTTTCGGAAATCCACTCAGGGCGGTGCGAGACGAGGAGGAATGCCGATGGTGAAGTAACACACAACCAATTTAACTATGTCAATAATTTCATTTTTTTTAAAAAAGGGGCCTAAATTAAACTGCAAAATGGGAATGAGTGAATGAGCAAAATGGGTCGCTTTACTTAAAATAATAATTAGGATAAGTATACCATGTAGAAATCAATGTTTTGTTTAACTCATTTTTGGAAGAAACTGTAACATTTTAGTGTGAGAGAAAAGTGGAAATTAAAAGAGTATAAAATGAAATAAAATTTGAGTTCTATTACATAAATGAGAGTCATTTATATAATATTTTTATAATATAATATTATATATATTTATTTTAATATATTTATTAATATATTTATATTTTATAATATTTATATAATATATATAACATTACATAAATGTTACTGATACAACCTTAAAATCACGCTGATATTCATAGTTCGTGTGACGGACCTGTCCTAAAAGGTAGGTAAGATAAATAATTATTATTTTATAATTGTGTATTTATTTATAATAACACACAGTGTTGCCTAATTCTGAATGCAGTGCCACAAACTAATGTAAATACAACACAAAACCAAAGAATATCACAGCATGTATATACACAAAGACTGTACATGATGGATGGAAACATATTAATGGCAACAATTCACTTATTAAAATATGGAGAGGTAGTGAATATGAATTGTTAAATGTAGCATCATCTTTAGCACTACCCACATGACTGATCTGTTTAACTCAACCTTAACACATATTCCTACTTGTTTTCACTTTTAACTAGTCAATCATCAGAGGTACAAAGCAAAAAATTACTAATTAAAAAAATAATAGTCAAGTCAATGCTATACAAAAAAAAATAGTAATTCACAGTACATTTGTAGTGCATTTTATTTTAACAATTACAAGTTTCTATTATGTAATGGGTTTAATTTGAAGGCATACTACCCAAACTTTAAAAAATAACTAATGTTTAAAAGCCATGCAAAGAAGTATCATTATGTCTTGTATACTTATCTGTAAATACATACAAAAAGTACTATCACTAATCGCATGCAAGCATAAAAATGCAATACCACACCCCATGCATTCTTATAAACGTTTTGTTATTGTACTTTCTCCAAATCTTATAAAAGGAAATTTTGTATGTCAATTCAAATTTTAATACAGACAATTAAATCAAATCTATCAGTGCTTTCATAATTCTCCTAAATCTAAGAATTTTAACACAGATCTTTGCAGACCTCAAAGCCTTCTAAGCTTTACAAGCATGTGGATGGCATCTAATAAATTTATTGAAGGAAATATCACTATTGTTTGACAACTCGGAACACTAATAGTGTTTAGTGTTCCGAGTAGTCAAACAATAGTGATATTTAGTTGAGTAACGGACACGTCATGGACAACGAAATCCAAGAATTTACTGAAGGACTTAAATTTGAAGAGACCCCATCTAAAATTTTATTACCACTAGTTTTCTGAACTTGTGTTTCTAATCACATCTTGGCCCATTGGCTGGCACATAGATGACATACTTGGTAGGCAAATTATAACTTTACATCCTTCAAGTTAGATATTTCATGGTGCACAGGACAGGACAGGATGCCTTTCCTATTTTGTTTTTGAAACTGTGTCTAATTTGTGAACGCATTTTTCACACCATACAGAAGTCATCCTATGTTGCCATGTACTCTATGGTACATATCTTTATTTTTTAAATACAAGTACAGACTGCATTTCCAGGTATTAGTAGTGATAGGTTTTCTGACCTACCCACATTTGCACCCACTAAAACTGTTACTTGCTCCTTATGTTTTCTTGCTGGCACATGAATCACCCACCAGTATTTACATTCTATCAGGAGAATATTTGAAAAAAGTCACATTGTCAATACTGAAAATATCTTTTATGGCACAATCTTTTAATAAGTCTTTTACTTTTTCAGTCCACTGTTGGACATCTACTTCGACAGCTGCCCTTTCATCATAAACATATTTGAAAGGGAGATCATCCCGACCTGTAAACCTTTTCAGGTTGCCTGCACTAACATTAGTTTATTTCATATTTTCCCAACCTCCCTGACCTTTGCTCTAATTAAGTGATTGCTTCTTGTTGTTCTGGCAATGGGCTCTCCATTATCTAACATCTATCTCCATTATCTAACACCAACATACTACACTGAAGCTCACCTTGAAGATTCGGTCTATTAAATACAACAGTATGTGATTCACAATGGCCACTGGTATTTGTAAGTCAACATGAAGAGCAGACCTTCATGCTGAACTCTGCCGAAGGTTTGCCTAACAGGAGAGCATAGACTGATGCCTATAAACATCTGCTAGTGAATGACGATTCTCACTAGCTGAAGAGTAGTCGAGTTCCCTCCCAAAACTCAAACTGCTCCTCACAGATGATGTCATCCTCCATGAGTCACTTGAATATCTTCAAGATTGCTGGTAAGAGGGAGATCACACTGTACTTTCAGGAAAGCATTTGTGGCTTCTTAGATTTCAGAATCAGAATTATGTTTCTGGGCTCCCATAGAAAGAGCCCATAGTACTGTAGCCACTTCATAATGCTTACTTTAGCCCTGCAAGATTCAATACTACCCTTTTCATGTTCTATTCGAGGATTGTTCAAAAATAAACATTTATAGATAGAGTAAAAGTCGCTTCACTGGTGCAATTGTCTGATGTATTCACATGCCAATCACAAAAACTGCACACCTTCTAACAAAACTAACATAATTCATATTCTTCATTCAAATACCACATCCCATCAAATCCATTTTAAACACATTCCCAACAAGCTGCGTGATGGTAATTCTGTAACAAGCCTCTAGAGACAAGTTCAAATAACAGAAAATTCGTCTTACTTTTCTACTTGAATTAATTGGATTTTTAATTTGTAATTTTTCCTGGCTTTTTAAATTTAGTACTTTTGAAATTAAAAATTTGTAAAGAATTAGGTCAGGTGGCCTTATTTATTCTAAGTCAGGTCATGCCCATCCTGGCCACCCAACTAACTACGTATCAAGTATCACCTGGCTGGTGGTCATCTACGTACAGTATATTACTATGAATAAATACCATCAAAAATCAAGAACAATGTGATGTTTTTTTTAACAACCCACTTATATATTCGCTCATATATGTGAACAATTTACTATTGCATTCAACTGATGTCTCTCCTAACATCTGAAAGACCTTCTATACATTAGAATGTTATTTTAAACCTTTTAGTGTTGTTCTTTTTTTCATACTCATAGTTAAAAAAAGATGATAAAAAAATAAAGTTAAAAATATAAAAAATTTACTCATAAATTAGGTATTGTGGAATAAACTGTTCCAGAGAGTGAAAATATGGGGAGGTACATGAAAACTATAAAAATTGATTGTGGAGGCACCAGGTAACAAAGAATAGGTCCTGACATGTAGGTTCCCATGAGAATTTTCCTGACTGCCTGACTGTTCTCGAAGATGGGAGATTCCTGTTGTTTTTTTTCTACTAATGTTAAGCAGATTAAGTGTACTAGTGCATAAGTCTTGTTTACAATTGTAGATATTTAACAGTTTTTTTTCTCACTTTCTTACAATACTTTCTCCCACAATACCCAATGTGTAACACACAACTGATTACAACCAAGTTCATAAATATCAATCATGCATTAAAATTACATAATTAAATAATTAATATAGGGACTAAAACCACATGCTATTCACTGTAAAACAACTCGCAGCTCCAATTAACTGAATTGTAACCCTGTATGAGCTTGGGTTTTGGCATCCAGGGTAAAATTGTAACGTTAGCTACCCCATCACATTGACAATTAAAAGGCAACAAGACAACAAAAATAAAGGTCAACCACTGAACACCAATCTGATTAATGCATGCATCTAGACTTCTGTGTAAACACTATATGCATACAATATAGCATCGCTGATATGAAAATTGTATTATTTGTACCTCGAATAAATTAGCTGGTCCCACCACTTTTAGCTGGTCCCTATATTAATACTGTAATTTGAAGTTAGGAACAAAAATTTCTTTAATTTGAATGTTCTGTTTTACTTTAATGATCCTGAGTGCTTTACAAAATGGTGCCAGTCTACATCAATGGAATTCCCAAATGCTAACATCACCCTAAGCAGCGGTAAAAATATGGGGGGGGGAATCAAATCAATCACCTCCCAGATATTTAAAATTTCAGTGAAATTCCATAATCACTTAACACAGATCTTTTTTCTAATCTACTAAAGTCTTTTATTCATTATATACAGTCTCCAGATCGCATTAAGATTTAATTTAAAATTTATAATATACCTTTATTGTGATCCGTCTTGCGATCTTATAGTTATTTTGTACACTACATGTTTCGGGAATAAGTTCCCGAATCTTCAGGTAAAGAATTTTTTTATCCTCCTATTATATAGGAATCATTGGCGAAAATATCACACACACACACACACACACACACACACACACACACACACACACACACACACAAATAAACAACACAACCACAACTGTTACAAATAACATAATTAAAATAGTTATAACCACACAAGTATCGAATTGCTCAATACGCCTGAGCAATTTTCTATCATTTTTGGAAACCTAACCTAAATATATATTTTAAATTATTGATAGTTCTGAATGAAACATTAATGTTTAATTTCTTAAACTCATTTTTTATTACGTTAGGGAGCACATTAGTATATTCAGCTGGCGGATATTCTTGCGTATTGTAAGATCGCAAGACGGATTACAATAAAGGTATATTATAAATTTTAAATTAAGTTTTTTAAAATAAGGCTTATAAATAATTATAGAAATAAAAGGCATTACAATATTTGTAAAGTAATCAAAAAAAGTTTTATTAATAATTACAGAGAAATTATTTTATTTTCTTAATAATTAATATTGAAACGTTACACAACCCGTGCCCAAAAAATGATAACGTAATCACCCCACTATAAAGGTCAGAAATGGGTATAATATACATAGCTCTATATTACCTTGTATTACAAAATACTATAAACTATAATTAAGTGATATAAAGGGTACAAAGTGAGAGATAGTGTATACAGTGAGAAAGTAAGTGGTTTTAAAAAGGAGCATCTCGTAGACTTATGCTGTAGATGGAGATACAATTAATTGAAACAGTAGACTATACTGCTACTGACCAATTATATGTTTTGTTTGAATTCTGTAGAATTTATATTGTATAGGCCACAAAGAGTTTGTACCTAAGTATAATTTTATGTTTAATATAATAGTTGTGTTTGAATATAAGATAACCCAGGGTTAAATAATAAATAGTTAGATATAAAATAATAAAATAAAATAATACTGTATGAGTAAAATGGCAGAGGAAAATAGTTTAGTGTAAGGATACTATAAGCAAGTAATAAATAATAAATAAATACAATTAAAGGAAATAAAAATATTAAAGACCTATGTATAAAGTTAAGAGGAAATAGAACGAAAAACCTTATATAAATTAAATTTGATAATAAACAAAAGTTAAAAAGGATTATTTTTATATAAATAAGAAATAAATTTATAATAATTAAAAACAGCCTATATACTCAAAAGTATATAGATGCACCAATAAAAAATTATATAAAAATTCTTGGTTACTAACAGTAACCAACTAACAAGATATAATTTAATTGTTAAAACGATTGAAAAACGTTCGTTTGGAAAAAAGTGTAATGCCATCTAAAATTTGAAAAAACCTTATGAAAACTTTTGGAAATAGTGCTAAATTTAATAAAAATTAACGAGTAGTATCCACCTTATGTTAGAACTCCTTCAAGTATCAACTTTAATGTCCTTTATTCGATGAAAATTTGTAATAACCTAGCTACCAGGTCAGGCCTAGTTTGACGGCACTTCGAGATGTTGGTGAGATTGTATCTTAGAAAAATTTAACTAAATTATAAAACAACTATAACTCCAACACTAGAAACAACACCACCCAAGTAAACACTTCAAGAAAAGAGGTAAAACAAACTTTATTAATAATTGTTAACCAATTAAATCCTCATAACGAATCTTTGTGCAGTTTCAGTATTCAGTAACTGATTTCGTGTTTATAATAAAGACATAACCTGTACTCTAGCGGATAAACCCGGAACTACATACTACGGAAAAAACAAATATAATTTATTTTTTTTCTGTAAAGCGTAGTATTTTATTATTCATTTCTGACCATCTCATAACACAAAGAACTTACCCTTAACCCTGGGGAAATTAATAAATGAATTCTTTATTGTTTAATGTTTAATCAAGGATAAGAAAATAATTTGTTATAATTCCAATGTTTACCTAATAAGATCGAACTACTGTTGTGTTGACAGGGAGAATCGATTGTAACTTTCTGTATCAGGAGAAGATAAAAAACAGTGTATTTATTAAATAAATACCATGAATACTTTGTTATAAATAATAAAATGTGTATTATTTTCAGTAGAGGGTAGTTGTTTACAGATTGTCAGGAGACACAGAAGAGGACGAACAACCAGAAAACATTACAGACAATTGGTGTTAATTTAACCTCCAATTTGTTTGTAAACGCAAAAATAAGCTGGTCTTATGAGCGGAGAAATTTAAACTAAGTAATTGTATGCCAAAAGGATAATACTTTTTGCACTCTCTCTCTCTCCTAACAACTTCGTTGAATTCTCCCAATCACAAACTTTTTTAACGGACACTGAACATTTGCAAACACAATCAATAAAGGATTAACAGTGACTCTCATTAAAGCATTAAAGCGAGATTTTCGAGGAGAATAAATAGACTAAAAGATTTTTTTTAGGAAACGTCTATTAGACTCCGAGACTTTAACCGCGAGACGTTACAATATTAAGAAAAGAGTTTTCTTAATAATTACAATCTCTCAATATTTGGTAAATAACGTATGTATTTGAATCCTTAAAAAAAAAATACAATCTACACATCCCAAAGAACAAACGCAGATCCTGTATCTTTTCCATCCATGCTTCCCTTTATACAGTTGTCTATGTCATGACTCCTCTAGTCTAACACCTCTGTTATAAACCGTCCCATCTTTGCACAGGTAACTAACAGTTTCTTCACTTTAATTCTGACAAATGGGAAGTTTTATTGCAGGATTTTAAATAAAATATAACATACTTAACCACAAAGTGTAAGTTGTTTAAAACATTCTTAGGACAACCATCCTTAAATTGTGATAGGGCAATAAAACTGGGTTTTTCAAAACATCTCCAGAAAGACTCTTTCACAAGATTTATTACTTTTAATTTGAATAAGAATTAAGCAAGATATATTTTGAAATCAGTGCTTTCCTATATATTTTTTTTAACCATTATACTTTAGAAATTTAATTAAGAATGTAGTGTTTGTAATGTGGCAAAAAGGGGGATTTTATTTTTATTAAATTTATTTAACTTTTAGTTGCAAGTCCCATGTGAACTATGGTTGTATTCGAACAAAGAACAGTAACATAAACTTTTTAGGCAGAGTGTAGTTGGAGAATGCCAGACTCTTTTGTGAATTCAATGCGTGTCATGTACAGCTACGCGCACACACGCGGGGGGCGCAGCATCTACGCCTCACAGGTGGAACCGACGCTACTGAAAATGGCGAAGCGGTAAGAGTTTTGTACCATGTGCTTTCGAGACGGCGGAAGTCAAGTAAATGCTCCACCTACACAAGCCTCCTATACCGGCAACATTTAATAACAGTAGCCTATTTGGCCCATAGAAAATCCACACACTATTCGTCACCTGAAGGCAGTGCCTTCCAGTTGAGCAACAAGATGTAGTGGGGAGTTTGTTGGCACTCCCTGGGGGAGTCGACTATTAACATCCACACGTAACAGATGCGAATAGTGGTGTGCGTCGCCGGCCGGGCAAAACTCATATCTAAAATGTGAAAATAATAAAGGCAGTCGTCTAACAATTTTGTACCCGGCCGGGTGGACAAAAAGACTCGTGGGCCCCAAATAAATTCTTTTAACTTTTAATAGAAAGTGACAAACTGACATAAATAGTGAACGGTATCTCAGAATGCAGTAAGTGACGTGAAGAAAGTAAAATTGGCAATGTGGTGAACGGACAAAAAACATTTGGACACACACTCAGTGCTCCACGTGGTGATGAGAGACGACGACGGTTAAGTAACCAACAACAAATTCAATCTTTAAATAATTTCATTAACAGTTCAATTAAAGAGCTCTAAATAAATGGGGATTTAAATTGTATGAATGAGAGAATGAGCAAGCTGGGTCGCCTTACTTAAATTAAGAATTAGAATAAGGAATAATGTCGAAGTAAATGTTTCGTTTTTGTTCAGATTTGAAAAGGAAAAATAATTAAAATGACACAGTAACAGTTTGAGTAGAAAAAATGTAAAACAAGTAAAGTCAAAAGTAGTATAAAGAAAATGAAATAAAATTTGAGTTATATTACATAAATGAGAGTCGAGTACGTTACTGATACAACCTTGAAATCATGCTTGTATTCACAGTTCGTGCGACATAACCCTGGGCTAAATTAAGGTAGGTGAGATATATATATATATATATTATTCTATAAATGTATTAATAAATAACTTCACATGTTAGTGGTTATAATCTCAAACAGAATTACACTGCACACCACTATAGAAAAAGTATTCCAATTAGCACTTTCACAGTTCACAGCTCTTCGTCAGATCGGAAATAACAATAATAGGACTAGACGACATCTTTATCTTTAACAAACTATAAACACACATACACACAGAATGTACTACAAAGAAATGTAAAAGTACCGACATGGGTGACTGAACTCGCTAGTTAATAATAGCCAGTAAGGACATTTAACTTACAGCTTGTTTACGAAAATGTGTACGCGCGATAGAGCAAGTGGGGAAATAAAGAAGTTGTCTAGTTCTAATATTGTTATTTCCAAACTGTCCGTTTACTCAAAACTTTATTAGATACGCAAAGAATTTATCTAATATATTGTAACGGAACATATCTTCACCGTACATTGAATAACAAATATAAGGGATAAAACACTCACTAACCAACACAAGAACATATAAGAGAGGAATGATAAATGAATAACTGTGTACTAAATGTTATATCCGGTCCACGAACTAAGTAACACAATTAAAATAATTAAATCAGCAAACGAAGAATAATAAATAGTGATGAAGAAGAAAATAAAGAAGACAACATAATAATGTGATTAACCAAATGACCCAATAGATATGGTAAGTGAGAGGACAAAAACAAACTATAATGACAACCAGTCCTAACAAGAGACTGAAGAGAATACAAATAAACACAAGTAAAGTGACAAGCGAAGAAGAATTAACAAAAATATCATACAATGTGCCAATAATGTGTACCAATAGAGAATGAAACCAATAAAACAAGGAATCTACAGAAGTAAGAAACAGTAAAGAGACACAGACATAGACAAACCATTATTAAAGACTTGACCACGACAAAAACTCTTTATTCTGAGATAAAAATATAATTAATAAACAAATAAACACAATGAAATAAGATAATGAAAGATAAGAATGAATTAGTTATCACAGTAAGAATAGAATACCATGCATGCTTTTAATACAGGCAAATCCAATTAAAATGAATAAAAGAAAACATGGTAATCACCAGTAGACATGTAAACATAACGAAAAAATAATAAACTAGGTGTCCCCGAGCGCGGACAAAAAGGGGCGAAGTTCTAGACAAATGTGAAATTTTCCATTAAATATAGAAATGAATGTTTTCATATCTTAAAAAAATATTTGGGAAATGTGTTCAATAATAAGAATACAAATTGATGCAAATGATCAGTTATCCACTATATTTTATAACAAAGTATTTACATATAGCATGTAACAAATAAAAGTAAGACATTTGAACATAGTATACAATAATAACAATAACTTTAGAATATAATATACAATAATAATATATTTAATATAATAATAACAATATGCAGTAAATGGAAGCAGCATCAGATGGCATATATCTTTTATAAGTAGCACCTATTTTGTATTACATATATTCCACAGTCTCTGTAATTCATTTCGACGTGCATTCATCGAATGACTACTGTTAATTTTTTTCAAACAATCGAAGTTAAATGATGGTTTCAACAGCAATCAGCTCAAAGTTTTTACTCTCGATAATGCGACATAAGTTAGACCAACTTGGAACTCGTTATCACCAATGTCGACAATTTCTTTATCCAGAGTTATTCCTTGAGATCTGTGAATACTGATCACGTATCCAAGCATAACAGGAAACTGCTTACGTGTACAACTGATTCCACGCCGTTTAAACGAAGACGTAATAGCCGCAATAGGGACTGAGCTTCCATAAATAGTCGGACCAGTATACTTTTCAAATTGAACGAGAATGCATAGTGGCATACGTTCACTATAAGCCTCGTATTCAATAGAAGGATCATAAATTATATCAGTAATTGTGCCAACTGATCCATTCGCGAGACCCTTGGCCACCCAAAGATTTCGTCTTAAAATAATTCTGGCTCCTTTACATAGACGTAATTCAGCAGACAATCCTTGAGCTTCATCAGAAGATGCAGCAAGGGCTTCTGAGCAGTTATGTATAGCTTTAATCAAGGCGATCGGTTGTTCATTTTTTTACTTCCATATTCATTAAGGAATGGAAGTATGGTGATGGCAAAAAAAAATCGTGTTTGAGATTATTGCAGATTCTGATTCTACTACACTCAAAACATGAAAAAAGTCGTTTTCCAAAAAGTGTCTGTGTGTGTCTGTAGATTTTTTTTTCTATGGCAAACGATAACTGCCGCAAATTCAAACAGAATCAAATAATTTTTTGCATACAGCCCTGATTTGTAGAGTACTCACGACCTATTGTTTTTGGTGAAGATCAGTTGAGGGAAAGGGGTAGTTTACCTGCAACGGTTTTTTTTATCAAGGGAAATTTTTTTTTTTGGCAAACGATAACAGCCGCAAATTCAAACAGAATCAAATAATGTTTCGTATACAGACCTGAATTGTAGAGTTCTCAAGACCTATGGTTTTTGGTGAAGATCGGTTAAGGGAAAGGGGTAGTTTACCTGTAACGTTTTATGTTTTAACAAGGGTATTTCCTATGGCAAACGATAACAGCCGCAAATTCAAACAGAATCAAAAGATTATTTGTATACAGCCCTAAATTGCAGAGTTGTCAAGACCTATTGTTTTTGGTGAAGATCGGTTAAGGGAAAGGGGTAGTTTACCTGCAGCGTTTTTTTATCAAGGGTATTTTCTATGGCAAACGATAACAGCCGCAAATTCAAACAGAATCAAATAATGTTTTGCATACAGCCCTGATTTGTAGAGTACTCAAGACCTATTGTTTTTGGTGAAGATCGGTTAAGGGGAAGGGGTAGTTTACCTGCAACGTTTTTTTATCAAGCGTATTTTCTATGACGAACGGTAACAGCCGCAAATTCAAACAGAATCAAATAATTTTTTGCATACGTCCCTGAATTGTAGAGGTCTCAATGACTTCCGATTTTGGTGAAGATCGGTTAAGGGGAAGGGGTAGTTTACGTGCAACCTTTTACGTTTTAACAAGAGTAAAGTACTTGAAAATTTATTTAAACTTTTTGAAACAATGGTAATTGTTAAAAATAAAATAATTTTGTTGCCAGGCAATAAAATTATAATTTTTACTTCCATATTCCTTAAGGAATGGAAGTATGGTGATGGCAAAAAAAATCGTGTTCGAGATTATTGCAGATTCTGATTCTACTACACTCAAAACATGAAAAAAAGTCGTTTTCCGAAAAGTGTCTGTCTGTGTGTCTGTCTGTCTGTCTGTGTAGATTTTTTTTCTATGGCAAACGATAACTGCCGCAAATTCAAACAGAATCAAATAATTTTTTGCATACAGCCCTGATTTGTAGAGTACTCGCGACCTATTGTTTTTGGTGAAGATCGGTTGAGGGAAAGGGGTAGTTTACCTGCAACGGTTTTTTTTTATCAAGGGAAATTTTTTTTTTTGGCAAACGATAACAGCCGCAAATTCAAACAGAATCAAATAATTTTTTGCATACAGCCCTGAATTGTAGAGTTCTCAAGACCTATGGTTTTTGGTGAAGATCGGTTAAGGGAAAGGGGTAGTTTACCTGTAACGTTTTATGTTTTAACAAGGGTATTTCCTATGGCAAACGATAACAGCCGCAAATTCAAACAGAATCAAAAGATTATTTGCATACAGCCCTAAATTGTAGAGTTCTCAAGACCTATTGTTTTTGGTGAAGATCGGTTAAGGGAAAGGGGTAGTTTACCTACAACGTTTTTTTAACAAGGATATTTCCTATGGCAAACGATAACAGCCGCAAGTTCAAACAGAATCAAATAATTTTCTGCATACAGCCCTGATTTGTAGAGTACTCAAGACCTATTGTTTTTGGTGAAGATCGGTTGAGGGGAAGGGGTAGTTTACCTGCAACGTTTGTTTTCTATGGCAAACGATAACTGCCGCAAATTCAAACAGAATCAAATAATTTTTTGCATACATCCCTGAATTGTAGAGGTCTCAAGGACTTTCGATTTTGGTGAAGATCGGTTAAGGGGAAGGGGTAGTTTACCTGCAACCTTTTACGTTTTAACAAGAGTAAAGTACTTGAAAATTTATTTAAAATTTTTGAAACAATGGTAATTGTTGAAAATAAAATAATTTTGTTGCCAGGTAACAAAAATAAAGTCATTTTGATTATAAAATATAAATATTTACAAGAAAAGAATTTTCAGTTTTCAAAATTTAAATATATTTTTATAAAACAATTGGTTCTTCATTGAGGTGGGGACTTGACGACAGTGACAGGGCTTTCCACCAAATTCAGCAGAGTGACAGGTAGGCCCAACTCTGATTGGCTCCTCAGATTTCCCCAGCGTTAGTAGGTTCTATGAAAATATTTTATTTCAAAAATTATTTTAAATATAAATCTTAGATATGTTTTATAAATCTCATGTTTTATGTTTTAACATGAGTAATTTTTTATATGACGAACCATAACTGCCGTAAATTCAAACAGAATCAAATAACTTTTTACATATGTGCCTGAGCTATAGAGAACTCAATGTCTGTTGATTTTGGTGAAGATAGGTTACGGGGAAAGGGCAGTTTACCTGAAACATTTTTTGTTGTAACATGAGTAAAGTACTTAATTTTGATAAAGTATCCTGATAAGATCTTAATAATCCACTGTAGAAACGTAGATGAAATATCTATAAATGAAGAGGCTAGTTGAACGGGCTGGGGTAATTTTCTATAAATCAAAATTATAGTTGAAGGGGGAGGGGATAATTTTTTTTTATATGTGTACTACGTTATTGGCAACAAAGAAGTATTTTTTTGTTAAAATTCCTTCCCTGGCTGTTTGGCTGAAAATGATTTTAAATATAAATCTTAGAATATGGAAGTCATGTATGGTTCTCCATACCGATATTTTCATTTTAATGTAATATAAAATTTTTCATTTAATACAGCAATAAAAAGGCAGGTAAGACACAGCCTGGCTGTTTGGCTGAAAATGATTTTAAATATAAATCTTAGAATATGGAACTCATGTATGGTTCTCCATACCGATATTTGTAACTTTTCATAATTAAATTTATCAATATCAGTATTTTTTGCCATTATGCACACTGTATTTTCAAAAGACTTATCCCCAATATTATTGACAAAAAATAGAGAAGATAACAGTTGATGGTCAAGCTCAATAATGCTTCCATTCGAAATCCTATTAAGAGTTTCTCGAAAAGATCGTTGTTCATCTCCCATTTGTCTCATTATTTGTGTTAAAAAAAATACCTTTTTGAACTGTAAATATGATAAACTTGACTGAATAATTTTAGCGTTTTTTCCAATAATGTAAAGGCTATAATCACATACTGGAGGAAATTATGACCAATCGCCCACTAAATAAATGCAAAGACCTCCGAATGGCAGGTTGGCTAATTGTGGTTTAGCGTCTCTGAGTCTTTGATCAACTTTGAAAAATAAGTTCAACCCAAGCATACTGGCTTCATCTATAATAACAAATTTAATGTCTTTGAATTCATCTTCAAAAGAAACTTTAGCATCACTGTTTAACTGTGGTAGAGCGTTTCTCGAAGGAGGTATTCTAAGAGCTGAATGGAGGGTCTGTCCGTTAATATTATTCGCTGCAACACCTGTCGGAGCCATCAAAAGAGTAGCATTGCATTGGAAATGAGAGTTTATTCGATGAACCATCTCGTCGTTGATGATACAACTCTTTCCTGTTCCAGCCTTACCTTGGACTATTGCAAGCTTATGTAAACAATTATCGTAATCCATTAGCTGTTGATCCAAAAAAGACAAAATGGCATTTTGTTGTTCATTGAAGTTAATATTCAAAGGTTCAAAGAATTGTCGTTGATTTACAATCGTTTCTCTACTTTTCTCAATGAAATCAGTGTTATCTTTTATATCTGGATAACTATGATAAGCTTCGTTCCAGTCATGAAGTATGTCGATGTCACAATTACCAAGAGTAACATAGGCTGGTAGGTCATTAGGCATAACTGCAGCAATTGCCATCCAGTCTCTCTCATTAAATATAATTTTACTATCATTATTTTCAAATTCATCTTCGTCTTCCACTGGCTGTAAAGACATATTAATCTGCTGAGGTTCCACAATGTTACTTCATTGATATGCACTTTTCCAGGTTTCATCCTTATTTTTCAAATTTTGTTCACAACGCCAAGGTTTGTGTAACATCAGCTGTTGTTTACAAAATAATTCGAAGCTTGATTGATTCAAGTTTTTATCAACCTTAGGATAGACTTGTACTATTTTATGTTTCTGCAAATAACCAGTCTATTTCTACTTTCTTTAGAATATCTTTTAGCAAATTCTAACAAAGTCATATCTTCCATATTTAGTGGTCTCTGATTGTAGAATTCAATAAATGATAAGGCAGTGAAATGATAAGGAAATGATACATTCGTCTTCAGTTTCCGGAATAGCAACATAATTTTCAACTATAATCACAAGTGTTTGAAAGCTCCTCGTCCAATGGAATAATGGAATACTCATAAGTATATGACAGGTTTCACAAGCTCCAATGTCTCTTTCGCCAATTATTTTCATCATTAAACTGGTGTACGCCTGGCGAGCCTGATCATCAGAATTTCGCGATTTAACGATTTCTTATAACATTTCTAACAAATTTTTAAAAGTAGGTTCAGATTTTGAGGCGTACTTCGATATGTATTCAATTACAGCATATAATGACGTAATAATGTGGTAATCGGTATTAGCTCTCAATGTTTGAGCAATAAAAGAGTTGAATAGATTGAGTTTCTCGTAATTTCTCACAGGAGTGTACACCCAATTTCCTTTACTATCTTTCAGTAAAGTCGATACTTCTTGAATTGCTTTAGGGAATTTAAAGCGACAGATAAATTCGCGACCATTCGGTTTCAGACAGTAACCTTTTGAGCACTGTGTATGTCGTTGGAATAGATTCAATAATTCAGAAATAGATCGGTCATCGTCAATTACAACATCACTTACATCTAATACGTGAAGGATGTATTGTTGCTGGTGGAATGGATGGCAATGGGTTGAACGCACTTACTAACTTATCGTAGTACGTTGTTGCTTCAAGAAACTGTTGCTGAGAAGCAGCATCAAAAGTTATAGGATCCGGAACACCAGATATCCAAATAAGACCGTGTAAATGGCATGAACCACGATGCTGAAATTCGAACCGAAACTAATAATCGAGAACTTTGTATCGTTTGCATACCACTTTTTCAATGAAAGTAACAGCTCGAAACGTGAAGTAATTGTCAACAATTAATGGATTTTCATTTATGAGTTTTTGTCGTTGTTGTACAATTTGAGATTCATTCAATAATTCCTCTTCTTCGAAATTACAGCCTAGAAGACGTGCTAAGTCAGGCCACCAAAGGTCAGCAGCACTCAACGTTAAGAAAGCTGTCGGTAGTATATCGAGCTGACTTATCATCGACTCTAATTCACCTCTCCTTTGGAACCAATAAGAATTAGAACCTCGTATTTTAGAGCACCAATAATATAAACCTTTTACTATTTTTGGATTTTGTGACATTGCGTCAAGTAATTGTTGAATATTACCATGAAAATCAGATTTTTTAGCAAATATCCCTCCTCGTTTGATTGCATCATGTCGTTGAACAGTATTTAGTGCAAAAAATCCGAACCGTGGATCTTGAGCAAAACGGCGATCTTTGTATTCCATTAAAAATTGGAAATATTCTAATGGTGTTATTTTCATGTTATTAGGATGAGTATTATCATTCAATTCCGCAGAACCATAAGGAAATAATGCTGGAAAAGCCATAGTTATATATCCTTCACATGTAAATTCGTTGATAATGTTAGTACCTTTTGGCCAAGGTATGACATTATTTACATCAGATCGGATGCGGTAAACTTCTTGTAATTTAATATCATTGGGTATGACACTTTCATAAACATCATTACTTTCCTTTGAGTTACCATCCAACTCTGGTATTTCTACCGTTGGTATTTGTTCTAAAATGCTACCCTCTATGGGAAGCTGAGAAATACGATCGACATCAATTGATATATCTGCATAGTAAGGATTGTTGGTTTTCAAAATTAGAGCAGTAATTATTTTATTTCGCCAAACATGCAAATCACGATGTTCATTCAAACCCTATCGCCTCACAACGATTGTACTCAATGTAGATGGTATTCGAGGTAAACAACGAATTATTTCATCAATATTCTGTCCAACATTGATTATATTTCCTTTATACGCAAACTGGCCGGGCAAACCAAGTGATTTGATCGTGTATACACGTATTACTGGTTGCACTTTAGCTATAAGTAACTGCTCAACGTAAGTAAGTCCTTGAAGTTCAATCGGTACCATTCTTGGATCCATCTTATTTACTGCTGTAAATTTATGAGGATGTTTTTTACATTGTTTATACGCATCAAAATTTTTACTTTGAATTACAGTCCTACCACAGTTGTTACATTCAAAACAATTTAAATTCTGTAACTCTTGTTCAAACTGAATTTGTAGATTGCGAAACTGAGAGTTATCTGCACTAACCTGATCAACATTAGACAACACATGACTGTTTCGATTTCGTGAACCACTATATTGTTGTTGACGATAAGTCTGATGACTATGAATACTTCCACCTCGGCGTCTTTTAGGCATGATTAATTATTTCAACATATTCTGGGTTACACAAAAGCGAAAAGCTAAACGCACTCAAAGAAATAATTACAGCATTGTTGCAGTCGATACACCACGTCTCAATGTGTAATCATGTGACTGCATTTGGGTACACTCGTCGATACACCACGTCTCAATGTGTAATCATGTGACTGTGTTCGGGTACACTCGTTCACTGTCGGACCGATTCGGCGGCGTTGATGTAAGTTTCAAACGGTTTTAATTTAGCCGAATTAAACAATTATTATTTAACTCTGGCTCGACCAATGTTTCCAAAAATTAAAATGTGTATCCCGGAATATGTACAGAATGTACATATAAAGTTTGGTGGAGATTGGATAAGTAGTTTCGGTCTTAATACACTATCGTTTTAAAGGGTTTCAATTTAGCGAAATTAAATGATTATTTAACTTAGAATCGACCAATCTTCACAAAAATGAAAATATGCACCCCTGAATATGTACAGAATGTACGTGTAAAGTTTGGTGGAGATTGGATGAGTAATTTCGGAGGAGTATGCATCAAAAATAAGTGCAAAGTGGCGGATAGAGGGGCTTCGCTTCGCTTCGCCCCAATAATGGTTAACCAGGGCAAAAGAGTAAAATAATAACCTTTAAAACACTGAGATCAGAAAGAAAAGCATAGACCATTGTTGTCAGACAAGGGGGTCCCAAGTAACCTCAATTCTGGTACAAATCAACTTGTAATTAGAATAAATTAAGAATAAAACAATGTAAAACTAGTGTAGGTTATACAATAATGAAAATAGACATTATAAAGACAAACTAGTGATACGGTTTATTAATTAAAAGTGATATGTGTGGTGTTTAATGCAATTACACAGACTGAAATTGGACAGAAAGATGTACCCATTAAACACACTCAGAATTCCTATAATATTGTGAACCAGAAAAGAACAGCGACATGAATGTGCAATACAATATGTAATACTACTATTATAGTATAAAATAATTATAATGAAATGTTAATTTAACCATAATTAAGAAAAATTAAGGTAACTGTCTGACTACACTAGATGCAAGAAGTATTAGTGAATTATTCTCAATGACACATAAAAAAATAAGAGGCTAACCATTATAAAACAGTCTGTAGACTATAAGGACCATTTGTACACAAAAAAAACACTTAAAATTGAGTATATCATTAATCATGAACCGAACCATAATGACACATGGCATACTAAGACTATGAATAATAAATGTGACTAAAAACAAGAAACTAATTATATTTGAAGGAAAACTGAGACGTCCAGACGTTGGGATGGACATCTTAGAATGACTGTATCACAATAAAAAATGAACAGAGCAAATTATTTCAATAGAGTGAATCAAATAAAGCATAGATCAAATATTGTAACTTCATTAATTTTAGACAATTATTATATTAGAAATTATCATAAAAGGACTTGAGAAGAACCATATGATTGAAATGTAATCACCATTTGTTCAATTTCCATAACTAATCATGTAAAATCATAAGAAATATGTCATAGTCGTAATTAAGAAACATTAACTTTTTAATTATAACACTCACACAGGTCTTGCAAGGACTTATTTTAAAGAACAAATCAATTGTAACATGTTGTGGCTATATCAAGTATTACTCATAACGCAAGGACGTTAAACCAATTTTAAAGATATTCTATTTATTTTGGACAAAAACGAGGGCGTAACAATGATACTCTCCAAACCAAAATCATTAGCAATTTTCTGCAAATTAATTACTCCACCAAGGGAGTGACCTTGCTATAAGGAATGGCAGCATCTTTAAACCAATGAAATCGATCAAAATCGACTGGGGGGTATGTGGTCCCAAAATTGGATCAGTGAAGAGGAACAAATTTACATACACTTCATCTCAGACTAGCAAAGCGAGACGACGGCCATTTTCTGTGCGCGAAAAAGTCGTATTCAAACCAAATCAGCTGTGCGAGTCTAAAAGTAAACAAATGTGGTCAATCTAACCAACAAATTTTTAAGTGGTGAGTGCATCGAAAAAACGCTTATACCATAGCGAATTATAATTGCAGAGTGCATAATAAGCTGCAATAAAGCGAAATAACAGGAAATATGGTGTTTAATTATAATTATTGAATATTAACTGAAAACAGAAATTTTACGATTTTACATTTGAGACATGGAAGTACCCATGATATCTCATAGAGGTTAAAAGTGAATGAATAAATTAAATAACCTTCATTCACAAAGATTAATGAACCTTATATGAATATTTTTTATAGAAACTATAAATATTTTTTGACCTATATTATAAAAGTTAAACAACTTAGAGAAGTAAACAATGAATAGTATGGGCTCGAGTACAGGTTATCTAAACTGCTGATTTCGAGTGTTACAATACATAACCATCAATGAATATTTTGATGAAAGTTATTTAAGCAACGGGTCATAATTGTTTACCTGACTAGAGTGCCGCATGCAATGGACATGATAATTAATAACAGACATTAAATGAACTTACAATTTTAATCACTTATGTATTTTGTTATGCATAAATTAAGGAGTTACCTGATATTTTGAATAGTTAATACTTTGTAGCAATTCAGTATGCCTGAAGTTGTTTTAATGTTGACAACAGTCAAAGTCATAACCATATGTTAATAATTGTAAAAACGTTTAACGTTATTTTGTTTCTAAATATTAATTCAGTATGCCTGAAGTTAATTTAATGTTGACAATAGTCAATTTCATAACCATAGGTTAACAATTTTAAAAACTTTTCATGTCATTTTTGTTCAAAATATTAATTCAGTACGCCTGAAGTAAATGTAATGTTGACAATAGTCGAAGATATAATTCCATATTAATGATTTGAGAAAACTTTTAATATAAGTGTTGTTTATAATAATTAATTCCGACTACTCATGTTAAACAGTAGTGCAGACATTTTCTGTTATGTATCTTGCAGTCTCAAAGGAACCACTGAGAATTTATAAACCTAATGAACCAAAGTTCAAGGTTATCTTTTAAATTTATGTTAAATCAAATTATTTTAATTACCCTGAGATTAAGAGCTAATAAATAATAAAATCAATGACTAACGAGGCAAACAGGCAGTAATAATAAATGTCAAACAATAATTTACAATTTTATTAAACTAAAAAATGTTAATAAATTCAAATTGTGTAACAGAAAAAGAGTTGACGACTTTTATTGAATAGACAGTACAGTACTGTTACGAGTTAGATTACCAGGAGTACTCCCACAGGTGGCACCGTGTAACTCTGACATATGAGAATCGAGTTACCTATTCGATCATTAACGAGTTTGTTAACCAACTAGAAAATCGACTTCAGTAAGTACATGGTGAGTACATGACTTGTGTTTATTTCAGCCACATTAGAGTCTGCGACGAACTACGCCTATCCACGTGCGCCTGCGAGGGAATCGACTCGAATAATTCGTCATCAGACCTTTTATTACACATTAACAAACTAAATAAAAAAAAAGAAATAATAAATGGGTAGAACTCCTAATATAACAGATGGCGCCACAACTCGAGGCTTAAAATTATTTCAACGTGATTCAATATTAACAAAATAAAAGGAGAGGATAATTTAGTAATATCACAAATTGGCACCGCAACTTGGGGCTTTTACACGACAGAACTATCGTAATATAACATATTTATGAAATTATATAGAAAGAATTCTTAATTTCTCACTTGTCCTGAGGAAATGGTTGGTCCAATCTTCAACCTAGATTCATCCCCCCCCCTCCCCCCAGGAGTAGCACCTAGTTACACCACTGACCCTGAGTATACAAACTTCAATGCATACGTGAGGTCCATATGGCAGCAGCTCACTTTTATCTCAACAACAGCTCCTGTTGTGAAACATGTGGAACAATTTATGTGCACAGATTTCTCAGATTCAGAACATATTAAATCAGCAAGTGTAATGTAGTCCAGTAATTTTAAAAAACCAATGATGGTATTTAAGTATGTACAGAACAATATTGTACAGTGTAGTATACCTGTGTACAAAAATTCTGAATTATATTAAACATGTAACACACAATAAATATACATTATATACATATACTTATATACATGTTTTCAAGTGTTGCTATGAGATAACCTTATTTACACAGCTGTTTCTCCGCAACAATAACTTGACGCTTCACAGCTGTTCGTGGGCACACGTGGTGCCAGATATGGAAAACACCAGAAACGCCACACATTCGTTTCTATGGTAGGGCGCGAACTTTTCAAATCACCCTCATATATCAGAAATAAAAGAACTGACTGTTTTAAAAAAATCAGTGGAGTAAATGTCGTGAAGAGACTGAAAATGCTGTTCGAAGAAAATTATACAGATGAAAATAAACCATAAAGGTAGAATAAACTGGCTACTATACCATTTCTGTGTCTGTTAGTATGGGCAACAATGCAATCGTTGGCAGCAAAGCCAGCAAAGATGGCACTGTTGCTGAGGTTGACAGCAGGATGGGAAAATGCAAATTGGGAAAAGAGAAAAGTGTAACAACAAGGAAGGTAGCCAACAACCACCCCTTCATGACAGCAAGGAAGCATGAAAATAATCTACAGTCATATTTCAAAACTCAGTCATTTTTATAATTTTTTCATATCTGTGAAAAAATTCTACTGCACTGGAAAATTAGGAGTGTGTAAAAAAATATATATCATAATGAGAGGTAGACAAAAATAAAAATCTTTTCTTCCCACGAAAATACGGTAACATAGCACTGCACATACTTTACAACTTTAAAATAAAAATTATACTGTATTCACTTTAAATTTACTCTTGGAAATGTTGTTCTTAAATTACTTATATTTCAGTATTAAAATGCTTATGTTAAGTATTATATGCGTTAAAATCCTTAAACTTGTTTACTAATTTTTAATTTTTATATTAAAAGTAAATTATACAGACAAAATGGGCAGTAATACACAAACTATGTAATTTGAAATTCTGTTAATTCATAATTGTTTGTGGTCTCTTCAATTCTGAATTAACACGGTTTTACTGGTGTATTTACTAAATCTACGTTAAAAAACTGAAACAATAGAAAATTACTTGTACTCGGTTTGAATAAATTAATTAACACAGAGTGACAAAAATGTAGCAATACACAACAATCAAAACATTAAAATGCAGTAAAATATAAAAATGTAGTAAACCGATAAAGATACAAATTCCATGTTGGTCTGAATGTATCATCAAAACAATATCTTACACGTATAAAGTTTAACATAAAAAAATAATATATATGTAACTATATTTACATATTAAATGGTTGAGAGACTACTGAGAAGGACAAGCAAGTACCAAAAATTAATAAATAACAAGTTTGCAAATGTAGTGTGTGTGTGTGTGTGTGTGTGTGTGTGTGTGTGTGTGTGTGTGTGTGTGTGTGTGTGTGTGTGTGTGTGTGTGTGTGTGTGTGTGTGTGTGTGTGTGTGTGTGTGTGTGTGTGTGTGTGTGTGTGTGTGTGTGCACGCGTGCGCGTGCGCGACATCATCTCTTCTATATTAACTAATATAATGGTAGCTTAATATAATGGTAGCTGCATATAAACCTACACGACACTCTTTATAGTGCAATGTGTATCACAACAGACAAGCTGGATGGTATGACTAACTATGCTAGTTTTAAGAAAACGTCGTATCTTAAATTCAATTCAATGTTTTTTTTTCATATTAACAATCATCATCATCATCTTCAAGGAGTAAACCAAGGATGGTCTGTTCCGGTCTCAAACAGTCAAAAGAGTTTGGTCACTCCAGTGCTTCCTCAGACCTCCCACACCTCTCCATTGCTTCGGCTTAATAGTTCCATAGTTGTTTGGGGATGTGGCAGTCATCCATTTGGCAAAGATGTTCCAACCAATTCAGCTGATACTGGGCAATCATGTCGAGTATACTCACAATATTCAGTTCCTGCTGTATAGCTGTGTTTCTTCTATGATCATGGAGAGTATACCCTGCCACGAGCCTGAGAAATCTCATTTCAGCCGCTTGGATATGACTGGCATGGTCTTTAGTTAAAGTCCAATTTTCAGACCCATAAAGAAGTGTGGGAAGGGCCATCAACTTGAAGAATTTTAGCCATGTTTCTGTACTTGCTAACTTAAAGAGTTAGCCTGATGGTCCCACACGTAAGGTTGAACTTGCGCAACTTATTCACAACATCGTTGCTTGTATTATAAGACACACTGTAGCCCAAGTATTCAAAATTGCTGACTTGTTCGAGGGCAATACAATCTATAACAATTTTTCACCGTAAGGGATCAGTTCCACGAAAAGCCATTACCTTGGTCTTAAGTGTGGATATTTGTAATCCAGTCTTTGCAGATTTGATTTAACAAATGTATACCCGCCTGCAACCTGTTTTCTGAGCCCAACAGAATAGCCTGATCGTCCGCAAACAACAAAGTGTCAATTGCAGAATGGCCAATCATAAAATGTTCCAGAAGACACATCTGCCAGTTCTGTATGACATCGTCAATATATAAATTAAAAAGAGAAGGTGATAATGGACACCCTTGTCGTACTCCACAATTCATTAGGCTAACTGTAGGAGCTGTTCTTGGTTTCCCTGTTTCAATTAAGAGTTTACTCTCCACATAAAGACTCTGTATAGCTCTAATGAGATGTTGAGGGATTCCTTTCCTTCCTATTATTGCCCATAGTTTGCTCTGATTCACCCTGTCAAATGCCTTCTCGTAGTCGACGACAGCTAAGTATGTGGGCAGCTGATACTCTCTACGCTTTTCATTGAGCTGGGCTATTGTAAATATGCAATCTAAACATGATCTGCACTTCTTGAAATTATTCTGGGTCTCTGAAAGCATTTTAATTTTTTAATTTCAGATTTTAAAGCATAAAGCATTTCAGATTTTAATTTTTAAAATCTGAAATAAATTTGGTTTTCCTTTCTTTTACAATTCACATTTTTTCCAGAAAAGATATTCTTTACTTTCAACATATATCCAATTATTCTCTGACATGACCCAACCATGAAAGTCTTTGACATCTGATTAAGTACACTGTGTCTTTTACTGTTTATAAATTTTGCTACTTTCATATTACTTCTGTTTCTCCACTGATCACCCTCGCTCACTGGTCCCACTATTCTTATTATTACTTTCCTTTCAATTACCCTCACCATGTTCTTCAGTTTCACCCACCCACATGTCACATGCTGTTTAGCATGTTCTTGCTAAACACAATATTCCACAGCTTCAGCTTCATATTCGCCATATTCCTCCATATTCGCCATCCTCCAAAGTCTCCCTGTGACTTTTTTCTCTTTCCGAAGATAAAAAATCAATTGAAAGGGAGATCATTTCAAGACATAGAAGAGATAAAAGAAAATGCGACGAGAGCACTTAAGGCTCTTACAGAAGATGACCACTACATGTGATCGAATATTCAACACAATAGTGGTGCGCACCAGGTCGTGATGTGGCATGAAGTGCTACAATAACGTGGTCTTAGATTTCACATACTGTGATGTTTGGTAAAAATTTTTGATTGTTTGACGACTTCTCCGGAGGGACTGGTGTTTTTTAATATAACCTGATGATGATGATTTATCTTTGAAACCCGTAGTTGTTGAAAGTTTTAAAGAAGTCACAAGACGGTGAGTAACCAAGTGTTTACAAATATTACAATTAAATACTTATACACATGACTTGGAGACTACAATATAATAAATGATTTCACCCTAACCAAATTCTTTTAAATGTTGTGTTCTTTTATTGTTTGGAAATTTCTTATTGACAGTCTGCAATGGATAACTATTTTATTTCAAGTAAGTTCGGTATGCAGGTATTTCATTTTTTTTTATCATTCAAGTTTTGCACAAGCAAGCAACTGCTTTAAATTCACACTTAAACATTATGAGCACTACCAATATAACTTATAATTCTGTTATAGTAGACCTTATTCTAATTCAAATTTTACCATGGTCCTTTGAATATTCTATGTTCAACATTCTATGTAATATTCTATATAAAAATGTGATGTGAAATTCAAACATTCTTTGTTATTCTAAAATACAAATTATGAATGAGAAATCTCAAACGATAAAAATTATCTCAGCATGGGGTAGACCACATACCACTGTAAGACAGAGCTGAGGAAAGAGATAAGTAGGCATTGCCCTTTTGTGAACAGGCATTTGACTTTGTGTCAAATTCATGGAATTGAATAGGCTAGTTCAAACACACCCCACACATTTATGGAAGTTTCAAGTCCATCTGTAAATTTCTATTGTGCAAGCTGTGCACTGTTGTCTAGCAAAATACCATTCTTTACTTTATACATTACCATATATAAAGACAAATGTGTTTTAGTCACTTATTCTACAGTTTTACTATTGTGCATTTTTATAATGTTGTAACGGTACAAATACTACCATCCAGGGACATATTGTGAATATTAATGATTTTATTTGTAAATTGTATTGGGGAAAAGCAGTACACGATTCAGTGTCAAGGTCGTCGATCTAGCAGCTGAAGGCAGTTATTTTTAGCACCACGAACTTTGAACTATGTGCATTTTGAATCATGCTACATGACGTCAATATCTTCATGATCTCATGATGATGTAACTCTGGAATGTGTCGGGGTCAGCAACGCCTCAAAATCTGGCTACGTAACAGAAATCAAACAAAAGAACGAGACCACGTGATCGCCCCTCCAGCTAAGATTTTGACCAATTTTGCTCTTCCCAGTTGAATATATACTCTCGTGCTGTACGGCCGTAAAAAGTCCGTGGACAAATTTCGGGCGCGCCCAATGCCAAAAAGTGTAAAAATGTGAATTAACAAAATTTAAACATTAATTAGATCGGAGTAACAGTTATTTTGATTAAAAGAAAAACGTGTGTAGTCAAGTGAATAAAATATATGGAGTAATCGACGTGGTGTGCGTGGAACAATGTGACGTCTACTGGACATTTTCAGGTACCATCTCGGGGAGAGTAAAACAAAGAAATTTCAAAATTGTAAAGCAACTGGAAATTAAAAAGGAAATGTCCATTTAAAAATATCTACATATATTTAAAAAAAAAAAAATGAGCTCAAAAAACGGTTTCAAAGTGTGTGTGTGTGTGTGTGTGTGTGTGTGTGTGTGTGTGTGTGTGTGTGTGTGTGTGTGTGTGTGTGTGTGTGTGTGTGTGTGTGTGTGTGTGTGTGTGTGTGTGTGTGTGTGTGTGTGTGTGTGTGTGTGTGTGTGTGTGTGTGTGTGTGTGTGTGTGTGTGTGTGTGTGTGTGTGTGTGTGTGTGTGTGTGTGTGTGTGTGTGTGTGTGTGTGTGTGTGTGTGTGTGTGTGTGTGTGTGTGTGTGCATGCGTGCGTGCGTGTGTGCGTGCGCGCGCGCCCATGTAATTAATAACCAAGAAGTGCTGGTTTGTGGCAGTTAAATTTATATTTGTTTAAAACGCGTTAATTTACTATATTTTTGAATCATGTAATCATAAAAGATAAAAGAAAAGAGAAGGTCAATTTACAGTTAAAATACATATATATGATGTAATCATTTTAGTTCGTAATGTGTAAAAGGGAGGGGTCAAGTTGCAATTACATACATATATGTTGTTTCAGTATGTCAATAAACACTAGATGGATTTGGGAATAAGTAGACTAATTATTTATTTCAAATAACCATTCCTCTCTCTCTCTCTCTCTCTCTCTCTCTCTCTCTCTCACTCTCTCTCTCTCTCTCTCTCTCTCTCTCTCTCTCTCCCTCCCTCTCCCTCGCCCTCTCCCTCACCCTCACCCTCACCCTCTCTCTCTCAAAAGAATCCTGGACCAAGGTAGGTAAATATACAGTTGGTGAATATAAAGATGGCGTTCGAAAGTAGATGCAGGCAACAGCTGACTTTGTGAAAATAAAAGTAAATAGGAAATAACTTTAGAATGTCTCTTTTACACCCAATATGAACCCAATCCAAATCACTGACACATGTTGCCAAAAAATTTGTCATTATTCAGGAAGTGGGAAAAGGACAAAAAAGCACTCTGAAATTGATAAGGAATTTTGGATGCAAGACAGGAAAAGGGTGCAAGGACCAGGAAATCCTGACAAGGATGAATGTGTAGTGATGTGATTTAGCAAGCAGCAGAAGACAAAAAAATTTCAATCAGTGGCTCCCTGTCAGATCTAATGGTGAAGAATTTGCATCTAACTTAAGAAACAACTGATTTTAAGACCAGCAGTAAGTGGCTCAATGATTTTAAAGAAAGAATAGATTTCTATAAAATCTGGCTGTGGAGTAAGTAGATCTGTTGACCCTGAAGTTGCAAAATCATGGAAACACAATTTTCTGCAAATGATTTCTGTTAGACACACACATAAGACACATTTTTAATACTGATGAGTTGGGTTTATTTTTTAAATGTATCTCAACAAATCTCTTGCGTTTAACCCTTTAATCAGTGACAACTTGGTTAATATGGTGGGCCAGTGATAGTGGAATTTTTTTGGAACTTGTAAAATGAAATCTAATGCTAAACTATCCAACTTTAATTACAGGGGAACTAATAAAAAATTATAAATAGTGTTATATAGATAGTCTCCACTCTCAGATTCGGCAAAAATAGATACTGTGTCACCCGATTCATAGTTCGTAACATATTCAAGAACATGTCCTCAGTTAAATAATTACACTTTCGAAACGGTAGTTTATCAAAAACAATCAACACTAAATTAAAATTTAACATGCTGTATAATTTATATAATACGAACAATATGATTATTTATAACATAAAACATTGTTCAAAACACACCTCTATATTTTCGTAAAGTAAGCACAACATAACCTCAAAGCATACTTCAGCACACCGCTCCAAAACACGTGTGACAAATTCGTCACCATAGCCATATAAAAATATATTATATTACACTAAGAAAGAATTAATACTATATGTTTGAAACACAATCCACTACAGTGCAGCATGAATACCATTGTAACTAATGTTGTATACTGGCAATAATGAGGCAGCAAAAGTTGCAAACATACATACGAGGGGGGACCCAAAAGTAACGAGAATTTTTCTCTGGCAGTTGGTAGGACGCTAGTTCCGACTTCTCCCGCTAGGTGCCTTCACTAGACACCATTTTGTATCAGTTGCCCTAGCAGCATTGTTGTGGAAACATTAGCGCGGTCAGTGTGACTATTTGTTGTAAGCGCTGTTTCACGTTTTCGGCGATTTGTCAATGGCAGACATTAAATACCAACGTGCTAACATCAGGTTCTGTTTCCTGTTAGGGAAATCAGCAGCAGAAACTGTCGCAATGCTTCAGACGGCTTATGGAGAGGAAGCTTTGAGCCAGGCAAGGATTTACAAGTGGTTTTCTCGTTTTAAAAGTGGTCAAATGTCAATTGAAGACAAACCACGACCGGGACGTCCCTCTACTTCCAAAACGGATGAAAAATCCGTGTTGCGATCATGTTTGATCGTCGTAGAACAATCGATGAATTGGAGGAAATGACTGGAATATCCTGGAGTT
This sequence comes from Magicicada septendecula, assembly GCA_034769895.1. NCBI lineage: Eukaryota > Metazoa > Arthropoda > Insecta > Hemiptera > Cicadidae > Magicicada > Magicicada septendecula. Next base: position 343,720,978 of record CM068368.1, read on the forward strand.
CATGCCAACGAATTTTGACTGAAGATCTGAAGATGAAACGTGTTGCAGCAAAATTCGTTCCGCGTGTGCTTTCTTGTCAGCTCAAAATCCTTGCCTGGCTCAAAGCTTCCTTCCCATAAACCGTCCGAAGCATTGCGACAGTTTCTGCTGCTGATTTCCCTAACAGGAAACAGAACCTGATGTTAGCACGTTGGTATTTAATGTCTGCCATTGACAAATCGCCGAAAACGTGAAACAGCGCTTACAAAAAATAGTCACACTGACTGCGCTAATGTTTCCACAACAATGCTGCTAGGGCAACTGATACAAAATGGTGTCTAGTGAAGGCACCTAGCAGCAGAAGTCGGGACTAGCGTTCTACCAACTGCCAGAGAAAAATTCTCGTTACTTTTGGGTCCCCCCTCGTATATGTAATTCCTGAAACTGCCCATATGTGAATCTGATCAAAGGGTTAAAGAAGAAAGTAGTAGTGACCGCAAACACACAAGGAGTGCATAATACTCTTAGTTGGAACACACATGAAAGGCTCAGAAAAAATGTCTTTGCCAATGAAAGGGAAGTCAGCCAATCAAAAATTGTGTCAAAAATGTAAAAACAAAACCAGCAGAATCAAAAAACACAATTAGTGTCACATATGTAATTTTGGAAAGATGGACTTTTTTCAGTTTACAACAAATTTTGTAATCAAAACAGAAGAATTGTCTTTTTTATTAAAAACTGGACACAAAACACTAATCCTATGATAGAATATGTAACAGTTAATGCCCCCCCTTGAAAAAATTACTTCAGTACATAGGCTTCATTATGCTATGGACAAAAATGTTATACAAATTTTAAGCATTTTTATAGATGGTTGTGGTCGAAAACATTATCAGGAGCTTAATTTTAAGAGTGTGAAATAACAAAGAATATCCTTAAACCTACCCACATGTGTATAATGTGTCACAATTCAATTACCAGAATGGGTTGTAAAGGTAATTATTTGCTTATCAATACACTAGCAACTGCGGTCTCACTGTGGAACCACACATTTTGCTAGTGACTGTGCCAGGTTTCAGAATGTATTTCTAGGCCAGGAACTTGCAAATATTTAATGCATCATGCTCAGGAAAAATGTCATTGAAGAGAATCTACTTGTCAGGTCTTATTCTGGTCTTTTCTTCCAAACAGATTCCCATAAGCTTTTCAGAATTCTGAAGTATCAACTTTTGTTGACTGTTGCACCACATTATATATACTCATATCAAACTATCCCTTTGTGACAAATATATAAACTCATATTGAACTATCCCTTTGTGACAAAAAACACACCAGGATGGTTTTGAAATGAAAGTGAGACAAACACCTGATTTCTTTAGGCAAGGGGAATTTTTGTTTTTCACTCTGTGCTTTGGCACTTTGTTTTCAAATCATACTGAGAACATCTCATTTCATCACTGGTAATAACCATATCAAACACCTCTGCATTCTTCAAAAGATTGGATTAAATTTGAAGAAGACATTCTTTCTGATCTTCTATCAATGGTCGAGGGATTTATGGAAATCTCTCTCAAATCCCAAAACTTCCATTAGAATCTGCTGCACCATTTCCGTTTCCACTTTCAATTCTTCTGCCATCATTCACATACTCAATCTTTGATCTCTGCATTATTAAGACTCACAATTGCATCCGTTGTTTGCGTTTTTGGCTGACTAATTTTTGCATCATCATGCGTATCTTCCTTAAACTGGCCATGTCATTCAAAAACACTTGATTTATTTATAGCATGTTCACAATAAGCCTGTAGTATCTGCGCTTAAGTTTCATTTCCACTTTGCTAATTTTGGTGTTAATCCACTGCTTCTGGCATTAACATTCCTGTAGCTCATTCTCTACCAGCAGCAGAATGCACAACATGTTATTTCTTCTATTATTCCATAAAGATTGAGTCAACTGGTCTGCAACCCAGGCGAACCCAAGTTAGAACATATTGGAACACATTCCTCCCATTACGAATGTTTCATACTGCAGGTGATGAGAAGCAATAAGTTTCACGAAAAATTTCACTCACTACAGACGATTTGCAAGATTTTTGACATGTAAGGCAATTGTTACATATATTTTGTAAAAACTGATTAAGATCTGGCTGTGTGTGGTGAGCTAACAGATATGGAGATCATGTCTGGTATCATGAACAAAAGAAGTGAAGAACAGATCTTTACAAAAAGGGTCTGGCCAGGACTTCCAACATAAAGATTTCAATGACTTCATAGGCATCAAAGTTCAAGGACATGATGTGTTCCAGGATAATAAAACATAAGTGATGTTATTTACAAGTATTAATAAACTTGAAAAGTTTATTACAACTTGCTGTATCAAGTGCAAAATATTGTTTTAAAAATAATATTTTTTGTTCTGAAGATAAATGTATACAAAATAATTTTCATCCATAAAAAGTATTTCTTTTCTGAATTTCAGGTTTTGATTTGATTTTTCTATCCTTCTACCCTTATTCAATTTTTTGATTGAATTTTCTGATTTTAAATTTTTGATAATTCAAATTTTTTACTGGTCCCTTCAGCTTGAAACTAAGTTTTACTATATTTTCATTTCCTATTCTACTCTATCATAACTCAACATTTCAAAGTAGTTGTATGCAATTTTTTGTACCATTTCCAGTTAATGTAATTTTTTATAATCTCAACTGATTCTCTTCCCATCAAGTCTGCATTATAATTAAGTTTTTTGAATTTGGTACAAACCCTCAGCAACGGGGAAATTCTCAATAAAAAATATCGGTATGGAGAACCATACATGACTTCCATATTCTAAGATTTATATTTAAAATCATTTTCAGCCAAACAGCCAGGCTGTGTCTTACCTGCCTTTTTATTGCTGTATTAAATGAAAAATATTATATTACATTAAAATGAAAAAATTATAATTTTATTGCCTGGCAACAAAATTATTTTATTTTTAACAATTACCATTGTTTCAAAAAGTTTAAATAAATTTTCAAGTACTTTACTCTTGTTAAAACGTAAAAGGTTGCAGGTAAACTACCCCTTCCCCTTAACCGATCTTCACCAAAATCGAAAGTCATTGAGACCTCTACAATTCAGGGACGTATGCAAAAAATTATTTGATTCTGTTTGAATTTGCGGCTGTTATCGTTTGCCATAGAAAATACGCTTGATAAAAAAACGTTGCAGGTAAACTACCCCTTCCCCTTAACCGATCTTCACCAAAAACAATAGGTCTTGAGTACTCTACAAATCAGGGCTGTATGCAAAACATTATTTGATTCTGTTTGAATTTGCGGCTGTTATCGTTTGCCATAGAAAATAAAACGTAAAAGGTTGCAGGTAAACTACCCCTTCCCCTTAACCGATCTTCACCAAAAACAATAGGTCTTGAGTACTCTACAAATCAGGACTGTATGCAAAACATTATTTGATTCTGTTTGAATTTGCGGCTGTTATCGTTTGCCATATAAAATACCCTTGTTAAAAAAACGTTGCAGGTAAACTACCCCTTTCCCTCAACCGATCTTCACCAAAAACAATAGATCTTGAGAAATCTACAATTCAGGGCTGTATGCGAAACATTATTTGATTCTGTTTGAATTTGCGGCTGTTATCGTTTGCCAAAAAAAAAAAAAATTTCCCTTGATAAAAAAAACCGTTGCAGGTAAACTACCCCTTCCCCTCAACCGATCTTCACCAAAAACAATAGGTCGCGAGTACTCTACAAATCAGGGCTGTATGCAAAAAATTATTTGATTCTGTTTGAATTTGCGGCAGTTGTCGTTTGCCATAGAAAATACGCATGATAAAAAACGTTGCTGGTAAACTACCCCTTCCCCTCAACCGATCTTCACCAAAAACAATAGGTCTTGAGTACTCTACAAATCAGGGCTGTATGCAGAAAATTATTTGATTCTGTTTGAATTTGCGGCTGTTATCGTTTGCCATAGAAAATACCCTTGTTAAAAAAACGTTGTAGGTAAACTACCCCTTTCCCTTAACCGATCTTCACCAAAAACAAAAGGTATTGAGAACTCTACAATTTAGGGCTGTATGCAAATAATCTTTTCATTCTGTTTGAATTTGCGGCTGTTATCGTTTGCCATAGGAAATACCCTTGTTAAAACATAAAACGTTACAGGTAAACTACCCCTTTCCCTTAACCGATCTTCACCAAAAACAATAGGTCTTGAGAACTCTACAATTCAGGGCTGTATGCGAAACATTATTTGATTCTGTTTGAATTTGCGGCTGTTATCGTTTGCCAAACAAACAAAATTTCCCTTGCTAAAAAAAAACCGTTGCAGGTAAACTACCCCTTTCCCTCAACCGATCTTCACCAAAAACAATAGGTCGCGAGAACTCTGCAAAACCGGGCTGTATGCAAAAAATTATTTGATTCTGTTTGAATTTGCGGCAGTTATCGTTTGCCATAGAAAAAAAATCTACAGACAGACAGACAGACAGACACACAGACACTTTTCGGAAAACGACTTTTTTTCATGTTTTGAGTGTAGTAGAATCAGAATCTGCAATAATCTCGAACACGATTTTTTTTGCCATCACCATACTTCCATTCCTTAAGGAATATGGAAGTAACAAATTGGGAATAAAACTAGAACACAGTTCAGTGACATAAGTACTTCAAAATGAACGTTTTAATAGAATTCTTATCGTTAAAATAATTTTATGTTAACAATTACAATAAAATCTCCGTTTTTGGATACTCCAAAAAGTAGACAATTTCCTATTACGGACAGTTTTGAAGTTAACATTCCCAATCTTCATTGTATTTTAATGGACATTACATCCCCAAAAGCGGGAATTCTGAAAAAACAGATGCAGACTGAGGTCAAAGCAAAGTTTATGACTTTTCCTTACTAGTGGACGGGTCAGAGGTCGGCAAAACCTTCAAACTGTAACTGAGGCAGTCTACGTGAAAAGGGCTCATAGGCAAAAAGTGTTTTAGGAAAAACAGAGTTACAGTTCCTGCATTAGTAAAAAATGCATTATATATTTTTAAGTACTATAAAAATGGGTTGTATCAAAAATACTTCGTTGAGAAGTGGTATTTTAATTCGAAAACTGTACATAAACAATAAAAAATATGCAGGTAGTTATGAGCCCTTCTTAGTCAGAACAAGTTTATATTAGGAATATAGAATAAATGTTATTTACATATTAGAGAGACTACCTTATTTTTCTTAAGTTAAAAGTATCCGAACTACTTATTTTGTATTTAATGGTTAGATCAGGTTAGATTAGATTAAGAGTGGCCTATACTAAAAGCTAGGGGGTAAGAGGTAGTCAGCCTAATACGAAGGCTATTTGGAAAGTAACCTCCGTTACCACATAGAGAGAGAAGTAGTGGGGGGAAGTGGCATGATACCTGTGCCGACTTGTATAGCAGCTCAGTACGTGGCCAGCTGTATATAGTGGGAGGATCGTGCTGTCATTCATTCACTCGTTATAACCTTTCAAAATGAGCACTGCAATAGAAAACCCCGCCAAATGCGAAGTGCGTGCCGTGATAAGATTTCTGATGGCAAAAAACCTTTCAGCAGCAAACATTCATCGTGGATTGTGTACTGTATACAGCCAAAATGTTATGAATGAAGGTCTTGTGCATCAGTGGGTTCGTTTGTTTAAAAAGTGGAAGAACAAACATTTGCGATGAAGAAAGGACTGGCAGGCCATCCGTAATCAAGTGATGAACTGAGTTCTGAAAATTGATGAAAAAGTCCGTGAAAACCAGTGGTTCACAATCTCTAAACTTTCAGAACAATTCGCACAAATTTCTCGGACTGTTTTGTACGAGGTAGTCACAGAAAAGTTATCCTGCCGGAAGTTCTGTGTTCGGTGAGTACCAAAAGTGCTTTCACAGAACCACAAAACACAACGAATGGGCTCTGCCTTAGACTTTCTCTTACAGTACAACGCAGAAGGAGAAACATTTCTCAACAAAATTGTGACTTGGGTGTCGTACATAAATCCTGAGACAAAACAACAGTCACTGGTGTGGGGTCATACTGCCTCACCAAACAAACCAAAGAAAGCGCTGCAAACTTTGTCTGCCAGGAAAATTATGGCAACCGTTTTTGGGATGCGAAAGGAATACTGCTTGTGGAGTTCACAGAACAAGGAGCGACCATCAATTCTGAAGTCTATTGTGAGACTTAAAAAAAACTAAGAAGGCCATCTAGAACAAACACCGAGGTCTGCTGACTTCTGATGTAGTACTTTTGCAAGACAATGCTCACCCTCACACCGCTCGGCAAAAACACAAGATCTGTTGTGTCAGTTCAAATGGGACGTTTTTGTTCATCCACCATATTGTTCAGATTTGGCTCCCAGTGATTTTCACCTGTTTATGAAGATGAAGAAGTGGTTTGAGTCCCAGCACTTTGATGACGACGAAGAACTTGCACGATGCTGTGACAGCCTGGCTGCGATCCCAGACACCAGAATTTTATGAAGAGGGGCTTTTCAAACTGGTCAAACGCTATGATAAATGCTTAAATTTAAATGGTGATTATGTAGAAAAGAGTGGAAAAGTGTAGTTTTACTATGTATATAATAAAATGTATGTATCTACATCCGTGTTTTATTTATAGTAAAACAGAGGTTATTTTCCTACTTTCTGAACAGCCCTCATACACAAGTCCCAAGTAAAGGGCTTAATCTATTGAATACATATCTTTATTTATAATGAAATATTACGATACAGACTTTTTGCATCAATCATTTTCTGGTTGATTTTGGGACAAGGGGAATTTAACTGTAGAACTGAAATACCTGTCCTGCCTGTTTCCATATTCTAGAGTTTATAGTTTTCATTATATGTACTGAAACACATAGTACCACCTTTGCTAATGTGCTCAATTAGTACATGCTTAATTATCTTAAAAGGAGCATTACCCATACATATGGGCTTTTTGTAAAAGAATGTAAAAAGAATGAAGTAAGTCCATACCCATAATAACTTCTCAGGGGCTTCCCTGCATGTTACAATAGCGGTTAGATACGGTTTTGGATTTCCTATATCTCAGCATTGTTGATGTTCTTATTGATTAAAACGAAGTTCTGGTCGCATTGGGAGAAGATGTGGCCTTGAAAAGGGAAAATTTGTATGCAGTTACAGTGTACATGTTAGCAACCCTCGATGAAAATCTTGTGACTGTATTATAGTTTCTGTTCCGGCCACCTGCTGCATTGGATAAGAAAATATTGTACAAAGTTCAGGGAATATACTGATTTGTTAGTTTCATATAGAAAAGACACTAGCGAATTAGTATTTTTTTTTACCATCACACTCTGTAAAAGTTTAGCAATAAGTGGACTCATTATTAAATATGTGAATGTTAAAACAGCAAAGCAAAACATTCTCTTCTAGAACTGTGTATTACCATTCAGCTTAGGAATCAGGAAATTTTGGGAATAGTCAAATTCTACTACTAGAACTACTAGATATGAAGGGTCTTCTTTGCACTTTTACTTCCATATTCCTTAAGGAATGGAAGTATGGTGATGGCAAAAAAAATCGTGTTCAAGATTATTGCAGATTCTGATTCTACTACACTCAAAACATGAAAAAAAGTCGTTTTCCGAAAAGTGTCTGTGTGTGTGTCTGTAGATTTTTTTTCTATGGCAAACGATAACTGCCGCAAATTCAAACAGAATCAAATAATTTTTTGCATACAGCCCTGATTTGTAGAGGACTCGCGACCTATTGTTTTTGGTGAAGATCGGTTGAGGGAAAGGGGTAGTTTACCTGCAACGGTTTTTTTTTATCAAGGGAAATTTTTTTTTTGGCAAACGATAACAGCCGCAAATTCAAACAGAATCAAATAATGTTTCGCATACAGCCCTGAATTGTAGAGTTCTCAAGACCTATTGTTTTTGGTGAAGATCGGTTAAGGGAAAGGGGTAGATTACCTGTAACGTTTTATGTTTTAACAAGGGTATTTCCTATGGCAAACGATAACAGCCGCAAATTCAAACAGAATCAAAAGATTATTTGCATACAGCCCTAAATTGTAGAGTTCTCAAGACCTATTGTTTTTGGTGAAGATCGGTTAAGGGAAAGGGGTAGTTTACCTACAACGTTTTTTTAACAAGGGTATTTTCTATGGCAAACGATAACAGCCGCAAATTCAAACAGAATCAAATAATTTTCTGCATACAGCCCTGATTTGTAGAGTACTCAAGACCTATTGTTTTTGGTGAAGATCGGTTGAGGGGAAGGGGTAGTTTACCTGCAACGGTTTTTTTTATCAAGGGAAATTTTTTTTTTTTTTGGCAAACGATAACAGCCGCAAATTCAAACAGAATCAAATAATGTTTCGCATACAGCCCTGAATTGTAGAGTTCTCAAGACCTATTGTTTTTGGTGAAGATCGGTTAAGCGAAAGGGGTAGTTTACCTACAACGTTTTTTTAACAAGGGTATTTTCTATGGCAAACGATAACAGCCGCAAATTCAAACAGAATCAAATAATTTTCTGCATACAGCCCTGATTTGTAGAGTACACAAGACCTATTGTTTTTGGTGAAGATCGGTTGAGGGGAAGGGGTAGTTTACCTGCAACGTTTTTTATCAAGCGTATTTTCTATGGCAAACGATAACTGCCGCAAATTCAAACAGAATCAAATAATTTTTTGCATACGTCAGTGAATTGTAGAGGACTCAAGGCCTTTAGATTTTGGTGAAGATCAGTTAAGGGGAAGGGGTAGTTTACCTGCAACCTTTTACGTTTTAACAAGAGTAAAGTACTTGAAAATTCATTTAAACTTTTTCAAACAATGGTAATTGTTGAAAATAAAATAATTTTGTTGCCAGGCAATCTGAAAATTTCAGATTTTGTACCACAAAATCTGAAAAGATTATACGATAGTTTATGTAATGGTTAATAATACGTCAGTGGAAGGTGTAATGAGAAATTAGCAGAAATGGAAACCTGGGGAATGTTAACTGTTCTGTAGATACAATTTTGTCAGAATGTTTGGAAATGATCATCAACATTGAAGAAAAAGTAAGCATATTAAGAAACATATGTAAGTACTTATTATAAAAAAAAATAATGTTTGTTTTTTGATAAAGTCATTTTGATTATAAAATATAAATATTTACAACAAGAAAAGAATTTTCAGTTTTCAAAATTTAAATATATTTTTATAAAACAATGGGTTCTTCATTGAGGTGGGGACCATGTCACTCACTCCATCTCAAGCCTCCTCTCCCATTTTGCAGAAAAAGAGGACCCTGTCAAGGCTGATACTTTGACGACAGTGACAGGGCTTTCCACCAAATTCAGCAGAGTGACAGGTAGGCCCAACTCTGATTGGCTCCTCAGATTTCCCCAGCGTTAGTAGGTTCTATGAAAATATTTTATTTCAAAAATGATTTTAAATATAAATCTTAGATATGTTTTATAAATCTCATGTTTTATGTTTTAACATGGGTAATTTTTTATATGACGAACCATAACTGCCGTAAATTCAAACAGAATCAAATAATTTTTTACATATGTGCCTGAGCTATAGAGAACTCGATGTCTGTTGATTTTGGTGAAGATCGGTTACGGGGAAAGGGCAGTTTACCTGAAACATTTTTTGTTGTAACATGAGTAAAGTACTTAATTTTGATAAAGTATCCTGGTAAGATCTTAATAATCCACTGTAGAAACGTAGATGAAATATCTATAAATGAAGAGGCTAGTTGAACGGGCTGGGGGTAATTTTCTATAAATCAAAATTATAGTTGAAGGGGGAGGGGATAATATTTTTTATATGTGTACTACGTTATTGGCAAGAAAGAAGTATTTTTTTGTTAAAATTCCTTCCCTGGCTGTTTGGGTGAAAATGATTTTAAATATAAATCTTAGAATATGGAAGTCATGTATGGTTCTCCATACCGATATTTTGATATAGCGATCATGCAATCTAATTTTTGTATAGATCTATCAGAGGCTTACATGGGTCGTTAGGATTACTTTTTATAGTTTGTTCTTTTTAGCTTTTAGCACAATAAATTATAATAATAACAACAGTTTTACTATAAATCAGAAAAAATGAATAACCCTCAGAAGTGAAAGTTGTCAAACTGAAATCATCTGATACAAAAATGTGCTCTGCACGTCCGTCTTCAATCAGAGCTACAAACCTCAGTTTTCAATTTCAAGATATCCCGATGAAATTTTCACAAAATTATAGTAAACAATATGGCGGACAAGAATGTCCATTCTGCGAAAAAAGGGCACATAGGCCTATGTGCCACTTTTACATTAACTGCTTCAATTACTGTAACACTTGTCAACAGCAGAAAACATAACTACAAAAACTACAAATGCACATCGTAACCACAACAAAATACATATTTAATACAAAAGTGAGTGGGAAGGATTGGCGCCAGAACACAATGGAGAAAACAGGGCTTCACATGACTGTGTTATGTCTCCTTTCATCAAACTACAATGTACTGGGAAATTAAAGAAAGCTTGTTGCTTTGGTACAGTGGCATAGTTTAACTCTCTTGCTTAGAAGAACAACAGTGCAGTATCAAAGGAACTGTTCTCGTGGTAATTAATTTATCTCGTATCGCTATATAGTTAGATTGTTAACATCTTTCTACATGTTTCCATTGAAGGTGATAAGCTGCATTCAATGAATATTAACTGTGTCAACGTGGACAGGAAATAGTAAACTCAACTTACTAACAGTGCAATCTGATTGATGTGCAGACAGAGTTCCAAGAAATGCTGTGCAATTAAGAACACATTATTACGTCATGGGCTTCCAAATTTTTATCTTCAGGACAGTAATACAAACTTCATCACTTGTTATTATCAGCAAATGGTTTGGACTTATCCTGTTACAGTATGGTAATATCAAAAATGCAAGTATGGTCTCTGAGGAATGCAAGTATTTAATGTTAAAAGAATATTCATTTTGTTTTAATTGTCTCCAAGTCACGTTACTAAATATTTAGAATTAATATTAGGCAATTACCTGTATTAACTTCCGTCTTGTGACTTATTTGGCCACTGTTATTTTAAAAACGTAAAATAACAGTGGCCTTTAAAACCACAAATAACATCAAAAAACGTTTGGGACAAAGAACTCATATCCCGGCTGAAGAGAAAACTGGAGTGTACAAGCTTGAATGCGATGACTGTGACAAATTCTATATAGGACAAACGGGCAGGCCATCAGCCGAACGTTTTAAAGAACACCTGCCCAAAAGTGATATCTCGAAAACTAGATCCAGTTACGCTCAGCAATTTAATGCTGTATAATCATAAGTACTCAGACTTCCACACAAACTTTAAACTGCTTCATAATTGTAAAAAGGGTGCATACATGAACGCTGTGGAGGAATATGAGATATACAGGGCTTCTAAGTTACAAACGGACCAGCTACTTAATGACAAAGTTTCGTTCCGATCGAATCTGCTGTACAACACGGCCATCGATATCGATGGGTCAGCGGGCAATGATAACGGTCGTATAAGACAAAGTGCAACAGTTGGTCGTTGGCAACGAGACGATGCGCATCGGACTGTTGTTAAATTATGTGTGGTGTTTTTGTGTTTGCGTATTTTAACTAGTTGACGACCCCTTTTGGGTGAATTTGATGTTTTTATAGTATTGGAATCTGATGATGAGAATTTATTCTCGAAACGCGTCGTTTTAAGAAAAAACCAAATAAGTCACAAGACGGAAGTTAATACAGGTAATTGCCTAATATTAATTCTAAATATTTAAAAGAATAAGTCAACATTACTAAAGGTGTAAAACTACAAGTTTGACTGTGCAAGGTGCAGCAACCAAGTTTGGTATTGGCAAAACACTAATAAGAGGGATTCTGAAGTCCAAAAGACAACTGTTAACTATTGGTTGGAAAATGGAATTCAAGAAAAAAAAGGAGTTTCGAGAATCAATACGAAAAGCAGTCACGGAAGTTTCAAAAACAGATGGACTAGTAATCAATTAAATTAAATACGAACAGCTGTGCAGAGCAAGAGCTAGTAAAATTTCAATTTCGGGGCCCTGAGTTTAAGAAAAGACTATCTGAGATTGCTCATGAAAAGGGTTTTGTAAACTTCAAGGCTTCCTATGGATGGCTTCATAAATTTCAAAAACGGCACAAAATTTCCTACAAAAATGCATCAGGATTAGTTGAATCGGTAAATATAGGACAAGTCCAAGATTGGAATATTGTTTTACAAGCCATTATGGCTGATCACAGTAAGATATATATGTATATCCTCAAAACTCTTTATCAAGTTTTGCTGATGAAAACAACGATGGTATCAGGTGAATGGGCCTGTGGTATCAAGCAGTCAAAAAATCATTTTAACTATAATTTTAAGTGTGAATGTGGCTGCTCAATTTGAACAACCTTTAAGGTAGGCACAAAATTTTTAAAAAAAATTAATTGCTTTTTATTATTTTATTGTTCTGTGATGTTTCCTGATTACATTGGTAAACAAATTATTGAAATCAGATAACCATGAGTATTTTAATTAATTTAAAAACATGTTTACACTATTTTCGTCTCTATGGTAATCGGGTTACTTTGGTAACATTAAAAAGTACTGGTGATATCTATTTATAACATTTAATATTTATAATCCTATATATATATATTCCTAATAAGGATATCTTGAGGTAAATTTATTTATAAATATTAAATGTAATATATATATATATATATATATATATATTTCAATCACTTTCTGCTACAGTCCGTTTCTTGATGTATATAATACTATAATACTTATAACTATTTTACATCTTGAGGTAAAATACATCTTGAGGTAAAATAGTTATAAGTATTATAGTAATATATATATATATATATATATAACATTTAATATTTATAATCCTATATATATATATATTCCTAATAAGGATATCTTGAGGTAAATTTATTTATAAATATTAAATGTAATATATATATATATATATATATATATATATATATATATATTGTAACGTCACGAGACGTCCCATAAATAAGAACATCATAAGAAAGAAAATAACAAATAAAAAATGTAATTAAAAGCCAAACAGGTTTAATACAGCAAACTAACAACGGGTATTAAAGTATGGATTATTGACAAAACCAATAAACAGGACTTAAACTTTGACCATAACGACACTCCACAGATTGTAGAAGTGAAGTGCAAAAATGAAACCAAAAGTAGTAAATGATATTAAGAAATAACCTTTGTAAGGGACAAATTGTATGTCACAATGTTTCAAGAATTAGCTCAGATAAGGGCATAAAAACAGAATTGTTATAGAGTTATTACTCAATTTGAAACCAATGTATGATTAAATATATCAACTAGAATTACCCAATGGCTTAGATCCATAATTAGAATCATAAAAAATTGTAAACAAATATTAGAAATTGCAATGACAAATATGTAATGGGTATGTGACGAGCACCCAGAATAATAAAAAAATCAATTATCACAAAACAAAAAGATAATGATACCTAAATGTCAAGTAGATAAAGAGGAACGTTTTATGTCAAATAAAGGAACTTTCAAAATACCTAAAAGTCAAAGAAAATATTAAAAAACCATGTCAAAAGAGTTGCAGGTACTATGCATCTAAAATGATTTAAATTATTACTAATATATTATCAAAATGCAACCAAATTCCTTTTAAAAGTTGCACAAGAGTGTAAAGTCAATAGACCTAGAGATATCATTAGATAATAAACCTGAATGTATAAGATATATCAGAAGTTACCCTGACCATAGTGTAAACCTGTCAAAATAGACAGAGGAAAAGGGTCATAATTAAAATATTTGATGTTTAAAACACTAATTTATGGGCAAATAAGATGTAAATAAATGAAATCAAACTATAAATAACCTGCTCAGTTGATGGAAATAGCAATTCGATAAGAATTATGGCAAAAGTAATGGTATTATTGACCAAACCCAATGACTATCCCAGATGAAGGAAAAATGATGCTAACGAATAATGCTCTTAAAATACTGTATATTATGAAACAGGAGGTGGTCATAATAATGAACCAAAGCCTAAGCTAGAATTGAACACCAAGAACAACCTGTTTCATAAGATAATAATGTTACAAATTAATAATGTAAAAATTGTTAGGTCTAAGCCAAGGTCATTGTTTATTCACCATTATTATTATGTTATTGTAAAGATATTAATTTTGTTATATATAATTACTCACATTATGTATCCATGTTTTAGTAAGGTGTAAGACACCTAATTATCCAAAATAAGTGGATAAGGATGAATTGTTGAACATCATCACAAGGTAGACTTATAAACTTGTAGTATTTTTATAAAGTTAACCTATTCGTAACCAGGCTTAACTAGTACCAAAATAATCAGTTGATCGCAAGGAATTCAATAATAATAATCAATTTTACATTGTAAGTAGTCCTGTAAAGTTATCTGAAAAAACCAGAATCAAATAGGGAATTTCTAAAATTTAATCCAAAAGGAAGAAGAAGATGCAGACGCTATGGGAAGCTTTGGCGGAAATGAAAATTGTTCTATGATGTTCGATAAAACACATTCTAGAAAATTCTCGAACAAATGTTTCGTCAAAACAACGGAAGTACATAAATTATTAATAGAAAAATGACGTAATAAGCATCATACCCCCCCTATCAGAAAGTTCCCGGACTAGGTCTAATAAATTCTTTTTGCTTACCTAGGCCATTAATGGCTCCCATATCCTTCAAAGTAGTCTCCCTGCGAATTGATACAACGAATCCAGCGTTGTTTCCATGCCTGGAAAGGGTAAAAAAAAGTCTTTTGCTGAAGGCTGTCAAGCACCTCCTGCGTTTTTTTCTTAACGTCTTCTACAGTGTCAAAACGGTGACCTTTCATGTGAATTTTCATTTTCGGGAACAGAGAAAAATCACAGGGGGCAAATCTGGTGAATATGGAGGGTGTGGGACGGTGGCCATATTGTTTTTGGTCAAAAACTCTGTTGTTTTCAGTGAAGCGTGAGCAGGTGCATTGTCGTGATGCAACAGCCAGTTTTGGTCTTCCCACAATTTGGGCCTTTTTCGTCGCACATTTTGTCTCAGCCGCCTCAAAACGTCACAATAAAAATCTGAGTTCACTGTAACACCAGCTGGAATGAACTCGCGATGGACAATGCCTTTGATGTCGAAAAACACAATGAGCATGGTTTTTGTTGCACTTCTGACCTGCCGTGCTTTTTTTGGTCTTGGTGATTGTGGACTTTTCCACTGTGACGACTGCTGTTTTGTTTCTGTTAACACACGATTACAAAACACAACGCGTAGACCGAACACAACCTCACAATGCAACGAAACTCGGCAGACTGACTCATTACGTATTACTGAATCGGACACTGGGACGCCAGGTTGTACAGTCACGTCCAACAGCCGTACCAAGTACAGTCCGGGAACTTTCCGATAGCACCTCGTATAATACAATGCATTTGGCGAGAGTATACAAAAGACATCACCACACGCCATCGACCCAGGTTTTTCTCAAATCTCACACAAAGTGGAACAGTACGCAGATCGACTATACAAATTTTCAAAGATATTACACAAAGAAGAAGTATCATTAAACCAAGTGCGTGATAATTAAACAAAGTAAGTTTTTTCAACGAAGAGTGATAAAATAATCCACGATAACGAACTTGCAGAAGAAGACTAGATCGACTACCAGCAACGGAGCACATTTGTGGTTGGACGCCAAGTTCACAGCGGCACGTGCAAATTACCAAAGAAGAATAATTTTTTAAAGCAGTGAAGTGAATTGTGAAGTGTTAGTGAGCCATTATTTAATTAAATAAATTAAAGGCAGTGAAAGAAAATAATTCCGACGCACACTGTAAGTTTTTAACCAACTATTTAAATAACGATCTGGTATATGTTTTCAAATAACTACACTACATAACAAACAGTATATTTGTAATTCATAACCAAATAAAGAAACAATCTTGGTAGTTAAAGAACTTTGTCGGTTAATTAACCAAAAATATTCATAGTAATAAATCGATTGGCAATACGTCAGTCAAATACGAAGATTGTTAATTTATAAAGTTTAGACTATTTTAGGAAATTTTGTAAGGCATTATTTTGATAAATCTTGGAAGTTAAAAGAATTCACGACCTTGTGATATTATAAGGTAATTAAACTCAACTGATCAACTGATCAAATTTTTAGCCGATGGTATAATAAGGGTTATCTAGGATATTGAACATTGTAATTTATTGAACCAATTTTAAAAAGTGTATTAACAGTCCTTCAGACAATATTTTAATAAATTGAATTTTTATATAATTATAACTCAACTGGCTTATCATTTATAGAAAATTATTTACAAAATTAAGAATCGATTATATTTTTTTATAAATAGATTTAATAGTTTAACTTCAGTTGATTCTTTTTTCCTAGACTAGTGTTCAGGTGGCACCCAGATTTAGCATAAGTGTGTGTTTTTGTATTACAGGAAACACCAATTACAGGACTCAAGATCAGTATATTTAAACAAAAAAGTAAAATAATCCAATTAAACCCCCAAAGCTAGGTACCCCTAAAACTCCCTTGGTAACGAGTTGATTCTTCCCAAAGGACATTTAACACCTGCGGTTGAAGGCAACGGAGTGCCATAATTTATTAAAAGAATACAATATTAACTTTTTCAATATAAAAAAAACTCCTAATAAATAAATTAAAAAGAAAATTAAAATTAAAATACGTACAGAAGTTCTCGTTTTATTACAATATATATATACAGTAGAGTCCCGGTTATCCGCCATAAACGGGCTGGCGGAAGGGCGGATAAGCAGGAATGGCGGATAATAGGGAGAGTTAAATAAAACGCAAATTTATCATAAAATTACGTTGTAATTTTGTAAATGTAATTAATAAACATCACGTTTTACAACAAATCAATAGAGAAAACAAACAGTACTGTACAATTATATTACAAAATTATAGTAAAACATTTTAGAGAACAAGCAACAATATTAAAGTTATACACTTACAAAAAAAGAGAAAACAATTACGCCTACTGTAGTACTTCACGCTTCAAGTTTAAGAATTCAGTACATTTTAACAAGAAAAATTTACTAAAAATAAATATAGAATCAGACTTACACTGTCAGAAATGTTGGAAGTGAGAGTTCAGTTCATGATGAGTGAAAAAAATTAGTGATCTTCGACTGCCTCCCTGATGATTCCCGCTTCTTTGCTGCCAAGTCTCGCCATCTTTGGAGCATCATTATGTTGACAACCCTGGCTTCCTCTTGCTGCTCAACATACTTAATGGCTGCTTCAAGAGCTTTAACCCCTTCTTTGTGTATGATCTTTTGGGGCTCAACAGTTTCAGAGTCTTGATCTTCAACAACATCATCGCTATTAACAAGTGTTACAATTTCTTCATCAGTTATTTCATATTGGTCGTCTCCTGAAAGCCAATTCCTTATTTCATCCAACAATGCATCCTCACATCCAGGGATACGTTGCACCAAGGGCAAAATACTATCATTAAGTTCATCCAGCATGCTTTCAGCCATATTTTCGTCCTCGCCCAACAGCTTATGCCACGACTTCGCAATTGTTTGTGCCCCGACGTCGGCCCAGGCCCTTGCGACCCAATAAGCGACATCCTTCAAATTTATACTTTTCAACTTCTTAATCAAGTTTTGCCCATCTTCAATTTCTTGTATGACTGTTGACAGAAGCTTTCTTCGATAGTTTCGTTTAAGTGTTTCCAAAACACCCTGGTCCATAGGCTGACAAATGGCAGTCACATTTGGTGGCAAAAACATAGCCTTTATGTCCCCATCTCTAAGTTCGTCTGGATCAGGGTGAGTTGGGGCATTGTCTAGCAGTAAAACTGCTTTTCTGGGTAGGTTGTTGTCTTTTAAAAACTTCTCTGTAGAAGGAACAAACTCTTTAAAAAACCATTCCTTAAAAATTTCACTAGTTATCCATGCACTTTTTTGATTGAAATATTTTACTGGAAGAGCATGTTTTGAAATGGTTTTAAAAGCCCTAGGGTTTTTGGACTTTCCAATCATTGCCAGGTCCATTTTATGGTTTGCTGTGGCATTACTGCATGCTAAAATAGTCACTCTCTCTTTACTACATTTATAGCCAGGGGCTGCAGCTTCCGCTCTAGCTGCAAGGCTCTTACTCGGTAACATTTTGAAATTAAGGCCTGTTTCATCACAATTAAATACTTGATCTGTTAAACTTTCAGTTTCAACAGTCTTGAAATTTTTTCTTAAACTGCTCCATTTCTTGAAAGTTTGATGACAGTTTCTCGCCGCAAATATTCAACTGACGGATTCCATAACGCTTCTTCCATCTATCAAGCCAGCCAACGCTTGCTGTAAAATCTGCATCACCTTCGTTAAATTCTTTTTGAAACTGCAACGCCTTTTCTTTTAAGATAGGTCCCGAAATAGGCACCCCTTTCTCCCTGAACTGTGTAAACCAAATGTACAACGCTTCGCTAACTTTTTCATAATCACTATTTTTCATAGTTTTTCTATCTTTAAAAGCAGTCTCAGTAACTCGTGAGGAACACCATTTTTCTAATTCTAATCGTCTCTTCTTCCAATCTCCAACTGTGCGATGACCGACGCCGTAGTGGTCAGCCACCTTCTGCAGCGTTTCCCCTTTATCCAGTCTTTTTAATGCCTCAAGCTTGTCTTTTATTGATAAAACAATTTTCTTCCTTTCCGTAGCCATAATCGCAACACTATTAACAAGACTACACTACGACACTTTCACCAAAACTGCACTAGTCACTCACGGACACACCGCGTAAAAATAGCCTCACTGCTCACTACAGCACACAACAAGAACCTGCAGTCTACTAAGCGATGAGCATGTGAGCGATAGCGTTGGATGTTGGGGGGGTGGGGTGGGGTGAATGACACATGAGTGACAGCTAGGCTATAATAGGCGATGGGCAGTAGGCCAAATTCCTGCGGTACAGTCAGGAGCAATCACAAAGAGAGCACGTACACTCACGCCCGCAAACTATTGGCACACTATTTTCGTTGCAGTAATTAAAGAAAATATTTTTTACGTTTACGTTTTTTTATGCCGCTTGGGCGGCGGATAACACAGAACGGCAGATAATCGAAGGGTGGATAACCGAGACTCTACTGTATATATATTGTAATGTGACATAAAAGGAGCCCCAATATAATCTAAATTATTCCCCAAATAATGACATTATATGCCCCATTAACTGTGTAGGTTAATGAAAGAAAACCTTATTGAAATAAAATTAAATTGTAAAATGTAAAAAAAGAATGCAACACAATTAGGTAGCATAAAATAAAGACCTTTGTATCTTAATGAATAAGTCAAGCATTGTAAATAGTGTGAAGTAAGGCCAGTTATTAACCAAGCAGAAGTGACTAAGTGAATCAGTGTTTCTTTAAAATACCCAGTGAGTGAGTAAAAACAAAATAAGCCCAAAACAAACCATTGCAATATAAGCAAAATGAGTGAATATAATAAATGCAATTAGAATTGCATAGCGTGGAACTCTACTAATACCCAGTCAGTATTAGTTATTTTTCTTATTAACATCATAAACTATACTAGTCATAAGATTTATCAGGACATTATTTTGAAAGGTAACCCTGCAGAAGGGTCAAATGATATTTATGTATGTTGGTCTTAACATTAAACCCAATAGACATTATGAGTGATAAATAATGTTAATGTTTGTTATTAACTTGTGGGCAAGGACAAGATTTTAGTATTGCCACAGCATAAACCTTATCAAAGTTTAACACAAACATATTGAAATAATGATCATAAACTAATTGTGTGTTATGAATTCAGACAGACAGGACTGTGAAATGACAAACTAAGTCATAATGTTGTTTATAGGATAGGGAACATGGTATAGGCCATGTAGGCAACATTTCTCTTTTAAAATATTAAGATGTTCTATTGTCAATTTAAAATATTAAATGTAAAGGCTTCTAGTTAATGTAAAATGAAGTAATTAATATAATCATTTATAAACATTGTAACAAGGCAAATGGGTTCGAAGCAGACAGGTAATTAAGCATGAATGTAAGTAAAAACATGGTTGTGTATGGCCTAATCCCAACTTGCAAAAACAGAGGATAGCAAGGTCAGAAATGTTTAAACAACAAACTAATGTAATAATATAACAATTAGAGACCCAGAGTATGTAATAAACCTAATCCTGTAAAGTAATTATAGAGTATTGTAAACCAATATAATAAATGAAAGTGTTCTATGATAGGTTTTATAGATTGATAATGGTCCTTAAGTAGTACTTTTGTAAAGGGGTAAAAGCTCCTATTATAACACCCAATCACATGAAATAAGGTGTCAAAATGTTTATTTCTTATTTAGGCATAACGCCGTATAATTAAATTATAACACAATAAAAAAATAGCAAAGGAATACTTTTTTATTGAGTATGGATGAACATTATATTCAAATCCAGTGCCGGTTGACCTCAGGTTCACAAAACCAACCAATAGCAAGGCAGATTTGCTGGTCAAAGCGTTGACACAAAAGAAACATTACTGGAAGTCTTTTGTTAGTTGTAGATGAAACAAGATCAATTTTACAAGCCTCTGAAGTTAAAAATAAAATTACAACAGTATTGAGAAGAAAAAATATATAACCAAAATGAAGAAGAAAGAAATATAATTAAAATCATATAAAATACGAACCATAAAACGAAAAGATAAAAGGAGGATCAAGAATCACAAATACTAACCAGAAATAAGAAAGCATAATGTCGATTACATTGGAAGCGCAACTATAAATTTAACCTTTAACTAGTTATACACCACACTCAACCAAGCTTCACAGACACTACTTGAATAATCATCAGAGATTATTAAACAATCTAGTTAATAAAGATACAGTGAAAGAATACAGTAAAACATTTTATTTGAATTAAAACTGGAACACACGCAAACAACGTGTAACAAGATCGAAGTGTGGTCGGCCATTTTGAGTTGTTTGTATACAGCCTTACTAACGGAATTCACATCACCGTAGAGACATTGACTATATTTCTGTTTTATGTTATTTAATTTAGTGAGTAAGATTAACGTTTCATTTCAGAATTATTGTAATGTGTTGTATTCTCTTTGACATTATCTGACTTCCGAACAGCTTCAAGAACCCTAGCCCTGAGATTAAAATTATAATATATTTAATTGTAATTTTTGCACAGATCGAATCCAATACCAAAGATCGATCCTATATTTTGTTGCAGCCTATGCATGGTTGAACTATTAATTTGTCCTAGTAATAAAATAATAGAAATAATAATAAACCATTGATTACGAAAAAGAGTTATTATTTTTGGGGAATCGTAATTGGGATCAGAGATTTTTACAGGAACCAAGTGAGAGCAGGAGCAACACGCAGATAACCTTAACGAAGCAGACGACAAGACTCCGTCAACATACACTTGATCTGCTTACGTCACCGTCAGTTTCTTTATCAGACAGCACTGCGGGAACTTTTGAAATATTTGTTTTGCGTTATCTCTCTCCTCCTCAATCTTGACAATACATCCCATAACCCAAAATAAACTACGGTTTAGTTTTTATTTGAATCCCGGATAAATAGACAGTAAATAAATAAAACACCGTTTACATCTAGGAATCGTTATCATTACAAATTGACGCCAACAACGTAGGGCTGATGAGACATATTATTCGTCTGATTACAAATTGACGCCGACAACAGTGGGGCATAATTAAAGAAGACACAAGCACACAAAATCGTTACGATATATATATATATATATATATATATATATATACTGTATATATCCTTGTGTTTGTTTTGTAAGTTTACTTCCAATTGTGGCACACCTGTGGTAGCAGAATATGTTGACATACAGATGTAGGCTATTGTTATTTAGCAGAACAAATACTGTCTACTTCATCTCATAAAATGTACACTGAGATTTTCAGTATTGTATTGTATGTGTTGAAGTTTAGTTTAAAAATGCCTAGACTTGAAAGGATTTTCAAGAAGAGGAAAAAAGAATTTTGTAAGAAACATGTGAGCTTAGATTCTATAAATACGAGGGGGGGACCCAAAAGTAACGAGAATTTTTCTCTGGCAGTTGGTAGAATGCTAGTTCCGACTTCTCCCGCTAGGTGCCTTCACTAGACACCATTTTGTGTCAGTTGCCCTAGCGGCATTGTTGTGGAAACATTAGCGCGGTCAGTGTGACTATTTTTTTGTAAGCGCTGTTTCACGTTTTCGGTGATTTGTCAATGGCAGACATTAAATACCAACGTGTTAACATCAGGTTCTGTTTCCTGTTAGGGAAATCAGCAGCAGAAACTGTCACAATGCTTCGGACGGCTTATGGGAGGAAGCTTTGAGCCAGGCAAGGATTTTGAGCCGACAAGAAAGCACACGCCACAATTCTGTGGAACGAATTTTGCTGCAACACGTTTCATCTTCAGATCTTCAGTAAAAATTCATTGGCATGAACTCCAGGATATTCCAGTCATTTTCTCCAATTCATCGATTGTTCTACGACGATCAAACATGATCGCAACACGGATTTTTTCAATGTTTTCGTCCGTTTTGGAAGTCGAGGGACGTCGTGGTTCATCTTCAATTGACATTTGACCACTTTTAAAACGAGAAAACCACTCGTAAATCCTCGAATGGCATTATCATATAATGTACTAAATTCATTAAGTATTTTTTTTATAAATGTCACTACACTTCCTTAATTCCTTTTTATATTTTTTTATATTCACTATTAATACTTTAATTAGCATAAATTGCTGTATTAATACACCACTTCACTACATTTGTACTCGAAGTCGATTCACTTTACGTCTTGAAGGTTAGGTTGCCCATGTTTACATTCGTTACCACACTGCATTATGGGTTAATCGCGGATTACTTTAGCGCAGAGGCTGTCATCTGTACTGCTTTGAAACTCATGAAGAACTGTCCAAAATTTGCGCATCTCTCTCGCTGTTCCTACATATGTCCACGGCGGAATTCTCGATATAGATGTTTTGATTGGTGGCAATGTCAAGCATTCAAAACAAAATCAACTCATCACCCCCGCATTGTCAAAATAATTTAATTCTGTTCAAAGCGTGGGTTTTTGGGTACGAGAGTACAAAACTGACGCCAAACTTTTTATCTAAAACTATTAAAATACTTTACAATGGATAACAATTCTTTATGCTACTTGTGAGCTCCAATCTAGCTTTACCATCATCTGGCATTTGTCCTGCTGAGCATTTAGACATCTCACAAGGCATAATTCTGTTCGTGATTAACAAAGATAACAATTCTAACTTATATCCTATTATAATTCTTTTATAAACTTATGTCCTATATTTATTTAATTAACATTTGGTTATCACTTATATTGGATACTATGCCTTCCAAGTCCTTTGCTGTAATTATTTTAAATTATTAACACTCAATTGTGAATAAAACACAAAGTCTGGTTCTAAGCTTCATTAGGCCTATAGCACTATGAGTTAGATTTACTTCTTACAGTATCATGGTTGCACCTTAATAGTTTATAACATTTCATACTTAATTCAAAAGAACCATATCAATTTTTGGTTAACTTAGTTTTGATTAAGAGATGCCTTTTTTATTGTATATTATCATTAAAATCACATGAGTTCTTGTACAATTAGGCATCTTGTTATTTATTCTTATTTCTGTATAATACATCTGTTACTATGTTAATATCTTATTCCTAATTGAACATCTTAGTTCCTAGTAAGTTTTACAATATGTTGTTTCAGCTTGACATTCTTTTTTTTTTTTTTTTTGTTATTTCAACTAATGAACCTTGCATCTTGTTGCAACAGGTCATGTGCATTATAGGTATATTATTAATGGTTAATTTAGTGACAATTATTAATTGGTTTACCTATCAATAGTTAGTTTACATATCACTGGTTATATTGATAGTATTTACTCTCTCTTTTTATTGGTATTTCTATGAGTTTTTAATGTACAATATGAGTCCTTTATACTCTGTCATTTTCCTCCTGTTAATTTACCTTAATTACAACTTCTTAGGGATTTAATCTCCGTCTTAGAATAGTCTTTATGTCATCTAGTTTCATCTAAATATAATATATAATAGTTTTATATCATTTTTAATACCTATTTTTGTATTTACCAGTGTAATTTCACAGCTCGTTTGGTTATGTTGACCCCTTTTACTTTCACTGACTAAAATTAGTTCACATGTTTTCGTTTTTACTAGTTATATTACTCACTTATTTTTATTTATTAATGGTACTATCTATTATTTATCATTCTGATCGCCATTGTTCAGTTTGTCTTATATTTAAAGTACATTTTTAATTATTAATCATTTCTGTCTGATATTCATTTGGTTACATTAATTATATTTTTTGAAGATAAGATACAATCTTATTGTTTTATAGTATACATTATCATATATTTCACAATCATATGGTTATTAATTCACTCTCCTAATCTTGTTGGGTATCTTTTTATTTTAAGTCTCAGTTACTGTTATTGTCATGTCGTTTAGTATGTTTTGTCTATTATTTTAATAATTATTTTTCCTTCAATTTGGAGTTCTATTTTCTACGCTCTTTATCTTGTAGAAACTTTCTTCTTTATTTATAGTGGTTGAGTTATGTTGTTACTCCTTTACCTTATAAACTTAAATGTTTTTTTATGATTCATTTGATCTCTTTATTTTTAATTGTCATATCTCCTTTACCAGCTCTTTTTGTATTGTCCTGATTCTGTTCTATGCTTAGTTTCATAATTAGTCTACTCACTATCCTAATCTATTGGGTCTTTTTTAATCACATTTTGTCTAGTCTATACGTTGGTTTGTCTTCATTACTTTAGCATTCATGTTCATTTACTAAGAAGTTAGTCTTTATTCTTTTAAATTAATTTGGTATTTAATCTCTTTCCTCTTTCAAAGGTTATTCTTGGTCGTTTCTTGTGGTATCTGAATGTTTAGGAGTGTTCGATTTGGGTTTTTGTGGTACTGTGAAGTTTTGTACATTACAACCTTTATCTCAGGACTCATTAGATGGATTTTAATAAACATTTTTGCAGTTATAAGTCACTATTTGATATACACTTTGAGCGAGATACTTTGCCAAGAAAAGTTTCAAATTTTTGTAAAAAGCTCAAAACCATATAAAAAATGTTAAAAATTCTTAATGATAACAGAACCTACAAAATTAAAAAAAGACAATATTTATGCTTAAAGTGTGTGAAGATTCCATTAACAATCTCTAAAAATTGCATAATGATTAAGAAAGTGGTTCCTGAGAATAAAGTACATAAAGTTTTTCAAATTAACATTATAGTATACAAGTTTAGTATAGTAGTTTAAGTAATGTATGTGTATAAAATTTGGAGAATTCCTTTACTGTTGAATTATTCATGGTACATGAATCAAAACATTTAATTACTGTAATAAAGTTTAGTGCCATATTTAAATTTTAAAATTACTGTACATGTTTGTAAATACAATAAAATAAATATTTAAATATTTATAACTATTATTATTATTATTTTAACGATGAAGGGTTTGTGAGGATATTTTTAATTTGTGTTATACTTTTTTGACCAATCCTTGCAAACCCTTCATTGTTAAAATTCATCGATTGACGGTCAGTACGAAATTAAGAATTAATATTATTAAATTTAATCCATGTATTTAATGCAACAACTTAATATTTAAATTTTTTGGGAAACTTCATTTTGCTTGTATTCCAGACCCCCGGAAACGCATTCTCACTGACACTGGTTTCCAAAAAGCGGACACTTCTTAACAGCGGACAATTTTCTCTTTCCTGTTGTGTCCATTATAGACATATTATACTGTATATGTTTCTACTGCTTTCTGCGTGAAAATCATTACTTTATTAAAGACAATGAAATTTTGAAATATTAAATTGGTTCCAAAATAAACTGTTTGTTTTAGCAGGTAAGCCACTTCTAAAGAAAACTGCAGAAACAATACTTTTATAGTTGGTTACAATTAAATACAAATGTGCATCGTGGAACACATGTTATTACTGCTTCAACCATTTACTTGAGCTGTTAAGTAATTCATGCTGAGTATAAAATAATTATGTATTGTAACGTGTGTATAGATTCCATTCACAATCTCTCCGATGAAAATTCAAAATGGATAATGAACCTTGTGTACATTGTGTCACTATTACAAAAATTATTTCAAGTAAGATAGTAACATGCTTTTATTATATCACACACTCTCGGGTTATAATAAACATACATAATTAAGGATACTTACAGGGATTTTCTTTTTCCTTGAAGACTTCTTAACAATACTATCACTGTCACTAGGTTCTTCTTGATGACTAGGTATTCTCTGAAATAATCAATAAAACATATCATCAGTTCTGGGTAAAAGAATAATTTCCAATAATTAAAATGATAATTAATAGGCCTTAATTGTATCTTCGTATTTGTAAATACTGATGAACAAATTTCATTATCTTTACAACTTTTATTCACAATATGTGTTACATTTCACATATTAAACACAGAACATCAGTACCTTATACAACTTTGAGTTTTAACTGCAAATCATAAATGATATGTTCACACCACAGAAAATAGAAACAAATTATCTTTCCTAATGTGTATACTTTTTGATCTGAAATATAAAAAAAAATAAATAAAATAGATCACAATATCTAATCTAAAATACAATGATCCACTAACTTAATTGTTTATTAATGGGCCAACTGGAGAGTAACCATAGACCATATATTGCCAGTGCGTATGGAGAGTATACATGCATGCGATTTAAAATACGTGTAGGGCAATGTTGCCAGCATGACTACACCAAATGCAATGCCACGACTACCTGAAGAGTAGTAAGGTCTGGGTAAGCTCAGAATCCATCTAAACAATGCGTAAAACCATTCATTCTCAGATGAATTGAAAAACAAGAATAGATCTCCCCTCCATTTTGGAACCAAATGCCCTGTCCATTCCATTGCCAGGACTACACTTACATATGAACCAGGTATAAATATAAACCCCTCCAAAAATGTAGTGAAGTAACTATTTACAACAGAGTAATAAATATGTTAACAACCAAGTACAGATTGTTACATATGAAAGTGACTCGCAAGTAACAATAGTACCATACTGTTGTTATCAGTGACTCCCATTGATGTAATAGTAATAACAAATTAAAATATGAGAAGCAATGCATTAAATGAGCCAGATGTTTCATTCTACAGTACAAACACCAATGGTTGGTACCCTGATTCAACTTAAGTATAACATACATGAATATGGGTGCCTATATCAAAAAGCACTCATATTCAGATCTCATGTTGCTAAAAACTAGTATAATTTCTACATCAAATATTAAATACCAAGCAATGCTGTTGCACTTAAATACAGACAAAATAAAAACTAGTGAAAACTTATTTGAATTACTTGAAGGAAACATGTTAAAACCATAATAATTCACAGTACTGTCAAATTATAAGAAATTGTTTCCTGTTATTTTGTAAAGTTACTCTTCCAGAAAAATAACCTGTCTTTCATGTTTTTTCTTTTTATGTAAACACTATTCATTTATAATGGCAATCCTGCACAAGGTTAAAAAATTATGAAACCCTTATGAGATAAAATATAAAAATATATTTTTATTTTCTATACATTCTCCTCAAATTTGAATATTACTTAATCCTCCTTTGATATACAACTACGAGGTCTGACAATTAAGTTCAAGAACTCGCCACCGTTTAGCGCTGAGGACAGCACTATGCAAGAGCTCTGTAAGATTTCAGAACCTTGGTATTTCCATGTCTCATAGCAGTGTTCATTTTGACATGTGCTCGATTTGTGCTTAGTGCCGTGCATTGTTGTTTGTGGTTGAGTGTGTGCGTTGTCGTGAAAATGTCTGAGCTGGAATTAGAGCACAAACAAACATCAAATTTCCGGTGAAACTGGGCAAGAGTGGGAGTGAAATATGGGAAATGTTAGTGCAGGTGTATGGCAAGAATGCCATGAAGTAAACAGCGGAGTACAAATGGATTAAACAGCTTCTGAAGGGAGGGAACAAGTAACTGATGAAGAAAGAGTAGGGCGGCCAGTAACGAGCCGAATGGACAAAAGCATTGCCAAAATTTGCCAAATTATGTGTGCAAATCGGCAACTGACAATGAGATCCATAGCAGACCAAGTGAACACTGATAGGGAACTGTCCAGAAAGATGTAACTGAAGGCCTTGGCATGCACAAGGTGTGTGCCAAAATGGTCCCAAAGGAGCTCACCGATAAACAAAGGCAAAGGAGGGTTGAAGTGTGCACAGACATGTTGGAGAGGCAAGCGATGTTTTGAGCCGAATAATCACAGGTGATGAAACCTGGATCTTTGCATATGACCCTGAAACAAAGCAACAAACTGCCCAATGGAAGTCATCTGATTCTCCATGACTGAAAAAGTTCCAATCAAAATCAAAACGTTGACAACCTTTGTTTATAAACGAGGGATTGTTCACTATGAATTTATACCACCAGGACAAACAGTTAACTAAGTGTACTATTTGGGAGTGCTGCACAGGCTGCATGAAAAAGTGAGACTCAACTAACCAGAACTTGTCGCCAACTACTCAAGGCTTGTGCATCACAACATTGCACCTCTGCACACAGTACAGTCTGTATAGGAGTTTTTGGCCAGGAAACAAATAATTTTGTAGACCACCCACCATACTCACCTGACCTCAATGACTCCTTTCTTTACCCAAAGATCAAAAAAGTTTTGCAAGGAACACATTTTGATGACATTGAGGACATTCAAGCTAATACAGTATGATGGTAGCTCTGAAGGCCATTCCAGAAAAAAGAATTCAGAAGGGTGGAGTAGGCGCTGACATCAGTAAATAGCTCCACAAGCAGAGTACTTTGAAGGTAACCAACCACAGCAGTATTCAGCAATAAGGTATGTAGCATATTTTCTAGGATGAGTTCGTAAACTTAATTGTCAGACCTCATACGTTATGTTTCTTCTAGCTGAAGCATAGTTCTGGCCACACTACTTTTCTTGTATTTTTAAAATGTTAATGTGACGGAACAGTTGTGTTCAAATTTGAAATTTAGACATTAGATATCGACAATTTAAATCAGAGGCTGGTTTCAAATTTAACCCACTCACTGCTACTTTTTTGTTCAAACTCTCATACTCCTGAGCTACTTTTTTTCTTTTAACATTTTGTGTACTAGTGACGATAAAAGTATGTTACTTAAATAACAAGAATTAGTGTTTCCTTGACCCACCTCAGAGATTAATTATTATTGTCACTATAAATTGTCTTATCACTGACACTGGAATAACAGTAAATTTATATACAAGAAAAAAAAACATTAAATCACTGACTAAAACTGGAAAATGTAATTATTCTTAATGTTGGATTTCAAACAAGGATAAATACAAAGGCCTAAATTAACTCCATCCATCTGCAGACTATACAAATTACACTCAAAAGGGTTAAGTGGCTATTTCTTCTACTGAAATTCTTTATTTATAAATGGGCTAATATTTTCATACATTCACATTTTGTATTTGTTATGCAATACAAAATTGTACATTTACATTGATATTTCTGTACATTGCAATCCATGTTAAAAGCACACGTTTAGAGACAGTCCACTTAACTACACCACTAATGTACAACACATGTTTAGTGCCACATAAGATCACATTTAACAAATATTTTTGCTATATAGGAGTCCAACTATACAGTAGTGGACAGAGAAATGTTAAGGTTGCATTAATGATTTATTATGAGAAATCCAACTCTGCTTAACACACACACATACACACACACGCACACGCGCGCACGCACGCAGTAAGAGTGGGGTTTTTTATTCCAGCACTCATTTTGAAAGGCTACAACGAGTGAAAGAACGACAGTGCAACCTACCCACTATACAGCTGGACGCATACTGAGCCACTATACAAGTCGGCACAGGAATAACACCACTTCCCTCATTACTTTTTTTGCTACTTAGCAACGGAGGTTACTTTCCGAATAGCCCTCGTAACATATGTAATCTCAAAATAACACACAAAAGTTAAATTCCATGAACTGTGTTTACAATGAGTTTGCGTACTATTTCATTAAGTTTTTATTTCATGACAGACAGTGTATTATTTTTGGCATCGAAGTGTTATTGTGTGGTTTAGTAGAATTCACCTAACTTAGTGGTCTTTTTGTTGTCGGTTGTATATAGTGCAAACTGGATAATTGTATAATTCAGAGAAGCATTGTTTTATGAGTAGTACCTATAAACAATATCATGCTCAACATGATCTTTGTAACAGTGGTATCAGGAGTGAGGGGGATATATTTTAAGCAGTAAAAATCATAGTACTGACGTAAAGATACTTTGCTCAGATTTTCTTAAGAGTGTTTAGTCAGACACCAGTCAGATGTTTGAAGTTTTCTTAGGTATCAAAGAACAAGCAGAAGAAGCAAAAGGTTGCGAGAAAGCAGTGTTGCCTGAATAAGAAAGAGCAAAAAAGAATAACAACAAGAAGCAGAACAGGCAGAAAATAACAAGAAGAGAAACACAAGCAAGAATCGGAAGACACTAAAACGATATTACAACAGCAGCAGATGCAATAGAACACCACTGCAAAATTGGGTCTACTATGAGATGAGCTGAATAAACAAGTTATTTAATTTTATTAATATTAATAAAAATATTATTCTTAATCAGTATTGATCAATATTCTGACAATGATCTGAGATTTTGACAAATCAAGACGTCAATAGACAAAAAAATATACAAGGGCCATTCAAATACAAATGAGACTCTGGCGTGAGATACTTTCACTCTCATTATTGTTGGCAACAGTGGGCAATGGGTAGAAGTACCTAGGCATGTGCAGTGCTATATGCTTGTTTATAAAACTGATTGCCTGTTGTCAAGATGACCAAACAGTAGCGTGTAATTATTAACTTTTTAGTATGCCAAGGTATTAACCGGATAACATTTTGTGCAGATTGTGTGCACATTTCTCAAATTATGTACTTTCCCAAACTCAAGTGTACAAATGGCACGTTTCTGTGAAGGTCGGAAAGAAGTTTCTAACCTCTCTCTCATATGTCCCAGAAGCAGAATTACGCTGCAGAACTTTTAAGTTCAAGACCTTACTCTCAGCAATTGGTGAAAAATTGTTTGTGAAATTAGTGTAGTAACTTAACTAAGTTACAGAAATGCGGAGACAATCATTAAACAGAGTTAAAGATATGAAAAATCTATGGAAGGTATATTCCAAAAATACTAAATGATAATCACAAGGCAGTAAGAGACTAAATTTCTCAGAGGATTTTGGATCCCTTTAGAGCAGAGGGAGAGTCATTATTGATGCACACTTTCACATGTAATGAATGACAAGTACACAATCATATTCGAAACCAAGAGGTCGAGTGTAGGGTGGCATACAAAAAAAAATTTCCAGTGAAGGCAAAAACATGTTTGTCTATTGGCAAGGTTCTCACGACTGTCTTTTGGGATGCTAAGGGTGTTGCATATGTCCATTTTTACTCGAACATAGAAAAATGAATGCTGCATATTACTCTGAACTCTTGGGCAAAGTTAGAGAGCCTGTCAGTCAAACAGGCATCCAAGATTCCAATCCACAGTGTCTTGCTTCCTCATGATAACTCCTAGCCCCACACTGCTGCTGCTGCTGCTGCTGCTGCTGCTGCTGCTACACAAGCTAAATTCGAAGAATTTTACTGGACAGCTTTGGATCATCACTCCTATATTCAAGATTTATCACCATGTGATTTCCATTTGCTTGGACCATCAATAAAGAATCGGCAGGAAAAACTTTTGCAGTGACCAAGAGATGCAAGACTGTGCGCTCCAACATATTTTTAGGAAAAAAGGAATTAGAAAACTGCTAGTGCAATGAAAAAAAAAAAGTGTATATAACACGAAATTCTATGTAAAAAAATAATTTCATATTTAATTTTACATATATGACTCCAATAAAACATTTCTCAAAGGGTCTCATTCATATTTGATCGACCCTTGTACGATAGATTCTGTCAAAAACAGGTGTTTTCCTCATAATGTTGAACCATCGGGAAGGAGTTTTGAAGAAATTATTCCATCCACTCTCCCACACTCCCTGTAATCCCCTTCGTCATCCTGCTACTTCCAACTCAATACTACTTGGTAGCGGCTCCATTCACATTCTGTTATTGCTTCAGTTGTTCAACTCTGTGGATTTTTCAATAGTGTTTTGGGTATTGTAGGGTATTGTAGTGAAAAAAATTATTTTTGTAGATTCAATGAGAGCTCAAATACCAGTTCCACTCTGAGGACATTATTAGACTAGCAGCCTAAAGTTATTCTTTTTTTAAATGATACAGAAAGCTTATTTTAAGAACTTCTGGCTTTTTTAAAGAAGTTATAGAAAACTGAATTTGTATTATGCATGATCAGGGAATCTGTTATACATGTAATCTTTCATTCAGACCTACTTCAAATACAACTCCATTACAAATATAGAAATGAATATGCTTCACCCTTGGTATAAAATTCTGCCACATAAACATAATTTTACAATTCTGCAAATAGAGGCGTTTTCTTGTGTGGTGTGGCCTTTAACAATGTACACAACATAAGTGGCAGGATGAAGTAACCATTATATCATACCATTATCACTCCTCCGTTTTCATACACATATAACAATTGGACACAGTAAATAATTAACAGGTTAACAGCCAACCAGCCATTACATATTAGATGGCCTATATACCAGGTTGGATAAAAACTTATTTAATATTATCAAATTATATTTCTTCCGTACATTATTGATATTATTTTATATTATATTATTTAGGATAATTAAAATAATATCAATATCTTGCAGAAGAAATATAATTTGATAATATTAATCAAGAACACTGTAAGAAACTTGTGGAGTTACTTGTAAAAAATAATGGATAAAAACATATTTATATATCCAATATTTCTTAAGATGCATGCAGTGTATATCATGGTTTTGGGCCGACAAACATGATTTTGTATATCACAAATGGGTCACATACAATTCATACCTCTTGATGGTCAAGGGGTCAAGCAGGTGAACCCCTCACAGATGCGGAAAGAAAAAAAAAATTTCAATGAAATGCTTTTGTGATGAAAGAAGTGGTGACTGGCTAACGATGGTCTCGCAGAGAGAAAGCCTATGCTCATCATGAGTCAGAAGACGTGTCTATGAACTGAAGCTTCGGAGGAGCAAGAATTGATTGCAGTTAAAAAAATCTTGGAGCACAGACATAACATACTTAAAGTAGAAGGTACAGAAGAACTTGGTGCTGGGAAGACACTAGTTGTAGCAACAACAAAGGAATGAGAGGAGTGTTAATGAAGAGACTGGGGTGAAGTGGGATTGCATACTGTAACCAAAGGAAGGGTGTTTCCCAGTTATGAAGAAAGAGTTTTGGAATAGAAAAAGGACGTTTCCAGAGGCAAACCAAACATGCCGGATGATTTGTCAGTTTGGGACAAACTGGCTTAAGGTGGGATGGTTACATAACAATGCGACAAAAATAACATGCAGTCTGTTATGCTTATGTAGCTGTAGAAGTAACTGGTAGATGAAACATTCCAGAGCCACTTAGAAAGTAAAACTGATACTAAAATTTCAAAGATTCCTTAATTAATCTAGTGACCTATAAGGTGTTTACTACATATCACTTAACGATAATAAACAATGGTAAAGAACTTCAGGCTGAAGGAATTCAGCTAGTCTAAACAATTACAATGGCTCTGATTTGGCACATACTCTCAACCAGTATTATGACTGTGCAACTCCAATGCTACTGTCAGACAATAAAATTAGAATAGGTATAATTTAATTAAAATGAACCATTAGGTGCCACTAGTGTGTGGGTGCCTCTCCATGGTACCCATGGAGGGTAGACCTACCTCAGGGTTGGGAACCTGCCCATGCAAACTCTTTGGTTTGCCCTACTTTTCACTTTCAGGGTAGGTCATACCCTATTCTGACCTGCCTATTTCCTGGATGTTCTCACTACTTAACCTTTCCCATTCATGTGATTCCTTTCTATATCCTACCCTATGTCCTTGAAGATGTGGAGACAGACCTCATAAGCTACAGGAGAAAACCTCATTTAAATCCTGCTGGTTTGGAAGCACTTAAATGACAGCCCATCACAAAACTATCTCTCTGCAGATTATGTACCATCGTGATTTGGTTCTGGCACATTCAATGAAAGAATCTAGATTTCTTTGGATATGACATGGAGCTAAGGTTAAAGGCTACACGATTTGGCGTATCAAAATTTATATAAATGTAGGAGCTTGGAATATACATTGTCTAGTTCAAATATGGGCAACATCACAGAAAGGGGGACCAGATTCAAGTGTCTGTAGCACATCATGTTGTAAATGCCTATGTAGACACTGGAAAATGTTTTATAGACAGATGTTTATACTATTATGAATATAATGTTAGGCAGATGTTAAAGCGTTTTATAACTTTACAGATGGGGCACAAAAACAAACGTAATTGATACTATATCAAAGCAACACTCTTTATTGACAAGGCTATAGTATGATTGGCTATGAAATCTGAAGCAACATGAATCCGCATGTATATTTGATTTGTGTCTATGGTTGTGATAAATATTACACTCTGTTTTCGAAACTAAGTAGTTTTATTATTCTATTTAGTCATATACAATAAAAAACTTGCACTTTGAAAGTGTAAACAAAGTATAATTTTCAGTGAGTGTAAGGTGAGTCAGGTAGTCCTAATGTATAGGTGTATTAACTTTCCATATTGTTCATATTGAGTTCTATTTTAAGGTAAAGTAAGTATTCAACATAAATTGTTGCATATTAAAATCTTAGTTTTATCAAAATACTGAAACAAGAAATAGGAGAAACTGACATAATAGGAGATTTAATGTTTTTTCCAGAGTCACTCAATTATTAAAGAGACAAATAACTGAAGAAGAAAAACAGTTTATTTAATCAGTATGACAAACTATTCTTAGTATAGTACAAACTTCAAAGCGTTCAAAGTGTTGTATTTATTTCTATTTATTAAATAAATTGTGAAAATCCGAAGCCGTGTTTCTTCTTCCTTACATAATAAGTTAAAAGTGAAACTTCTACATATTGTAGCATAACAGAATTTTCACCATTAAACATAACTTAATACAACATTAAAAAAGAAAAAAGAAGGAACAATCAATAGCAAGTGATAACTAAATGGTTAAAAATGAATTAAATAAACTGATCATTATAGTCAATAAAATATTGAAAAATAGAATCTATAACAAAGAAAACTCTTGGTCCAAATAAAAGAAACCATCTATATAAAACCCCAGTACATCATCAGTATACCCGGTAGGATATGGAGCAGTAAATGAAAAAATAATCATGTGCAACTTGTTAACTTAAAAAAATCAGAAGATCCAAATACAAAAAAATGATAACCTACTTATAGAGAGCAGTAAATTACAAAATAATCAAATACAACTTATCAATTAATGACATCAGAAGATCCAAATACAAAAATGATAACATACTTATAGAGGAGCAGTAATGAAAAAATAATAAGGGGCAACTTATCAATTTAATGACATCAGAAGATCTAGAGACAGGAATAATAACCTACTCATAGAATAAGAAATAAGGAACTGACTATTCCAAGCTTCATACAAAGAATGCTGAATGAGGAAAGGCTATCCCCGAAATCCTATGAAGGACATGTACAAATTAAACAGAACTAAAACAATGACAAACCTTAAACCCAGTAACCCAAGTTACAGGATACATTACCAATGAATTGAATTGTAAATTAAATATAAAAATAACAAGAATAAACATGTTAGCTAGAAGTAGTGAAAGATTACCATAGTGTAAATCAGAATAAAGACTACCATTAGAGTAGGTAATAAAAATATTTAGATAGAAAGAGTGAAGGACTACCATTAGTGTAGATGATTAAAAGTGAAATACTACAAGAAACACAATAAGAGTGAAAAACTACTATTAAGTGTAGAGAATAGAAAGTGTTTAAAATATTAAATCATAAGAGAAAAGGACAGCAAATGACTGCAAATCTAGTAATTATAAAAGTGTAAATATAGAATATAAGGATTGTAATAACGGACAGCAAAGGACTGAGAAAATTATTAACCATAAGAGTATTTAAAAATAGTATATATAAGGATTGTATGAATAGTAATATAAATAGGAAACCATGAACTTACCATAGATGTAAGGGAATATGTTAAATATAGAATGTGTTGTGTTATGATTAGATAATATAAGTAAAAAAGAATAGATATAAGATGTTTTTATTATAAATGAATAATGTAGTAAAAAATGATTGATATAAGATGTTTTATTTTAATTAAACAATATAAATGAAAAATGATAAATATAAGATGTTATGTTATAATTGAAATTATGTTAATTATTAATGTTAAAATTTTGTTAAGGCAGAGAAGGCATGAGGATAATATTGATATATTTTGAATTGTACACCATAAGACATAATAAGGAACAAAATGGTTAAAAAACCAATAGCAAAGCAAAACTGTATTTTAGACCAGATTCAACCTTTATCATATAATCAAATACAAGAGGATATAATAAATAAAACTATAAATTTAGCAGAGATTAGTCAATTTAAAATAAAGTCTTGGATTTCGTTGTCCATGACGTGTCCGTTACTTAACTAAATATCACTATATTATTGACGACTCGGAACACTAAGTTTTTTATAAGTAAAAATGTAAAGTTTTACCTTACAGCCTAAACCGGCTTTCACCTATATAAGGCTTCATCAGAGGCTGTCGTAGGTAGCGCTGTTCATCTTGTTGTTGGCGACGGGACAGTTTTTCGAAAGATCGAAGCTGTGTGTGTGTGGTGAGATGTTCGAATAATGCGTGCGATTTGAATTGTGTCTGTTCGTTTAGGATGTCGTTTTTATTTGTTTTTGTGTGTTTGTATATTTCTAATTGTTCTAGAGTGTCTAGTTTTCGGCCTTTTGTGTGTACGTGTAGAATGTTCATGTTATTGTCGATGTTTTTAATGTTTTTTATTTATAACAAACAACAGACAAAGACAGAAAACAACAAATTCATAACACATACATCAACAAACAAACAGAAAAAATTGCCCACAAATTCAAAAAAGCAGGATACAGAATCGCTTACAAAACTACTAACAAAACAGAACACACACTATCAAAACGCATGCCCAAAGCACAAAACAAATTCGATCTACCCGGTGTATACAAGCTAAATTGTTCAAATTGCAATAAATTCTACATAGGCCAGACAGGACGTAGCTTCAAACAGAGATACATTGAACACACAAAAGCACTCCACACCACTACAGAATCTACCTTTGCAAACCACCTCATTGAAGCAAACCACACATAAAAACATCGACAATAACATGAACATTCTACACGTACACACAAAAGGCCGAAAACTAGACACTCTAGAACAATTAGAAATATACAAACACACAAAAACAAATAAAAACGACATCCTAAACAGACACAATTCAAATCGCACGCATTATTCGAACACATCTCACCACACACACACAGCTTCGATCTTTCGAAAAACTATCCCGTCGCCAACAACAAGACGAACAGCGCTACCTACGACAGCCTCTGATGAAGCCTTATATAGGTGAAAGCCGGTTTAGGCTGTAAGGTAAAACTTTACATTTTTACTTATAAAAAACTTAAGTGTTCCGAGTCGTCAATACTATAGTGATATTTAGTTAAAATAAAGATATTTAAATACAATCCTCACAGAAATAAATAATAGTAAATGCAATGACCAGAAGATAAAATTAACTTTATTGGAAATAAGTAATATAAGGCCTAACAAGGGACTCAGTACAAATAAAATGTGAAATAATCAGTATTAGAATGTTATAACAACAAATTGTTAATAACCAAGAATAATGATGAAAGAAGTAAAATTATTTAAGGAAAATGTTAACTCAAAATGACTTGTAAACCATTTAATTTATAATTATGTGAAAAATAAAAAGGCCTATAAGAAATGTCAAAAAATGTCAATTTTAAGCTTATTTGAAACCAAATCAGGACAAGTTGTATATTAAATTATGTAAAATTAGAAAAGGAATATTGCTAGGTATATAAATTTTTATAAAATTAACAAATAAATAAGTTATAGCCATAAAATGGGAAAAAATGTCATATATTTTTATAAGATCAGATCTAAACCAAGGCGACAGCTGATTCGAGACAATGGGAAAGGAGAACAAGATATTTCGGAAATTACTAATTAAACGACGATTTAAGTCATCAGTTGATTGTTAAACGTGAACCTGTATGGATGAAAACGTATGGAAGGAAGATCCAAAAAATATAAATTATCTGAAGAAAAATGAAGTGTGACATAAAACATTTTTCTATAGAGGTTATAAACCGAAACTTAATATAAAAAGAACTTAAACAGTAACAAAGTGCAACCGAATTTCTGAGATAATACGATCTAACACCAATGCACAAAGAATCATCCGCCATATTGAAAAATTCATTTAACACAATTTCAATGGAATAACGAACGCAAACAGATTTTTGAACATGGAACACGACACAAATAATCCAGCACTAAACTACATCGCCGAGTAGAAGAAAACACTACAACCAAGTATCCAGAGGGACAACATCACTGCAGAAGAAGATATCCATAATTATATTTGAGGGAGAAGAAAGAACGGAGTTGGCGTGGGTAGCAGAAATACGAAGTCGACGGCAGCCATTTTCCAGTTTGCCTAGCGAGCCGTACACAGCCATTTGAAGTAGCGACGACGTGACGTCATACACTGCATGTCGGGTTCGCAAATTTCTTTACTAAATGACATTATTTTCTGAGATATGTTACATTTAAATAATAGTATTTAAATTTTGTTAATTGTAAGTACTGTATCTTGTGACTTGCCCTTCTCTGACCATTTCGACAGTTCAAAGAACTCTAATAATTAATACTGTAATTTCATGTATTTATCTAGTTGAAACAATCAACCTGCGAGTCGAGTCTTAGCCGCAGCAAAATCAATGTGCGTAAGATTGGCGCACCGCTTTTAAAAAATAACATCAGAATTGTTCTAAATACTCGTTTTCCTGATTATTTTAGTTAATAAAATTAATACATTTCATTCCTAACTTAATTTAGGAGTATTAACGAAGGAATCAAGAAGAAGAAGAAAGGGAGCCGAGTGGAAGAGATACACTTCAACACAGCTGGACATAATCCGATTAACACTGCGAAACAAATATTTTGCCACGAAGTATTACACAAAGATTAATTCATAGTTTGATTAATCGAACAATAATAAATATAAAAATAATCTTATACTATTAAGCGAGCAATCTTTGTATGTATGTCCTTATTTTTTCGGAAACGGGTCTAACGATTTTTTCGAATTTTGGTACTTAAGCGTATTTGGACACTAAAAATCGATTGGGCTAGGTCTCATTTTCCGCAAAAATTGCCTAAGGCCTAAACCGTAGGGTCTTTTAAGTATACATTTTAATTCATGTAGGTTTAAATATTCACACAACTGCTATTGTTATAACTCTGTCACCCAGCAACAAATATTTTAAAATATTTTTTATTTGAAATTAAAATGTTAATTTTAATTCTGTTCATAAAGAATAGATCTTATCGATGTTTATAAATAATATAAAATAGCTGTTGTAATGAATGTAAATAAACAAACTAAGAGTTGAGACATACAATCCCAGTATCGATGTTTATAAATAAATATAAATAGCTGTTGTTATGAATGTAAATAAACAAACTAAGAGTTGAGACATACAATCTAATCTATGTATGTCCTTGAAACGGCTCTAACGATACCGTAGGGTCTTTATAGGTCTTTAACCTGCGGCCTAAATGGCGCAGTATCGATGTTTATAAATAATATAAACAGATGTTGCTATGACTGTAAATAAACAAACTAAGAGTTGAGACATACAATTGTGGGTTTCTGCGCAACGATTTTTGTATAATCTATCTGATATACATAATCTAAACTATTAAGTGTTCTGTATACGCTGTTGTGTTTTTTGCATTCTCTGAGGTATCTACATAATCTAAACTATTAAGTGTTCTCTATACGCTGTTGTTTTTTGCATTCTCTGAGGTAAGTGGCAGTCATATTCTGTCTAACGGGAATCTTATTGATGAAGTATTTGGTGATTGTTTGGCAAACAACAGATACGAAGATATGAAAGACAGAGCTATATTAGCGCCTTTGAATAAAGACGTAAATAAAATTAACGACGAAATTATTAAAAAACTTCCTGGAGAATATTATAAAGTATATAAAAGCTACGATTCTGTTAAAGATCAACCAGAAGGAACTCTTCAATTCACTTCTGAATTTCTAAATTCTGTTGAGATGGCTGACTTACCACCACACGAATTAAAGCTTAAAAAAAATACAATAATAATGCTTTTACGAAACTTGGACGTCTCTGAAGGGCTGTGCAATGGAACGAGATTGGTCGTGACTGAATTATGTAATAACATTATTAAAGCCAAGATTATCACGGGTGAATATTCAGGCCGAGAAGTTCATATTCCAAGGATTACAATAGATTCCAGTTACAAAGGCATCAATTTCCCGTCAGAGCAGCTTTTGCTATTACTATTCACAAGGCTCAAGGTCAAACATTTGAAGTGGTGGGAATTCACTTATCAATTCCTGTGTTTATGCACAGCATGTTGTATGTAGCATTTTCCAGAGTCAAAAGGCGAAGTGGCTTAAAAGTTCTTTTACCACCAGAAAATCCTCGCCATACAAGAATCGTTGTATGGAAAGAAGTATTAAATAATTGTGATTCCAATAACAGAAACCGTCGATAAACGCAAACGGCGTAGTATCGATATGTTTATATAATATGAAAATAAATATCAAAAAATAAATAATTAATAAAAATAAAGAAATAATTATTAATAAATGTTTTTTTTAATCTGTATATTTATAAATAAATGTTTTTTATATAAAATGTAAATCACGTTTTCTCTGTATAATATATATATTTTAATAATTACAATTACAAAGATTAAATGTTTTTTATTATTTAAGTACTTTTCGATACCAATAATTGGGTATCATCATCAGAAGTGTGAAAACCGAGCGAAGCTCAGTCACCCTGATATTTAATTAATTAAACAATTAAATAAATAAAATAAAAACATTAAAAAAAATTTTTTATTAAATTAATAAACCAAAGAATTTTTTTTCAACATAAATTTATTATTTGTAATTATTAGTTTTATTACAATATGTAAGTTTATTGTTATAGTAGTCTGTAAGTTTTGTTCTGTATTAACTGTGTTTTATTCAGTTGTAACTGTGTCTGTAACTTTTACAGTCACGTCACGCACGAGTAAATAAAAAAGGAATGAATATGTGTTTTCTTATTAACAACGTTTTGTTATAATTTTAGGTTATGCGTTCCTGCTCGTGCTAAATGTGTTTGAGTGCGCCTGCCTTACCAACTGCTGTTTGTTGGTGACTGCTATCGTATATTCTACTTCAGCTCTAAATAAATAAAAAGGTACCAAATATTTTATTCTTTCTATAAAATGAATACTGTATATGCAACAAGTTCTGTACAAATATTACAATTCAATTATATTTTTCCAGTTCTACATGATTCTTGACCACATGTTCGCAAGATAAGTTTCGACAAGATGAGCGCCGTTTGGAAATACTTTGAAAGAATAAATAAGGACACTGCCCGATGTAAATTGTGTTTTAAAAATTTTAAATCATCGGGGAATACTACTAATTTAAATAAACACTTAAGAAGTTCTCATCCAAATTTATCAGAAATAAAGCCATCAAGGAGATAATAAATGCAGTTAAATACTTTATTTTTTATTTGAACGCATATCTTTAGTGCAACTGATTACTTACAAATTTGTAGGAGTCTGCATTATATTCAAATAGTTTATTTTAGAATTATAGCATTAGTTTGATCAAAACTTTAAGGCACTTACCCATATTATATCATATTTTGTTGTAGATGAATTGGAAATATTAGAACATAAATAGTTATTAGTACAATTAATTTGCTATATTTTTAAAAATAATATGTACTTATTTGCACATTTGTTTCCAGTGACTCCGAATCAACAGTAACACCAGCAAAAAAGAAAAGGTCTGAGGATGCTGAGGTCAAATTAAAACAAATGAAGCTTATTTCAGACAAAGATATAGAAGAAGCTGGACCAAGTTTTAAAACAACTTGCAGTCAGGAAATCTATGAGGACTCTATTAAGGCACCCCAAGTTCCATCAAATTTAGTGAATCCTATCAAGCAGGCATTCGAATGTCACACTCATCAAACAGAGAAGGTGGATCACGACATGCTGCTATAACCAATGCAATTCTGTATTATATTTATGTTGATTACAAACCTTTCTATACTGTTAAAACAAAGGGCTTTTTAAAACTGATGAAAACAATAGCTCCACATTATAAAGTTCCATCAGACACTTACATGAAAAAATTGATGTTTGATAAATATAATGTCTTAAAAAACCTATTGAAGGAGACTTAAGAATCAGGATGGATTTTGTGTGACTTGTGATATATGGATGGAAACTATGACAATGACAAGCTTTCTGGGAATAACATTATATTATCTTGAAGGTACAAGCCTAAAGACCGCATATATTGCTACCATTCCTCTGCATGAGCGACACACGGCAGAATATATTTCAGAAAAGCTTTCAGAGGTATTCAATGACTGGAATATAGAGAAAACTAATATAAAAATAAATGGCTATTCTCACTGATAATGGTGCAAACATGGTAGCTGCTGTCAGAAACCTTTTTGAGAGTTCTAGGAAACATCTACCATGTTTCGCACACACCATTAATCTAATTGTTGACAAAATGTTGTCTGAGGGAGATACACGAAACTTTGTTGACAAAGTAAGAGAAATTGTGAAATATTTCAAAAAAAGTGTTATGGCCACAGATGAGTTGAAAAAAGCACAGTATCCACCAGGAAATGAGACAACTGCACCTAAAAAGCTGATAATGGATGTTAAGACTAGATGGAATTCAACTTTCTATATGATTGAGCGATTTATTGAATTAGCTCCCATTATTTCGCCACTTTTGTTAAAAGATCATAGCTCCACCCATGCTTTCAGCAACAGAATTAAAAGACCTCCAAGGATTGATGCTGCTTTTGAAACCATTCGAATATGTAACCCGAGAAGTGTCTGGAGAGAACTATGTCACAATTTCTAAAGTGATACCTTTAATCAATTGTTTGACTGCACAAGTGACATCACTGCAGCTCAACTCAACTTTGTGTCTGGAAGCAAAAAGGGTTCTTCTGGAACAAATTCACCGACGTTTTGGTGCAATTGAAAAACATCATTTATTGGCTGTGAGTACAATCCTTGAACCAAGGTTTAAAAATTTACATTTTAAGAATGGAGAAGCATGTGCCAGTGCTATGAGCCTTCTTCGTAGGACAATTTCAGAGAGTTCTACCTCCCAAAATATCTCCTCTGAATCTGATACAGATAG
The DNA here is from genome assembly GCA_034769895.1 of Magicicada septendecula. NCBI lineage: Eukaryota > Metazoa > Arthropoda > Insecta > Hemiptera > Cicadidae > Magicicada > Magicicada septendecula. Next base: position 343,764,674 of record CM068368.1, read on the forward strand.
TGTTACCGGGGAATACGATTTTTAGAAGGAGCATAAAGAACTAGCTCATAAAAAAGGGAGAAAAGTTAAAGGGGGTCTACATGACGAACTTTCGATTTATATTAAAAATCCTGTCACCCCTTTAAAATCAAATCCTCTCGAAACGTGGGAAGATTTAAAAGAAATATTCCCTGGATTATATCGACAATTCGTCGGCATGCCATGATTGTTGCCTCATCCGTACCAGCAGAACGGTTATTTTCCAAAGCTGGTGCTACAGCTACACAGGAGAGGAATCGTCTCAAACCTAAGAGACTGAATGAATTACTATTCTTATCAGGCCAGCCAGAAGAAGAATGGTTTTAAGTTTAATGGAGTAATACAATAATTTGTAATAAAACAATATTCATTCTCAATGTTACGTTTGTGATTAACAATTTGTAATAAAACGATTTTGATTCTCGATGGTATGTTTTGTTTTTGCTTAACAATTTCTAATAAAACGATACTGATTCTCGATGTTATGTTTTTCTGTTTGTTCTTCAACACACTATATCCAAAGTGCAGAATCAATACCCAAAAAGTATCGACCCCAAACTCTCGAGAATCGAGTACGTTTTTTTTTGTTTCAAGTAAAGTATAACTTAATTCTAAAAAGAAAAAAAGTACTCGATACCGAGTAGTATCAATACTTCGGGGTCGATACTTTTTGGGTATCGATACTGTGGCGTCCGATACCATATGAGTACTCGGTATCGATACCCAAGGCCGATACTTCAAACCCTACTTGGAACCCATCTTGCACCTATTTTATGGTACTTAATCTTTTGGTTGATAATGTTATGAACTGTCCCAACACTTACTTGTAATTCTGCAGCTATAATTCAACTGTAATCTGTCAATCTTCTTGGTTAAGGGTGTCTATGTGAGTTTTAAACGCTGGAGTTGAAACATAACTGGATGTCCAGAACACTATTTGTCAGTCCCTGAAGTTCGACTATTTTTAAATTATTCTACCCACTAATAAAAATTTTGGTGACCCATACAGCATTTTCCATACTGTTTAGTCATACAACAGTAAATTTTAGCAGGGTTGTCACCTTCAAAAAGCAAAAAAGTGGATCACTGCATGTTGTTCAACTAACTCCAAAACTTGAAGAGAACTCACCATCATTAAATGAGAATTTGATATTATAAACAAAACAATTCTAAATAAAACAGCTGATTAAAACTTATCATAGGGATTCCAGCTTACAGTTCTGAAACTACCGTACTCCATCTACCAACTGTTTTTCCTCAACAGCTTGTCTCTTTAATTATTGAACGACCCTGATAATAACACCGATTCTATTGGACGTGAGTCACAATGTGTTTTTTAGTTATGTTTTGTATGTCTGACATTTTCACTGGTGTATCCCATACTTTGAGGTAGAAGAGTACAAGACTAAAACAGGTAAGTAGACGGAAATAATATACTAGAGGAAATACAGTGTAATAATATACGTGGAGTGGTTGGAGGGATGAATGCCACCCATATTTCTTGCAGACATATTATATAGCTTTTAATTTCGTTTGCGAAGTCCTGTCCATGCAAAAAATTCTTACTGTGTGGCCCACCCAGTTGTCAATCTACTACTCATCATAGGATGTCATTAAAACATTGTGGTTCAAAAAGTGCTTATGTAAACATAACTTTAATCAAGTATTTATTACTACCATGGTACACACAAAATCATATATATGCACATTCATGAAAATTGTGTGTAATATTTTCAGAACAGAAGAAATGGCAATGTTATTTTATCCCTAAAGTGCCTCGACTTTATGACATAACTTATTTTGTAAACACGGTGTAAGTGAATCTGGTAGGTCAGGATGCCCAAATCCTGACAAAGGGTATCCAACTGCATTAGCAGTATAACCACAATATCCTACCAGAATATTAAAAACAGCTAATTCCTTCATTACCAACACAACTGGCCTCTATTTGGCAAGGTTTATCATTAAATCCAACTTGAAATCTTGGGTACTGGAAAAAATGGAGCTCACACAAAACCCATCCATACATTGTACAAAACGGTAAATACAAAAATTGTAAATTAAACACATAAAGGAAAATAGGTAATTATAGACTTTCTGGGCTTTGCTGGTATTGGAGTGATTATTTTTTTTTCTATTCTTCGATGTTATATAAACACGAGAAAAATAATCTTAAACGGCGGTCAAACCTATTTACAGAGAAAAAAAATAAAATAATTACTCCCATAAGAACGCATGGAAAGGTGAATGAGCGCCATATTGACTGTGTAGACAGTGAGCCGAATTTGACTGGAAATCATGTTGATGCGTTTTCAAAACAAAATTTACATGATTCTTACATGTTCAAAATTGTGTTGAGCCCAAACGGCGGTTTAAAGCTTTGTGTTGAGCTCACCTCGAGTTTATTATTAGTAACCTCGGAGGCGCCGAAGGCGCCGGAGACTAAAGCATGTGCGGTGAGCCGGCTACCCAAAATACTCTCAGCGGTGGATACTGTAGGAAACTGATGAGCCGACCACCCACGAGTCCGAAATGTAATGCTTTGCATTGTAGGCAATTGAATTACATTAAGGCAAAATGTAGTGGTGATCCCACTAACTACTCAGTTAATATGGCGCTCATTCACCTTTGCATGCGTTCTTATGGGAGTAATAATTTTATTTTGTTTCTCCGTAAATAGGTTCGACCGCCGTTTAAAATTATTTTTCTCGTGTTTATATAACATAGAAGCATAGAAAAAAAAAATATGTCACTCCAATACCAGCAAAGCCCAGAAAGTCGATAATTACTGGAAAATAATACCATACATAATACAAAACAGTGAATTCATAAAAATTTCATATTACATATCACATAGAGGGTGGTTACTTTAACTTTGACAAAGGTTAAAGGATTTTCCCTTGCAAGCCAGAAAAACATTTTCACAAATCTGGATACCCTATCCCAAGCTGCATTAATTCAAATTAAAAATGAGACTGACATTAACAGAATTCATGAACAGACATCCATCAACTTCACATTTATAAACAGACAAAAAATATACAATTAAACTCAGAATCAATTTACAAAATATTTCACTCTCAACTTAGAACCAGCCGTACTGTTTGCTGCTCTCTCAAATAAACTGAAACAAATAGGTAAACGGACAAAAATAGGTAATTGAACAAAAATTAAATTTTATTTGTATCAACCTGGAACAATTCAAAAAACAATCTCAACCAGGGTACCATTTTACAAATACAGTATTTTGTTATAAAGTATATAACAGAAGGTGAAAAAGATGGAACTACTCTGAAGAATTAATCCCCATCTCCTTGTAATTTCCCATTCAAGATATCACACATAAACTATTACTAGAAAACATCAGAATAAATAAAAAGCACAGATTAAATTATAAAAAGTAAGAAACTCTATTTATTATGACTGTCACCAGCTGATATCACACACTTACAGGCGGTTTCCTAGATCTGCTTGTTGTTACTAAAGGACTATCTGAGCTATCCGATGTGACTGCAACATGGGCTGGTCTTTTGCGATTTTTGCGAGATATGTTTCCAATATCTGATTCATCACTCATTTCTACAACCTACTAAACAATAATTAATTGTGATGTGAAAAATTCTATATATTTTCTGTCTCGATTAAAGCTGATTTACCAGAAGAAACTGAAATGTTACATACTATAAATATTTTCATACAGAAAAGTCTTCTGTTATAATAGGCACAGATACACATAAAATGTTAAAACATCTTAACACTGTTGTAACTATTTAACAAATATAATTCACACTTCACTATATAAACAGCAAGTATATGTTAGATACAATTATTTATAGCAGACTGATCAAGATATTTTAAATTAAAACAAAACATAAATAAGTGCTCAGAAACTGAAAATAGTACAAGGAAATACTATGACAAACTGTATGCAATATGTATTTGTAACATAACATTTTAAATGTTTATACTAATTATGAACACTTTTGCTCAGTACTTAAGTAAAGCTTTATTCTTAACTTAAGTTTTATTTTATACTTAAGTAATTAAGTGTATATTCTAAACCTTAAATGTTACGCAGGAAGTTATATTAGTAATTTGAGTACTAAATAATAACAAAACTATAATAACTTGAAATTATTCAATTTTCTTTATTTGAAGAACAAATTATATGTAGCTGAATGTCACATATATATTACAATGATAACAAAAAAATAAAATATTAATAAATTTTATAACCTACGGACTTCAAACTAAACATAGTGGACTATATTCTAACGGCATGCTATAGGAGTATTCCACATTTACTCTAAACCATAACCTGTTATCGCAAAACCATAATCTAACTTAAGAAACTACAATAGAATGAATAAAACTGCCATTACAATTTTTAGTTGTAATTCAGCACTATAAAATATTTATAACTAATCATTCTATTTGTATTGAATATTATCTTATAGTACATAATCAAATTTTAAAAAGCTTTTCAACTTGTGTTTTCATAAGTTTCCAAAACATACCATACAGGAGATACCTCTGTATTTTAGTCACATGCAGAGCTAAAAACAACAGTTGCTCAAACAGAATATACCATTTTCATCTCTTAAATTTTAAATAATTTTACAAAACTTTTAAATATTCACAACAATGAAATTGTCAACACTTTACAGTTATACTATTGAACTCTTTAACAGTATAAACAGTTAACTCTTTAACACTTTTCACATCTTTTCTGAAAATGTTACATAGCAATTTTATACGTTGCTTTGTACACTGTTAACATACATTAACAGTATTGTCTACATACAATCTGAACATCAGCAATATTCAGATGTAAGGGAATAAATCAAATGCCATTTAGCTACAGTTGTATGAAAATAAAATACCACACACGTGTTCATAAACTAAACTATGATGATGAAGTTTATTAGACAGCAAGTGAGAATAATACTTTGCAGAATGAATAATTAGAGACAAATTAAAACTATATATCGTACATTAATATTAGGCTTACAATAATAATAATATTACTTACAAAATATGAAACTTCAGTACGAAGTATTCCATCTATAATAATCTACCTATCTATAATAAGAACACTTCCATCTATTACTACTCACAAGTCAGTAATCACACACATAATAGCACAAGTTTTCTCACAACATATTAGCAAGAACAGATACGCAAGAAAATTAGAACTTCTATTACTTTATTACATTACAAAATTATTGTTTCAGAAATAATAAAATGTTACATAATATTAACAAGCCTGGTTCACAGTGATTCTCAGCTAGCCATGACTTCTAAGCTGACTGGTTATAATTTTGAATGAAATGTAGTTTCATATACCTAGTGGTATATGGTACTACAGAAAGTCCACTTATTAGAATCTAACATTTCAGAAATTGAATCAATTAGGTGGTTGATTCAATAATACAGGAACAATAAAATACTGTACGGTGGTTTCAATTCAAATTGAAACCAATTGTACGGAGAACAATATCAAATTCAACATCACTTCTTTAAATTTTCTCGGTGTTTCTACTAATTCGTTTATGTGCTCAAAGTGAACAATGGTTTATGGGAACACCTTACTGAGACTGGACTCAAAAGAGTTTTTTCTATCCTGTGTACACATACAGATGTCCCAAGAGGAATGGGACATACTTCAGGAATCCATTCTAGATGCTGAAATAAAGAAGAAATTTCATATCAACATAGGTTCGAAAATGCTTCGTTTTTGATTTATGGCTTGCAAAACATTTCACCTTGATTTCTTCTACTCCAAGGCTACAATGAAGTCCTACTGAAATTTTTGGAACTTCAAGGGTAAATTTTTGACGGTTTAATATGGTGTTTGACTTGAAAATTTGGAAAAAGAGAATTCCAGGACTGTACCATGAGTAATGTATAGAAACATTTTGTAATTTTTAAAAGAGTGGTGTCAAAAAACACACTTCTTTAGGTTTCATGTGAATTTACTTGTTCAAATTGCAAAAAAGTAAATGTAAGTTGGGTCAATCCATTTCTAATCACCCAATTTAAATTGAATTTGTTGCTCAACATTTTTGATTTTTATAATTTTTTTTACCAGCTGTTCCTTATACCAATGTGAGTTCAAAACCATGGTTAAAAAAATTTTATATCCATTACTTTCTTATTGGCAGCCCTTTTTAACTGGCCACTTAGTCGATTTTTGGCTCAAAACGAGTTTTGTGGAAAATCATCTAGCTCTGTCATTTTGACAGATTTCAAGATAAATCAGAAACCAAAATGTTCAGCACAATATGTTCTAAATTTGATGTTGCTACCTTATTTCACCTAAGTAGTGAGGAAAATGCCAAAAAATTCACAACTACAGAATAAAAATAAACGTAAAAAACGTGATCCTTAGGGCTATAAAATTGTATGAAGGAAACCTTTAATTTTTTGTTTCTAGGATAGATTTATCACAGTACTACTTCCTGTAGGAGTGTTAATCTTGAGAACGTTCTCCTTTTTTGTTATATGGAATTTCAAAGATGGCCAAAAGCTCATTATCAGCAGCTTTCAAGGTTTAATATCTTAAAAGAGACTGAGCGAAAAATTGTGAATATTTTACAGAATATGCTTCTTTATAAGAAGAACATATCATAAAATTGATCACTGAGACTCAACTGGTTTCAGAATTATAATACACCAAAGTTGTCAAAATTTTTTTGGTATTTGTGTGCTCAGTCGAGCAGTGAAAAGTGAAAAAAATTTGTTTCACTAATATTTGTAACAAAAAAATTTTTGTCACTGAAGATTCATCACTGACCTAAGCAAACATGGTTTAAGCTCTTAAAAAACAAGAGGAGTAATAAATCATTGGTTTTTACCTGAAGTGACAAAAAAAAATGTACTAATAAATATCTAGAAAATAAACTTTTTCATTTAATAAAAACTTCTTCAAATTTAAGAATCATATATTTTCTTTTGTAGCAATTTAGCACAGGTTTTAATCCAAGTGTCTCAAAACTTTCTTGTCAGGAACAGCAGTTGACCTGTTGTCACAAAGAGCTGCAAGTTAAGACATGAGCTTCCCCCTTGTAGTTCTTAAGTCTCGCTATTTTATTTCAAAAGTGCAGTCACAACACTTCAAAGAATCAAAAGAAAATCTTAAAGATGGTTAATGTTTAGTCATTGGAGATTTTTCAGAAAAAACTAAACATTTATTGTTCAAGATGAAATATACAAAGTTTCCATTGGAAAAACACCCAGGCAACATTCCATCCATTTGTTTTTCATTTTATAAGAGATCAAATTTGCTGCAAAAGCATTTGCATTATAAGTGATCATCTTACTCATGATACAGCCAACAGCATCTTATTAATGAAGTGAAAAATGATTTACCTGATGTAAAGAAGGTGATTTACTTTAGTAACGGCGCCAGCAGCCAATACAAAAATAAGAAAAACTTTTTTAATCTGTGCCAACACAAAAATGATTTTGGTTTATTAGCCGAATGGAATTTTTTTGATCATTTTTTTCGCACGGGAAGAATTCTTGTGATGGAATAGGTGGGACTACAAAAAGGGAAGTCACTAGAACTACCCTACAATGACCAAATCCTGATTCTACAAGACATTTTTAAATACTGCAAAGAGAGGATTACAGAAATCAAATACATATCAGTCTCATCTGAGGAAGTCGAAAAAACTGAGGCGAAACTAATCCAAAGAGCTGAACTTTACGTACGTGTGACAGAACAAGAGGATACCAGATTTCTTTCTACAAGTGAAAATAAAATCAGATGTTATGGTACATCACAGTGTACAGAATTTGATGAGCATAAAACTTCTATTGAGTTCACAACACATCATCGTTTATGAAGATGGATTACGTTGCTTGTATACATGAAGATCAATGGTGGATTGGCATAGTTCAAGACAAGAGTGATGAAAATAATGATATCTTGGTTCATTTTTAGATCCATCAGGCCCAAAAACTGCCTTTCAGCTATCAAAAAATGATATTGTTTGGGTTCCAGAGAAAAATTATACATCTGGAATTAACAACAGCATCTGGCAGAACACTTAATATCTAAGAAAAATTATGCAATGAAATTTCATCACTCTTTAATATTATGAACAGAATCTAGTTGTCTTCATTCCAACCAGATTTTGTCAACAGTAAACACTTAGGCCTATGGTTTTCCATAATGTTCAAAAAAAATTGTCAGTAAAATTATGTTTTACATTAAAACTTTTTTTATAGATACCCAAGTTTCTTTCTTTTTTTAAGGTATAAAAATCATGCTTTCCCAAATCAGTAATGAATCGTAACTGATATACATAAGATATTGTTACGACATCACAGAACAATCTACGTGTTTGTCAAATGTGCCAGAAGAACTCGATGTAACGCGTGTGGCGTACGTGCTTGTCGATGCATTTTCGAAAGGTTTCTCGTAGGCGCCAGCCGCGCAGACTGTGTCAAGGCACCAGTTAATTACGTTGTTCACACGACCGCTAAGACGCAATTAGGAACATTCTGGTCTGTGAGCGCAGGTATAAATACATGGCAGCAGCGGCCTTAAGTTTCAGTATTAGTGTGAATTATTAACCGTGCGGTTCGAGTTATAGTAGCGATATTACTGTGCGCGTTCAAGTGGTTATTAGTTAAGAGTGGTGTTTTATAATCGGACGGTATAATTGTAATACAATTGGGTTTAATTTTAAAGGACATTTTATTGCGTGTGAACAGTTTTCATTTGATTTGTTGTAGAGACTGTGTTGTTAATTACGAACTGTTTAACTGTAAAAATTAAAGATGTGATAGTGACTTACTTGGTGTCTTGTACTTATTTTGTTTCCACCGTACCTACGATGATCGAGTAGACCATCTTAACAGTAGTGTAAGAACTAGGATAAAACAGTTAACAGTGGAAACAATGGGCACTTTGTATAAGACGAGTGTGATTCGTAATTAATCGGTAAACATGGATCCCAGTCAGACGATGGAAGCTTTACAAACACTGCTGCGGCAGACACAAGAAGAAGCAGAAAAACAACAGGATGAGAAACGCAGACAGGAGGCGGAAGAAGCAGAAAGACAACAAAAAGAAGAACGAAGACAAGAAAGAGAAGAGGCTGAGGAATGTCAGAAAGCATTAATGCTAGAGACAGAGGAACGACGACGACAGGAGGCAGAGGAATGGAAGCGTGAAACAGAAGACATCAAAGCATTATTACAGGAGCAGAAACAGATGCAAGAACATAGTACCACAGAATTGGGTCTCCTACGAGGTGACCTTAATAAACAAGTTACTAAAATATCGGAGGTACAAGAATCAATGACATTAAAAATACCTGAAGTAGAAAAATCTGTCTCGAGTATTGAAAAATCGATGTCTACAAAAATATCTGACGTAGAAAAATCTGTCTTGAGTGTAGAAAAAGCTATGTCAACAAAAATAGAAGACTCGATTACAAATATAAAAGAGCAGATTAAAAATGAAGTCGAGCAGTGCCTGAAGTTACAACCAAAACAACTTTGTGAACAGACTGTATCAATGATAAAGACAGAAAAAGACGCAGAAAGTTATAGAGAAAGTCACTTTGCCTGCAGTAGGGACAGTTCATGTCAAAGCTCCAACCTTTGACGGAAGCAGTCACTGGGCAACGTACCTCCGCTAATTTGAAGCTGCTGCATGCGCAAATAATTGGACAGAGAAAGACAAGGCAGTCTCACTCGTTCTCGCATTAAAAGGACCCACAGCACAACTACTACAGAAAGTGCCACCTGACAGCCACAACATCTATGCCGAATTGATAAAAGCTCTAGAATTACGGTATAGTGATAAACATTTGCGAGATGTGTACTGCACCCAGTTGAATCAAGGCGACAGCATTCCGGAGAAAGCCTTCAAGAGTTTGAAGCAAGTATCGACAGACTAATTAGACTGGCCTATCCTGAAGCGCCAGAAGATTTTCGATCAAGTTTTGCGATACAGACTTATAACCCGGTGTCTGAGATAACGAACTACAGCAAGTGTTACGAATTGCAAGACACCAGAACAGTGCGGACGCCCTGGTATACATGCTTTGCAATTTGAGGCCGCCAAATCAGCGTCTGGTTGGACAAGTCATAAAGTGCGCGCTAAAAGATCGCGACGGCACAGACGATGAGGAAGAAGAACAAGGAACAGAGACTCGACAGTCGGCGCCACAGAATAAAATAAGAAAGGATAAGACCGAAGTGTTATAGATGTGGGAAACCTGGACATCTACAACGAGATTGTCAGGTTAGAATTCAGTAGCAGGGAAACGAGCAATAGTTGGTACAATGGGGCGTGTGCTCACTAACTGGAGGAACAAAGCCCCTAGAGAATACGCAATTTCTACACTTCAGAAAAACAGCGGGAGCTTGGTAGTTACCGGATTTGTTCAAGAGAGGCCAACCTCAATTACAGTTGACACAGATGTAACAGTTTCCATTGTGCGGCCCGTCGTGGTGAAAGATCTTAAGCCCATCTGGTGCTCTTGCAGCTTGCGAACAGCTACTGGACAGCCTGTAAAAGTGGAGATACGCCTACGTTCTCGGTCGACTTGAGTTTAATCATCAAGTACTGGTTGCAGACATTGTGGATGAAGCAATTCTTGGTGTGGACATTATGAACGCATACGGATTTATAGTCGACTTCAAAAACAATGTTTTGAGAATCGGAGGTAATGCTATCAACAATGACGACAGCAGAGAAATCGATGGACGTCATAAACCAAGTGGCTGTAACTGTTCCGCCAAACTCCGAAAAGATCATCATGGTTAGAACCGATGTAGATACTAGGGGCAACCAGTGCTCTATATTCGAACCCCAGGTAGTCAGCACACCGGGCATACTAATTGCCAGAAGATTAGTAAAACCTGACAAAACCGGAAATGTACCTATTAGTGGCGAATATTTTGGATCAAGCTATCACTTTACTACACAAATTGACTCCTGTAGCCTAGGTAGCCATAATAACGCAACGAAGATCCAGTGCTTCGGATAATTCCAAATTACCAGAGGAACTACAAGAATTATAGAACAGATCTTCTAATGACCTCTCAAGTGGTGAGGTAAAAGAACTCAAGACAGTTTTTACACAAATTCAAAGATTGTTTTGCAGTTCGGGGACAGTCACTGGGAAGAACCTCTCTTGTGCAACATCGCATCAATACCGCGGACACAACACCGATACACCAACCTCCTCGAAGGCCACCATTATCTAAACAAGAGGAAATGTCTCGGTTAGTACAGGACATGTTGACAGAGGGAGTAACTGAACCTTCGTCAAGTGCTTGGGTCTTCTCCTGTAGTGCTGGTAGCGAAGAAGGATGGTGGATTGCATTTCTGCGTATACTACCGGAGGTTAAATGACGTTACAAAGAAAGACTGCTATCCATTACCTCACGTTGACGATACACTCGACACGTTGTCCGGAGCACAGTGGTTTTCTACATTGGACCTGAAGAGTGGATATTGGCAAGTGGGTCTTCATCAAGAAGACAAGGAAAAGACCGCTTTCTCGACCCCAAGTGGTTTATTCCAATTTAACGTAATGCCATTTGGACTCTGTAATGCACCGGCAACATTTGAGAGATTGATGGACCTGGTACTCCGAGGCCTGACATGCTAACTTGCCTTGTTTACTTAGACGATGTCATAGTGATCGAGAAGACTTTCAAAGACCATTTGGAAAACCTTAAGGAGTTCTAAAAGGAATTCACGGTGCACAACTGAACCTGAGCCCGAAGAAGTGTTCTCTATTCCAGAAGGAAGTACAGTATCTGGGGCATCTGGTTTTGGCAGCGGGTGTTAGCATGGATCCTAATAAAGTAGACACCGTAAGAGACTGGCCAGTGCCGAAGAGTAAACACGAAGTTCGGAGTTTCCTGGGGTTATGCTCATATTACAGACGTTTTGTGAAAGGCTTCGCTACTATTACTACACCACTACATGAGCTAACAGAAAATAAACGAAACTTCCAGTGGTCGAGGGAGTGTGATCAAGCATTTAGGACTTTGAAAATTGCATTATGTTCGCAGCCAATTCTCGCTTTCCCAGATTCCGAAGGGAAGTACACTGTGGACACAGACGCAAGCAATACTGGTCTAGGAACAGTTTTGTCTCAAGTTCAAAACGGAGAAGAACGGGTAATAGCGTATTACAGCAAGACACTTTCTAAACTGGAGAGAAATTATTGTGTCACAAGGAGAGAGTTGCTGGCAATCGTCCGAGCGTTGGAGCACTTCCATAAATACCTCTATGGAAGAGATTTTTCACTACGTACCGACCATGCCGCGCTTGCATGGCTCTTAAGATTTAAAAATCCGGAAGAACAGTTGGCAAGGTGTCTTGAACATCTGCAAGAGTACAATTTCAAGGTACAACATTGACGGGGACGCCTGGATGGTAATGCAGATGGCTTATCACGAAGACCGTGCCTGGAAGACTGCCGACATTGCCACAGAAAGGAAGAACAAAACTCAAGCGAACATGTTCAAGCCACACTGTAGATTTCCTGGCTGATGGCTGGACAACACAAGACTGTCGGCGACACTGGACCGATCTTGACAGCAAAAGAGGAAGGTCACCGCCCGGATTGGCAACATATCTGCCATGGTTCCGAAGTACTGAAGGGCTACTGGGCACAATCGGAATCTCTCACCTTAGAAAACGGATTGCTAAAAAGGGGCTGGGAAAGTGCAGATGGACGAGACGTGGTCATGCAGTTGATAGTTCCACGAAGTAAAGTGCAGTCTGTTTTGAAGGAGATGCATGATGGAACATCTGGAGGCCATCTTGGCATTAACAAAACCCTTGACAAAATATGGAAGCGATTCTATTGGCTTCATCTTCGCCACAGCGTAGAGGAATGGGTTTGGACGTGTGAAATATGTGCTGCAAGCAAGGGCCCACAAACCAGAAGCAGGGGAAAAATGAGACAGTATAACGTTGGACTGCCTTTCGAGAGAATTGCCATAGACATTGCTGGACCATTCCCAGTTACTGACGATGGAAACCGATACATCATGGTTGTAGGTGACTACTTTACTAAGTGGGTGGAAGCCTACGCAATTCCAAATCAGGAGGTTACCACTGTGGCAAAGGAGTTAGTTCACAACTTCTGTTGCCGTTATGGAGCCCCTATGGAAATCCATACGGATCAAGGGAGAAATTTCGAATCAGGAGTGTTTAAAGAAGTATGCCGTCTACTCGGAATTCGAAAGACCAGGACAACGGCTCTGCATCCTCAGTCGGACGGGATGGTTGAGAGATTCAATAGGACACGTGAGCACCATCTTTCGATGGTTGTTGACGAGAACCAAACAGACTGGGACCAACGTATACCACTATTCCTCATGGCGTATAGATCATCAATACACGACACAACCGGCATGACTCCAGCAAAATTGGTGTTTGGGCGGGATGGAAGCGATTCGTCTTCCTGGGGACTTAATGTTCTGATCACCTGAGAATCAGTCCAAAGAGCCGCAGAACTGTTCCTCACAATTAAAAAACCAACTGCGAGAAATGAATAGCTTGGTAAGAGCTTGAAGATTGCCAGTGATAAAATGAAAACTCGTTATGACGTTTTCAGCAACAGTGTGGGTTTCCAAGAAAGAGATCAGGTCTGGTTGTTCAACCCAAAACGCCGTCGTGGTTGATCACCTAAGCTGCAGTCTAACTGGGAAGGACACTACACTGGGAAAAAAAAGAATCAACCATGTTGTTTATCACATTCAACAGGAAGGGCAGCGAAAGTTCAAGGTCGTCCACCTAGATCGCCTGCCTAAGTACTACTTCAGAGACAGTTTGCCAGTTTGGGACGAACAGTCGTAAGGAGGGAGCAGTGTTACGACATCACAGAACAATCTACGTATTTGTCGAATATGCCAGAAGAATCTCGATGAAATGCGTGTGGCGTATGTGCTTGTCGACGCATTTTCGAGAGGTTTCTCGAAGGCTCCAGCCGCGCGGACTGTGTCAAGGCCGCAGTTAATTAGATGTAATGTGTGTGGAGTACGTGCTTGTCGACGCATTTTCGAGAGGTTACTCAAAGGCGCCAGCCATGCGGACTGTGTCAAGGCCGCAGTTAATTACGTTGTTCACATAATGAAAATAATGATATCTTGGTTCATTTTTAGATCCATCAGGATCAGCTATCAAAAAATGATATTGTTTGGGTTCCAGAGAAAAATTATACATCTGGAATTAACAACAGCATCTGGCAGAACACTTAATATCTGAGAAAAATTATGTAATGAAATTTCATCACTCTTTAATATTATGAACAGAATCTAGTTGTCTTCATTCCAACCAGATTTTGTCAACAGTAAACACTTAGGCCTATGGTTTTCCATAATGTTAAAAAAAATTTCAGTAAAATTATGTTATACATTAAAACTTTTTTTTATAGATACCCAAGTTTTTTTCTTTTTTTAAGGTATAAAAATCATGCTTTCCCAAATCAGTAATGAATCATAACTGATATACATAAGATATTGTTACGACATCACAGAACAATCTACGTGTTTGTCGAATGTGCCAGAAGAGCTCGATGTAACGCGTGTGGCGTACGTGCTTGTCGACGCATTTTCGAAAGGTTTCTCGAAGGCGCCAGCCGCGCAGACTGTGTCAATGCAGCAGTTAATTACGTTGTTCACATGACCGCTAAGACGCAATTAGGAACATTCTGGTCTGTGAGCGCAGGTATAAATACCTGGCGGCAGCGGCCTTAAGTTTCAGTATTAGTGCGAATTATTGACCATGCGGTTCGAGAGTTATAGTACCGATATTACTGTGCACGTTCAAGTGGTTATTAGTTAACAGTGGTGTTTTATAATCAGACGGAATAATTCTAATACAATTGTGTTTAATTTTAGTGGACATTTTATTGCGTGCGAACAATTTTCATTTGATTTGTTGTAGAGACTGTGTTGTTAATTCCGAACTGTTTAACAGTAAAAATTAAAGGTGTGATTAGTGACTTACTTGGTATCTTGTACTTATTTTGTTTCCACTGTACCTACAACGATCGAGTAGACCAGTGTTTCGCAACCGGTGTTCCACGGCACAATAGTGTGCCGTCACAAGGTGAAAGGTGTGACGCGAACTTTTACCTATTATTGTAATAAATTAATTGTCGATTTTAAGTAAGAAGGTACTTGTTTATTCTTTAATACATGCTGATAACTGTTATATTTTCATAGAAATTAAATGTAATTTATTTACTCAATATTGTTGTTATAGTTTGCTTAGCTTGCCTGAAATATTGGGCAAGCTTTGTGTTCACCGCAAAGAAAGCCGCGTAAGACTTTCAGCAAGCCTTTTAGCGGCCCCCACCAATCATACAATAGAGTTTACATTCAAAACTCTAAACGTTCTAAACTCTATTCAAGAGAGTTCTTTGTAACACTGCATCTTTTGTGTACGGCTGGCTGTACGTGCTTTTAACTAAAATTGCGGGGATTAGCAAAAATTTCCCTCTCTTTTATTATTTTATTGCCTTGTTTTGATATTTGTGCCTGTTTGTCGGCGCTTCTTAAACTTTATTGCTCTTTTCCTTCGCCGAAGGATCCACACATTGTCAGACAACAATTACAGTATTTCAGTTCAGTTTTATCACAGCTGTGCTCTGCAGTAGTGCTAATATTGTGATTGCTACACCAGTCTTACTATTTTCTATTACAGTGTTATTAAACTATTGTTTTTTTTCGATATGGATAAGTTCCTTGTACGGAGTGGTCCGTCCTCGAGTGCAAGTAGTGAAACCAACGAGCCCGAAAAAAAGAAACAGAAAGTAGTTCACCGGCAATATAGTGATAATTATTTATCTTACGGGTTTTTTTGGTGTGGTGACAAAACAACATGCCCAATCCCTGAGTGTGTTGTGTGTGGTGAAAAACTCAGTAATGCTGCTATGGTTCCCAGTAAATTGAAACATTTGTCAACAAAACATTCCTCTCTGTTAAGTAAAGATGTGAATTATTTTCGTCGGTTGTTGGAACAAAATAAAAAACAAGTGACGTTCATGACTACGTTGGTACGTGTTTCGCAAAAAGTACAGAAAGCTAGCTATAAGGTAGCCGAACTTATCGTAAAGGCCAAAAAACCACACACAATAGCAGAAACGTTGTTAATGCCCGCGTGTAAAGAAATGGTAAAAATAGTCCTGGGTTTAGAAGCTGGTACTGAAATTTCAAAAATTCCTCTCTCTGCTGACACAATCAGCCGCCGAGTTAGTGACATGTCCAGTGACATCGGAGACATTATGAAGGAGAAAATAAAGAGCAGTCGAAAGTTCTCACTTCAGATCAACGAGTCCACCGATATTGGCGGTCACGCACAACTTCTTTCCTACATAAGGTATGTTGATGGGGATGTAATTGCAACTAATTTCTTCTTTTGCAAAGAACTACCCGAGCGAGCAACCGGTGAAGAAATATTTCGTACGACTAATGAATATGTGGTCCGTAATGAATTAACATGGGAGGATTGCATTAGTGTTTGTACAGACGGAGCCGCTTCTATGACAGGCCGCGTGAAAGGATTCGTGGGTAAAGTACGCAAAGTAAATCCTAACTTACGAACCGACCATTGTCTCATTCACCGCGAAGCCATTGTTGCTAAGTCTTTGCCATCTCCTCTGAAAATTGTGATGGACGAAGTAGTAAAAGTCATGAACTTCATCAAATTGCGGCCCCTAAATATGCGGCTTTTTAACGTTTTGTGTCAAGAAATGGGATCAGAGCACACTACACTTCTGCTACATACAGAAGTACGATGGTTATCTCGAAGTAAAGTGTTAACGCGAATGTTTGAATTTAAAGAGGAGGTACTTGCATTTTTGACTATTGAGGGGCATAAGTATGCATGCGGATTTATTTGCAGATGATGAATGGGTATCTAAGTTGGCATATCTTTCCGATATTTTCTTACACTTGAATGAGCTAAACAGAAAAATTCAAGGTAGAAACGAAAATATTCTGACTAGTATGGATAAGATTCAAGGATTTATTAATAAGTTAAATTTGTGGATACAGACAATTGAAAATGGATCGTGTGAGATGTTCCCAACTGTATGGCCCCTTGCTGACGATAATAAGGTGTTGATGGACTTAAAGAACATTTAGTACTCTTGCAGCAGAATTTCAAAAAATATTGTGGAGAGTGTTGAAGATTTTGACTGGGTTCGTGATCCATTCATTATGGATTCGTAACATCTTCCGAATAATTTAGGCTTACAAGAGGAACTGGCAGATTTGAAAGCAGACAGAACATTGAAATTAAAATTTTTTGAAGTGCCTTTGGAAACATTTTGGTTGTCAATAAGCAGTGAATACCTGGCTATCTCCGAGATGGCAGTTAATGTGTTATTACCATTTTCAACTACATATTTGTGTAAACTGGGCTTCTCGAAGTTGACTGAAATTAAAACATCAAAGAGAGAGAGACTCAAATCCATCGATGAAGAAATGAGGCTTGCTTTGTCAACGATTCCACCACGAATCAGCTGTCTGTGTGCAGCTAAGCAGGCTCAAGTATCACATTGAAGGTATGAGTAGGGTTATTTACTTTAAAATTCATATTTTCTACAGTGAATTAAAGTTAATAAATTGTTAATAAATGCATGAGTCTATTCCTGTTTTATAATAATAATAATAATAATACTGATGATAATAATAATAATAATTGATTACATAACGACGTAATATTTTGTAATTATATTAAGATTCATATGATTTTGAGGGGACAGACATTTTGGTGTGCCGTGTTGAGTCTAGGCCCGTCTGGGGTGTGCCGTGAGTAAAAAAGGTTGCGGAACACTGGAGTAGACCGTCGTAACAATATATTAATATTTTTTTATTTACAAATGTATTAGTAACATACAAAACTTTATTTACAGTTTGCCTGAGCAAGCAAGTAGCGTCTATTTTTTGTCAACTTTGATGCCTTATAATTCTGAAACCAGTTGAGTCTCAAACATCAAATTTATACGATATGTTCTTCTTAGAAAGAAGTATATGCTGTAAAATATTCACAATTTTTCACTCAGTCCCTTTTGAGATATTAAACCTTGAAAGCTGCTGATAATGAGCTTTTGGCCATCTTTGAAATTCCATATAAAAATATCGGTATGGAGAACCATACATGACTTCCATATTCTAAGATTTATATTTAAATCTTAATATCGCCTGCCAAGCGCGATATATTTTCTCTTATACATGATGTACATTAAAATGAAAAATTTTAATTTTATTGCTTGGCAACAAAATTATTTTATTTTTAACAATTACCATTGTTTGAAAAAGTTTAAATAAATTCTGAAGTACTTTACTCTTGTTAAAACGTAAAAGGTTGCAGGTAAACTACCCCTTCCCCTTAACCGATCTTCACCAAAATCGAAAGTCCTTGAGACCTCTACAATTCAGGGACGTATGCAAACAATTATTTGATTCTGTTTCAATTTGCGGCAGTTATCGTTTGCCATAGAAAATACGCTTGATAAAAAAACGTTGCAGGTAAACTACCCCTTCCCCTTAACCGATCTTCACCAAAAACAATAGGTCTTGAGTACTCTACAAATCAGGGCTGTATGCAAAACATTATTTGATTCTGTTTGAATTTGCGGCTGTTATCGTTTGCCATAGAAAATACCCTTGTTAAAAAAACGTTGCAGGTAAACTACCCCTTTCCCTCAACCGATCTTCACCAAAAACAATAGGTTTTGAGAACTCTATAATTTAGGGCTGTATGCAAATAATCTTTTGATTCTGTTTGAATTTGCGGCTGTTATTTTGCCATAGGGCGTACCCTTGTTAAAACATAAAACGTTACAGGTAAACTAACCCTTTCCCTTAACCGATCTTCACCAAAATCAACAGATCTTGAGAACTCTACAATTCAGGGCTGTATCCGAAACATTATTTGATTCTGTTTGAATTTGCGGCTGTTATCGTTTGCCAAACAAACAAAATTACCCTTGCTAAAAAAAAACCGTTGCAGGTAAACTACCCCTTTCCCTCAACCGATCTTCACCAAAAACAATAGGTCGCGAGTACTCTGCAAATCAGGGCTGCATGCAAAAAATTATTTGATTCTGTTTGAATTTGCGGCAGCTATCGTTTGCCATAGAAAAAAAATCTACAGACAGACAGACAGACAGAGACACACACACAGACACTTTTTGGAAAACGACTTTTTTTCATGTTTTGAGTGTAGTAGAATCAGAATCTGCAATAATCTCGAACACGATTTTTTTTGCCATCACCATACTTCCATTCCTTAAGGAATATGGAAGTAAAAAAGGAAGAAAGTTCTCAAGATTGAAACTCCCACAGCAAGTAGTGCTATGATAAATCTATGCAAAAAATAATAATTAAAGGTGCATCTCTTTTCCTTCATAAAATTTTACAGTCCTAAAAATCATGTTTTTTACGTTTATTTTTATTCTATAGTTGTCAATTTTTTGGCATTTTTCTCACTACTTAGGTGAAATATGGTAGCAACGTAAAATTTAGAACATATTGTGCTGAACATTTTGGTTTTTGATTTATCTTGATATCTGTCAAAATGACAGAGCTAGATGATTTTCCACAAAACTCGTTTTGAGCCAAAAATCGACTAAGTCGCAGATTAAAAATGGCTGCCAATAAAAAAGTAATAAACCATGGTTTTGAACTCACATTTTTATAAGGAACAACTAGTACAAAATTATAAAAATTAAAAATGTTGAGCAACACTGCCTGGGTGATTTGAAATGGATTTACCCAATTTCTAATATAATTTGTAAAGAATTTAATTCTGAGAAATCTGATGTATAAAAAGTCAATAAAAAACAAATGACTATAAAAAAATGAAATTAGATTTAAGAGCTGTCTTAACTTCATGTGAATAATGATGTGGTGCACCGACATGTTGAAAGAACATTTGCAGCCTTTTTTCAAGATGTATGTCTTCTAACAGGATTGACAACTCATTTTGTAAAACAGCTTTGTACACAACACTAGTAAGGCAATCTTCACTAATAAATGGTACAATAAACTGGCCCCAAATTATACCACAGTATACATTTAACGATAACTAGTTTTGAAAGTTTGTCACTATTACTTGATTTGGATTTTCAGGTGTCCAATGTGACCATTTTCAAATTGTGTGTTCCATTTCTCGCAAAAATAGATTCACAGTGAATAAACATAATTATCAATACTTCAATTTTCGTGTACCCATTCGCAAAAACATTATCTTACTTCACAGTCACCTGGTTGAAGATGTTGAAAAGTATGCAAATGATAAGAATATAAATTCTCTTTCTTTAGTGTTCTTCAGACTTTAATACGAGGTACACCTGTTTGATGTAAAATCCTTCTGGTCCTGAGTTGAGAACTGTGCAGTATCATTTGAATGATATTTTCTTATTCAGATACAGGCTGTTCTATAGGACATTCAATCCGTTCGGAACGATCCATTAGTAAATGACCAGGGAAAACTTTTTGTTGAGATGCTCTCCAGTTTGGAAATCTTCATGATGTTTTGCAGCCACAAATTTCCATTACTAAAACTATACACGAAAACAATATCTGCACACTCATGATTTGAAAATTGCAATGGCATCTCGAAATTAGGTTACAAAAGAAAACGCACTACAAATCAAAGCTTACATGTTAGTTATGCTATAATTAAGCTACTACATTATAAATTAATTGTTAAACAGCTGTTTCCTGATTTGAATTCAACTTTGAGTTTAAACAGTACAATATTACCAACTGTAGTTTTTTTATAAACTTTATTAAAACAAGTTGCTTAAGGTTGTTGAAATTATTATTTTTGTTTAATTATTCTATCAATATTAACTCAACTTACCAGTTTTTTATTAACTGAGTAAATTTTTGTTATTATTAAATTGTTTTAACAAATAATTAAATGATTTGCAGTATATTACCAGGAGAAGA